>OU898281.1:37611446-38232452 GCA_918026665.1 Diabrotica balteata | reverse complement strand
TAATAGTACTACAAAAATTACTGTACATATTCGAAAATATCTACAACAAATTTATTTTTCTTCTTCTAGTTCCATGACCGTTATCAATCGTTGGATATCATGTTGGCTACCATATTCGCTATCGTAACTTTATTGAGAGTAGCTCTAAATAACGATGTAGTTGATTTTCCATACCATTGCCTTAGATTTTTTAGGCATGATGTTCTTCGTCTACCAGGACCATGATTACCTTGGATCTTTCTCTGAATGATCAGATATAAAAGATCATATTTTTCAGGGTGTCTCATAATGTGACCGAAGTATTCCAACTTGCGTTTCTTTATTATATTGACCAGTTGTATTGTTTGGCTCAGCCGTCTACGAACCTCCTCATTTATAACTCTGTCGATCCAGCATATTTTCAGTAGCCGTCTGTATACCCACATCTCAAAGGCTGTCAAGCGTTTAAGCATAGCCTCAGTTAGAGTCCACGCTTCCACTCGATACAGCAGGACAGAAGATCGTGACTGCAAAGTACGTTTCTTATTTTTACAAAGGCAGCTCGGACTTGTTCTATTCGGCTTTTAATTTTTGCGGTTGGATCCCAGCTCTCATTGATATTACCGCCGAGATACACGAGTTTCTCTACTCTGTCCAGTGTGGCATCTCCGACTTTTATACCGTCATCCTGTATATAATTTTGTTTGCTAACTATCATATATTTAGTTTTCTTAACGTTGAGTTTTAATCCATACTGATTACAAGTACCGATCGCACAAGGATAGAAATTATTTTCATTCATTAATTTTTAATAAACGAAAATTTCTTCACCCAGATGAGGTTCGAACTCACTACCTTTAGGTTTAAAGGTAGGCGCTCTTACCACTGAGCCACAGAGGGGATTTAAATTTAATTTAATTTAATATAAAAGACACAAAAAGACTAGTCGGAAGAAAATGCAAAAAAGTATTTTTGAAGTGTGTATATTTTAGGCAATTCCTAGCTGAGCGCTTTCGGCTTTACAAAGCCATCATCAGAGCTATGGTCAATTTTTAAATACCACTACAAAGGAGAGATCTCATTTCCTTAAGTTTCACAATTATGATTTTGTAGGAGTTGGAATTTTTAAAAACATAAAAAACATATAAAAGGTCGACACTGGACGTCACAAACACGTTAAAAAATTGAAAAATTTTTTTGTCATGGTACGGGTTTAAGACCCGACCATCTATTGATGTGAGGATGTAGACTGAATAGAACTAGTTAGTCAGTCTACATCCTCACATCAATAGATGGTCGGGTCTTAAACCCGTACCATGACAAAAAAATTTTTCAATTTTTTAACGTGTTTGTGACGTCCAGTGTCGACCTTTTATATGTTTTTTATGTTTTTAAAAATTCCAACTCCTACAAAATCATAATTGTGAAACTTAAGGAAATGAGATCTCTCCTTTGTAGTGGTATTTAAAAATTGACCATAGCTCTGATGATGGCTTTGTAAAGCCGAAAGCGCTCAGCTAGGAATTGCCTAAAATATACACACTTCAAAAATACTTTTTTGCATTTTCTTCCGACTTGTCATAAGTGTGTACAAAAAATATCAGTCTTTTGATTGATTACAAAAAAGACTGATCCCAAAACAGCCTAAATAGCGTGTAAAAAGTGTTGGATATATGGATCAGCAAGCAATACAAATTTAAAAAAAATATATTAGACCGCCTACAATACAGATACCTAAGAGTATGTTAAATCCTTCGGTACACGGGAGATACTTTGATACACGTAAGAACGGGTTGGGTCTGAGGAGTCCAAAAATTAAACTATTAAATTTTGTAACAACAAGTTTGCGTTGCATATATTAGAACTACTACTAAAGACAAATTTCATATATTAAAAGAAAATGAACTTCTATTATAATACTAAAACTAAAAATATAAAAGAAATTATGTCCTACAATATGGCCGATGTTTAAAAAGCACCTACACTAAAAGCCAAATTAAGTTGCGTGCACGTACTTCTTCTTCTGTTTTTTTATGGCTTCGCTGCGAGGCGATTCGCCAGCACTATTTGATGGCGACCGTGATGAAATCTGGTTCTAAACCATATTTATCAGGGCCGCTGACCTTGCGTAAGGTGGTAGTAGCACAGTATAGACAACAATGTCTGAATTTTTAAATTTGAGGTTAAGTAGTTATAAACACATATTGTAAACAAATGGTAATGGAAGGGTTATTACACAATAAACCGGACGCCACAAAGGAAAAACTGAAAGGCAAAAACATTGAATTAAAGTTGAGCATCGTAAATTACAAATTAATTTTATTATAGTTAAGAAACTGTAAGATTGCACTGACTGACTTTTCATTAGGAGATATTAGGATTGTATCTATTGAGATTGGTGTTTGGAATTTCATTGAAATAAAAATTGAATATAAATCTATGTTAGGAATAACATTAATGGGACATTCAAAGAAAATGTGGTTTAAATCCTCCACTATTCCGCATTCACATGCGGGACTGTCTATTATTTTGATTTTAAAAAGATGTTGTTTAGTTAAGCAATGACCTGTTCTCATTCTTATTATTGTGGTGATGTGTCTTCTGTTTTTAAATGTTAGAGTTGAGAACCATGCCTTAAAGGAGAAAGAGGTTTGGATTCTCTTATATTGGTAGTTTTTCTTCTGCAGTATTGCTCCCCAATTGATTTTAAATTTGTCAATAATTTTTCCCTTTATGGTGTTTAGAATATCTTGGGAATCTAACAACATACCTAATGGAATATTCAAGTTTGTTCCTATTTTGGCTAGTAAATCAGCTTCTATATTCCCAGGGATATCAGAATGACCTGGAATCCATGAGATTAAAATGTCAAAACCCTTCTTAATTGCTGATGAGATAAGTTTTTTAGTTTTGAGGGAAATTGAGTCATCAGAAGCTGAGATTATAGGATTTTTAATTTTAGTTATAGCATTTAGAGAGTCAGAGAAGACAACAGCCTTCTTGATGCCTTTAGATATTAAAATTTTAATTGCTTGGTAAATTGCCACATTTTCAGCTTTTGTTACAGATAACTCACCAGGAAGTCTAGAAGAAAACTTGAAGTTAATGTTGGGAATATTGATTCCAAATCCTATTCTCCCCTTGTTTTTTGAGGCGTCAGTATATACAAAGGAGTAATCACTCTTGTATTTTTGGGTGATTATTGAGAATTTTTGTTTGGTTGATGATTCATTTTTCTTAATATTACAGTTTAGAGTCTGAATTGGGTTGGTTAGTGTGTTAAAATCTAATTCATAACAAGGGAAGTTTGGGTGTTTTGTATTTTATTTTGATAAGGGAGAAAATGTTCAAGAGCCATGACAAGGAGAGGTACGAGGTTTGTCTTGTGAAAAATTGGTTTATTTATGATTTTTCTACGTATATTAAGAAGTATCACTATTACTGGGTGATTATCGATTTTAATAATTTTAGATATGAGTTTAGCGGCTAGTATTAAGCTTCTATGTTCCAGGTCAATCTGAGCAGATTCAGCTAAGATTGCCATGTGTGGAGTGGACTTGCACCCCAAACAGATTCTGAGCCCTTCAAAGAATACTTTATTTAGGCTATTGCTACATTTCTGTGTTATTGGGCTGAAAAGAAAGGAACCGTAATCCATATGAGACCTAACTAAAGCATTAAAGATCATAATTAGGGTTTTAGGGTCTGCACCCCACCAAACTCCACATAGTGCTTTCAATATGTTGATGTTTTTCTTTGCTTTAAGTACAATTTTATCAATGTGAGGGTTCCATTTCAAGTTTTTATGAAAGGTGATGCCCAAGAAATTAACCTGATTTTTAAAGGGTATGTTATTGTTATTATTAAGAGAGATTATTGGAAGGTTTGTTTTGCGTTGTCCTTTTGTGAACCACACCGCTTCACATTTATCAATTGAAATAGACAGCCCATGGGCTTCTAGCCATTGTTGAATGTTTTTAATTTCTGGGATGATCTTATTTATCATGTTATGAATGTCTTGACCGCTAATGTACAAAACTAGATCGTCTGCATACCCACATATTTTCACTTCGTTAGAGAATAAGTAGAAAAGGTCATGAATATATATGTTAAAAAGGATGGTGCTTAAGGGAGAACCTTGAGGGAGCCCCTTGGAGGTTTAATATGGACCCAAGAAATTGCTGTCATCAGATCTTGAATATAAGAGTCTGTTTTGTAGGATTTTAAGGATAATGTTGTTTATAGCCATGGGAATGTTTAGATTTTTGAGTTTATTATAAAGGTTGTATATTTCTACATTGTCATAGGCTGATTTAATATCTAGAAAAATGGCTAATACCGTTTGAGAAGATGCAAAGGCTTCTAAAATCGTAGAGTGTAAAAGAGCTAAGTTATCATATGTCCCTCTGCCTTTCCTGAAACCTGATTGATTAATTTTAAAAATTGAATTGTGTTCCATAAACCAATCCAAACGATTTTTTATTATGATTTCGAGAGTTTTAAGTACACAGGACGATAAGACTATTGGTCTAAAACTTTCAGACAAAATAGGATTTTTTTGAGGCTTTAAGATGTTGATTATGTTATATTTTTTCCATTCCAAAGGAATAGGACCCCCATTCAAACAATTGTTGTAAATTCTTAACAGTGTGTCCTTGGCTGCAAGTGGGAGGTTTTTTAACATTAAATAGGATATGTCATCGATACCTGGCGCAGAATCTTTTTTATTATTTAAAGCCAAATTGTATTCATGAATTGAAAAGGGAGCAACTTCTTGGTTATCATATGACATATTAAAATTAGGGTCTATGTTTACTGAAGACATTTTGTCTAATATTTCTAGTTTAATGTTATCTGGGGGACAATGAAAAACTTTATTATTGTGATAATTGGAAAATTTTTTAATTTTGTTCCAAACGTAAGTGATGTTGGATCCTCTATTTAAAGATTCACAAAAATTTTTAAATTTGTATTTCTTTTTTGCTTTTAAGTTTCTCCTTGTCATAGCGATTATGCGTTTTGTTTCTATGAAATTTTCTATAGAGGGGGATTTATTAAAATTGTAAATTGCTTCTTTTCGTGTTTTGATCCATAAGGAACACTCTTCGTCCCACCATGGATTCCTGGGTTTGCCCTGTACCCCACAATTTTTAAAGGGGATTGCTTCATCTGCAGCTGTGTTTATGACTGTTAGAAAATCTTTATAGTTTTTGGTTTCTGACAGGTTTTGCTTGTTTAACAGTATGTTCTTGTAATAGGTGTTCCAGTCAGCTTTTTTAGTGTTTCTTGTTTTGAATGGTTTCTGTAGGATAATTTCTGCTCCTTTAAGATTCGCTATATTTAAGTTAAGGTAGGTAGGAAAATGGTTACTGTTACCGCAGTCTTGAATAACGCCCCACACCGAAGACAAAGACACACTGTTGCTCACAATTGCCAGGTCGATTGCACTAATATTTTTATTAGAATCTTGAAATAATGTTGCTGAGCCATCATTCAACACTATAAGGTCATTATCAAAGGAAAAATCAAAAATTACTTTACCACCTTTATTGCATACCCCTTTATCCCAAGCAGGATGGTGTGAGTTCAAATCACCCATAATGATTAGGTTATTTAAGGGTAGACCTTCTACCATATCATTTAGTAAAGTAGTAGTGATTGCTTTATTAGAACTGGAATATATATTTATGAGGTATAAGTTACAGATACTAATTATTACATATTGCACTGAGGCTGAATTAAACTTTTTGATTGTTGAAAACCTTATGGATTTCTTAATACATGTTGCCACACCACCAAAACCATCATCCCGATCTTGTCGGATGATGTTATAAAAATTTAAAGAAAATCTGGCATCATGCTTAAGCCATGTTTCATTTATGAAAAGGATATCTGGATTTAATTCGGAAATTAGGTTAATCAGGTTATCCCTATTAGCATTAATACTTCTAATATTCCATTGGATTATTTTTAGTTTTGGGTTGTGAGACATTGTGTTGTGTGGGAGGTTAGTATGTGTCAAAATCTGAGTTTGAATCTTGGTCCATGTAGTCCAAGTTTGTATGGGATAGTATATTTTTGAGAATATTTAAGTTATCGATTGTTGCATTATTGAGAAAATGTAAACAAGCATTTTTGGTATTGTATAAAGAATCTGAGTCAGAATGTTGGATATTTTGCAATGCACTGGAATGCCAGGCTAGGTTTTGGTGAGAATTAAAAGATGATTTTTCTGGTATGTTTGTGATACGAGATGTTGAGGGTTGTTGTTGTTGAGATAGAGAGTAAGATGATTTTTCGGGTCTTGAATTAGGGAAAAAAAGGTTTTCCTCATGCGTTTTTTTGTCATATCCTTTTTGGATGACTCTTCTTTTGTTGTTTGAGTTAGAGACTACCTGTTGGAATGAACGCTTCATAGTGGAGGATTTAAAGTTATGCGTTCTTCTTTGGGAGGGCGTGACAGATTCGTTAATGTTAGTGTTATGGATGTTATTGGGCTTCCTGTTCCTAAGAGCTGGGAAGTCTCCTGCGTGCATGACAAATTTATCTTTTTCTATGTACGTTTTTGGGATAGCTTCATTTGCATCATAGAAGGTAATGTTTTCGAAAGCCATTAACTCTTTGATATTTTTCTGTCGAATAAATTCTGGGCAATTCTTGTCTGTGGCTTTGTGTGCTCCCTTACAAAAGAAGCAATTGACTTCACATTCTTCAGAGTGTGCAAGTTCACCGCAGTTACTGCAGCGATCTTTACTTTTGCAATTATTTTTCGTATGACCGAACCTCATACAGTTAAAACACTGCGTAACTGGTGCAATATAGACATTAACTAATTTAGGCATACCGTAAAAGTTAACTGTTTTAGGCATTATTACACCTTTAAAAGTGAAAAGAGCTGTGCCTGTAGGTTCATAAGTGACTGTGTCATTTTTATATACTTTCCTATTAAGCCTTTTAATATTTAATATTTCGATATCAGTACCCGTACTACAACATTCTAATAATTCTTTATCAGCAATCTCTATGTCTATTTGTCGAACTATGCCTTTACAGGTTACAAAATTAAAAGGGATATAAATCTTATATCCCTTGTCTAGTAGAGTTTTATTATTTAAAAATTCATTAGCTGATGTGAAATTAATAAATTCAATCGCAATCCTATTTAAGCCTTTACTACATATTTTTTTAATGTCTTTTAAATGTAAGTTAAAGATATCACGAGCAATTTTAATTCCATTAAAAGAACCTACTTTGGTATCCGGTATGTTTGTCGATTCTAGATATACAAAAAAAGGGCCATTGTCTTTTTCAGAGTAAACATTGATAATTTTTTGTTCATGTGTTTTATCGTTCTGAGAAGGACATTGGACGTTAAATATATTATTATTTGTATTTAATGCGGAATCTAAAACTAAGTTATCAGGTGGCTTATGGGGGGCCGTAGCCCCCTGTTCGTTATTCATAATCCGAAAAGCCAGTCAGTGCCAATTTATTAAGAAACAAAATGTGAAATAAAAATAAAAAAAGAAATTATCAAAATAAGCCTATAAAAAATGAAAGAAACTTTATTCAATGAATTAAGCTAATGCTCAACTTACCCAGACAAGACAATTTGGGTGTGTTAATGGGAACCTCGCACCACCTTGCGAATTTCTGCAATTACGGTGTTAGCTATTTGTTACAAAATAGACGTTGCTGCGTGCACGTACCAATATCGTAATTCTATTGTATGTGTGGCTACATTTCTATAGAAAAGTGTATGTTACTTTAGTTTGCTAAACAATCACTTTTAAAAATAACCCGATCAATAAAAAAACTTTTGTAACAAAATAATGTATATACAGCTGTGTATATATAGCTTGTTTGGATTTAGATGTCCGTCATTGTAAAATTTTGTGTTGAAATGTTCATGAAGAAACCACCAATTATTGACGGAGTATTAGTCACTACCAGAAATATTGTCATGTTGCCGCGTCGTTTGTTGAGTTTTCAATCAGTGCATAGATTAAATATAATCAGTAGCCTGTGACTTTTGTACTCGTGGTATCACAGACCACTAATAACGACACTAATAATCACTACCACTAAGGAGGTAGGTGATCTGTGCGTGGTATCGTCGATTTTTGAGGTTACCTTATTTACTTGTCATTTTTACATTTATTTACTTGTCAAAATGCCCAAACAGCTAAATAGTCGATGCAAAGAACTTGTGGCTTCCTTAGTTAACTATTTGTAGAATAAAGGATTAATAATGGCCCTTTGTTACCCTTAAACGCTGTGCAAGAGGTAATATGCGAATAAAATATCATTACTTTACTTTACAAAAATTTGTATTATTTTAGCGCTGCTTTAAAAATCATAAGCATAAGAACAGTAAGCAGCATTATGTCAAATGCAGAAAAAAGGTAAACAGTTCGAGTCACCAAAGAAAAAGCGTTGCACTAATAAACGAGTAACAAATACAACAACTTAAAATACAAGCTCTATTCGTGATACCATTTACAATATGTACCAGATAAGTAAGTATGATTATAACAAATATACATTTAACATAATTTTATTTCTGTATGCTTTTAGAACAGCACGTAACGGTTCAATCATTGTGGTCCCAACAGAAAGATAAAGAATTATTTAATGGTAGTACGACTTCTTTAAGAAGATTGCTCAATTGCTAATCCACGACGAGGACTTAAGGAATTACTTAACGTTGTTTGTAAAAGAGTACAATTCTTAAGAACCTATAAAGAAGCGAAGGATGAAGGTATATACCAATTCGTGTTCCTCGATGAAACTTGGATATTTCAAAATGGGATAATTGGTCATTCTTGGCAAAATGAAAATATAAAGAGTGTTAAAACCACTAAAACGGATGGCAAAAGGTTTGTTGCATTAGCTAAGTTGTTATATGAACATTTAAATAATATCATTGCAGGTATATTATACTCCATGCTGGAAATGAAACTGGATTTATAGAGGGTGCTGAAGCAATATTTTGTTCAAAAACTCAACTTAGTGATTATCATGGGGAAATGAACCAGGCAAATTTCTTGAAATGGTTTGAATATCAGTTACTGCAAAACTTAGAGAATCCTTCTCTAATTGTAGTTGATAATGCACCTTATCACAGTATGTTATTGCATAAAACTCCGAATGCAGGATGGTTAAAAAGGGCTATCGAGGAGTGGTTGACAGAAAAAAAACATTCCTTATTCCCATATGATGTTCAAAACAGAACTGTTGCGCATCGTTTCTCAGTAAATATATAGATATCATCTTACATATAAATGTCATTTATTTTAAACATTTTTTTAGAAATAAACCACAAACCAAGTATATAGTGGACGATATGGCAGAACGGTATGGACACAAAGTTTTACGTCTTTCTCCTTACCATCGTATCTTTAACCCTATTGAATTAATTCAATAGGGCAACTAATTCAATATAGCAAAATTAATTCAATTTAACAACTGTCTAAACATGTGGCATGAGGCACTTTCCATGATTACTCCTGATATGTGGAAAAACTCTATCAATCATACTGAAAGAGAAATATTTAAATGGTATGAGAGAGAAAGAATATTTGATCGTCAAGAAATTACTCCAAGAGTAATAAATGTTAATAGTGGAGAGAGTGACACTAATGTGGAATCAGATTCAGAAAATGTTTAGTTTGTTGATGTTGTTTTTTTAATGTCTTGTTTTGTCTTTGAAAATAAATTAATTATTAAAAAATATTTTATTTTATTACTTGTGGTTTTATTTTGATTATATTTATTGTTTGGTAACTCAGTAATAACTTTACCACTTTTATTGTGAAATTACCTTTTTTGTGAAATCTATTCATGAATGTAATTAACAAAAAAATAAATGAAAAAAAAAACACTCATTTTTAAATTCCACTTAATATTCTTACGAAAGATTTATCCCACATAGGAAAAGTCCATTGACGAAAAAGAAGAAGTAGTTCGAGAACATTCAAAATGACATCGAAAATTCTTGAAATGTCTAGTGAAGTTTGGAACGTCAGAAAATATGTATATAACAGATGTTTTTGATAGTTGGGGAACAGATGTATTTTGAATGTAGTTTATAGTTTCAGTTAGTTATAAGTATTGTTATATTATTGGTGTTGAATAAAGCTAATTTTCAAGAAGTGTAGCAATATAGTGTAAAATTTGCTACCTTCACCTTTTTTGTTTACTTCAGTTCTTTTCTGTCAATTTTCATACGTCATAAACCATCTGACAAGGCTGCAAATGTTCACAATGATGACGTGAACGCAACTTTATTTGGCTTTAGTTAACTTATTAACTGTAGTTAACTTATTCAGTCATTTTATCAATACATATGCGACAATTAGGTACGGTATGTTCCAAGCAAATAAATGTTTCACAATAGTGGCACATATATTAAGTTCTACGATCTCTACAAAAAGCACAACGTCCCCTTTTATTTTGCAATTTCTCAGGAGCTTGTACTGGTCCAACACCACTGAGTTTAGCAGCAAGCTCTCTTTATCTCGTCCCAAATGAGGAGATTGAGCTTTTTATTTTATATGGTCCACTACTAACTAAAGACCTAGTTCTTTTAAAAAAAATATTCTTCTTTTGTTTGTTTTTAGATCCAGTTTGTTAGTTCTCTGTGTCACAAATGCATTTAACGCAGCAACATCAAGCAATCCATAAATGATGACCATGGGCCAACGTTTGGTATTTCTTGCGACAGTATAGGAACCTCGAAGTGTTGATCAACCGTATCCACACCACCTTTCGTAGAGTTATAGAACGTTATTACTTCATATTTACTTTCCTCACCCGTAGGATCGATGGTTGACACAAGAACAACATGTTTTTTTGGTTTTGGTATATAAGACAATATCGTTATATCTTTGATAAATCCAAACATAGTTGATTTTGGCGGTCTATTGTTCAATAAAAATTTGGTTGGGATATGCCTTTTGTTTTTCAGTAGGATGCCTACAATTGTTAGACTATGATTTTTGGGTAAGTTTTGTGCGACTTCAATTGATGTAAACCAATTGTCCATTGTGACATTCCGGTTGGATTTGAAAATTGGTTTACAAAGCCGCTCAACCTCATCGTAGGCTGGAGAAGTGATAGAATATGGATCTGGTGGTTGTATGCTGGCATAGATTTGTAATTGATAAGTATAGAAAGTGCGAGGATCCACCAAAGAATATACCTTGTAGTATTTACAAATCGTTTGATATATAAATTCTTTGAAATATATTGATATCCCCTTGTATATGTATTAAATTAAAATCTAGTCATATATGTATTAAAATAACGAAGATCCTTTCCCATGTTTCTTAGTTCGTATCTTTAAATTTAAAACATAAATATTATTTCGTTCTTTTCAGCGTCGCCAAGCAATAAAAACCATTTTAGAGTTATTTATTTATTTCGTGGCTGCGTATTTTCCAGCCGATAATTCTGTAATTTAAGCCTCCCGATGTACTACGTTTTCAAATTAATAATCTACGTCTTAATTTTCGTTGTATTTTGTTTATTTCTAGTGCTTTATTTATTCTAACTTATATGAATTAATTTTGAGGATAATTAGATTACTTTCGTTGGAGCTGCGATCAAGAGCGGTTCAGCGTTATGTAGAAATTCATGTCAAATTTGTAAAATTTTGTTTTTGTCCCTTTTCATAGAAAATGTGTAGCAGTATGAAGTTAATGGTTCCGTTAATGTTTTGAGTGAGGATTGGTCGTTTCCATCCTCGTTTAGTTTCTCCCTGGTTATCATCCAAGGCTTTTGGCAGTATAGAGATAGATTTGTTCGTATGTTCGTTGCTCAGAGAGTGAAGCCCAGGTCTACCTCCAGTTATGGTTCTAGAAATTCCAGTGACGTCCAGTTACAGAAAGTCCAAAGTATTTTAGTGAAAAATCCAGGTAACATTTAGTTCAAATTTTAAAGTAAAGACAGATAATTTTATAAAATAATAATTGCTTTCGTTAAAATTTAGAAATTGTAACATTTAAAAATTGTAAATTTTAGGTTTTGAGTTTAGACAACCCTCCCTACTTTTAGCTGGTTTCATATAATATTTTCGTTGAACTGGCAACGGTGCCCTAGAAATTAGAATGACACATATGACAAGATCAACGTACACAACTTAAAAAATACGATTTTTGATTATAAGAGTTGTACCAGTTTATTGTAAAATCGAGTGGGCAGTTACTTCATTTCTTCTGTATTACCCTGCAGTACCAACCCTTTTGTAGAATTTAGAAGATTGCTTTGTTGCTCTTAAAGCTTAAAGAGCAAGTTTCTGCCTTATCTCGAAAACATTTTTCTTTTCTGAGAGAAGGCGACGATGGTCAAAATGATTCGAAAAAGTTGAGAAACATTGCTTTAGTGTATGTGCATATTAAGAACAAATATTTTATAGACATATAATAGAAACAGATCTTTAACAACAATTTTTTATGTAATGAACACTTTATATTTCTTATTAATACTCACTTTTAGTTTCAGCATCTGCCCTTAAGTTATTCATACAAGGTCGCAGTTATGATATAGCCACACCTGATAATATATCAATAAGTAACTTTGAAACTGCATTGTTTAATACCTTTAATGTTGTTTAGTGCTTGTAAGCTATAAGTTGTTATAATGAATTTGTTACTGTTAAACAATATAAAGCTGAGAGTATTTGTACAAATACTAGACAACAGCAGAGTCAAAACAAATTATGGATGCAACATCGGCAGATTCGGGTCACATTTACCTTAGCATACAATTTATATACCTATTATTGCGGCAGGAACACCTCATGGGAAATAACTATTAAAAATTATGTTTCCAATTTCACTGGGAATAATGATACCAGGGATGGTATAAATTGTAAAAAGAATGCCAAGGACTGTTTAAAATAACAATATAATTTGATTTTACATGAATTATAATAGCCCTCATCTAGTATTTAGTCCAGATGCATTTATCGAAGAAAATCGAGAGGTGCAATTGATAAAAAAAACTAATAGCATTAAGGATTTAAAACATAATTTAAATTATATGTACCGGGTTTCTCAATATATTTTGACCCCCACTTATTTTCCTTAATTTCGGGAATACAAAAAAAAGTTTCAAATAAAAGTTGTATTATTTTATCTGTACCGACCAAAAATGTAGCAACAGACCAAATTTTGTATAGAGGGAGTACCCCATAAAATGCATCTTCAATATTTCAAATAGGACACCCTGTATTTTTGTATAGTTTTGAGCAGCCCTGCATCTCCTGATTACCAATATATAACATTGTGTAGCATAAGTTTTATTTTATAATGGCATATGGTACTACAAAAGGGTAACCATAAATGGCTATGCAACTAACATTTCAAAATAAAACCATTATTAATTTAACTTTGAAAATTAAGGCAATTATATCGAGCACAAGTTTAATCAAATCTTGCCCAAGTACTTTCGCTTCTTCTAATAGCATCTTCAGGGGCATTTCGTCAAATATGGGCTATCCAGCAAGCGTAGAATGTGATAAACATGGATGTTAACATAAAATTTAACATAAAATAAAATAAAAATTAATCACGTTTAACATAAAATAAAATAACATAAAATTTATCATGTTTATCACATTCTACGCTTGCTGGATAACCCGTATTTGACGAAATGCCCCTGAAGATGCTATATTAAGCGAAAGTACTTCAATTTAATTTAACTATCAGATGACCGGTTTCGCTTTCTACAATATGCAAAGCATCTTCAGGTCTCGATACAAAGTTAAATAAATGCTGAAATGATAAAAACCTATATTAGGGTGTTGTCTAATAAAGATAAACAAACTAGATGTAAATTACAATAATTATGTCAATATTATGTCTGTGGTTTTATTTCAAAATGAGTAAATTGAACAAAAAGTGTAAAAAGTTTTTAAAGTTTAGACAGACAAGGTAAGACCCACAACTTGTTATAAAATAGTCTATTAGATTGTAATAAATTTATAAATGAGCAAATAAATAAACATTACTTACATGCCGGTACTCTGTTAATTGCCTGGTAGAACATGGTTGAAACTACTATGTATTGTTGAATGGAGAACTCAATTCTGCTATTGTAGTTGTTTGACAGTAAACGGGAAGTTATTGAGGAGATAGATTTGATTAAATGAAGCAGAGATATGTATGTGATTGTTTGTTAAATGAAAGTGATGTTATATACCATTGTATTATTTAAAAGTTATTTATACTTATTCGAGAGATATATTTATGAAATGTGTGTTATTTATTGAGTAATTGTTTTATAAAGTGACAGTTTTATGACAATGAATAAGTTTAGATGTACAAATTGTGTGGGTGTGCAATTATTTTTCAACTTGTAATTATCAAATTTCTTTGATAAAGTTCTATTGGCAAGATAGTAGATTATTGCAAAGTCGAGTAAATAAAATATTAGAATTAAAACAATTAAGGACAATTTACAACACACTAAAACAGAAAACACTTAGAAGGGACGAAACAAACATTAAATTTAAAAGGGGAAGGACTTTTATGCACTACATCTCAGTCTTGAGCACAATGAGGTTTTTATGTTATCTATTAGATTTTATTGGTAAATTTGACAGATGTAGGTTAGCATGTGACAGTTCTTCTTCTGTTTCTCAATACTGCAAGTTAATTTATCTAGTTTTATAAAATATGCTGATATTAATGAATGTCTATAAATTGTTTCAATTAAGATATCAAAAGTAAATTGATGTGTTTAATATTGGCATACTTTAACAATCTTTAATTAATTAAATTTAAATGTAACAATACGAATAATTGAAATACATCCCACATTATAACTAACTCAGTTTAGTCCAAATTACTGACCAAATTAAAGTGATTCTTTGGCAACTAAACATGTATATTTTATAATCAAACGTATAACAAATTTACAAAAATTTTTTATTTTTTATTTGAAATTATTGTTGGTGTGAATTATCTGTCATGGTGTTTATAAATATTTTAGATATTTAATTCAAATTCTGGTATATTAATATATTAATATCTGATATATTAATATGTATTCATAGCTATTCATAGCAATTCATAGCTATTATAAAACCTGTTCATAAATACCGAATGTTCAAGATTGTGTTTCTCCTCTAACAACTTCAACACCACTTTTTCTGTGTAACGAGTACCGCTGGTTTTATCCCCTGTTCCACTGTAAACGATAAAATTGTGAACCAATTCATCAGGTTCTATCAACATCTACAGTTTAATACCTTACTTATGATGTTTATTTTGTATATATTGCCGGAATATATAGTCTCCAAGATATCATGGATTTATCTAAAGAAAAAAAATTTACCTGGAGTGTGAAGTGATTTCATTTTGCTATTGAAATGATGTACTGCAGAACGTATTTTGCGTAAACGGTCTTGATTATTAATATCATTTGATGTAAAATGAAGGCATTGCATAATTATTAAAAGTCTGTTTTTGGACATGTACTTCGAAAAATTAGTTTGGAACAACCTATGTGTGGACAAGTAGTCCGACAATCTTGGGAGCGATATCATACCTAAAATAAATTGAAAAATTTGTATTGCATAACCATGCCATTTCAAAACTAAATGGTACCTGTTAACAATAATAATCCAATAAAATTTTTTAATTCTTCCACAGTCAGCTCCTTCCAAAAGGTAATACTAGACCTCTGTTTTGTGTTTTCAGAGAAAAAGATGGTTACAGCATTTTCGTTAGTGTTTGTAACAATCAGTTCCAGTAAATGTTTATCAAGTGACAATGTAAAAAAATCAATTGGATTGTTACTGTCAAGGTTTGCCAAGAGTGATCGACGGCTCCGAAATTCAAGTTTCTGTAGTTCTATATCTACCCACGTAGGAGAATTTCTACCAGAAGTAGTAGCACCGCGCATTTCAACTTGCGGAGTTGATTGATTTGCTAATTCTTCGGTCAAATGTTCCAATTCATAATCGTCATCAGTGCACCACTCATCACTATTGTCTGAATAATCACTATTGTCTGATTCTAAAATATGTCGCAATTCATCATCTTTTAGAGGACGCTTGCGATCATATTTTGATAATTTTTGAGAAAGCCTCATTCTCTTTTTATTTACACCGGACGGTTCTACTTCATTACCACTAGAAGAACTCTCTACAGAACTTATTGTCTTTACGATTTTTAATAACAATAATATAACTAAAAATGTCAACAACAACGTTATTTAAAACAATAACGCTACTTAAACATAAACAACTGACATTTGTCTGTTTATTAACGCACACAAGTCTGATAGTTAAAGTGCCAGAAGCCAACTGACATGATATCATTATCTGAGCCTTTGCTGTCATCAAACAGCATTACATATGTTTAGTATAACGTTTATTTACCATGCCTACCAAATTTTATTCTATTCGGAATATTGCCGACGTAACATTGATCGCATATGTTTACTATGACCGCGCTACACCCATGTATGTCTATGGCAACTCTACAAAACCTTAAAATACACCCATGGGTGTGGTTGGCAGTGAACGTGTTAAGCTACTGATTATTACAGTGAAACAGCGCAAGCTAGAATATCTTGGACATATAATGCGAAACGACCATAGATATAACCTGCTACAACTTATAGTGAAAGGTCTACGGAACGAAAGGACCAGGAAGAAGAAGAATATCTTGGCTCCAGAACTTACCAAAATGATTTTCCTTGGCCCTTCAGGACTATTTCGAGCTGCGTTCAATAAAGTTAGAATTGCCATGCTAGTAGCCCAGATCCGTAACGGATAGGCACCACAAGAAGAAGATTATCATCCAAAATCATATATGAAAAAATTTACATGAAAAAACGTTTTGGGTCTATAATAACCCTGATATGCATTCTAGAGTTAAAGTATTTCTACTGTATTATAATTTGATAAAGTAAATTCAATGATATAATGTGATCAGTAGGTATAATTATCAGTACTATTATAATAATTGTTAATATATAAAATTAAGTTTCTCAATTATGCACTAAAAAAGTAAAGTAATTTTCTTGACTTAATGTTTTAAACAACTTTCCTCGATTTAATCAAAGCCACTGAACCTCTAATTTGTATACAAATAGCCGATGCACTTAGAACATAAGCATCAAAGGAATACATTTTAAAGTGCTATCACCGAGACCTGAATTTAATTAAATTCAGCACTCTATTTTACGAAAATGTAGATCGCAGCCATTTATTAATACATCAAATTAACTGTAAATATTGACTTTTATGTGTACACTTTTTAGTTAAAGTATAAAAGTGTGAGTTAAATAATGTCTACATACAGTCTGTCCCAAACCCTTTTTTCGGTGCGTCACTAATTTTAACGTCATATAGGATTTTAAGAATGTCGAGAATTATTGCATGACATTTTAGTTAAATCTGACAGTTGCAGGATCGTAATCGGCTAAACGTGAAAAGGTTATTTTTTTAATGCATAGCAGTTTTTCATAATTCTATTCTATTCTGTTCTATTTTATAACATTCCATGGAAAGTGCTTAATTAGCTAAGATTTGTTTATGGATTTATTATTATTTATTACAAACACTAGGGAATTGGAAGGTTTGTTTATTTAAAATAACGCTTCCTCCTAGAATCTTTTAAGAGTTGACTGCAAGGTAAAAAAATTTACTGACAATTGCAAGGCATCAAAGTAAACATTCCTGTGATAAAATAATATCGATTTAAATCAGTCATATTTGGATAAGTAATTTTCTGATAAGTTTGTGTGGCAGCCAATAGTTTAATTTTGTGAAGAGTTGTCATTAAATAGTGGAAATATTTTAAATAGTGAAGCAGTTGATTTTAAAGTTATTCTACCAGATTTGGTATGCAAATGAAAGAAGGTTATAAAGTTTAGTTAAAAAAAAAACAATATAAATAGTTTAAATAGTGAAGCAGTTGATTTTTGAGTTAATCTACCAGTTCCGATATCCAGATGAAATCGTGCTAAGGAGTTTAAAAACACGATTAGCTCTTTTTTATGAATAACAAAAATGAATATTATATTTCAAACAATCTATAATACCATTCAGAATCTGATTCTTGAAAATCAATGATTACACTAGATATGTGGCTGGTATCAATTATATCCTACATTTCAAGAAAATGTCGTGGTTCTAAAAAGAACCGTTTTAATACATATAAATATCCATAAAGGCATTAGTTTAAGATATTTCCTCAATCTCATTCCGGAATTCACAATCTGATTCGCGAACGACAGAAACTGATAATAAAGATGTCTCAGCCTCTTTTTCTAATTGAAACTAATTTAATAATTTTAATATTAGTCTTTTTTCATTCTCGGTATATCTCGGAATATTTAAAATATTTTTATGACAATAAATACAAAATTTAATTTTCACTGTAGTTAAAATGTCTGAAAATACTAACCTGGAATGGCAATTATCATTTTATCAGTTGACATTGTGAAAGTACTGTCACTGTCATTATCAAGATCATCTGTGTCAAATTATATTTATATGCATAATTGATTGGATATCTATTTAGCGTATTCTAAACTCCAACCAATTATACGTTCGTAAGTAGAATTCGCTTTAATATGCGAATACCCGTGAACGATACCTAATTTTCTAAGTTCTATGTATAATAATCAGAGACTCACGTTTTTTTCTGTCACTTCTAGCTTAATGCGTTAGAGATAATTCGAACAACTTTGACGCACTGAAAGAAGGGTTTGGGACGGACTGTAGCAGCGTTTTCGGTTTGGTTCTTTTTTATTAGAATGTGCATTGGATCAAACTTCCATATAAAAAAAGAACAATCAGCTGATTTACCCTGTACCAAACGTTAAACCACAGAATACATCACTAAATTGAGTGGAGTATTCTGTGATTAAACTGACAATTATTTTTGTCAAATTGATTACTCCAAATAGATTATATCTGTTAATTGTGCACTATGAACAATTTTTTTTTTAAATGCAAAGGTTGTAATATGTACTAGGCTCGTACCATATTAGCACCATCCACAAATTCATTAGTGCCCATGAATTTTTTTTTCTAGTTTAGTGGAAAAAGGAGGGTATAAACTGATAAAGGGCCTCCTAGAGGCAAAGAAACTTGGTGGTGAAATAATGAAGTGCAACAGAAAGTTAGAGAGAAGAAAGAGGCTATAAAGAGATATGACAGGTCAAGAAGAAAGGAAGATAACGACATATACAAAGTAGCAAAGAGGAAAGCAAGGTACGATGTAGCTACTACTAAGGAAAAATCGTCTACACAGCTGTATGAAATTCGAGAGGATGAAAAGTTTATAATCGTACAGTATTGCTAAAGTAAGGAAAAAGTCATCAAAGGACTTGACCCACGTGCGGCAGATAGAAATTGTGAATGGAAGAGTGTTAAGAACCAATGTTAAAAAAAACAAATATGGTATTAGTACTTTAGACAGTTTCTAATGAAGAAGACCAGTGGAGAGAGAGGCGATGTTCGATCCCAAATGAAAATGTATACCGGAGATAGCGAGAGTTGAGGTCGAGTAGTTAAATTAATCAGTTATTTGTGAAATATAGTAAGTTATAAAACTTAAATTGTATAGGAGAAACAAAAAACCGTTTCAAGGAGATTAATGTTATAAATTATTTTATATATATATATATATATATATATATATATATATATATATTATATATATATATATATATATATATATAAAATACTGACAATAGGGTTTAAATGAAACATGACAAGGGTAAAATTATTAGTTTAAGAATAATTTTTCAATTAAATGCTTTAACTTAGTATGATTCACAAATAACCATTGTTGTTGATATATATTAGTTTTCATATATTAGTTGGTGATATCAATATTAATTTGTTTAAGGATCTAGATCACACTGAAGAATACCAGAATATTCTAACTTCATAAAATTTTTTGTCTTATATAAATAAAAACAACTAGACCTAGAAGTCAAACTTGTATAGACCATTTCTTTATAAAAAGACCTGCTGATTACACTAACATAACTTCATTTATATTTGAAAATAATACTACTTCAGATCATTATCCAATCGCAGTTTCCATTCCTAATCTAACCAAAACCAAAGAAAACAAAATAATAATAAAGAAGTACATTAACTACAAAAATCTAAAAAACAATTTGAAGCAGGAAAAGTGGTTGGATATTTACAATAAAACAAATAAAAATGAAGCGGTAAAACTTTTCATTGACAAAATTTTAAATTTAATAAAGAAAAATACAATTATTTTAAAAGGAAATGATCTAAAAACCACTTTTAAAAAAGATTGGATGACAGGGGGACTTTTAAAGTCTGTACAGGAAAAACACAGATTGTATGATCAGCTAATCCAAGATCCCTCAGATAACTTAAAAAAAACAACAATATACAGACTATAAAAATAAATTAAGACAGTTTAAAACTGCAAAAAGAAATTATACAAAACATCGAATTGAAAAAAATAAGACCTCTTCTTCATCACTTTGGAATGAAATTAATTCATTGTGTGAAAAAATAAAAGGAAATACAAAAATTGAATCGATTAAAACCAAAACAGGAGAAAAAATAATTGACAGAAAAGAAATTGCAAAATTTAATACACATTACAGTACATTGGGAGAAAGGTATGCACAAAAATACATATTTGTAATGAACAGATTGAGGACATAGATAGGATAGAAAGCAGCATGTACTTGTATCTCGTTGACCAAAAAGAAGTGGTAAATGCAATAAAATCTTTAAAACACAAAAAATCTCCTGGCTGGGATGGGATCAAGACAGAAACCATCAAACAAATTAAGGAAGAAATTATTACTCCTTTAACTTTTCTCATTAATGCATGTTTTCAGGATGGTTGTTTTCCAGAATGTCTAAAAATAGGCAAAATCAAACCTCTCTTTAAAAAAGGAAATAAAGAAGACGTGATTAATTACAGACCAGTATCTTTGTTGTCTGTTTTTTCCAAAATATTTGAAAAAATTTTAAAAAATAGATTAGTGAGTTTTTTGGATAGGTTTAGTATAATATCGGATTGTCAATACGGTTTTAGAGAAAGAAAATCTACACAAGATGCTATTTGTAAACTAACATCACAAATATCAGAAGCTTTTGAGTCTAATAAACGTAGTTTATGCATATTTGTCGATCTCTCTAAGGCGTTTGACACGATATCTCACGGGATCTTGTTAGAGAAACTTGAGAAGTATGGTCTGAGAGGACGCGTTTTGACATTACTAAAAAGTTACTTAACAGACAGAAAACAATTTGTAGAAATTGATGGTGTCAAAAGTGATCCTGAAGTAATTAATTATGGCGTACCGCAAGGGACCGTTTTAGGCCCTCTACTCTTTACACTCTATGTTAATGACATGCTTAAACTAAAAACTGATGGAAACATAATAAGCTTTGCTGATGACACCGCAATTTTTTATAAGGCCGAAAATTGGGAAGATCTTAAAACTATAGTTGAACAAGACTTCAAAGTTATAAAAACATGGTTGCAAATAAATAAACTCACAATAAATTACGAAAAAACTAAATATATACCTTTTGCAATATATAAAAATTCTCTGCCAACTTTTAACTCATTAAAAATAAATAAAAAACAACAAATATTTAAAGCAGAATACATAAAATATTTAGGAGTTTTAATTGACAGGCACCTTAAATGGGACTTACAAATAAAAAATATTATAAGAAAAATACGAGGACTGTTACCAAAATTCCGCTATTTAAAAGAGTTTTTAGATGTTGAACAGCTTAAAATGCTTTACCTGTCTTTAGTACAATCTCATCTTGTATATGGGATTTTAGGATGGGGTGGCGTAGCTGATTGCCATCTGGTGACCCTTCAAAATACTCAGAAATGGTTTCTTAAACTAATATATGGAAAACGAAAAACATATCCCTCAGACCAACTTTTTCATGAAACTCAGGTTCTTGATGTTCGGCAATTGTACTGCTTAGAGCTACTTAAAAATATTCATAAAGATAAAATACCTCTTAAAGTAAAAGTGTCAAATTATGAAACAAGAAGAAAATTGAATGTTGAATGTCTTCACACTTCAAAAACAATCACGCAACGGTCAATTAAATATTTTGCTCCAAGAATATACAATCAATTGCCCATAAATTTTAAAAATATCAAAAATTTTTATTTGTATAAAAAATTAGTTAATGCTTGGGTAAAAGAAAAAAGGGAGTTGTGTAACAATTTAATAAATTTAAATTATACTAGATAAAAAAAACGAAACAAATTAGATTAGATTAGAAACTGTAAAAATGAAATAATAATTTGTAAAAAAAAACATTAAACCTGTTAATATTAGACAGATTAAGTCAACAAGCATGTTAATGCTTTAAAGACTTTTTTTACGTTTATGTTACTGTAAGTAAACTGAAATTGAAATTGTAAATTAATGTAATACTTATTGATTTGAATAAACATATATTATTATATATATTTTTTATCTAAAATGTATAAATAAGCTATTAAACGTGAAAAAATAACAAAGAACTATTGTTAAAAACATTTATGAGCTTTTATAAATTTAAATTACATGTGATGATGTAAGAAACTATTTCCTATTGGCGAGTTGGCCAGTCTTGTAACGTATTATAAAATTCTTTGTGCTTTTCTGGTAAGTACTGAAGTGTCTTATTAAATCACCTATCTTCTTTTTCAAAATGAGACACTTCGATTAATAAGCTTGAGTAGTAGTTAGTTGAACATCATACTGCCCTGGCTTTTTTAAAGTAAAAGTACTCCTTATAGCGCCACCAACAAAAATAACTATTTAACAGTAACAGTACCTTTGTTTTTGAGTCAAATACAAATTCGATGTATTCTGAAATTTTAAAAAGTTATTTCCTTTGTTCTTTGTTAGCAATACATACAATTGAATTGGTAACTTTTTCTGTAGTGAGTGGGCCACCATTTTTGAAAATCAAGAATGTCTGTAGTATCAACTAGCTTTACTGAAAACTTATGTTTCTTTCCAGGACTCAGTATTAGTTTCATGACTTCTTTGGCAGTGTAATTGTGATCTGTTTGATGTAATACACGCTTAACCAGACCAAAGTATCTATCATCCGTGAGGAATGAATGACCTCTTAAAGGCAATCTATAGATTTTTTTTAATCGGCCCATATCTGTCAATGCCAAGAGAAAACCATGCGAAGTATCATCGAATGATTTTTTTTTATCTTTATCGTTTATCTTGCACTGTACAGGTACAAATTTTTGACGCTAGACAAAGCATAAATATTCAAGTAATCCAATAGGAAGGAGCAAACTTGTTTTGGTCCTTTCTTAGCAAGGCCTTGATGGTATAGGTAAAACATAGCAGTTTCATTACCAACATGATTAATTGAGAATGGAAGCATGAATTATTGCCTAAAATAGTGTATTTCCTGGATAGAAATGCATGGAAGTGAAATATTCTGCATATATTCGAATGTTAAACAAAGTAATGTACCCTTACCTGCTTTACATAGTTCTGTAGTTTGCCTTATAGATTCTAAAATGTGTTACTCCGTTTTTTTTTTTGTGGGCAAGCAATTAGGCAGCACACGTTTTGCAGTATCGTTAAGTGTTGTGTTTTTCAGTCTAAACGTTAGTCTTTCACATTCACAGCACGTGTTTACTTGTGGCCATCCAAAGCGGTAGTTAAACCTCTCTTTAAAAATGTAATAGAATGGCAATTCTACTTTTGTATCAGGGTACCTAGTTTTTAAAAGATTGTACATAATTTTTATGTTCAGGTTTGAAAAAAGATATTCGACTTCTTGGGTAGAATAATGATTTTTTTAAGAAAAAACATCGAATATGATCCAGTATTTGAGCAACAGTGTTGGCTGGAATGGTTTTCCTGTTATTCTGCTGCCCTCTTTTATCTTAAGGAGTTTTTTTTTCCAAAGGTAGTAAATTTTGTAAGCGATTAATTTTAATTGATGTTATGTCATGGAAGCTTTCAAATGCTTTCTTACAGATCATTATTTTACGTTCTTCCAAACGAACGTTATAAACAAATGATCTTTTCATCTTGTTCTCTAATTTTCTTGGTCTTCAATTTTTTATAGGTACATTTATGGCCTCGATTAAACTCTGTAGATAAATATCTTGTTCGTTTTTGGTCATAAAGGAATATATTTGTTTCAAAATGTCCTGACGCTGTTTTTTCGTAATTTTATTCCAGCATTTCATCTTGCAGCTAAAATATAACATAATTAAATATAACTTGCCTATGTATATTAGTTACAACTACTAGCGGACCAACTCGACATCGAGTTTTTTAAATGAAATTTTTATTTTGCGAGAAAAATTAAGAGATCAATACAAACAATATAAGCAAGAATATACATAACATTCATCAATAATAATGCAAGTAAAAAGTGTATTAAATATCACGAAATATTTCGTCGAAAACAATGTTTTTTGTTACAATGTCTCCATTTTCTGAAAACTTTTGCTTGGCACCGGGAGTTATGTAAACTTTTACTTTTTACTTTTTAATAAAAACGAAACCGGAAGTCGACCTCAAAACCGGAATGCAATTTTTAGTTCATCAAATGTCGACATGGATATCATTTAGCAGTTAATTTTGCATGCTGATCACGAATCCGGTGTCAGATTTGCTCTATCTTGACGTTTTATGCGCGTTTCGGGTCACTTCCGGTGTCGGATCGCAACCGGAAGTACATATTTAGATTCGTCTCGACGAGACCTTTCGATCCGTATATACATTGTGGGGTCTAAAACTTAAAGTAAATTTTAACTTCCGGTCATCTCAAAACCGGAAGTGAATTTTTGTACCAAAAGTATATCTTGACAATCTCATACGTAATACTAATAATATTCCGAAAAAATATTTTAATTATCTAATATGTTTTTTGAGTAAAGTGGTGGACAAGAAAAGGGCTTAGCGTTTTAGTATATAGGATTACCTGCACAGTTTTCCAGGTTTTCTTGCACGTACTATGTTGCATTTGTAATTAACTCTGCTCCAGGAAGTATTGCATTTTTAATTCTATTGACTTTATACTCTTCAGTGTGTAGTACACGTTTCCTCTGCTTCCGTTGAACTCTTTCATTATCACTCATTTTTGTTACTAAAATACGAATGTAAAGCAACTATTATGCTTAACAAACGACAGAGGACAAACAAACAAAAGTTAAGTTAGATGTTGTATGTATTCTGTCAAATTGGTAGAAGAACGTTTATTTGTGAAACCTATTAAGTCGGCAACTTAATATCTTTCATAAATAAACTAAATGAAATACAGTCTGTTAGTTAGGGATCTGTAATAGTACTTAATATGTTTCATCAGCAAATGATGCACCTATGTGTAAACATCGGTTTTCTGACAAAATACATATTTCATAAATAACTGATTCAAAATAATAGGATGAAGAATGGTAAGGTAGTAGAACCTGGTGGAATACCTGTAGAAGTTTGGATGGCTCTAGGATAGAAATTGAAAGTAAAAGAATCAGTGTGAGTGGTCAACCAATAGAAAGAGTAAAAATATACACCTACCTTTGTTCGAACATCAATGAAAATTGGCACCACTCCCTAGAAATCAAATGTAGGGTAGAGAAAGCAAGATCTACATTTGGCAAGTGGCTAACCTATTTAAATACCATGATTTTTCAATACCCAGAAAGATATGTTATATCTTTCCTATACTGTGGTACGGAGTTGAGTAGTGGACTCTCACAGATGCGACCTGCAAGAAAATTGAAGCTTTCGAAATGTGGCTTTATTTTCGAATCCTGAAGATATTCTATACCGACCACGTTACTAACTAGGACGTTTTATTAAGAATGCAAAAAGGAAAAGAGTTAACAATAACAAAAACAGCCAAAATTAAATACCTCGGTCACATCGTGAGAAACAGCGAAAGATATGGGTTGCTGCAATTAACTTTACAAGGAAAAGTATAAGGAAATCGTGAGACCAGGATGTAATAATGTTTAACACGGACTGTTGTACATATTTATTAATATTACTTTCAGTATTACCGATTACAGTGTCATCCTAACCTCCTAATCTCAAGTCTTAACCTAACCTCTACCCCGAGAGCACGTGCCGCCTGTCCCATGTCATAGTCCTGTCAGGACTTTACATTTACAAGCTATTCAGTCTCATGACATATTTCCCTTCCTATAATATACAGACATTACAACAATGAACTAAGAATAAAAACATTCTAAAATAAAAACTAATAACAATACTGATTGCAAAACTAGTACATTTCAAAATCATTATATCTAGATGGGGGTTTAATTAATCTTTTTACTTCTGGTAGGAAACTGATTCGATATTTCACTCTCACGGGCCATTGATGTTGAAGGTCTGCCATTCTCATTGTGATCAAAATCATCTGCTAGGTTAATATGATGTTTAGGCATATTATTAGATGGTCTCAAGTGATAGCTATTTCTTCTTACAAGTGTTCCATTTTCTTTCTCAACAACATATGATCTTGGCTCTTGTAAACCTCGTCTAACCACAGCAGGTTTCCATTGCCCATCTTCTCTTATAACCACATTATCCCCTACACTTAATGCTTCTTTTGTAGCTGTATTTCTATCATAGTAGTGCTTTTACAATTTTCTTTTATTATCCAATTTATTCTTTTTATTTTTTAGGTCTACCTGTTCTGGTAAATATTTCTCTTGTAAAACTGGAAGTTTGCCTCTAAGTCTACGACTATTCAAGAGTTGTGCTGGGGACTTGTCTGATCCTAATAGTGGTGTATTTCTATATTCTAATAAAGCTAACTGAAGATCTTCACACTTCTTGAAAATATTTTTAGCTATCTGGACGGCTCGTTCTGCCTGACCATTTGCTCTAGGATATCTATGACTAGATGTCACAAATTTAAAGTTCCATTCCTTAGAAAAATTCTCGACATTCCTTAGAGCCAAAAGGCATATTATCAGATACAACTTCCAAAGGAATCCCATGAGTGGCAAACATCGTCTTGAGAAGATGGGCAATGGAAACCTTGCTGTGGTTAGACGAGGTTTACAAGAGCCAAGATCATATGTTGTTGAGAAAGAAAATGGAACACTTGTAAGAAGAAATAGCTATCACTTGAGACCATCTAATAATATGCCTAAACATCATATTAACCTAGCAGATGATTTTGATCACAATGAGAATGGCAGACCTTCAACATCAATATCGAATCAGTTTCCTACCAGAAGTAAAAGATTAATTAAACCCCCATCTAGATATAATGATTTTAAACCTAAAATTGGCATAAGGTTATCCTTAACTATAACAAATTCTAGTTGAAATATGTTCCCTTTAAATAAACATTTTAGTGTAATAATACCCACAGGTTTTATTTTAAATCCCCCATAAGCTTCTAACCTTATTTTGCTCTGAATTATCTCATGATTTTTATTGATTTTATTCAAAAAGTAGATTGATATAATGTTAACCTGAGAACCTGTATCTATTTTAAAGTCTATTCCATATTGCTCAATTACTAACCTTTCAGTCCATTCCTTATTTCCTTTTATTTCATTTACCTCAATTGATGTTACCATAAATTCTTCCTGTTTACGGTCCATATCTACTTCTTGAATCTCCTGAACTTCTCTTATGATTCTGTTGTTACACATTTTCTCGAAATGATTGTAATACAAACACTTATTGCACATTTTACCAAATGCTGGACACCTTCTGAACTCATGAGCACGGCCACATTTTCTGCACTGACCACTTTTCCTTGAGTTTTCCTCCTGTTCCCATCTTTTGTTTCTTCCAGTATTAAAGTTGTTATTCGAAGCTTTTGCCCTTGCTGTTTGATTACCATTTCCCCCTTTTACAGAATGAACATTAAGTGCTTGACTTGACTGAACTTCTTTAAACTGTATTTTTGAAATTTCATATGCTCTACACATGTCTATTGCCTTTTGTAAGGTTAACTCATGATTCTGCAACATTTTTTCTTGTAGATCTTTATTGATTGTTCCTAAAACTAGTCTATCCCTGATCATTGAGTCTAGTACATCTCCGAATTCACAATTTTTTGCCAATTTACGCAAGTCAGTTAGGTAAGTATCAAATAGCTCTCCTTCCTCTTGTTTTCTATTGTAGAATAAAAATCTTTCGTAGATCACATTCTTTTTAGGGGTGAAGTAATTCTCTAATTCACCCAATACTGTACCATACGATTTTCTCTGTGCATCTGTTAACTTAAAGGTGTTAAACACATCAAGTCCTTCATCTCCCAAAAAATTTAACAGTAGAGCAATTTTTACTGTGTCTTCCTTTTCGGCCTTGTCACTGGCCAAGAGGTAAATTTCAAATGACTGTTTGAATCGCCGAAAGTTTTCAGCCACGTTACCTTCAAATGATAATGGTTGAGGTATTCTAAACTCCATATTGTTCTAATTCTAACAACTTCTTGTTTTCATTTATTTTGGAAGCAGCAGGCTTCATTAACCACAAGACTGCGCCATGTAATAATGTTTAACACGGACTGTTGTACATATTTATTAATATTACTTTCAGTATTACAGATTACAGTGTCATCCTAACCTCCTAATCTCAAGTCTTAACCTAACCTCTGCCCCGAGAGCACGTGCCGCCTGTCCCATGTCATAGTCCTGTCAGGACTTTACATTTACAAGCTATTCAGTCTCATGACACAGGAAGGTGAAGGATTTCCTGGCTAAGAAATCTACGTACGGGGATTTAACACGACAACCACAAGTCTTTTCAGAGCAGCAGTTTGCAATATACAGAATCTCATGATGGTAGTCAATATCCGAAACGGATAGGCACTACAAGAAGAAGGATAAGAAGGGATTAATATTTTGTGGCAAATGATGAGTAGCTATGAGGAAGAAATTATGCCCAATTCATGAAGAGAGAATGTAATAGTATTGTTGTATAAAGGTAAAGGGAATATTCAGGGCTGTGGGAACTATAGAGGGATAAATTTAATGTCACACACAATGAAAATTTGAGAGAGAACTGTAGAGCGAAGGTTATGGACGGAGACATCGATAGGAGAAGAACAATTTGGGTTATGGCAGGAAGGATGACAACGGATGCCTTGTTTGCGTTGAGACAGTTGATAGAGAAACACGGCGAGAATAAAAGAGAGCAATATTTAGTATTTATAGATCTTGAGAAGGCATACGATAAAGTTTCTAGACGAGAGTTATAAAGATGTATGAGCGATAAATGGATTCCTGAGACGTCGGTAGAATTCGTGAAGGATATGTTTGAGGAAGTGTGCACCAAAGTAAGAACTTGTGTCGTATTGACGGAAAGTTTTTTCCAGTGACTGTTGGTTTGCATCAAGGCTCTTCATTGAGTTTCTACCTATTTAATCTTATTAAGGATGTACTAACAGAAAAAGTAAGGGAGGGGGCTCCTTAGTCAATGCTCTTTTCTGATGATATCTTGTTAGTAGGGGACAGCAAAGAAATCTTGGAGTAGAAGTTGGAGTGTTGGTGTAGGCTTATTAAAGAGGAAGGACTTAAGTTTAGCAGGTCCAAAACGGAATATATGTGGTTAGGAGAAAGAGGAATAGTTGGACACTAGAAAGAAAAACTAGAAATAGAAGGAAAATTTTAATACCTTGGCTCCGGTTTTTAATACATAACTGAAAATAAAGCACTTAATCGAGAAATTTCCTACTGGATTCAGACTAGTTGATTTAACTAGAAGCTAATTAGCGGGGTGCTCTATGATCAAAAAATACAGCGATTAAGAGAGGTACAAGAGCGTGGTGAGACCTGAAGTGTGGTCTATAAAGAAGACTCAGGACAAGATGATGGAGGTAGCTGAAATAAAAATGTTACTATGAATGTTGGATTAGACTAGATTAGACTAATAGGTCTACGGACCTATTGCAATTAATTAAAATATGACAGAGATAAACTCTTAATAAAAATGTTTAGTACATAAACAAATTTTGAAGCGACTCATTAAGAACAAACCGAACCTCATTAAAAAAGGTAGCAAAACGAACTTTGGGAATTCTTGGATTTGCGACCATTATTAGAATAATCTACACTTTATTTGGTATTGAGAAAGAGTTGTAAATTTCAATTGTGTATGCAAAACTCTTGCAAAAGGGACAACATAATTTAATAAGATTCTGCGAGTATAAACATTACATTGGACTTCAACTAAGCTTTCTGTCATCAATCTGTAAAAGTCCGAATACAGTACAAATGTACAGATATGCTATTGCTAGCCTAATACACTAAAGTGTGCGTAAAATGAAAAAAAGTAATTAAATATTATCGGCAATATCAGCAGGTATATAAGTATACTCCCCGAAGGGTTGTCCTGTCTATGAATGTTCCGTCATATAGTTCTCAGCGGTCAGAATGTAGCGTAATGTAGCATAAATACGTGAATTTATTCATTTACGTGAAGATGTAATTTTGGATAGTCAAGTAGATAGGGACATAACCAAGTTATCAAAAAGAAATCCCTAATAAATTGAATCAACCATGACAAAAATTTAAATGTCCCGTTTTCATCCAGAATTAAACAAATTGTCTAAAGATTTCTTCTTTTTCTATGTCCTGCTCGATTATCGTGAGTTGGCTATCAATTTGGCTATAATAATTTTATGGATAGCAACTCGAAAAAGGGATGCAGCGGATCTGTTAAACCATTCCCTTAGGTTTCTAAGCCATGACGTTCTTCTTCGACCTGGCCATCTTCTTCCGTCTATATTGCATTGTATTATTAAATGAAATATTTTATATATCTCTGGGTGAGTCATAACATGGTCAAGATATTCCAGTTTGCGATTTTTAGGAATCGGGAAGCACTTTATTACGGAAAGAGCCAAAGTGACTACAATTTTAAAAAAGATTCAAGAACAAAGACTGAAATGGTTTTGACATATCAGACGTAGAAACGAAAAATATGTGGGATGAAGGAGAGAGCTGTAAGAAGTTGATAAAAGGAGAGGTAGAGGAAAACCGAGGAGAAGATAGAAGAACTGTGTCGAAGCAAACTTTAGAGAAAAGGTTTAGGTAAAGAAAAACAAAATAAGCGGCTACGAAGAGTGAGGAACAGTAACTGCAGAAAAGGGAAAAGCTGAGGAGGAAGAAGAATATTAAGGGTATAAACATTGACTCATCATACTTAAACCATTTAATATTTGCAGATGACATAGTTTTAGTAGCAGATAATATCCAAGAATCAAATGAGATGTTACAGCAAATAATTGAAGCACAATTGATAAATATAAAAAAAATAATTGTTGGTTCAGTTTAGATGTCGTTCCTGTATAGCAAACAATTTTTTTTTTACTTCTTATTTATGATAGTCTTCTATATATTACAGAGAGTCTATTTTTTGAGGTCTTATTATCAATAGTGCACTTTTATCGGCACTTTTATCGAAAAAAGCATAGTATAATAACCACGGCAGGATATAATTGAAGACGCCAGTAGATAAAGGTGTCATATAACAAGATGATTATTTTAAGATAGTTGAGTATTCCAGTTCCAACAAACTTCCAAGAGGAAACATCTCTTAAGGTGGGGGTAATGTTACGCCAGCCCTTGTTATGCCCCTGCATAGTAAACTTTCGATCGAACATACTATGCGTTCGATCGAGATCTACAGCTCTTCTGATGTGACGAGAGTTCCAGTCTTCGATACGTTTTGAAGAATGAACTGTACTGTAATTGTGAATTATTCTGATAATTTTTGTGATAACTATATGTGTACGGTAAATAAATAAACGCTATAAATTCATCGTGTTTTAGTGTTAGTGTTAGAAGTAAATTAAAATAAATATTGAAATATATTATTTTCTATAATGACCAATTTACTTATTTTTTAAGTCGGTTTTTTGAAAAAGATGAATAATTATTCATCAAGGATGCGTTTTTTTACAAATACCAATTGTACCAACTTGTATCCATTTTATTTTATCTCTAAAATTCACATTGTTTCCTACTATGTTTTTTTTTGTTTTTTTTGTTCTTAATATTCATGTTTCCTCTCAGACCTTCATGATCATAAAAGTAATTCTTCATATTTATAGTGACACAATTTGGTTTGGTTCGATGTGTGACTCTGTAAAAAAACAAAATATATAACATCTTCTTACATACAGAAACTGTCCTTATCGGTGTACCCTCGAAGATTTGTGATTCTCTAACAAAGATGGAAACGAGGAACCCCAATACTGCGTTGAAATTATATGAATTATATGTCTGGGGACGATAAACTAAATAATAATAATATCGTATGGTATTTTGCCAGGAAGATACTTTCGGACTGGTTCCGGCGCCAATTGCACCTTTACCTCTCTTTCAAGTAAGGGAGGCTTTCTCCTAATTTGTATTTTCTTTTAATTGACAGAGGTATTTCGTTTATTGCATCTTTGTGACATATTCTTAGGGTTATGTTTCACGCTGCTTGTTGTATTTTTGTCGTTAGGTTCTCAATCGCTTGAGAATATCTCTTTCTGTTTTAAGTGGTATATCCAATGATATTAGGTTATCTATGTTTTTCCTGTTATCTTTCCAGTTGAATTTTTTATGATAATTATCCTTGAATGTGTATCTTTGTTTAGGATTTTTGAATGTACTGTGATTATCATCGGGGAATGATTGGAGGATAGGTCATATGATATGGTTTTCTTGCATTTTTTTGTGTCTAGGCCTGTGAAGACTGCGAAACCGACAAGACTGAAAGTTTGTTAATATCGGTTAGCCCAAATGTAGCTTCACCAGTATATAAAATTATTTTCACTCATGACCTTTAGTAGTTCTTGGCCTTTAGTGGTTATTAGAAGTGACTCCAGATAGCATTGCAGTCTCCGCCAGCTAGAAATTCATTGGTCCAGCCTGAAAATTGGAATGATTAGGCGAACGCTCAGTATTTTTTTTTTTTTGTTTTTAGTAGTCCAGCACGTCGGACTTGCTTAAAGACTTTCTGAATATTGATTAATTTTTTATCGTTGTAGTTTTGAGTAATATGTGTGACAATTTTAGTCAGCACAGTTCTGGAAAGCCGATTTTTGTGGCAAATCACGTGGTACGAATCTCTTCTTGAGGTTCATCTTGAAGAATTTTTCCAAGAATGTTAAATAGAAATATTGATCCTATCAGAATTTATCACTGTTTAGGAGCATGATAGTGTCAACACATTCCGGGGATTTGGAATGTCGAACAGTCTAAGAGAATCATTGAATAGTTCATTACATTGAGGGAGATACTTGGAGGAAATTGTTTCATATAGTTTATCGAAATGTTTTTAAGCCCTGATGTATTGTGATATAGCTAATTAGTCAATTGCTATTAATTATTTGTTACGGCAGGAACACCATGAGTAAAATACCATATAATTTTTGTGCATGTGGGATTTGAGGACTTCTGAATGTCTTTCTGAAAATTAAATTGTTTACCATCAAATAAAAAGGGTTCTCTTTCTATATGAGTAGCCCTTTTAATAATATTCTGTCTGCATCTCTCACCACGTGTTTTTTGTTACCACACTACTCATTGTTGTGATTTTCATGATTATCGTATGCATATTAAACGTCATATTTAGTTTCTAGCTCTTTGATAGCTTTGCACTGACTGGTCAACAACCACTTCTTTACTGTATGTATTTTTGTTTTGATTAGCCCTTTTAATAAAACAGAAATAAACAAGGGAGAGCTATTATATTGATATTTCATTACTTATATTATCATGTCCACTATATGATCGTATATCTTCCAAGTATATAATTTGAAATATTTTTCTTCATTCTAGCCTGGTCGTAACGTTATAAACGTCACATTTTTTTTTCTGTAAATATTATTTATTCATTTATTAACTTGTCTTATTTTACTATTTTTATCCTAAAATATTTGGCCCTTAGATCTTCGATAAACTTTCTATTTACTAAATATTCTGTCTAAAAAAAGCATTGATGGAACTTTGTCTGATCTCCACCAATTGTTGGGGAAAAGCTTATTAAATTCCTTTCCCCTGCGGGAACAGAACCAAATATTTTAGGACCATGGACTGTTAAAGAGTTTCCTTCGTTATATGTAAGCAGACTTCACGGCGATGATTCCTTATGTGTTTGGTTTGATAGGGTTATACTCATGGACGTATAAACACAGATGGACTCAGTTATTTACATAAAATTGAGTAGTCAAAATTATTTGAATATGTCACATTCTCAGCACCTTCAACTGTTGTCACGTTTTGTTTTAAAATTTCTTATTCGCGAGTGGCTGAAAAATATTACTCCGTATTTTATACTCTACAGGTGTTATCAAACCAAAATAATAATTTATTGGTTAGATTAATATATTTGATTGTAATCAAAATATCAAGTATGCACATAGTGTACATTATCATTTAATAATAGCGTCATAATCAATTATTTTATATGTAGAAGCACTGAAAACTATTTATAAATGGCAACGGTTGTTTACATTTCTCTGTCTTATGGATCTACGTCAAACTTCAAATGCTGTTCCGTGTTTGTTTACTTTTTACAGTCAATGAGGAAAAAGTTTGTTTTTCGATATTTTGGCTGTATTTTGAGTGATATTTGTGAAAAGTGAAACAAAATAAACGAAATATTTACATTCCGATCTCTCATTTCATTTGTAAGTACATACAATTCACATTATTTAATATGAGGAAATGAGGAAGCGTGTTTGTTTACATTTTAATAGGCGTACCATTGGGTTTATTCATGTTCATTAATGTATTGAATTAGATATGAGTTCATGAAATTAGTAGACATTTATAAATTGTAAGTAGACATCATCTGATTAAAAAAGATCTGTTTAGTACCTTTTTAATTTAATATTTCTCATGGATACAAATAAATTAGTGAAATGAATAAAACTCATTTATTTTTCCATGTAGGTTTCCAAATAATATTGATGATCGAACTATTTGGGTAACAAATTAAGGAGAAAATATTTTCATATCATTTTTTGATTTTTTTTGACAAAGATTTTTTATTGTAGCATTATTTTGATACCTATTAAAAAATTAACTTAAATTCAACTATATTTAATTGTATTAATTTTAAAGCAAATAAAATTGTATTTTAATTTTTCCATAAGGACGTGATTTGTTAATAGTTAAACTCTCTCAAACACGTGATTTTCAAACCATATGCAGTTAGTATTTTTGGTATAATTTAACTAATTCATGCAGTAATAATTATATTCATTCTATCCTTACCAATTTGCTATTTTTCATTTAATGTTGTAATTATCTACAATCTTCATATGGTAATGAAATATTTAAAAAGTTATGATGTTGCTAACACAAGGTTTATTATTTTAGTTGTTTTGGTCTTATTCATTTTTTCGTGTCCACCTTTTGTTGAGAAATCTCTTTACCACATGGATAGAACTTTCTAAGCCTCGTGGTACCACACAGAAACTTTTTGAAACAAAAATGCAATAATAAACTGCAGCTGCTATTCAGAACTCAATGGTCACCTGAAGATAGGTACATACATACCAAATGCCAGAGAGAGAAATTGTACCGAACCTCTAAAAATCATACAAACAAGCTGATTTTTGTTGGGAATGTCAATTGTGGGACCCTAAAAATAATGCAAAAAACTTTTCCACTCCTACCCCAGGTTTCCCCAAAAGCCTCCTTCGTAGGAATGAAAACGGAAAGCACCGATTTGCCAGGAATCTATACATTATAGAAAATAATGCTTTAAACAAGGAATATAGCTGAGATAAATTTGAACGAAAATGTGCATTAGCACTTTTTCTGTAGAATGAACTGCTCTCTCACAAACAAGGCTTGAAACGACCGGCGATTTAAAATATTAGTTACCCGCGTGAATCCAATTTTTTAAATTTGTATCAACACGGCGGAGAAAATTCGATATTTTTTATCAGAGTATGTGAAGGTAGCTAGGTTCAACTACTTTTAATGTTTATCACTGATGATGGTCCGACTGGACCAAAAACGTTTTGAAGATTTGTAACCCTTTTGCACAATTTTTTTATTTTATTTTTCAATACATAATATACTATTATAGACAAGAAGTTCTTACTTCTATTTAAGTGTTCTTAATCTATGGTATACAGCCAACCACTGAGATTTTACCCTTTTACTTTGTAATCTCTAATCCTGTTCTTTCAAACAGAATACTAAGCGAGTCTCTCATAAAAATTGTAGCTTGTAAATGTCATCCGCAAACCTAATATTAATATTTCTTCATCTATATTGATGCACAATCTTGTCATTACAGTGTTATTAAATAACATAACATAAACCTACATAAGAGATACAGTTTTGTGAGAGATATTATGCAGAACCTGTATAAGTTAAGATAATATAACTTAAATCTTTAAAATAACCCGAATTTCACTATTTCTTTAAACGCGGCTGGTTTACAATTTCTGTAATGTTATATCTTGAATGAATCAATAACGTAGTTCTAAAAATATTAACGTCTCACATATAGATGTCGCTGCAAGTTGAATATTATAGAAGGAACCATATTTAAACTAAAATATATAAACAATTAATTTTATTCTTCTTCAAGTCTTGTTTCCGTATTTTATAATAATTTGGATCTTGTTCTAAAATCTCTATATTTCAAAATAAAAATAATGCCTATTTCTAGAAATGTAGTAGTTGGTTTATTAATCTATTTTATATAAAACATCCAGTTGGTCAGGGGATTTATTTTCAGAACCAGAACAGATAGACTCATAAGAAAAAAATTGCAAAAATAAATCTTTTACGAAGATAAATTTATGAACTATCTTGGAGTTCAAAAATGACTGGTAGGTGGCGCAGTCTACAGTATGAACGGGATGTAAGAAGTAATGGAAACGTTTGTGTGCCTACTTTTCAAAATCTAATTCAGCTTTTAAAAATCGCCACTAGAAGCGTAAATGTTGCAAAGGGTTATTATACTACAAATACATTAGTGTCTTATAGACTTATTTATTATTTAATTCATGTTTTTAGCGTTATTATACATTAATTTATTGGTTGATTAGTGCCGAATATGTTTTATGCCATAAATTAATGTTTCATCATTAGAACATATCGACGTGTGGTCAAAAGTGTATTATTTGTGTATCAAAGATGAAGATGTAAAATCATATTTAAATTTGCCATGACTCTAATTTGGAACAGCCTATTTTAAAGCGGAAATATTTTGTAATATTATTATCTGTCTCATTTATATACCAATGGAATTTCAACTGCAAATTAATTTTTATCTTACAAAAAGCTTGAAACTTAAAAATACCAAAGTAATTTTTCCAGCAGTACTTTCGTTTGATTTTCGGGATATCTAGTTATACAGTCAAATCTAATTGACATTTCGTTATATTGATTGACGATGGATAATAACAATACTTTAACAAAAAGTTTGTATGTTAAAAATATCAAATAGTTAATAGTGAACCAAATTAATATTTTTCTAGTAGCACCTTCGCCTGATTTTGGGGATAGCTAGTTATACACTCAAATCTAATTGATATTTCTTTACCTATATTGATTGACGACGGATTATAACAATACTTTAATTTTTTCCTGTAAGTATCCAATTGCAACTGGAGCAAATTTACATAAGTGACAACCAAGATTACTAAGTAAATCTGGATTTTTACATATACACTTTTAGTTTTATAAAGGGCAACGGAAATGGTATATACCTAATTAACAAATAGTAGAAATATGTCTGCATTTTAAAAATCTCAAGCCATACTAACTAAAGTTTGAACTTAACTGAACCTAATTATTTTTCAAAAGTTATTTAAATTATTTGAAGTATATTATTCAAAATTTTTTTGAATTTGTTTTTATCAAAATTTAAAATGAAGTGTTCTTTTGAACACTTTATTTATATTCTGAAGACTTCTATAAACATGTTTGAAGTTTAGTTAATAACAACATATGTAATTTAACTATCAACGACAGTCTGATTTTTACAAAATTATTGTTAATTTTTGTAAAACAATTTGTCTAAAAAAATGCATTGTTTCGACAGAAAATTGTCAACTATTATCTATATAATTTTCAGGTTAAAATAAAAATCAATAATGGGTAAAACATAAACTTTATTTACACTAAATAAAATAAAATAAAATAAAAACAAAAATAATCATGAACGTTCTTTGTTGTGGTTGGAAATATGATGGCGGATTACTAGATCCATTCACCTAACCAATATCATGAATGTTATAAACAGCATAAAGACAAATCTTCATAAAAAGTCGTAGTATTTCCATGTTAAATGCAAAACATTTTCTTTTTTAGGGATGAAATAGCACACATTCTATAAATTTAGCACTGAAATGAGAACAAAAATAATAAATCACAAATAAGCCACAAATTGACGTTAATTAAAAAATTATACATTTTTACTCACTTAGTCAATGAAACTGTACAATTTATTTCTAGTGCAAAAATAAGCAGTAATATTAATAAACCTACTTATAAAAATTAATATAAAATTATAACAAAATTTTTTTTATTCAATTATTATCTTATTAATAATTATCTTTATTAATAAAGATATTTGATCTTTTTAAAAAGTCTTGTATTAACTTCGTTAACTTTCCTTTTAAAGTTTTTATCCCGGTATGAAGCAAGTTCTACTGGTGTCAGCTTTTAAAATAAATGAACATCAATCTTAAATTAAAAATAGAGAATTTGATAGATCTCAAACATGTAAACACGCATGAGAAAATGAACATTGAGTTCAATGAAAAGATACAAGTATGGTCCTGAACGAAAGAAATAAATGGTAAAAAGAGAGAAATTAAAGAATCGGCTCTAATTATGTTAAATGAAACCATGGACGTATAAACACAGATTTATACATCCAGGAATGAAACCAATTGTACTGCAAATTTCTCGGCAGAATGTAGTAAAATCTGGTTACCCATATTAAAAGAGGAAATCGATAAAAAGGAAATACCACTATTACTAGTTCATTAACATATTTAGGATACATCATGTTTTAAATTTAACATACATAAAAAATCAGAGATTGGTGTTAATATTGAGACTAAACTAAAAAATAAAAGTCCAAATACTTACCATGTCGGGATAGTAACATGAGGTTTTTTTCCCTAATTTTTCCTCATGGTTTACTATGGGATCACTAAAATGAGAATTTTACTGTCATCGTTGCATGTGGTTGTCTTTTAAAAGACAAATCATATGCTATGATTTTTTCTGAAGGGTATTTTTAAGCTAGAGTTGATTTCATGTAATCGAATGAACTATCTTCCAATAAAATCGCTCCAGGAATGCAACTCAAAAATATTGACATCATTTTAAAGACATCTACTTTAAAATGTATATGTCTAAATTGTCAATAAGAATAAGTCAAATAAAATTAAATTATTAGAAGAATATTTTCACCAAATAACAAAAGTAAAATTTGTTTAATTTTATTTTTGTATTTCGAGAACGATTTCCGAAGTGGAAATCGAAATCGATTGCTTATACTTTAGGTTCTTATTACCTCGTTCCGAGCCGTGTCGATTCTGGTTATACTCTGCTCAGCTACGTCCCATCATTAATAATTAAATTAATATACCATTTAAAGTTTATTTTAGAAGCATAGTCACGGAATGGAGAACATGAAAGAAATCTCCGCGAACATTGCAATTTTATTTTAGTCTATAGTAATCAGGCGTCCCCTGAAAACGTTAATCGGCAAATTACTTCCCTATCGGATCGCCAAATAAAACGATGTATATACAAAATATAAAAAATATGAGAACTGTTCGTTGAAAAGTTCATGATCAGTAATGAAGTGCAATTTTTGTTAGGCCATACAAGCACGTCATATGTACTGCTTTTACTTGAGAAACTAATACCAAAATTCTCACTTTTAAGATTAGAATGTACAAAACCATCTGTGTGCAAACCACCAATACCAAAGTCGTGTTCCAATAGCCAACGAATTTCTTTCTTCTTACGGTGCCTATCCGCTCGGGATGCTGGCGATCAGCGTAGCTATCCTCACTTTACTTGCAGCTATTCGGAATAGTACGGTTGTAGACATATTGAACAACTTCCTTAGGTTTTGAAGATATTTTTCTATTCTCTCTGGACCTCTCTTTTCAAATACCTTGCCCTGAAGAATGAGTTATAATAAGCAACCAAATTCAATAACCAAAAATATAATATAGCAATGAAAGATTTTAATTGCCACGATAGTACGTAGATGAGTAAAAGAGACTATTACTAAAGAAATGGGTAGAATAAAAATACTTTCAGTTATCATAAAAATCCTTTTAAAAGTAAGAGATGGATGAGGGTATAACACTGACAATATATTTGTGCAATATCAGTTTCACAATTCCGCAATAGCGGAATTAAAGAAGTTACGTATCCGATCACCAGAACAGGCCCATTGTTTGTAAATATTATCTACGGCAACCTCTGAAAAATTTCAGGGATTATCGTAGAGTATCAGGAAACAATTAAGCTTGGCGAAGAATTGTGAAAACGATATCTTACTCCAGAATCGAAAGATGGAGAAACTTGCTGAAAGAACTTGACAAGGCAAAAAATAACCGCCGTGCGAGAAAACTAGCATTAAAAAATCTTAGCAATATCCTTACAACTCCACATCAGGACATAACAAAATAACTTAACCGGGTTATTTGTCACACATTTTTTCCTACATAGAAAAACATTGGGAAGCTAAGGAAGCCTGGAGTAACTTCGAGATGTAAGCCAAGAAAATAATCTTTTTACTTTTGAAGACTTTATAGCAATTTCGTTAATGAAAACTGGTAAAGCAGCTGGCTTGTATGGCATTAGGACGGAAGAGATTAAGAACTTGGTGAAAAGAAATAATTAATTGGCTATTGCTCTTGACAAACCCGTAAAAGGATTTTTTTTAATAGCTAAGCTCTGGAGCTATTCTAGAGAAGTTAAACTATTATAGTATTACTGATGAAAAAATGACTGGCGTCAACTACGTTTACTAAATTGCTGATTATGACACTGTCAACCACGATATATTGGTAGTACAATTTACAAGATGACCAAGGATTTTGGTTTGATGTACTTGTAAAATGCTTGTGCTTCTTCAAAACGCTCGGTTCTATGTTACCTTACAATCTAAGAAAAGTCGCTGCACAAAGATGATCCACCTCAGGGGGGTGTATTGCTACTCCTCCTTGTCACGGTGATCACGCTATTAACATAACTGAATTATATTTGAGTGTTTAAAACAGTTTCCAGTGTCTAAGATACACTATATAATAGATATTGCCTCCCCCGTCTCTAACACCAGAACAACCGTGATTTCTGAAATTGAAGGAATAAACAAAAAGTAACTCGAGCCATTCTATGTATGATCAAATACAACATCCAACGAAATTGTTGGCCAGCGTTGAACAGTGTGGCCTTTGGAGGAAAACTTGGTGGTCCGTTGGTGTCCTAGATTAGAAAGAACTGGTTGCAGGTTACCAATTACCTTACACCAAATTGTACACCCTTGATAAGCTCAAAACAATCGTGTTATGACGATGCCAAATTTGAAACGGTGAGAATACTAGATGACAGATGTACAGAACCTTGAGTACCTATAGTTTGTACGTTGGCACTTATGGCTTACTATAAAAATAATTTGTTCCATTAAAAACAGACTATATTATAAATAATATAAATAGTGTATTAATTCCCACATGTTCAATTATTGGTTTGAAATTTTTTAAAAATCCGGTAAATGGACACTGTGCTCATTCACTGCATTTTACACAAATTATTTGTTTAAGCAAAAGTCGGCTTTAAACATACCGTAAATAGAAGGGAACTAATCTAAACTATATTATTTTTAAATATATGCTGGCAAACCAGTAAATGAACGGAGGTCATTCAATGGCCTTCGTTAAATATACGGAAGAAGCTTAGACACGGCAAGGAACGAAATTCAAAACGCAATAATTTCCTAAAATCAAGTTTCTTTTAAAGATGACATACCGAAATCCACTCTACATAACAAATTAACGTAAAAGGTGTCTTATATCCGAAAAACAGGAGCTTCTACCTACAGTGTTCGAGTTCTTATAAGGACAACACGTTAGTAAATTGGATTTTGGCAAAAGCCAAATTGGAATTTCCTATGCATCCCAATGAGGTTAAAGATTCCGTGCAAAAGGTCTTAAAGAATCTCCCAGGCAAAATAATTTTACTGGTGATCGACAAGGAGATAAATGGTTAAAGCTGTTTCTTCCGAGGCAACAAGAAATTTCAAAAGGAAATACAGAAATTATATCCAAAACTCGCGCTTCGGTCACTGAGGATGGAATTAGGGAATGGTTTTCAGAATTTAACGACCACAAAAGTATTAAACACGATGTCTGATCCATCCCGCATATTTAAAGCCGCGTTGACATGGGTAGTGAATCACGAGCAAGAGCCACATTCGTGGTACACGAATCTTAATAATTCACGACCGTGGTCATGCCTCCTTCGTGAAGGGAGTTTACATGGCAAATATTTGCTTCGTGGCGAATATGAAGTTTTTGCTTTTTCTTTCTAATTTTATTAACTATAAAACAGTATGCCCACTGTAACACAAATACCTAATAATATACGAAATAAAGATAAATAAACGAAAGAAAACTCAAAAACTCAAATTATACAACATAATTTGAAGTGGATATTGACCTGGACCTTGCACTACTCACGACTGACTTCTTCTTCTTCTTCTTGTAGTGCCTATCCGTTTCGGATGTTGGCGACCATCAGGGCAATCTGCACTTTGCACACTGCTGCTCTAAAAAGATTTGTGGTTGTTGTGTTGAACCACGTTCGTAGATTTTTCAGCCAGGAAATACTTCGTCTTCCTGGTCCCCGTTGTCCTTCTACTTTTCCCTGCAAGATTACTTGCAGCAGTCCATATCTTTCGCTGTTCCTCATGATGTGACCGAGGTATTCGATTTTGGCTGTTTTTATTGTGGTTAACAACTCTTTTTCTTTTTTATTCTCAACAGAACACCCTCATTAGTAACGTGGTCGGTATACGATATCTTCAGGATGCGACGATAAAGCCACATTTCAAAAGCCTCAATTTTCTTGCAGGTGGCGTCTGTGAGAGTCCATGACTCAACTCCGTACAACAGTATAGAAAAGATGTAACATCGTAGTAACCTGATTTTTATGGGCATTGATAAATCATGACATTTGAATAACTTTTTTAAAATTTGACATTTTTTTAAATGCAGATCTTGCTTTCTCTATTCTACATTTGATTTCTATGGAATGGTCCCAATTTTCATTGACGTTCGTACCAAGGTAGGTGTATGTTTTTACTCTTTCTATTTGTGGACCGTTTACACTGATTTGTCCAAATTGATGTTCCTCTATTGACTGACTGACGAAAATCAAACAAGTTTGATCGTCTCACGATCGTAACTATTTCGATTCATGAAGACATTTTAATCTTCGTATTTCACGAATGTACGTGTTTACACGGAGCATGGCTTAAGAAAGCGTGACTCACGTTTATGATTTACTACCAATGTCAACGCGGCTTAATGTGGATGAAACCGGCATAAACATTTATGAAGTCGGGTTTGGTTCTGGGAGCCTCCAAAACATTTAAAATCCTCTATGAAATCGCAGGTGAGAATGAGAAAGAATCAATTACGGTACTGTGTAATTATGCAGCTAACGGTATGGCAGTCTCACCAATGATTGTTTTCTCCTATAAGAGAATTCCTAAAGAACTGGCTCTTTTCGTTTCAAATGGATGGGCCATTGGAACGTCTGATTTTGGTTGAATGAGCAGTGCAACATTTTTTGAGTATATTGCAAATGTATATTATCCCTGGCTAGTAGAAAATAGCCTACTATTTCCAGTAATCCTTTTCCTAAGTAGACATAATTCCCACTGTAATCTGAACCTTTGAGAGTTTTGTATTAAACACACACACTCATCCTTTATTGTCTGTACCCCAACTCAACGCACATACTACAACCTTGTGATTTCAGTATATTTAGACTTTTAAAAGAAAAATGGAAATCAGTGTGCCGCCTTCATAAATAAAAGAGTAGTACACCATTTACTCGCCACAATTTTAGTAATCTTTTTAAACAAGAAAGACATTTGAAATTTAATTTTAATACAAGGCCTCTGCGATCCGCTTAGGCGTATGTCGACCTTCTTAGGTCTAGGGGATCACACAAGAAAGAAGATTTGAAAGTTTTTTATTTTTTTTTTGCATTAAGAGTGTATCCATACAGCCAAGAACAATTACTACTAATTTGTAATATATTGATTAGGCTGAATATTGCTATAATATTATACTGCTAGATATTTGTTGTAGATTGTTTAGTTAGCAAATAAATATGACTTCATGGGATTATGTTATAAATGGATTGGTAAAGTTTGAGAAACGAAAGTTAAGATAAATGATTATAAATTTGCTATCCGTTTTTAGTTCTTACTTTTTTTTATTATTTCATCCATAATCAGGTTGAACAATAGAGAACTCAGAGAATCCCCCTGTCTTACCCCTTTGCCAGCTTCAATAGGGTTGGTTTGTTCTTCTTCTACTTTCACTTTTATTGTGTTCTTTTGGTAGATATTTTCGATCGTTTTGATTATTCCTAGAGGTATCTATCTCTCCATACAGTAAGTGGATAACGTGTTTTAATTTGACCCGGTCAAATGCCTTTGTAAGATCTACGAAACATAGATATGGCGGTTTGTTGTATTCTAATGATTTCTCTTGCACTTGCCTTATTATAAATAAAGCGTCGGTGCATGATCTTCCTGACCTAAAACCCTGTTGTTCTTCTGCTAATGTTATAATTTCATTAAATTTATTTGTAATCACTTTGGTTGTTAATTTTAGTGTTGTGTTTAATAAATTAATTTATCTGTAATTTTCCGGGTCCGATTTGTCTACATTTTTTTGAAGAGAGGTATTAGGATCTCCATTCTTGAGGAATTCTATTTTGTTCTATTATTGTTTGGATTAGTTTTATTAGTTGTTTGGTCAGATCTAGTCCTCCGTACTTTGGGAGTTCTTTCGGTATTCTGTCCCCTCCTGGTGATTTTTTAATTTTTTAATTTCCTTAATGCTTCCTTTACCTCTTCCTCCTTAATATTTATTTCTTCGTTTGTCGTCACCTCTGGTTGTGGTGATTCATCATCGTCACCTTTAGCAAATAGGGATCGAAAGTAGTCTACCCATGTTTCCTTCTGAATGTGTTTCGTTTTTATTCATCTCTTTTCTTTGTCCTCTGATCATTCTCCATATTTTTTTTGTGTTCCGTAGAAGTCGTGTTCCATCTGTTTTGAGAATCTTTGCCAGTTTGTTGTGTTCTGTTTTGTAAAAAGTCTTTCTTCTTTTCTTTACATTTTGTCTTCACTTTTGTTTGTGTTGGCGCTGCTCTTTTGGGTGGGAAGTATATCAGGATTATTCCTATTTTATATAATACTAGGCTATGATCGCTACCTACATCTGCTGGGTGGAGGCATCTTACATCAATTATTTTTAATGGATGTATATCTCTGTTGGTTATAACATAATCTATCATAAATCTTTGTCATCGAGTATTATTAAATGTATATTTGTGTTGGTCTTTGTGGTCAATAAATGTGTTGTTTATTACTTCGTTATTCGTGTAGAAGTTGATCATCAGTTCTCCATTTTCGTTTTTAACATTCTTATGTTTTTGTTTAATGCCGGGTATTATTAATTGATTGCCTATTCGAGCGTTAAAATCCTCCAATATTATCATCTTTCCTCTGACTTGATCTACTACTTGTAATTGGTCGTAAAACGCTTCCCTTGTTGTTTGAGGCTTGTTATTTTCTGGGCTGTATACTCCGATAATGTTCAGGCCTTCCTTCTTATCTTTGCTGTTATTATTCTTTCTGATATGTATTGACACTCCGATATTATTTTTGGTACCTTTAGTGTATTAGTAAGGCTACACTTTGTTTGGCCATGTTTTCTTTTGCTACTCCACTATAGATTAGTATATATTCATCTAATTTTTATTTATCATCTCCTTTCTTTTTTGTTTCCTGTAGAGCACAAATGTCCATTTTTCTCTTTCAGCACTTGGGTTATTTCTTTGGATGTTTTTTTTTCGATTAATTTAATTAATATAAAATCGGCAACCCCGTTAAAAGCAATAAGTTTACCATAATGTTTAATGTTCATACTAACAGAGGAATGTTTATACTTTATCTTTACACAATTATTAGCTACTGCAGGTCCTCTAATTGAAAACTTACCTAATTTGTTAATTGACTGTCGAGTGACCCATATGTAATCTTAATTACAATTATTGTGGCGTTCTTCCAGAAAAAATGTAGCAATTGTTTAACCCATTTAGGCCTATAGTTGCGTTAAAGCAACACATTGAATGCATTTTTTTTAGATTCATAATGAATTTTTTTTTATAAATTGCGGATAGTATTGGGTTATGCAAGATTTAACAATTCAGAAAAAAAAATTCCACGCAAAGAAATATAATTTGAATTAGCGTTAAAAATAGCAAAATAACTATAGAAATTATTACAAACGAGGTACATTCTCAAAAGTGCTTTAAAATATTTAGGTATTATTATTTTATCATTCACAAGATATTTTCGTGGCTTAGGGACATAAAGTAATAATATTCTAAGCGTAAAATTGATTTGTTTTTAGAGAATAATGTCATTTCAGGAATTTGAATATAGCGTTGCTTTAAGGCAACTACGGGACAATAAGAATAATTCATAGAAGTGTCTAATTTCTTGTGTAAACCTGACTCGCCTGATAAACACGTGGTGTTTGTTATTTTGTCTTGCGTGTGCTCAATTTATCAGTCTTATCGAATATCAATACGACTGTTATCGGTATTTTTTTGGATACTTTGCCACTGAAGCAATACATGAATACAGGCTGCTAAATTATCCGTTGAAGAACACAAAATCTATTGGAAAAAAGATCGCGGTACTATAGATTGTCGCTACGATCAAACTAATAAAATAAGTGTTGTGCCTTGGAACGATAATTCTGTGGTGACGGTGGCAACCAATTGTGATCCAGTAGAGCCTGTTCTTCCCGTAAAACGATACAATCGCAAGGTAAGAAAAAATATCGGTATCCCACAACCCAACATGATAGCTAAATATAATAAATACATGGGGGGAGTGGACTTACATGACACTTCTTCAAGTGCCACCTCCGCGACGGAGGTTGGCAATCATCATGGCTATTCTGACCTTCGAAGCAGCTGCTCTAAACAATTGCCTTGAGCTGAAAACAAACTACTGTCTCAGGTTCTTCAACCAGGAAATGCTCTTCTTCCTACGCTTCTCCTACTCTCTATGTTTCCTTGAATCACTGGAAACACTACAGAATTGTACATGAGGAAAATCCAATTTCGCAGTAAGATTTTAGGTCACAACTTGTGCGAAGCCTTGTTACTATTAACAAAAGTAGCACAAAATATGTTAGAGGTCGTTGTTCTAGTTCATCCTTACCATCTACCGCGCGTTTGGATAATGTGGGCCACATGATTGAACGCAATAATGAAAACTGGAGAAGGCGTTGTAGGCTATGTAAAAGTACACCTGTTTTTATGTGTATAAAATGTAATATACCATTGCATTCACATTGTTTCAAAGACAACCACAAGTGAAAATAAAAATATTTGTATGTTATACGTATAGTCCCAATGTTGCGTTAACGCAACGTTAAAAAAAATGGACCTGTAGTTTTTTTTCTTCGTGTAGCTTTTAAATTATCTTAATTTGTGTGTAATTAAATATACATTTAATAAAAATCATTGTTTTTATTATGTTTTCTACAAGTGGGCCTAAATGGGTTAACTTTAAAATATATGTTTGTTGGTGAGGAAATTCAAAGGAAGGGTATCGGTCTAAAAATAAAAACAGAGAATTAGTAAAATTGTAATACACATACAACTGTTTATTGAGACATTATAAATCATCAGTCCTCTCATAATTGATAGATGATACAAATAACAAAATGTCTGAAGCAGGCAAGGGGCTTCGACTAAATTATACCAATAATGAAATACAGTACAGTATGAAATTGCATAAAACGCATCTCAGGAACACATTCAAAGAGCACCACTCGTACCCAAAAAGAATTCATTTTTGTCCAGATGTAATTTTGCGCCCGATTTTAGAAAACTTCTTAAACACGAGGGTCTTCTGCGAATGCTTGGACTCTTTACAGTAGTATGGTTTTGTGTTGTATTAAAATTGCAAAAACGTGTTACTATTTAGGCATTTATGGTACAAATATTGAAAGATTAGCTACTTCACACTAAAATCGAAAAAATAATATAACTGAAAGTTTCTTAGTATTAATGTATCGGAGAGGGACAAAATACCAAAAAAGCTTAAGCAAAAATGGATGTAAAACCAGAATTAAATTAATATAATAATTATCGTCATAAATGATTCTATGATTGCAAATGAAAGTCTTAGCTGTAATCCTCATCGGAGCCTGCGACCGCTTACAAAAAATAAAATACATGACAATATAAAAAAAAGGTGAAATAAGTAGCTCCTATTTTGTCCCGTTGTTACCTACACATTACTATTGCTTTGCTTAATAAAAGAAGATATAAAAAAAGATCAAAATGGGAACTACTTTACTTCAAGCAATATCGCTATTTTAACTTTATTAGTTAACGTTACTAACTGTGCCGGAAAACAGAAGTATATGCTTTGAACTCCATAAATTACTGCTAAAATACAATCATCACAATGCAAAAATGCATTACCAAGAATAAAATATATAATTATATTATACATACAATAAAACTTACTCTGTCCATGAGGAACGATCTTATGATGCAGGAGAGACTAAAATAGATTGCAAATCATTTAATGCCTTCCGATTTATCTGAAAATTTATATTTGTATACGTTTCCTACAAAACCAGCAAGTGCTCGCCGTTTTAATCTGTCCTGCATTTAGCATGAACCGAGTAGAGTCCCTCTATGCCAGTTAGAACAGTCGATTCTCCAAAACAAACAAGGAACAATAGACTGTCGCCAAAGTGCCTCAGTGCCAAACCCATGCTTTTATCAGTTATTAACGAATTCAAACTATATAATAAAAATTAAATAATAAAATTGACATATTAAAGAAAACGAAATGACGCAGTGATGTGACACCTTGGAATACATTAGACCGCTCGTTTTAATTCAGTAGATAAAAAACATTTAAATACGGCGTAAGACGGGGAACAAACCGCTTAGCCGTTTATAATATAAAAATAAGACTATCAACGAATAGGCACATGCGCCCCGAGGTTAATTATAGTAGTCGCCAGAACAGGGGAACGCACTTGGCCCGATAAGTCAAAGATTTTTAGAAAATTTTTAACAACACCCTCGAATCAAAGTCACAAAATTTGGGTTATCTAAATAATAGCTCCGTTCTAAAAATCTCCGACCCCAAAACAACAAACACATAGTAAAACATAATGCCAAGTAACTTAATCAATTTAATTGAATAAATTTTAATTCCAAAACAACAAACGTACAGCAAAAGAATTTTGAAAGTACCAATAACAATTCAAAAATTTTAAAATTAATAAAAAACGAATGCAGAATAGGTAATAATTAACGTAGTATTGGGGACACCATCAGCTATCAGGCTGGCGCGCACTACAAGTGCTTATCAAATCTGCCGCAATATGACTCCTCCTGAATTTTTGTGGCATCTTTTCATCAATAAATAATTTTAAATATATTTTCGAATAAATATAGTACCTAAATAGAATTTTATCATTTCGTTTGGTCTTTAAAAGATATAAATCACATCAATAGTACAACAAACTTTTTTAATTTCAACAAAATCGAACGTTCCATTAAAATTTCAAGTGATATTACTAATAATTTAATAAGAGAGGTATTTTTAAATTTTTAGAGACCAATCTACCTCATGCGAACAAATTTTAATTAGATTTTCAAATCTAAAACTGCGTTCAAACGCTACATCATTTTAAATTTATCGATCACCATCCTCTTTAAACAAAACTCGTTGCCCAAGAATTCATTTGGAGTTATATTCAACACCCTTCTATAGCAGGCACTAGAGGGTGTGCTCTGGCCTTGTTTATCGCCCTCCTTTTTTGACGTAGGGCCACTCACACTCAGTCCCACTGCGGGCGTTTAAGTCCTATCACTTAGCTCCAGGAGCCGTAGGAATCCTGGTACCATGCCTGCTGTTCACCGTTCACGTCCGCCCCCAGCGGCTGTTGTGAAAGGGGCTGGCTCCCCAGTTGCTCTGGTATCGGCGCTTTGTCTCCCCCTGGTTCTGGTGACCCCCGTCAAACTTTCGCTTACCTGCTGAAATATTAAAATAGTTAATACTTTTTTTTCAAAATAAATTTCCGAAATATACAATTGTTTTGAATTGTGTGATCTTGGGATTTGGTGGCCAGTCGGGAACTATAAAAAATAGCTCTACTTGGTTGTAGTGAGTCTGACTTTAGATTTTTGTAGAAGTTCTTCTGGAAGTTGTATAACCAAAAATTAAATACACTGCGCTCCAAAATTAACGCATAATTTTAAAAACCCTGGTAAATTAAATAATTTTAATGTTTCGATTTTTGTGCTAATATATTATCGTTACCCCGGTATATTGTAAAATTTATCGAAAGAACGGTAAAAAACGCTGATGTTTTTATCATTTTTTTGTAAAAAATTAAAAACATGCTAATTGTGCTTCATTTTATTTCGAATTTAGTTGGGTTGGATTTCATTGTGCTGAACGTTTAAAGGGGTTTTTCAAGTTTATTAAGTGTTTTTTCTTTGAAATGAACCACCCGCAGCAAGAAAATCGAAATTTGTCAGAAAGTTACTGTTTTAGAATCGTTACTCTTCGCGAAGAAGGATACACTCAAGTAGAACTCGATGAACGTTTTAACGTCACCCAGTCAACAATTTCAAGAGTGTTAACACGTTTTTCTGTTACTGGAAATAACTCGAGAAGACCCGGTCAAGGCCGTAAAAGGGTTACAACTCCTAATCAAGACCGGTTTTTGACACTTCGTACACTGAGACAAAGGTTTGTTTCCAGTACTTCTCTACAAAATGAATTTTTGGATCGTTATAACTTTAAAATCAGCCAAAATACAATTAGAAGACTTGCTGAAAACGACCTACACCCTGGAAGGGCACCAATTGGCCCATTATTGACCAGAGACCATAGAAGGCAAAGATTGAATTTTGCTCGTGAACATGTTGATTGGAATAATAACGATTGGGGAAGAATATTGTTCACCGATGAATCCAGGTACTACGCACAGTGTAACACCGTAGGGACTGTACAGTAGGCGGCGGCTCGGTAATGGTATGGGGTGGGATTAATTTAGAGGCTCGTACGGAATTAGTTAAAATAAATCACGGTCGGCTTACATCGCAGAGGTATATAACAGACATTTTAGAAGAGCATGTCGTGCCATTTGTACCATTTATTGGGGATAATTTCATGCTTATGCAAGATAATGCCAGGCCACACACGGCAAGAATTGTGCAGCAGTATCGTCAGGAGGTTGGAATTCCTGCCATGGATTGGCCTGCGAGAAGTCCTGACCTTAACCCAATAGAACATGTTTGGGACATCATAGGCAGACGACTACGACAACTACCTAATGCACCAAACACATTAGATGAACTGTTTTTGCGGTTGGTTGAAATTTGGGATCAAATTGATCAAGAAGAAATCAGAACGATTATTCTCAGTATGAGAGATCGTTGTCAAGCAGTAATAAATGTTAGAGGATGCAATACTTGATACTAGTACACGGTAGTAGTATTTTCTTCAACTTTAAAAACTTTTTCTTCATTAATTTATGATGTTAGTTTGTTTAGATCAGTTCGTTTAGATGTTATGATTTATGTTAGGATGTTATATTGTTAATTTCAATACATTTTTTGTAAAAAAAGAATAGTTTTATTTAAGATGTTCTAAAACAACCATAAAGCAGAAAAGAACAAACAAAATTTTTTTCATTACAACTCAAAATAAGAATTTTAAAATTATGCGTTAATTTTGGAGCGCAGTGTATTTTCGAAGTGAAAAAAATTTGGAAATTTCAGAAATCTATCAGAATGAAAAATCAACGTAAAAACAATCTCTAGATTTTAACTTATATTCTAATATTTTCGAAAATGTCATATTTAACACAAAATTTGAATAATATTAATGGAAAATGAAATTTACCTATGAGAAATCGGCTAACTCTAAAATTTCTGAAAATTTAGTATAAGGATGCTGAGACCTAGCTGAGAGGTTTTTAAACAAAAATGCTGATTAGCACTGTTTGTGTAGAATTAACCATTCCTTCAGAAACAACGCTTGAAGCGACCGACGATTTTGAATGTCATTTACGCGTGCCAAACTCTTTAAATACAATTTGTATTAACTCGGAGGTAAAAATTTGTTATCTTTTGATCAGAGTGTCCTATCGACAAAAATCAAAATGTATTTCAAATGTGAGAAAAGCAGGTTTCGTGTGCAATTTTTGAATTTTGTTGTAAATGAAGTAAGTTTTTATAAAGTTTTTAAATAAATAAACGTGCAATTTTTGCCATTTTTTAGGATTCTCACGAGATCAATTTCAATATCGTTTGCGACAAAATGCAAAAATTTCATGCGAAAGCTGCACTCTTCACCTTTAAAACGCGTGTCGATATGACACTAATCAGAAGATATCGACGAATATCGAAATTTTACCGTCGAGTTGATAAAAATTTAATATAACTTTGAAATCGCGCGCGTAACTGATTCTAAAAATCGCCGGTCGCTTCAAGCGTTGTTTGGGAGAGAACGGTTCATTCTACACAAAATGTGATAATAGAAATTTTTGTTCAAACTTACCTGAGCTACATTTTTTACTTAAAAAATTTTTGTCTACGGAGCACGCATTCTTAGTAAATCGATACCCCTACAAGATGGTTTTAGGGGAAAGTTGGGGGTAGGAATGGTAAAATTATTTTTTGTCCTACATAGAGATAGAAGAAGCATTGGATATAAACTCGGACCATTCTCTAATTATTCTCACACTCAGTGACACTGTTATCAAAAGAGAAAGCCTCCCTAGACTCGTTAACAAAAATACTGACTAGAACAGTTTTCAGATAGACCTTGAAGAGAAGATTAACCTCTCAATCCCATTAAGAACCGTTGATCAACTAGAGGCAGAAGTAGAATTACTCAAATATACAACCAGGTGCTTGGAACAACAGCACGAACAGTGTCGAAAGAATAAAAGGAAATAACTACCCGAAATAAATCAGAGAAATGATAACCGAAAAAAGAAAACTGAGAAGCAAGTGGCATCAGTCTAGAGCACCAGCTGATAAAACCAGAATAAATAATGCCACACAAAAATTAAAAAGAGAAATTAAAAACGAATCGGTTTAGCATCTACTTAAGTGAACTGTCAAATGATAGCGCTACTGATTACTCATTGTGAAAGGCTACCAAAAAGGCAAATCTTACAGAATCCACCCATTAGAAATACTAATGGTAGCTGGACAAGAAGCAATACACAAAAGGCCAATACGTTTGCTGACCACCTAAAAAATACTTTTCAACCAAATGAAGAACAAGAAATAATTAACTGGGAGCTCCCTGATCAAGATAAAATGGAGATTAGCAATGAAACTCCAAAAGAAGTATATTTGGAAATAAAAGAAAATATAAATCCAAAGAAAGCTCCTGGATTTGATCTAATTACTGGGGAAGTGTTAAAGTACTTCCAAGGAAAGATATCATAAAATTAACATATCTTATAAACGCTTCCTTTAGGCTAAGGTACGTACCAAAGATATGGAAGGTGGCAGAAATTATAATGACACTAAAACCAGGCAAACCTCCACAAGAAGGTTCTTCATATAGGCCTATTTCACTGTTACCTGTCATGTCTAAATTATACAAAAATTACTCTTGAAGAGACTAAAACCGATTATAGAGGAAAAAATTCTAATTTCTAATCATCAGTTTAGGTTTAGAGCAACACCCACGATAGATTAGGTGCATAGAATAACAGATACAGTACAAAAAGCTCTAAAAGAAGGAAAAGTCAGTTCTGCAATTTTCCTCGATGTAGCGCAGGCTTTTGACAAAGTCTGGCATGACGGATTACATCATAAAATGAGATGCTAACCGAACATAATTGCGACATTTGCAGACGACATTAACATTAACATCTGGACCAGGCGATGGCGTATCAAATTAAATGAAACAAAATCTGTTCATGTCAATTTTACTAACAAAAGAGAACAACATATCGCAGTTAGTATAAATAGAAACCAAATGCCTTATGCAAATACGGCAAAATATTTGGGTATGACATTAGATTCCAAGCTATGTTGGAAAGCATAGATTATGAAAAACATTATGTCTACTTATAACAAATTGTTATTGTATAAGCAAGTCCTTAAACCGATATGAACATATGGGATACAGCTATGGGGATGTACAAAAGAAAGTAACATCCAAAATATACAACGATATCAGAAAAAATTATTAAGGAACATCACTAACGGTCCATGATATTTCAGAAACTGTGGTCTTTCATCGAGACCTCCAGATGGATACGGTTATCCGGACAATAAGAAAGTTTGCCGAGACTCATGAACAAATGCTCTCCAACCATGTGAATGTCGAGGCCATCAAACTCCTAGACAACGACAATCAGAACGAAACCGTTTGAGTTAGTGCTATAAGTGAGTGAAAGTGAAAAAGCAGAGCAAAGTGGGGCTAAAGTGAACACGTTAGCTAGTAGGACTATGTATTAGAGCCTAAGGAATATTGTTGAATGTAACCTTAGATAAGATTTTGGTAATATTTTGTATATAGAACAACTTGCTTATTGATCTTAGTGAATGATCAGATAGCAATAATCATAAGATTCCTGTTGGAATTAATTGCCAAAGTTGATATTCTTTGCCTTGGGAAAATTGGCAAACTCTAAAATGTGTGAAACTTAAGGAAACAAAATTTAAGTTATCTACAAAATATTATAAATTAAAAAGCGATACATTTTCTCTATTTAGGCATATTAACCTAAAAACCCAGTACTCTCTGGAATATTTGAGAATTTTCTGCATGAAAAATTCGGTGTTATATAAATCGCTGTTTTTTACGTATCGAAGAGCAAACAAACTTTCAAACCCATTTTTTTTTTATTAAAATCGGATATTTAGCTGAGCCTGGTGTATTTTTGATGACAATAGGAGTGACATTGTCACACAGAATAAAAATGCAAGTTTACCGGACCACATATTCTCGAACCATAAGTAGAAGCTGCTATCAACAGCATTACTGAGACAAAGGGCTTAGAAACAACATTAAGGAGCTATCTACTGAAAACGGTTTTAAAACTTATGCATAAAAGAATATATAAAAATTAAACAAAGGAATAAAAAACTCGAGATAGAATAAAACATGACGAACTAATGCAAATATTAAAATCTCTTGGTCTAGACAGCAGAGACCGCTGCTGCCGTATAATAAACAATATCTATTGCAGCTGGTAGAGCTGCAATAGATATTGTTTATTGTACCTGCATAAAAACTGCAGCTGGTAGAGTTAGAATAATTTAACAAGCGACATAATAATGAAAAGAGGTGTGCGACAGGGATGTATACTGTCCCCATTATTATTCGATGTATATTTCAGTACACTATGAACTTGGCACTGACTGATATAGACCAAGGAATAAGTATAAATGGAGAATGACTGAACAACATAAGATGCGCTGATGAAACTGTATGTAGTTTTTGGCTTGATTTTAACGCCAAAAAAAAACAAAATACAAGGTTATAAGCAAAACTAGGATAATGTTGAGGATTTCCTCGATAGATAAAGCTGTCAACGAAAAAGATCTGCACAGAATGGGTAAAAGCGCGAATTAATCATGACCCTACAACATCACAGACTAGAATACCTGGGCCATATAATGCGCAATGAACAACTATACAAATTACTTCTGACCATACTTCACGATAAGTTGCATGGAAAAGAGGTCCAGGAAGGATAGGAGTAACCTGGTTGCATAACCTACAAAAATGGTTTAACTTGACCACTACCGGACCATTTAGGTCAGCAGTCAATAAGATAAGAATAAGTGCTAAGAATTATTTAAAATATTTATTATATATAAAATCAACCTATTTAAAGAAAAATATTGAAAGATATTACAATTAGCATATTTCTTTATTCTTCTTATACTTCCTTTAAAGAAATGCCCAGGCTAACCTAATTAACCGATTTTAATTGTTCAAAGTATGTTTACATTTCTATACGTCAAAACAATCAGCGATTTATATAACGGAGAATTTTCAGCAGTTTTTAAAATTTCCTAATTTTAAAATTATTATGCAATAACAATAATACGAATATCGCATTTTTAAACTCCATTTGTTTGAAGATAAAAGTTTCACACCAAATTTTCAGAAACTTTACAGAGTTGTTCAATTTCCCAAAACGTTATTGTTGCAGTTTTTTTAGAGAATTTTCATTTCTTCCTTTTTACATTTGTTTTGCTAATTTCACAAGCACCTTGGTAGGAAATTTTATTACAAAAAATTTTACTTCTACTCATTTTTGTTATAGACGTGACACTTTTCGAAGAATTTTGAATTATTCAAGAAGACAGGAAGGAATTTTTCGTTAATTTTTTTACAAACAGTTTAAGGTCCGTCTCGCTACAACCAACCCTAAACAAATCCCGACTGGGATTAAATGGGAATAAAATGGGAATTAATAGGAAATGTAATAATATTCTTTACTACATACACGGATTATGATAATAATGTGTTTAATAAATAAATCAGCATATGTTGTAATATGAATGAAAAATAAAATAAAGCCAGTTGCGTAAATGCTCTTAACTTAAATAATAACATTATCAAACACAAATGTTATTTTATCATAACACTGGTTATGGTGTTTTACCGTGCAGAACTTTTTTAGCTGTTCTCGGGTAGTTTTGATACGCTAAATCCTAAAATACCACCAGATCTCTATCAGTTCGATTTCAAAATATGTGTCTAAGGCAAATGTTATCAAACAAAATAATTATTTAAGGTGGGTACCTAAAAAATAAGAGCATATGTAAAAACAATATGGTTTACAAACTCGTGTGAATTACAACAGATGGAGCACCACCTATGACTGACAATAAAAATGGATTGGTTGCATTATATCGACCCAACGATGACTTCACATAGCTTTTTCATTACAATGCATCTCCTACCTATGAATGACGTGACAGACATTGCCACAAAGATCGTGAATTCAATTCTTGTAGGAAGCATGCAATGACGCCTCTGTAAAATGCAGTGCGAAGCTAGTGAGTCTGCTTACCACAATGATGTACTTCTTCATGTATGAAGAAGTACATCATTCGCCATTAGTGTGATCATCTGATTTAACATTTTTTTAAACATTTAGGCAACTGACATTGATACTTTATTAGTATAAATATAAGGATAACATACATACTGCATTATGAACAAAACTACATTTCTCAAACTTCAGAGGAAAGAAGGATGGGAACTGGGCAATTTAGGCAACTGCTAACATAACTGAAAATTTAAAATAAAAGATAAATATTGTACAAACGTTTTATATATTTAATGTCACTTGACGGGAAGTCATGAATACTTGCGTATTATGCTATCATAGAATATTTTTTTACAAACCTCATTGAACCTTATGAATAACTACATTATATTGTTATACGACTAAAATCTTGTTAATTTACTTATGACACTAATTTGTAACATAAAACAATTTTGATAATTTTGTGACAAGTTGTAATTTACTATTTTTACTAGGAATAAGCCGTAATTTTACTTTAATTATTTTGATGATTCGATTTCCTTTTACGAAATTGTTCCATTTTAAAAACGATTTCCGAAGTGGAAATCGAAAGGTCAAAATAAACTTATTTTAAAGTAAAATTGTGGTTTATTCCAAGTAAAAATATTATTTAGAGTGATAACTCTTACGAGAACCATAAGGGCAGTAATTGACTATAAGACTTTACATAAACTTTCGAAAAATCGTATTGGCTCCGGACTGAGGTGGCAGCAAACGTGTTAAAAAGATCTACTTAAGATTAATTCAGTAAAAATACGTTATTGAAAGTAAGTTTTGAAAAAGGTGGGGAGTTTTTATGAGTACACAAGATATTGTATTTAAGTACATTATCAAACAGCCACTAGAGCGACAATTCAAAAGAACAGAATCATCAAGGATAAAATTAGTCATTACTTCACACAAGGTCCAACTAACAAAAATATTTTTATCAGATACGACAATCTACACGATAAATTTTAAACCGCAGAAGGTGAAAGAAACACATATAAAATAGCTAAACAAAGAGTAAATACACCAACAAGGAAAGCCATCGAGCAAAACGACAAAAGAAGGAATCTAATCGTTATAAAAGGTGACCAAAATTCATGAAACCTCTTAATATAGCGGACATATCCGGAAATGCAAAGGCGCCAAATTTAAAGTTTACAGTAGCTATAAAATATTTTTCAGAATGTGCCTTAGACGAGAAAGTTTTAATTAAATATTAACGATAATAGTCCAAAATGTGACACAAGTGTTAAACCAACATAAATGAGATTTCATGTGACAGTTAGGACAAACAATAACATAACCCAACTAATTTCATTTCATAAACAAGGAAGGAGACTCTCTTTCCTTGTTTAATGTGGTACTTCCCGTCTAACAATATTTTTGCCCCCACAACCTTTACATTCCCTCTTCTGTCTTTTTGCTCGATGGGGAAAGCATAGCTTTTTATCGTCTACGCAGGAAGAGATGATTGTTAATTTAAATTAAATTAACTTATTTTAATTGAATTCAATTCAATTTCATCCAATTCGATTTTATTCGATTTAATTAGATTCCATTCGATTCAATTCCATTCAATCAGATTATTCAATTGTATTCCAGCCGTTTCCATTCGACTGTATTCGATTACATTCGATTCGATTCGATTCCATTCAATTCCATTCGATTCGACTCAATTCGATTCAATTCGACTCAATTCGATTCGATTGGATTGAATTCGATTCGGTTCATTATATTCCATTCGATTCTACTAGATTTTATTTTAATTTTGTTTATTTTATTTTATTAAGAAATACGTATGTGACTGCGTTTAGTACTTCACGTAGCGTGTGGTCGCAAGATTTGCGTTTCCTTTTTCACACCTTAGTGCGATCCACTTAACTGATCAATGCACTCCATCCGTAGCCCGCGATAAGAAAGCTATGTTCCAAAAATTTTAGCAGGTTTAACGGAAACGAGAATCCTAAGAGAGATCTTTGAACCTCTGCTTGATGGAACATCAGGACAATAACATTGCTCGAAACATCTCGAAGAACTATATCTAGACGCTAACATAATAAAAGAAATAAAGTCTAGAAAGCTCCAGTGGGGCAGTCACCTCATCGCCAGACGACGTGAAAAACCTCATCGGTTCCGGTGGAGAGATAATATAGCAGGAGTCCTTAAAGCCATGATCGTGGAAAATTGGATGGAGACTGCTCAAGACAGCGGAATGGGGGCATGTTGTAAAGTCGGCCAAAACCCACGAACGGTTATAACGCCACAGAGTAAGTAAAGATAATAAAAATAATTAAAGTCAAAGATGAAGACACGCTCCGAAAATCGATTTTTGAAAAAATTCTGTCTGACAGTAGGACAGAGACGACGAGGAAGTTCACACAAACGCGAATTCACCTAATTAAAAAAATATTTTAAGTGAAGCCAACGCTCATCAAGGGCTGTGGAGCTATAAAGACCTCGAGTACTCTAATGATGTTAAATATAAGTATTCCTTAAGATATTGTTGTTGTATCGCTTGATAAAGCTTGTTTCACTCTATCCACGATCACTGAGATTAATTTAGTAGGTACTGTTACTGGTAAGAAAAATGTTAATTTGATGGAAATGTTAAAATACTTTTTTTGAAGCTATTGGTGCAGGATACGAAATCAATACTATCCAGTACAATACTAAAATGATGACTACAAGATAACTAGTCTAATTAGAAAACTCGCTGTTCAGTTACTGACAATTGAATAGGTATACAAGAATAACTTTTATCGGACCTAACACTGCATAGTTTTTGGTAAGATATTACTCCTGATAAAACCCATATCTATTTTGTTACATCAATTAATATTAGAAAACTACAGACCTAACAATCTGATGATAGATAATGGCATAATTGGGATCTCACAATCTGACATTTTTGTTCCTATTTGCTTGATTTATCATACACAGTCAACTCCCGTTTATCCACCGTATGATCCGCGAGCGGATGATCCGCTGAGCGGATTATCCGTAAATCTGTAAAGTCATTTTTAATGTGAATGAAAATGTATTTTATAAACTAGATCTAATATATTATTTTTAATATTATAATTATTTATTTTACTCGGAATTTTCGAATTTCCGAGAACACACAATTGACAAGTGATGTCGGTTACTTTTTACCAGTTAGGATGGGTGACTCTGGATGACTAATTTCGTTATGGATTTGTTAGACTACGTTGTTTGTCTGATGTGTGGTGAAACACACATATTTACTTGTAATAAGTAAACAACAGAATATAAAACCGTCTATATATGTAAATAATACCAAACTTGAGCAAGTTGATAAAATCGTCTACCTTGGACAGCAATTAAATTGTAATGCAGAAAATCACGGCGAAATTAGATCCAGAATAGAGCAGGCTAGAGCTGCTTTTAGAAGGATGTCCAAGGTGTTATGTAACAGAGACCTAAAACTGGCATTAAGGATCCGCCTACTTCGCTGCTACGTGTTCTCGGTCTTACTTTATGCTGTCGAGTCCTGGACTGTGAATAAAATCGATCTAAATCGCCTTGAGGCTTTCGAAATGTGGTGCTATAGAAGAATTTTAAAGTTTCCTGGGTGGAGAAGATTCGTAACTCCACAATACTTGAACGTCTCAGCAAGACTACTGAGATCATAAAAAGCATCAAGCAGAGAAAGCTGGAATATTTCGGACATGTAATGAGAGGTATCAAATATAGATTGCTACAAAATATCATGCAAGGAAAAATAGCAGGCAAACGCAGTCCAGGACGAAGAAGAACCTCATGGTTGAAGAACTTGCGAGATTGGTATGGTGTAGATACAAGCATGCTATTTAGGGTGACAGTGAATAAAATTAAAATAGCTATGATGGTAACCAACGTTCTGAAAGGACATGGTACATGAAGAAGAAGAAGTGGTGAAACAAAGACCATGACTACGACTACCGGACACTGACGAAAGGGGGTTATGAACGTGCTTGTGTTGTGACTCAGCATTAGTTCGCAGGTTGTATTGATGTTGCCTTGTAAGATATTGTTTTATGTATTCTAAGCTAGTTTTTTTTATTGTTTTATGTTCGACAAAATATAAAAGGTTGTGTTGACGGTTAATAGATAGATAGAGCTCAATAAGTAAAATTTAAAACAAAGCTTTCCGTAAACTTATGTGCCTTGGCAAATTTTTTTATTTGCGTCAATGTCAGAAAGATCTTCTGACACAAAGAAAATAAAACAATGAAACCTTTTCTTACATGGAATTGGAGACGGCGTTAATATAATGGATAGACCAAGTTCGTAACATAATTACACCCATGTTAGGTTTGATCTCACGCATTGATCTTAGGAGATTTTCATGCATCATTCGGGTGATTTAGTAGCTTTAAGCAGCACCATGAACTAACGGAGAGAAGCGGTGACCAACAGGAAGCTTAGGAATTTAAAAGTGAGTTACAAAAGTTCTTTTCCTCAAATGATCTGTGCTAATAAAAAAAAATTAACGCATAATAATCGGGGCTATTTTTGAAATGCCTTCCAGTTCGGATGCTTGCAGGTGAAGGTAAAGTAGGGGTACATAAATCCAGAAAGAACGGATCACGATTATGTCCGGCAGCAATGCTACAGTAAGTTACAAACTGAAGTTGACGGTGATTGTTAAGGCAAAAAACACTACATCTGTTAAGGGCACTAGAGCAGAAAGACAACCTGTCAATTACTTAAACCAAAATAAGAGATAGATAAAAATATTTTAATAGTGGTTTAAAGCTAAATTTTTACCAGAAGTCAAAAAATATTTAAAAGTAAACAATTTACCACAAAAGGCTATTTTACTGGTCGTAACAGCCTTTCATGAAACGTCCATTCACATCCTGAAACGCATATTTTAAAGTACATTTTTTAATACGCTTAAGTTTGCAGACGGCAAAATGTTTGCCCCCAAATACTACTGCGTTAGTTCAGACTATGAACCAAGAAGTCATCATTACGTCTCTGAAGAGGAACTATAGAATAAAGTTACCTCGCTCAAAAACTGAAGAAGAATATGACTGGCAAGAGTTTTGGAATTCACTCATTATCTTGGACTGCATTTATGAAATCACATATGCGTGGGAGTCTGTTAAGTCTTTAACAACTGTAAAGTCATGAAGAAAACTGTTACGGAACACCGAAAATTTGAAAAAGTAGCAGTTGGAGAAGATTAAAACGAACCTACCAAGTTTAGTGAATTCAGTTCCTAGCAGAGAATGTGGACGCAAGAAACATGTAAGAGTAGTTAGACTGTGACACTACCGACAATTTGTGCATCTAACGGGTGAAGACATTCTAAGAGAATGCCGATGAGCAAACGAAGAAGAAAGTGATGAAGAAGACTTGCACCTGTAGACAAATTACTCACGCACCGGCCTTGTGTCACGTGAAAGAACTTCTAAAATCGCTACAGGACCAGAACGACTCACTACTCGTTTAAACATTGGTGCTACGTAACGTATAATGTAGAATTAAGAAACACTTTTTCCTATCAAAGAAGCAGAAACAAGTGACACCACTTTCAAAAGGTATAAAAAATTGAAAATTGTAAATTAAAGCTTTAGCAGAAACTATTTCGTTATTTCTTTGCTTTTATTTGACTTCCTATAAATATTCAGCGGATTATCCACGATTTTCATTATCTACAGCTTCCGTGACAATCAGCCTCAAGGGTAAACGGGAGTTGACTGTATTGAATAATTTTAACCTGGTTCCATAAAGGCACTAAATTAGTGTTAAAACAAGACAGTATAAAGTCCAACTCAGATGCATTTTTCTACTGCCTACCTACCTTTTTTTTAGAACTAATACTGTTGGTTCTCTTAGTGTCCTTACCTGGTAAACTTGCCTTGGCGCGGCCCACTCCACGAGCGGCTTGGCGTGCTGCCCCACGGGCCCCTGTTGCTCCGCCCCGGCCCGCTCTGTTGGCTGCCGCCCCACGGGCTGGGGGGCCACCTGCCCGGCCACGTGCCACCACCCCACGCCCACGGCCAGCCTATATAAGACGCAACAAAAACGTTATTAAATCATATAAATAAATATCTCATACCCGAATTACAAGGTTACAATTAGCTGCAGAACTATCATATATGAGTAAGATGAAAACTTGTAATTCAAATATGTTTTAAAAATCACAGAAGATATAAAAATATTAAAGAAAATATAGTAAAATAAATATTTAGGAACACAGTGTTTTAAACTCCTATTAATCCTTTCTACCAATACCACCTGATTTGGATAAGGAATGTGGTGGAAAAATTTACCTTCAACCTTGGATCATATTGGCACTTCCATAAAATACGTTAACTTTATAGCACAAAACGATAATTAAGACCCCACTCATGTATGTTAAGTCTTTGCTGACAATATAGAGATGCCTCTCATAACATTTTAAGGGAAAGTGATTCCTGGTAAACTTTAAAACATTTGTATTAAAAAAAAACTAGATCATATTCAATTAATCTTAAATGAATTATAAGTGATCTAGAAATTCGGTTTGTATAAAGTTAACTTAAACAATTTTCATCACGATTACAAATATATATATATATATATATATATATATATATATATATATATATATATAGGAAATATATTTACATTTTTCTTCAAAACTGGATAAAATAAATCAAAATAAAGTCAGAAAAGGCAAGGAATGCATTTAATAATATGGAATAAATATAACAGACTCCAAATCATATTGGAAGGTAAAGTTCATGTAAAAGATCGGTAGGATAACGCCAGAATTCGTGGCTGAAAGAGCTGAGGAGATGGTTTAACCGCTCATCCGCAGATATCTTTCGTGCAGCTATAATTGCCATTTGGATCCGCAACTTTCGAAAGAAGACGGCGCAATAAGAAGATTACAGAATTGAAAACTGAGTTTCAATTCAAAAGATGTTTGTAATGATCAAACAACGTTTGAAGTTAAAGCATTTAAAATGTAAACATTAAGAGACACCTAGTATAAGTAATGGATTCGACCGATTCAAAAATAGATCACTTGAGAAAGGCACTCTGCCGAAACAGCTGTAGTGATAAGAATGTTTAATAAATTTTATAGGAGTTATGAAAAGAAAAGTTTACAGTATTTTATTGTTAGACACATAGTATAATTATGTCAAGATAAAAATTGTTAATAACGAATATTTCGTTATTATTACTTAAAAGAATGTAATTATATCTAGATAACGCCATTAGACAATAAAAAGAAGGGATCAAAATAATTTCATTACAATCAACAACCGCCGCAGAAGTTGAATACACTGTACGGTTTCATAACACCCAAGAGTTGGTATCCAGTCAGAACACAATGCCATGACTAGTGAACTAAATGTTAATCACTGAATATTTTATATGACACCACAAATGGTAATGGACACCGGCTAACACAATTCGCAATATCTAATAACGTGATTGTTAAATCAGCCCAATTTGAAAGAAAGGAGATTTACAAGGCCACATGGATTTCAAATGATATAAAAATGGAACAACAAGAACAAAGAGAACGATGGGAAGCTCTTCAAACACCAAATAAGGAACTGAATTATCAAGTAACCGATTCCAATTGCTGGGAAGGGAAGAGCATAATGTAGACTTAGAACAAGCATGGCAGAGAGTGGCACCAGTTATAGAACAAGCAGCGAAGGAAACCATTGGAAAAAAGAGGGCTCGTCCAAAACAGAAATGGTTTGACAAATAATGCGAGGAAATAAAAACTCACAAAAGATTGATAATTCTACAAAACCCTACAAATGAAAACAAGGCACAGCAGAACACAGACAAGGCAACTACTCAGAACTAAAAAGAATAGCTACTTAGAACAACAAATACAAGAAAATGACAAGTGGTGAGATAAATTAAGTAAAGAAATTATTTAGGGAAGTGAGGACAGTCAGGTGGAACTGTTGGGGTAACACATGCTATGTTGTATAATATATAACCATATAAAAATGATGGTATAAATGGAGAATTGATAAAAAAAGGAGGAATAGTTTTACATAAAAAGTTGTATGACATTATCCTGAGAGTATGGCAAGAAAAGACAATGCCTAGAGAATGGAATGGAAGCGTTATAATGCCCATACATAAGAAGGGAGATAAAAAACAATTTTGAAACTCTAATCTTGCTACCTTGCTAAATAAAGAGGCTCACTCCATATTTGAAAGATATTCTAGGCGACTACCAATGCGGCTTTCATGCTGAAAGATCAACAATAGATCATATTTATAATCCGCCAAATACTAGAAAAAACTTGGATTTAAACCGAGATGTACACCAAATTTTCATAGATTTCCAACAAGCATATGAATATATAAAAAGAAGCAGACTATAGCTAGAAATGCTAGAAATGGGAATACTAAGAAATATGACATATTTATTACTATGATCCCACATTATGAAGCTAACTCAAATATGTGGGGCAGACTCATATGCACAGGTAAAGATAGCAAACAGAACATCTAGGCCATTTAGGACTTAGACAGGGAGACCTTTTATCGCCTTTGCTATTCAATTCGGTTTTAGAATATGCAGTAAGTAAAATATCATCTGAGCTGTCACGGGGATTTGCGAATATGGAAGCCAACAATTTTTACAACATACATTTAATAGTCTAATGAGTCACGATGCTAAAACTGACGTTCAAAATCATACACCACCGAAAAAGAACAAAATGTGAACAAGATGTAGTATGAAGAATGTACACTACCGAGCATAAAATTAGGGTCACCCCGTAATTTAAATTTATTTTAGAAATTATTATAGTGTTTATTACTATTATTACTATTTTCGGTTGTATCATAGTTTACTAATGGATTTCTTGAAAAAAAAATTGTCGTTGTTGTTTCGACAAGCGTTTGAGATAAAAAGGGCCTCTTAGCCTAATTCCTAAAAACGGTTATCAGCAAAGTTTTTGTTTCTATGGTTTTAACGTCAATTGTAAATTTTTTGTGTATTGTTATCACTGTCAGTGTATTGCAATGAGCATAAATTCTGTTGTAGCGGCGTTAGAAGACGGCCACAGTCAGCGCGAAACTGCGAGAAACGTTGGTGTAAGTCTCTCGAGTGTGCAAAGAGTATGGCAACGGTACGAAGAGACCGGTCTGCTTACTCGAAGACCTGATTCAGGTCGAGGCAGGATTACAACAGCTAGAGATGACCGCTTTGTCGTTTCTAGTGCTTTGAGAAACCGAACGGTCACGGCAGTTTATCTTTGAAAACATCTGCAAGAAGTGAGAAATGTAAACATAAGTGAATGGACAGTTAGGAGACGACTTCATGCTGCTGGTTTATCTTCTCCAACTAGAGTAACTGGACCGCCGCTTTCCCGTGAACACCGAATTGCCAGATTGAATTTTGCAAGAGAACACTTGGCTTGGACAATGCAGGATTGGAGTCATGTATTGTTTTCCGATGAATCGAGATTCTGTCGGCATTACGGGCTCAGACAAACGTGTAAGAGTGTTGCAACGTCCAGGCGACAGATATGCTCAAGCATGTGTTGCCCAGCGTCTTCCATTTGGTGGAGGGTCAGTTATGGCATGGGGTGGCATATCGTTTGATGCTTGCACGGAGTTAGTCTTTATCGAGAATGGGACATTGACAGCGCATAGGTACCTGACACAGATTCTGGAAGACCATGTTTTACCGTTTATGGTTATTCTTGGAGACGATGCAACATTTATGCATGATAATGCACAGCCCCACACTGGTAGGATAGTTACTAAGTATCTTGACGAGGTTCAAATCACACGATTTATTTGGCCTGCTCGCAGTCCAGATATCAATCCCATAGAACATGTTTGGGATGAGATGAAGAGAAGTTTACGGAGTCATGTGCCGGCCCCCAGAAATTCGAGAGGGCATATTGGTGCATGAATTGAATAATCTTCCGCAGAATGGGATCCAAAATCTGATCCAAAGCATGCCTCGTCGTTTGCAAGGTGTGATCACTACCAGAGGAGTGAATACTCGCTACTGAAGTTCTTAAAATTCCTTTTTTTCAACAAAAAGCACATCAAATTAAAATTGCCCCTTTTCAATATTTAGTATGTCAAAGGAAAATTCTTCATTTCAATTATTTTTAATAAACTTTAACAGACAAAAACGTTGTTTTCTTTAAGCAATCCGTTAGTAAACTATGTTACAACCGAAAATAGGTTAAAACAGAATAATAATTTCTAAAACAAATTCAAATTACGGGATGATCCTAATTTTATGCTCGGTAGTGTATATACGTGGTTTATTGACTATGAGAAAGCATTTTATATCGTGAAACACGAAACATGAATAGATTAATAAGGACCAAACTAATAAACGGAACATGACAGAATTCATAGAAAATTTATATTGAAATCAAGTAGCTTGAGTTCAGGTGTATAAAGCAGCACACATGAAATTAAATAAACGTGGTGTCCATTTTTTCTTCAAAACTCAAATATTCACTGTTTATTTGATTAACCCCAATATTTCAGAAATGTGACAGAAAGAAATGCTTTTTAAATTTAGTTCTGATTTTATTTGGGATAATAGTCCAATAATCAAAAACTACTAATTAGGGCAATAATGACCCTTTCCATAGAGTTTCATTGTCTATTTAATGTTAAGATAGGTTGTCATTTAAAAAACAAATGGATGCCATCATCACGACGTCATGGTGACCACATCACAGGTACTATTATCCAAAATAAGATAAATTAAATTCTGAAATATTAATGGGTCTTTTCAAAAGAAAACCGTATTCAAAATACGCATTCTAATTAAAAGTCTTAGAAAATATGAAATTAAAGTAAACGAAAAAAACATTAACTTGAATACGCAGGCAATCTGTTATAATTGCGATAGTCCAGAAGATCTAGATCTAGGAATAGAAATTCAAAGCAGATCGGAAATAAAGGCGAGATCAATCTTCGACAGGATGAAAAATCTACTAACAAGTTACTCTTTTTTAACAAGTCAACTTACGATTGAATGTGGGTTTATTATAACTTATATTCGGTTATGCTGCATGGACTAAGCGAAGAAAATGCTCTCTAAGACATATTTATAGAGAGCCGAGTACTTGTTGATAAAGTAATTATAGCAGGAAAAATAGATGATAGCCGGACCAGATCGCAGAAAGTACTCATGGATGAAGAAGAGAAGGAAGTGGGCCAAAACAGACACATGGAACTAACAAAAATGACCCTTGACAACTATAGCCAACCTACACCAATGGAGAATGCACCGAAACAAGAATAATTCTTAAACAAGTTAAGTGCATGTTAAGTTATAGTGTTTTTATGGTTTTGACTTTAAACCTTTTTACAACTATAAATCGTCTTGAATGCTATGTTAAGGTTCTCGACATTTACTGATAATACCGCAAGGTATGTACAAAACAAACACCTGCCTATACAGTTGACGGCTTGTTTTGAAGAGGGTTTATAGTTTTATACAAACACTTATCTTAGCCTTCATTATATACAAGAATCCCATTTAACGATATATACAAATGAGACAGAAAATTTTTGTAAGAAAGCAACATAAGACCTTTTGTAACTTAAGAATGCCAAAATTTGAGATTAACGAACAATGATAACTATGTTAGCGAATTTCTCATCAATCTAAAATCTTATGGGAAACCATTAATGCGATTAATAAAAAATTACAGAATAAAATGCTGGGCAATGCAATGTATGCCTTGATGTGAATAAAAATGATCTAAATCAACTTGAGGCTTTGGAAATGTAGTACTATAGAAGAATTTTGAAAGTTTCTTGGAAAAAATATAAAGATATATGAAAAATAGATGCAAACGGAAAGAAAGGATAAATAAAGTATATTGCAATTGTATTTAAAGAGAGTGGAAGAACATTTTAAGACCTTTCTTGACCCAAAATATTTCCATTGTGATCAGTCACTTCGACTAATTCCACTACTTTGTAAAGTGATCTCCTCAATAGATGGCGCCAATACAAGCGAAATCCAAAATTACAAATAAAGAATTTTATCACGAAATAATAAATATAATCCTATCACTTTCCTTGCCTGTTTTCAGTCAGTATTTCTTGATGACATACACCATGAAAGCCTACTAAGTGTAATCATATTAGTATCGAGTTCTGTATTTCCATTGGATTTGTTCCATTTGAAAAACGTATAGCACACATTTCGGTTGAAACAATTTGGAATAATTAAAAATATTCGTTAGTATCATATAAGCTTAAGAATTGGGTTATGCATTAGGTGCAGCAAGCACGACTTATTTAATTGTGAAGTTAGTGGCCAATTAGTTAATTTAATCGTGGTTTCTTTTTTCGCCAATATATAAAAAAGATTTGTTACATCTGAATGTACGTTCATACGGTCTGAATTAGATTTAATAAAGTGTATTTTAAGTTTTAACATTGTATATGACTGATCCGTGTAAGAATACCATTCAGTTAATGTATGTTCATAAGGGATTAAGCCAGAGTGTATGGTAATGAACATTATATTTTATTATTATTTGACTTTCGATGTTTCGATATCCACTTCAGAAATCGTTGTCAAAAAGATTATTTTGAAATAGTGAGCAATTGTTATTATAGGCAATAGTTGTTACGCGGTTATTGTTTTCCAAGTTCACAGGTAACCTACTTGGCCTCGAACTTATTCTCCATGTGGATCTGGATCTCACTTGATTTTTGGATGTGTCCCAAAAGCGGATATAGGATAGATATGCAACCAAAGTTTACAGAAAACCAACCCACACTAACAGATATTGAAATTACCACTCATACCACAACATTAATATCAAAAAGGGAATTATTAAATTATTTTATGATTGAGCCCAAAACACCTGCTCTGGATGACTGTAGCGACAGACAGAGAAGAATGGAAAAGGATTGGGGAGGCTTATGTCCAAAGATGGACCGAAGAAGGCTAATTAGATAGATAGATGTCATTTATAAAAAAGTAATTTCACAAGATTAGCAGGAAGAAAGGAAAGAACACAAGAAAGGAAATTAACAAAGAATCATAAGCAATCCATAAACTCTCATAAGAAGGGATTTAAGTAACAATAATAAGAAAGGGCTTATCAGAAAAATTAAAAATGATAGGAAATTAATACCAGACCAACATTCAAAAAAACCAAGACACTAAGATGTATTTTGTCCAAAACCAAACCTCACAACAGAAAAGTGAGAACAAAGAGCTGCATCTATAAAATATCCTGTGAATGCAACAATTTTTATGTGGGAGAAACAGCAAGACCACTAAGTGTCAGTATAAATGAGCATGAAACATAAATCAAAAACAGAGACTTCGACAAATCACACATATGCAAACATGCCATAAAGGAAACAGACATAAAAAAGAGAAAAATTACAGAATCAACCTCCATCTTATTGAATGAAGAAAAATGTGCAACAAACCCATCAGCAGAATGTAGCAGACTCTGGTTGCCAATAATACTAAAAGAAGAAGTCAGCGACAAAAATATACCAACATTCGCGGATTAATAGAAAGTCAAAGACTTTATATCAACTTGGGGATACAAAATACAAACACTCAGAATTTTCGACTAAAAGCATGGCTATTGCCTATAAGATCGAGGCCTTGTAAGTCACCTGTCAATTTGGAAAAAAACTCGCCAAACAACTATTGGTAATAATAACAATTGTTCAATATTTTAAAATAATCTTTTTGAAAACGATGTCTGTAGTGGAAATCGAAATATCGAAAGTTAAATAATTATAAAATATAATTTTCATTACAATAAATGTTCGTTTAATCCCATATGAACATAATATTAGGTTAAAACTGCCACAAGAAAACAATTTCAGTACCACTCAATGTTTAAAGCGCTTATAAGTAGCCTCTTTGCAGTATTATGAAATTAGAGTCATAGTAACACAAGCACGAAATGAAAAATATCTTATTTCGCCTCTGTATACCTAAAATACTATAGACTGTACTATCTCTTGAATGTTAATTTTACCTTTTGCTTAAGGTACTGTGACAGATAGTCCAGTGCTTACTCTAAACTCCCGAACCAATTTTAAGTAGTAGTTATTTTGAGGACACATAAAACGAAATAGCCTAAATTAGTAAGTTTAAAAGTTAAAAAGTTAGTGATTACACTTAGACCAATAAAAATTTAGCTTGAAGCAAAATCGGAAACCAGAACTAAACATAGAAAATTACCCACCATGTATTAACCACCATATTACTGTACTTACATAAAAGTAATTTTAAAATAGAATCTTGGTGTACGTTCTGGCATTTTAATAAAAAGGATTGGTACGCTAAAATTAAACATGACATTAAACAGTTTTTAATAACCAATTTAATCAGCAACTAAAATGAAGGAGTCCAAATCTGCATCAACCGAGAACCAAATATCCCGATGGAAGTTTCCTCTATATTAAAAAACATTGGTGCCGTTGGAACAGTCTGGAAGATATACTGTACATGTACTTGTGTTAGGTTTCTTTACTTAAAAGTGACAAAACTTTACTATTTCGTCTTAAATATATAAAAAAAATTGGAGATTTTAAAAAGATAACTAATCGCTCCATTGACTAACACGGCACTGTCTCTTTACCTGCAAGAAATGTAATTTTTAATTGTAGAGACTGGATCATCGCAATTTTCGTGACTATAAATCTAAAATAGTAATGCGAAATAGAATTGTGTGAAAGTGTGAATCACACGTTTTTTAATTGTTAGAATTACTCACGACATATAAAGGAATTAATCAGCAGACTTTGAGAGCAAACCGTATTTCTACATATAACTGCTCCACAAATACCCAGATCCAAACTAAGACTATTATTGATGTTAAGATATTTGTTTGCTCCTGTTGAGATCTTTTGGTTCTCTTCTACTATCTCTTGTTTGTTTTTTGTATTATTAGTATTATTTAAATTAGATTTAACTTTATTCTTCGATTATACAATAAATACCACTTCTAAGAATTGTCAATTTTCTCCATATTCCCTCTTTCAGCCGTTCTCTCCAAAACTTCTGCAAATTTACTCATTTTTTTGTGCACTGATGTTCTATTCATAAACTTAGATCGTCTCTTCATTTTGTGCAATAAATACCTTACAGCGAAACTTAACGTATACATGAATTCTTATTCTTCCACACTTTATTTTCCATGATTTGAGATTTCCCAAGGAGTATTTTGAACAAAGCATAGGATGTGCGTAGAGCAGAGTAGATAAAATAAATATATGCCATTGCCTGCATTAAGCGTGTTTGTAGATATGTCTAGAGGTATGTGGATTTTATCATTTTCCAGAAACTTCCGTAAAATGACGTAGTTTCGCCTCTAGTTACTAAAGTCCTCCGACCGTACGAATAGTCACGAACTCGGAATTAATTCGAAAGTTGGAATAGTTTTGAGATACATTATGGAAATCCCCTTCTATTTCATAAGTATTTTTTAAGGTAGTTAGTGTATAGTGTATAAAATCTGTATTTTACCTCCTTCGTAAGTATTTGGGTGCTTCAGTTTACAATTAGAAAATATAGTTTATTGTATAGGAACGCATTTTTTTATAAATTTCTAAAAATATTCTACGATTTATTTACGTTTTTACGATCTAATTATTTATATTTTTTTGAGCATTTGCATTGTCGATGATTGCACAAGATTCAAGAATGTTTACTATTTTAATTGTTACTTAAATGTAAAGACATAATATCAAGTCTTTGTAATGTTATGCATATTTTATGGTTCCGAATTCCTTCACAGTTTTTCAATCTTCTTTTATTTATATAAAAAGAAAATATTTAGCCACCTTGGCATCTGTTTAGGTTTGTTTTTGCTGTATTATTTCAACATTTTATCCTGAATATCTCAGAAAGTATCACACAGAAGACAAAAACTGATGAAAAAAAATTGTTTATAATTAAAATATATTTCGAAAATTACTTGTGCAATTAGTAAAAAACTGGAAATGTGCAAAAAATATTATAAAAATAACGTTTTGAAAATTTGCTTATAGAAAATCGGAAAACTCTGAATAAATAAAAAAATTGAAATTTAAATATACAAAATAATACCCTAAAAAAAAACGGGACACATTTTTTTTTGTTTTTGCATAATAATTATGCAATCGAGTTCAAAAATGTTTAAAACATTGTGTAGAAAATCATTTGTAATATACTCTAGTTATAAAAGTATTTTTTACTCAAATTTGATTATACGATTAACATTCATCATCTAATGTAACTTTTCTGTCTAAACATTAATAAAACATTTTCATATTGATAAACATTGTTTAAAAAGTTATATTCTACATAAATTATAAAAAATTATTTTCAATTTTAAAAAAAACATTGTTGTTACATTAAATCAGTTATTTAGTATGTTTAATTGGAATTAACCGCAATTTTAGTTCAAAAAAACCTTATATTGACGTTTTGATTTCCACTTCAGAAATTGTTTCCAAACTTTTTTTTTAATTTGGTAATACAAAAAAATAATTCGTATAATTTAATAATTTTATCTGCCGCATTCATCTCATTTTTTATAGGCTAGCAAAAAAATATTTCAGTTTCAAAAACGATTGATGGTGTTTATATATACTTACAATATTTTTATCAAATTTTGGATATATTGATCAGCAAAAAAATACCTTTTGCTCATTTAAAAGATTCCCCAGGATCACCAAGTACCCGATTTTAGTTTTTCAAAATAGGTTTAAAAACGGATTTGCTCCTATACGAGGTATGGCTATTAAATAACGAGACTGAGCGCGCAGAAGGCGTCCTAGAGGAGAAGTGTGGGAAACGAATGCAGCATTGGATAGCTGGAAGTGTCTACCCTTCCAGTACGAAAACACGTTTTTGTCGTTGTAGTAGTATTTTTTTGTAGAGGTTAGAAAAGAACGTGTTTTTTATCGTGCCGATAACAATGTATGATGAAAAACATGAGCAACGGATTAATGTGAAATTTCTCGTTAAATTAAAAAAAAACTCCGACTGAGTGCTATAATTTGTTGAAAGAGGCCTATGGTGAGAATTCTCTATCTCGTGCGCGTGTTTTCGAATGGTATAAACGGTTTTCTGATGACCAACGTCCAGGTCTTGATGACCTGTCTTTGTTTCAAATCAGCAAACAGTGACCAAAATAAATGAAATTGTGCGAGGAGATAGTCGTATGAGCATTCGGATGATTGCTGCGACTTTAAACGCCGATAAAGAAACTGTCAGAAAAATTTTACATGGCAAATTGAACATGAAGAAAGTCTGTGCGAAGTTGGTTCCAAAAAAATTGATCCCTGGCCAAAAGAAACTGTCAAAAAAATTGTACATGAAGAAAGTCTGTGCAAAGTTGATTCCAAAAAATTTGACCACTGACCAAAACCTCGTCCGTGCTCAGATTTTCTTGAGAGGTTACATGAAGAACCTGAATTAATGAAAAACATCATCACTTGCGATGAAACCTGGATATTCAAATACGATGTTGAAACTAAGCGCCAATCCATGCACTGGAAAACTCCCGCATCGCCAAGAATGAAAAGAGCAAGGATGTCGAAATCAAAATTTAAAGCCATGCTAATCGTTTTTCGACATTAACGGCATTGTGATGACTGAATGGGTTCCAGAGGGTCAAACTGTGAAACCAAACTTATTATTTGAGAGTTTTGGTAACGCTGCGGGAGCAAGTTCGTAAGAAACGGCCGGAGTTGTGGAAAAACAAGCCGTGGATCTTGCACCAGGACAACCCATCTTCATAACGCGCTGTCTGTGAAGCGTTATTTAGCCGCTAGAGGCATTCCAGTGCTCAAAAATCCACCGTACTCTCCTGATTTAGCACCCTGTGACCTTTTACTGTTTCCGAAGATCAAGTCTGCCTTAAAAGGAATCCGGTTCGGGTCGTTGGAGAGGTGAAGCGAAAAACGGCGGAGCTCCTAAAGATGTATAAAAAGGACTTCCAGAATTGCTTTAACCAGTGAAAAAAAACGAATGGAACGGTGTGTAGCGATGGAGGAGGAATATATTGAAGGAGAGCATTCGAATGCAGAATAATTTTTAAATTAAAACTATTTTTCATAAGCAATCTCGTTATTTAATAGCCAGACCTCGTATACATAAAGATCAGCGAAACACACAATTTGCCATGCAACAAAACTATCATAGCTGGATTGAAAAATCATTATGGAAAAACAGCTCCCATTTTTGTTTACACCATTGTTTTGAATATATCTTTAAATTTTATATATCAAATGTTCCGACATTTTAAACGAGTTTCCCCATAAGCACTTTTATTACTAAAACAATGTTTTCACAATTTTTTTCTGAATCTTCATTTTTGTACATTAGTTTTTGTTTAAATTGCCCAAGCAACTTCTGATAAGAAATTTAAATGCAACTTACCCTTTATCCAGGATAAAATTTGATCAAAATGTCAACTATTAAATAATGTTTCATTGAATTGTTTGTGGCGTATATTTAAGGATTGAAGAAGTGATCTACCAAAAAGTAGTCAATAAATATGCATCACACAACCATTCCTAATATTTATCACTATTTATTTCGACACGGCAAATACAATTTTTTTAATGCACAGTTATCTTCCAGACTGCAATTTCTTTATGTCCCAGTTAAACATTTTCCGGTTGAGGTTTCCACATTGGAAAAACGGTTAATTTGGAGAAAGGATTTGTAGGGAAGGATAACACAATACAGGTAACATTCCTTTTTATGATAAATTGTTTAAAGGGTAGTTAAAATATCGGTTCTAGTACTATCTTCCTTGAATAGTGCCAACGACTGACGATATTAGTAAAAGTTAGTAAATTTAAAGACTGGTGATCAATAATATGTCATATGTTACATTAACGTGGAACAATATGTTGGATATTGTTTATTTTATATTTTTGCCATATCAAAATTGATAAGTAAATACATACCTTATACTGAACCTAGTAATCGTAATATTATCGTAATATTATTCCACGAGTTAACGAGGTAAAAAAGATAGTACTAAAAAACCTTGTATAAATATTAGATATGATGGAAAAGGATAAAACATAATCTCAACGACGATTTTGATAGAAAGGATAACAAACCTGTGTTCCACTGCTAAGATCGTAGAATACACCTGACGTGACTCCTTCATCCAGTTCCTAAGTGTCAGTTTTCAATAAGTAACCCAAACGATTATTATTTGTGAAACACTTAGACCTGGTAAATGGGATTTTTGATGATAGTTCCAATAATTTAACAAAGGCCTTTCTATAAATGTTGGGCCTATTTTTACAAAAATAATTTTAAAGAAAATTTCAATTTTGTCCATAATTAAGTTTATAATAAACTGTAAAAGGTAATTTGAATTTGTTAAACAATCATTGTTAAAAAATGAAATGAAAATTATCTTATGTACATAATGATGCATTTTTGAGACGTCCATGAAAAATCCCACTTGTTTAAACATTTAAAAATATTAAAAAATTTAGTATATTGGCCAACTAAATAGTAAGCAAAGCCTGTGGCCAATATAAACTAGTTTCCTTGGGCGACCAACCAACTAGACTTATATAACAGAAGTAGCTGAAAAAAGAATTGGAATCATCTATATTTTCATTTCAATATTCAATCAATATCATATTATTTACGTAAATACAATGTGAGTATATTGTATAGAATTTCGCAATAAATTTATATTTTAACTTTGAACAATTTCAAATTTAGTTTCTATTTTTAACACATTTGTAAAATGGCTTTCTATAAAGAAGTCTATAAGATTGTTTAAGAATAACGTCATTAGATTCTTAATAGGTTCTATTAGAATTTAGGAAAAATTTTACGCGAGTAGTCTCGCTTATGTCTCCACTTGGAGATATCTAATAAAAACAATTGATAAGTGTAATCAGATGACGTTTAACCCCGCACAACAAGCATTATCATACTAGAGACAATAAAAAATACAGCCACAACAAAGCAAAAATTGCTCATCGTGCTGTTCCAACTCAAGGTGAAGATATTACTTGGGCCAGGTAGACTGTTGCCACTGGATACAAGAATAATAACACGCAAGATATAACGCATTCACAAAAACTCACAAAACTACTTCCAATAAAAATATTATTAATTTATACAAATAGCCAAACGACTAATTTGGCTGTAAGGAATCCACTCACCAAATCAAAACTGGTAAGGAAATGCAAAGATCTCCACATCAACCTGGCAAAAGACAATAAAGTGTCTTTAATTTGGGTGCCGCGTCATGAAGGGAAGTATGGAAAAGAAACAGCAGATTTATTGGCAAACTAAGACTCGAGTGAAACCTTTGTAGACCTAGAACCATTGTATTGATCACCAAAGACGCTACAAGAAACGAAGTTCAGCCTAGGGGAAATCCAGACTAAGAAAATAGTCAAGAATATTGATAAAAAACTTTCAGAAAATTTGATGAACCTCAATAAACGCGCGATTAAAACGGTCACCAAAATGGGAACTGGACATTGTTGTTTATAAAATTACCTATACAAAATAGGTAGGGTGAATGGAAGAAGAGTCCATACACATCAAATGCAATTGCAAGATGCTGGGTGACATGAGGTGGGAATTCACTGGTTAACTGAGACCTGAACCAGAAGAAATCCTTAAACTACCAATTAGGAATCTGTTCGCCTTCGTTGATGAGTTTAATAGGAAAAACAGATATGGTAGAAAGGCCTTATGACCAGGTAACAAAGATTGAAGTATCTCGTCTGAACTAAGAAGAAAAATAATGTATAGCAATCTAAGAAAAAGAACGTCTATAACAAGAAACCAACATTAGAAGGTGAATTGCATACTCTTACAGAAAACAACGAGAAACTTAAGTAACTCGGCACTGGATATCAAGATCTCAAAGCAAGAAGTTCGGCAACATAAGGAAACAGGATGTTGGAACTAGAAAGGTCGTCACATCACCCTAAAAACTGATGCGACACTGTCTACTAAGCGAACTGCCTGTATCAGAAGTATTTCCAGAGAAAAGCTCTAAAAATTACAGAAAAGAGCTGTAACTTGCTTCTCAAATTAAGACGGGAATTGAGACAGCAGTAATCCCCAAGAACTGTTCGGAGAAAAAAATGTCTGAGAATAAAATAGGGAACATACAACATGCCCTACCATGGATGGGTATTTAAGGTTTATACAGTTGAATAAAATGATATTTACGCCACTTGCTGACATTAATGAATCAAAGCATTTGACAATTACTTCCACGTAATAGACCCAAAAGGAAAACATGCAGACAGAAGAAACCTCTTATGGATAATAATTTAAACATCCTAAAGATAAGATTAGTGGGCTGCAGTTTAGAGGATTGGAGCTAACTATATCTGTACCAGACACCTAGATACTGGCTTACCAAGCTAGGGTTCGATTCCCGACACAGACACCAGAAAGTTTTCAATTTATAATTTTTTAGGGGAACGTAAAGTCGTCGGACATGTAGCTAGGAGCGATCTAAACAAATGGCACAGATCAATTTTAACCTGGAGACCATACCAACACAAAAGACCCAGAGGCAGACCTCCTATGAGATGGACAGATGATCAAAAAGGACTGCCGGGAAAAATTGGCTACAAGTAGCGTACAATAAAAAACAATGGAAAGGAAGACTTCAAGAGGCTTATGTTCAGATGTGGACGTGAATGGCTAGACGAAGAAGAAGAAAGTCGTCGGAACTAGCTACGAAGTAATCATGAACACTAAAATCTGAGCCAGAAGGTTAGACGAATGGAAAATGTACAATAATAAAAAAAAAACAGACATCAGTATATCCAGCAGTATTTCCGCCTAAAACGGTTGAAGCCTTTTATCTAGATCACATGCCGTCTGGGTAGAGTTTAATGAAAAATATGGTTTGTTACCAAGGTCTCTCTATCGACCTTTGTTCCGCTACAAGAATCCCAAACAAATTACTATAGATTAATCAGATTGTCACAATTATTGACAACACTTTTAAAGGTTTTACATGCAAGTATATTCAGAAAGTGTGAAGCGGATATGAGTAGACAGTTTCTCTTTCGTAATGGCTTCGGAACAATAGAAGCTCTGCATAGATTCGCAACCCTTGCTCAAAAATGTCGAGACCAACAAAAAGATCTTTCCGTTGCATTTATAGACTATGAGAAAGCTTTCGACAAAGTTAAACATAACATTCTTACGGTATATCTAAAGCGAAAAAAACGAGAAAGATCTGCAGACGCTACTAAATATAATTTGTGATACTGGGGAACAGTTTGGTTTAACAATAAACATAAAGAAAACAGAAACCATGGTTATTATAAGTAAGATCAGTAAAATTATAACAAAGATCCAGATAAAAAATTAAGATATTGAACAATTGGCAAAAATTAAATACTTACGAGCCTGGATTACTGACGAATAGAGCAATAAGAGCAGCTTTTTTGGAGAAAAGGAAATTTCTGAGTAACCAAAGACAATCTGCAAATCCGATATCGAATGGTAAAATGTTATATCCACTCTAATCTTCTGTATGATGCCGAAGCTTGGATACTTAATGTCGACTTAATGAAAAAGCTGAAAGCTTTTGAAATGTGGCTTATTAGAATTTTGAAAACATCATGGACCGATCATATTACGAATGAAATGCTGCTGCACAGAATGGGAAGAGACAGAAAACTTTTGACCAATATTAAACAAAAAAAAAAACAGCATATTCGTAGCATATTTAGCATATTTAGAAATGACAGGTACGAGTTGTTGCAGCTGATTATGAGGGGTAATATCAAAGAAAACAGGCGTCCTGGTAGACAAAAAATATCCAAGGTCAAAAACATTCGTGACTGGCCAGGTTAGACACAGACTCTTTTAAGAAAAGCAGAAGATAGAGACGAATTTTCAATGGTTATAGCCAATTTTCATTAGTAGAGGCAGCACTAGAAGAAGATACCGAGGTCTCTGGTAACCTGGAAACCACTGGAAACCCAGTATCAGCGGTAAAGTAGTATATTGCCTGAAGTATTAAGAAAACAAAATAAGAAAATTGAAATTTTTGAATACAATACTGTTTAAATGTAATATGACAGAGTTCTTATAACCATCAGCAGGTTCTATTTAACACCGAGGAAAAAAAAATTAAAATAAAAAGAAAATAGTGAAGTCGGACTAAGATCAAAGAGCAGAAGCCAGCATAAAATAAATATGATCTAGAAATATTATCTTAAATGCTAAACATGTCCAATCGCTAAACGTCTCGAACATTTTAGAGTGTGATAGTAAAACTTAAATGAATGTGATGTCAGACCAGGAAATGTACTGCAAAATCATAGAATAGAGCTTGATAAGCTATGTAACCAGGGTTTGGTGGCCAATAGTTTTCTCAAACAGAAGAGGTAGCCTGAGAAACTATTAGTACCTAATCATAAGTAAGGCGCCTTCTCATTGGCGAAACAAGGTTGATACATAACTGCTATAACAGAGTAGTGAATGTCATTTTGGATTTAGGGATGCTAAAATTTGACTTATTTTTAAGATTCGATGTACAAATTCATTCCTGAACGTCAATCAAAGAATTTATTTTAAACATTGTATTTATATTGGACTAAACCACAATCGATTGCAATATAAATTACATATTACATTTGTTTTGACGTTTCGATCTTCAATCAGCAAATAGTTTTCAAAACAAATTATCACTAAATAATATTGTTTTTGAGTTATTTTAATCTGTAGTTGTTTATTAATTGGCGCTTTGTTTCAGTCAATTTGACATATGACTTACTTCACCTCGATCTTATTGGTAAATAGCCTTGTTTTAGATTCAAAATGAATAATTTAGATTGATAACAAATTCTGATTTTTGGTGTGTTGGTGTGTCCCACTATACATCTGTTTTATAGATTACCGTAAAGCGTTCGACAGGGTCAAGTGGAGACACTTATGGCGAATACTAAAAGAAGTAGGCGTACCACAACATCTAATTACGGGTTACAACGGGGTGTCAGACAAGGATGCATACTATCTCCACAATTATTCAACATATATGGGGAGTATATTATGCGAAGAGCACTTGAAGGATGGGAAAAGGGCATCTCAATAAATGGTCATAAACTAAACAACCTACGTTTCGCAGATGACACAGCCCTTCTTGCAAATATTCAAGCAGAGCTGATGGAACTTATACGACTGATCGAAAACGAAAGTAAAATATTTGGTCTGCAATTAAACATATCAAAGACAAAGATCATGATAGTGGATAGACTACACAACAATCATCCACACATAACCACAATTCACCGGTTCGAGGTTGTGAGCTCATACTTATATCTGGGATCATTAATCACAAACACAGGGTCATTACAAGAAGAGATTAAACGTAGATGTGATCAAGCAAAAGGTGCCACAGCAAAAATGACCAAAATATGGAAGGACTGTCAAATTTCAAGAGCGATAAAGATGAGGTTGATCTACTGATTAGTATTCCCAATACTGACCTACGGATGTGAATCTTGGACTCTGAGACAATCGGAGAGAAGAAAGATAGACGCCACTGAAATGTTCTGTTGAAGACGAATGTTACGAATTCCTTGGACCGACCGTAGAACAAATAATTCAATTTTAAGAGAGCTAAAAGTTAGCCAACGACTCTCTAGTAAAGTCCATATCCAACAATTAAAATATTTTGGGCATGTTATGAGAGCAAACACAGAAAATATGGAAAGACTCATAATACAAGGAAAGGTAGAAGGCCGAAGATCACGAGGAAGATCCCCAACAAGACGGATAGATCAAATTACAGGACTATGCCAAAGACCTATGCATGAATTAAAAGAAATGACCAGAGACAGAGATCTCTGGAGACGGACAATACACGACATCACGTCGACCACTACACTCCCCCTGGGGGGGTCAGGATTGAAGAGAGAGAGGTGTGTTTACACACACAAATCAGAATTTGATATCCATCCGAGAGTATATCATCCTCAAAATTTGAACTCAAATACTGGCTATTTGCCTACAATATATAGGCCCAAGTAAGTCACCTGTCAAATTCACTTAAACAATATTACAGGTTAAAATAACTCGGATTTTCGAATTGTGAGATCGAAACGTCAAACAACATTTAAAATGCAACTTTTATTGCTTGCTCTATGCAAGAAAACAGTTCAGAACTTCTTCAACCACTTTATATCTGTTTCATCGATAAAACTAAGGCCTTTAATAAATTCGTTATAGAGACCTCACATACCTACTTATGAGTCAAACATAGATAATATAAGATTCTTACTAGAATAATAAAACGTATTCTATTTGAGTCAAACTATCAATGTCCGAGTTAGAAAAGAATATTCTGACAAAGTGGAATATGTGAAGATTCCATACTAATAAAAAATAATTCAAAACATTACTTCAAGAAATAATGGTTAGAATAAAGGTTAATCTCAGACGTATAAATCACATTGGGTATAATAATGACAGTGTAGAGTACAATACTTTAAACGGTAATAACGATTATACAGAAGAAATAAGCACAACATTGGGCAGAGTAATATTTAACAAAATGAAAAAATGCTATGAAATATAAGTAACCTTAAGTTTCTTTTTTGCCATAACTTACAAACATTTTTTGTCTGCTATAGAAAAATTATACCTCAATAATTACCTAATTTTGAATTCAAACATTGAACTTGTCAAACCAGCCTTGTTATCACTAATAGTAGCCATTAATTCTCAAAAAACTAAAATAAAATAAACTTTTGACACTTTCTATAGATGATCCTAAATTCTCTTTTCACTTACATTGTAGAAGTAACTCTCAACAGCAGTCTCTGGTTGGTCTCCTTCGGTAAACTTCATCGTATCATCTAAATATGCGGAAGCTCTAGAAAAAGGGTTATCCAAAATATTATTAATGGTATATAAAAAAGCTCGGCAAAAACATAGCTCTGGATTGCCTAGAGTTGTCTAAGCCAAGCAAATAAAAGCAAAAAAGCAAAGCCTTACTAAAAAGCACTAAATAAGCAAAAGCAAAGAACAAAAAGCTTTTTATATGTCACTATCCACGACCAACTGGTTGTGACAAACAACATCGACAGACACACAAGCTGGCTATTTCCTAAAAACTTTGCAATAGAAAGCAAATTAAAAGAAAATAAACACAAGATTGAAAAATAAATTCAATGGACTCCGTATTTACGAAGTGTTTGATGAGTGCATTTTCAAAAAACGAGTTAAAATATTACCTAAAACTATCTGGTGTATTTTGTATTTACATATATGTTCACACGACTGTAAACTTTTAACTCTCTTGGCTAAAATAACAAGAAGATTAATCATCAATAATGGAAGTGTAATTTTTATTAAAATCTTTTTATTTGTAAATACTAGGTAATCTATAGAAGACTAAAAAAATTTAAAAATAAACATTTAATCCTTTATTTTATTTGCATAAATTGCATATGAATAATTTTTTAAGTTACAATTTATATTGGATGTGCTTGGTTGTATAATAACTTTCAGTCACCTACAGTTGAAGTCAAAATTTGTTTGACATAACAAAAAATGAATTTCTAAATTTACTAAAGAGTTAAGACTAGGTTCAGTGAATAGAGTATAACGTGGATTTGATCAAAAAAGGTGTAGACATTAAATTAACTTGTTTCCTGTCATCCCTGAAGATACATGTATACGCGTGAATGAATTTGGACTCACTTATTTTTATGTTAACCTGTACCAAGTGAGTGTGTAAGAGCATGTAAACATGTAAAAACTGAATTAAAGAGCGTGGCATAAACTTACATACATAAATTCATGTCAGCTATTTCAGTATCAACGTGTAACCTAACCAGAAGTTGGTTAGGTTAGGTTAGGTAGTTTAGTTTTCTTAACTAAATAAGAATAATATTGTTTATTATTTTTCCGCAGTATTCTAATTTTTATTGTTAAAACCTTTTCTACAACACGTATGGTCTTTAGTCCATCAAACTAAGGAGTCGAAGAAAAAACAGCAAGATCTAACTTTGTAATTTACTTACGAACGTTGGCAACATTCTTGATTCGTTTTGGTTTGTAGTCATTCTTCTCCACGATCGACTGCCATTGAGACTTCTTTCTCCCTGGTTCATATCATACTCCAATAGTTTTTTTTTGTATCTGAATAGCTCTCTTCCCCTGCATAGTATGCGTCTTTGTACCTTTCTTTCAAACATGCCCTACAGATTTCTGAGTCAACTTCCAAGTTTCACATCCACAGCTCACCATCGGTTGGATTATGGTCTTGTAGACTCGTATCTTAGTCCTGTGATGTACTTTTCGTGATTTAAATATCTGGTCCATAGCAAAGTATAGTACATTGACTAGGATGATTCTTTTACTATGTTCTGCATCGTTTATATTGTTCTTTGTAATTTTGACCCCTAAATAGAAAAAGCTATCTATATTTTTAAGTTTTCAACTCTTAGGTAGGGTCGTATTGCTCTCTCCGATCGGTTTTGTACTAGGATATTAGTCTTTTTTGTGTTCATTGATAGACCACTTTGGTTAGCATGGGATTTAAGTCCATATACGTATTCTCACATATCGCAATGGTTCTGCTCATGATATTTATGTCATCTGCATATGCTGCCAGTTGAACTTATTTATATTTATGTGTTGTTTCTACCTTCTAACGTTTCCAGTGCTAAATTAAGTGGTGCCAGCCCATTACCCTGTTTTAGTCCTTGTATTATTTGAAATGGATTTGTGATCGCCATTCGAATGAGCCTAACTTTTTATATAAATGTGCCCTATTTATTGAGTCATATATAAATTCGACGAAAATCATTGAGTCAGAAAAATGTTGACTGATAATAAATTTGAAGAATTAAGCGAGTAGAACACCATTTCCCGATCATTAATAGCAGACAATATTTTTCAGGAATGATACATAAAAGCATTAAAAAGTGATAGTGTGGTATATGGACAAAACAGTGAGAGCGTTTTTGCAGTCGCAACATGCAACGTTGTAGATTTACAAGATCTACAACTTTGAGATAACCGACTACAAAAACACCCCATGAATTTTGTCTGCTAAGCACACTATCAAGTTTGAATACGTTTGATGAAGCATTCCTAAAAAGTTCGAGTGATAGTAATGTAGGAAAGTAAATATATAAGTGTCCTATACATAGGACACTCGTATGTATGGATAGAACACATGTAAGGATTTGTCTGTCAAGATTTTTCTCGCATTTTCCACTCATACTCAAATCAGAAGTATAAAATCTAATGATGTTCATTGAGAAATTGTCTCTTTTCGATTGTCGACAAAGTATAAAATGAAAGCACCTTAGTTTTAGATTATTCCATTAAAAATTGTCCTCATGGTATACTTAAATTATTTATAAAGTTAACGCTTGTTATTTTCTCTTTGACTTCGTATACTGATGGACTAATTAATACCTACGTATGTGGTATACGAATATCAACAACTATCACAAATACAAAATAGGTATTCCAATCACAGCTATTTTAAATCCAAAAACGGCAAAGTGAAAAGACTCTTTAAATGGTAATATTGTTTTTAAAAAATGCACTAAAAACACAAGGTCGTACGAGTTCATTTATGTTAGTGTATCGGCGTGGCGGCATCGAAAAAAATCATCCCTCTCCCCATTTTTGGATAACCCTGCAACTAAGAGCACATCATATCTGAGCCAGCCACTACTGCCAGCGGCTGGCCGTTCTCGATAATGACAATGACTCGTAAGGTGTGGCTTGTGTCAGATGGACTGATCGTGTGTCGGGGGTTCACTTTTCCCGGCGGCGCTCAATTTTGAAGTTGGCTCAGATATGATGGTATTTTTGAATGTGGCAAGTGTACATAAAATTAGTACTGTTTCCTCTGTATGAGACGTGCAAGCATTGGTAGGGCCGGGCTGTTATTTAAATGTTAGATATATATTAGGTTAGCTGTGCTGTTAATTAGTCAGGCAGACACTGTGCCACAATCAAACTACCGCATTAGATCAATTAAAAAATAAACTGTTTCAGTCAGAATGATAGTCACGGATAAAGGCAAAAGTTTACGGGGTATGTTAAAAAAATTTAGTTCATCACAGAATTTGTACTATTAACTATATATTTGCAAATTAAATCATTTTAATTTGTAAAACCGTTAAAAAAAGTTCTAGAAAATATTAACAGATTCCTTAGCAAAGAAATACATCCATTGTTATTTAAATTTGGAAAAATAGGTATTTTGCACCGTAATGTCTTATTTTTTTATTCTTTAGTATCACATAATTACTCTAGGTCAATTTAAAATAATCCAAATATATTAAGTGAGTGTTTGAATTTGAGAAGTTTAAACTTTAACATGCTATACATGTGTTTTAATATAGATTCTTTAAATTCATTTTATAGATGAAGCAAGTTCTTGATAAGAATATAAATCAACTGCAATGTACGTGAGTTGCACAATACGGCGATTTTCTGTAACAATCGCACAATGCGTTTGTTAATTCGTTTGCATAGTTTATATGTTAACTTGCTTATGGTTTCTGTAAAGAATATATCCTTTGAGATAATGGATTATACCATATATCACGGGAAGTAACAAAATATCTTATTTTAATCGTTCCCAAACGTTTTGATTACAAAATGCTGTTGTGATTTAATATATTTTGTTTTGTAATTTCAGTATTATTCAGTAAATTTCATTTGGTTTTATAATTAATTTACTTTCTTTTCAGGTTTACAAACAATTTGAATATTACTAACGTTGAACATGTGTTCAAGTGATTGTATCTGTGCAGTGGTTGATTAAACTATAACGTTTTTTTTTTATATAATAGCAAAGTCAAAGACATATTAAAGGAAATTTAATATTTACTGAATAGATTTGTTGATAAAAAATAAAATATACTTTGGCCCAACTTCAGGTGTGCTTTTATACACAGCTTGAACACATTCAGTAAAATAATCTTTTGTAGCGTACCAGTGATTTCGCGTACTGCTTTAGTTAATCTATCACTGGACTATATTTCTGTGTGTTGAGTTCTCTTAGTGAAATCTTTCTTGAGTAAACTGTATTAAAATCGTAGAGTTCTAGAAATTCGTGATGAATATTTTTTACGCGCAGAACATATATTGCCACGAAAACTTTTCCCGTTAGAGCCGCGAACACCTGACTGCCTTAACGTTTAGGAAAATTTGTTATTAGCCCATACCGGTGCTGGTTGCCGACCCCTTCCTCTCGCTGGTGTTGGGGCCGGCTGATAATCGTAATAGTAATCTTCATACCGGTAAAAATCATCATAATAGGGATCACTGTAGCCGCCTCTATAGTCCCCGTAACCGTAATAGTCGTAATCGTAATCTACAAAAAGACAATAAGTCCCAATTTAGCCAACTAAATTATCCAATTGGATTGCCTGGAGATTTTTAAGTTACTACAAAATAGCATGCCGGGAAAAGAGTCAAGTAACGATTCTCGTCAAAATCTATTCGGCTTATTTACCACATACACTAATTTTACTAACCTCTTTAAATAAAGACTAATCTATTAATAAATTTGAAATATACATATATATTTCAGAATATTCATTACTTATGAAAAAATTGACTAATATTGAGACTTAAAATATCGCTATTCTTACTTATTTAGGTTATGTCTTAAATTATTTTTTATCAAGTCGCCCATATACACAAAAATATAAAAGTGCATGTTGGCTTGATATGAAAAATATATATTTCAGTAAAAACTTTCTAAAATAAAAGATGTAATGTTACGGACAACAACATTTTAAGTTCAATATCAGCAATGGATTCGATAATACTTAATGAAACACCTGATATGCATGATAAATGTTACTCAAAATGGAAAGCTGACAATACCAAAGAGTTTTATTATATGTATAGTTTATATAAAGGAGTAAGAAATAAATGAAAGATACTAAAAGTATTTTGTATACGTACTAAGCTTAGTCTTAATAGATAGTAAGAGATTTATAGAGGATTATTGTGAAGTAAGGAATACGGAACTCAAGAAAGAATTTAAGTGGAAGTTTATTTATAAAAAACTGCAGAATGATTTGAACATTATGATTCGAATATACATCATATATATACAGTAGATTCTCACTAATTCGGCACCCTTCACTCGCGCCTCACTCGTATCTTCCTACACTACACACTGCGTATGCACTCCGTTACGTCAAACAGTCTAACCTCAAAACCGACCAGGTGCACGTGCGTACATACGGTCCGTCCCAAACCCTTTTTTCAGTGCGTCATAGTTGGTCGAATTCTCTCTAACGCATAAAGCTAGAAGTGACAGAAAAAGACGTGAGTCTGTGATTATTATACATAAAACATAGAAAATTATGTATCGTTCACGAGTATTTGCATATTAAAGCGAATTCTACTTACGGATGTATAATTGGTTGGAGTTTAGAATACGCTAAATAGATATCCAATCAATGATGCGCATAAATATAATTTGACGCAGATTATCTTGATCATGACAATACTTTCACAATGTCATAATTTCTTACATTCTGACATTCTTAAAATCCTATATGACGTCACATTTAGTGACGCACTGAAAAAAGGGTTTGGGACGGACCGTATTTACCTGCTGTTTTAGGTGAGAATATTGTAGTTAAAAAAGACAAGTAAACGGAAAAACATGACTCTAGCTTTGAAAGATAAGTGGGCATTTTAATAAAGTGGAGAAAACATGTATACATTGACATAAGAATATGAACATGGTCGTGCTACTATACTTGATTTAAAAAAAAATAGTGGGTCACATGAAGACGCTGGAATCTGAAGCAGAAAATCGCCAACATTAAAAGTTGGCGAATGTCCGAATATGGAAAACGTCTTCTACATGTGGTTCATGCAAGAACGTTGTAAAGACATTGAACAAAGAAAGATGATTCTCGTGCCAGTATTGGGTGGATAGATAAATTTAAAAATCGATTTGTTATCTGTCTGTTAAGTACATCGGGTGAACAATTGTCAAGCAACGATTCTGCAGTGCGGCCATTTATCCACTATTATAAAGAAAAAGTAGAAGAACTGAGTCTTCTTCCTGATTAAATCTATAATGCAGACGAGCGTGGTCTATTTTTGGAGACTGTTGCCCAACAAAATATTAGTATCCCCTAAAGAAGCAAGCGCACCAGGTCATAAACTGAGTATGAACAGAAAAGCATTTATACTGTGTTCAAATACTACTTGAACACACAAATTGGAATTGTTAGTGATTGGTAAAGATAAAAATCCCAGAGTTTTCAGAACTATTTGTCTGTCAGTAGGCACACTTTAATTGCCAACTGATCAAAATGTTATCAAAAAAGTAAAGTCCTTGTATTTCTCAGGATAATAACCATAACGCAAAGCCACAAAAAATTTAATTTGAAGAATGTTGCATTCTCTCTCTTGCTCATATACGGAGCTATATCACATAATTTAATCCAATGCTTTATTTTATTTATCATAAATTTTTCATATAACCAGGTAATCCGAACATTCCAATAATCCAACACCATCTGCTTTTTAATAGTTCCGGGGTAGTGAGATTCTACTGATATTGATACGAATGTATTAGACAAAGCATGTAAAAAAGATGTAATCAAAAAATATTGAAAGGAAATAAAAACAAACAGACAAAAGAATTACTAAAGGCCACAAGAAATTGAAATCTATAACTTCTTGTATATTTCGTTTTTATATTTAATTAAACATCTTTGGTAAGAATCAGTAATCACTCTTGAGTTATATCGAAATAATATAGAGATTTATTCTGAACAAAACAGTCCCTACACCACAGCACATACTTACCCGATGCTCCTGGCTGCAAGCGAAATATTATTACAAAAAACAACAAAAAGTCCAAGAAAGAGATCGTAGGAATACATGCAGGTTTTGTTAAGAGTCGGAGGCGCGTGCAGTGCTTTATACGATGCCCTTCTGCCTTGCTGCGGTGCCCCCGGCTACATCCATTCGTTTATTCACTAACTAACTAACTAACAACTAATATTAAAAAATACTAACTAACTAACTAAATGGACTTTTCTCAATAAAGAACACTTGAAATTTATAACATGCTGTTTCCGGTTTTGGACTGTACTGATAACACGTTTTAATCTTCTACGGACGTAGCCAAATTTCTAGTTTTAAGATTTAGTAACTATTCAATAAATAAAAGTGGTATATACTAGAACATAATGTAAAATGTAGAAGACTATACTTCCTTCAATTAAGTACGAGGTAAACAGTTTCAGGCACGTGATCGGTGGGTGTGTGGTGTCGTCACAGCTTGTCATTGGTTAGCACTTAATTTCTAACCAAAGACAAGATGCGACGACACGATACACCTATCGATGACATGTCTGAAACTGTTTTCTAGCTCATCTTTCTTTCTCTAGCACGAAATATAGAACTAGTAGTAAATTAAAAAATTATAAAGCTACATTGTTACCGAGGTTTATAAGCTGTTTGTTCCTGGAGTTTCGTCTGCAACTGATGAATGCTTCGCCTTTAATATGTGCTGCAGTTGCATTCAAAACACGGTCTATAAACTCTGGTAATTAATTTACCTTTACAAAACATCGGCCGAGCATTGAAATCATTTATTAAAATGGGAACCACTAAACATCTTATACTCTAATCTGATAAATTATTATTAAAAAAAATTTGGAGCAATTAGTGAACTCATGTACAGGTTACAGTCCAAAATATGAGTCGCCTAGTTTAGAAATCTGTATAATGAGGAAATCTAAAAATTGTGTTTTGCATAATTTCAATTTTGATTTAGGAGCTGAATGTTAAGTATTGTAAGCTTGATATTGCTAAAATATACCACACGTCAGAATGAACATCAAAATGAAGTATACGAAAGCGCTTTATTTTCTTGAATAACATTTGCAATTGAAATTCGAACAACCAACCAGGCAGCCGAAGTCCAAGAACTGAACACACACTATTTTACATTGAATGTTATGTACACATTATACGTCATTTACGATCACTCATGAAGAAGTACATACAACAACAAATTCACGTTAAACTAGTTTTAAATGTAGTATTTTCGAAAATAGAAAATTATTGGCCTAAAATTTGATTAAACGACTTTAAAATCGTATTTCTTTAATTTCGTAAATAGTAAAAATATATTTGAGACAAGTTGAGATTTGTACAAGGCAATGTGTAGAAATAAAAAGAAAAATAGTGTGACAATGAGGTCCTCACTACAGGTATAACAATGTCTTAGAGAGGTAAGTACCTTCGTTACATGTAGAAGAGTGAATACGATATACAGTAAAACCTCTGTTAACCGAAATAATTGGGGGGGAAGCCGTTTCGGATAACAAGAATTTCGGTTAAAAATATCATTGTTTTTTAGAGTATTTTTAAGAGATTTTTTAAGGATTTTTTAAATATTTTTTTAAGGAAGTATTTATTTTTTAAAGAAATCTTCTATTTTCTTTTGACAACTATGTTTTGCAGCTATATGTTTCCATCGTTCATTAGCAGAACGTCGTGAGTTTGCCTCATTCCATCGTTCGACGAAACGTAAAGCAATCTGAAAAGGACAAAACTTTATACAAAGACGACAAAAATTAAGAACCTAGTCGTGTCCCTAACTACTATTGAATAAAATTCTTATCCTTAAGGCATTGAAAATCTTGTGGGCGGTCTCATGCTGTCTCTTGTCTGGTGGGTCGTCATCTTCGTCGTCTGATACGCTTAGGTTTTCTGAATAAAGAACCATATCAATGATGTCCTAGTCGATCAATTTATCTCTTCTTGGTTAATTTCGTCACATACCGAAATTTTTTTTAAAGGTTTAATTTCTTCTGACGTTTCTTCACCATTTTCTTCCTTAGGATCGTCAATCAAAATCCCATCAAAAAGTTAGTTCCAGCATTTTTATAAAGTTGAAAATTTAATCATGGCGCAGAACTCTGCACACCAATAAACAACATGTTTCATTGTTGAAGATTTGAGAATTTCGGTAACACTTTTGGATTCATTCGTCTCCTTTAATAACAGATGTCTTAAGAATTCTCCTCTATAATGTCTCTCGAATGTCTCTATTACTTCCTGGTATAACAGCTGAATTAAGCTGTTATACCAGGGAGTACATTTGGTGGCAAAAATCTGACAATTATCACTATTCTGTAGACTTTCAGGATGAGTTGGCGCATTGTCAAGAAGTAACAATGCTTTTTTGGAAAGGTTTTTTTTAATTTATTTTAACAAGGATTTTACACTTGGGACGAATTCATTTTCGAACCATTCTGGAAATAAAGGGGTCGATATCTATGAGCTTTTTTGGCTTCTATGAAAAACTGGGAGTGCTTTTTCTCAAATATCTTTTAGAGCTGTCAGCCGCTTCGGTTAAACGATGTTTCGGTTAAGGGAGGTTTTACTGTATTTATGTTGACGTCACAATAAGTCGAAAGAATATACATTACCAACTGTCATAGTTCAACTATCATCCGCTTGTCGTCAAGAGGCATCCGCCATTTTGTAATTTACAAATTATGTTTGTAGTTCTGCTATATTCCACCAGTCAACGTCAGTAATTGACCATTGTTATTTCAATATTAAGCGATATATTTATATACAGTGCATTTGACATAAGGAATCTATATTACTAACCGTCCTAGTTCAACTATTATCCGCTAGTTGGCATACGTAGCTTTTTTATTTCAAAATTAATTTACAATTTGACACAACATTGCATAATATGCGACATTTTGCATAAAACGGAACATTTGACATAAAACGTGGCATTTGACGGTTAACGTAAAACGTTACACTTATATGACATTTAACGATTGACATAAAACGTGACTTGTGTCGTTTGACATGACACAAGGTGATGCCTTATCAACAACACTTTTTAATCTAACTTTGGAAGCTGTTGTTAGAAAACTGGATATAAACGGCTGTATTAATACAAGATCAATGCAAATATGCGCATATGCGGATGATGTTGCCATAATAAGCCGTAACAAAAGGGTATTAAGCGAAAAAGTAATAGAACTGAATCGAAAAGATGCTACGTTTGGTCTATATATAAATGAAAGGAAAACAAAATATATGGAGTGCACAAAAACGAATCAACACGAGAATCTGAAAGTAGACAACCATACCTACAAATATGCCTCCACTTTTTCCTACCTAGGCTCAATAATAAATGACAACAACATCAGTCAAGAAATACAAGCACGGATTCTTAGAGGTAATAAGTGTTTTTATGCATATAAAGACTTAATGAAAAGTAAGTTACTGAATCGTGAGTCTAAGCTTAGAATTTACAAAACAGTAATTAGACCTGTGGTCATATATGGATGTGAAACGTGGACCGTCTCAACCACTGATGAAAATAAACTGAGAATATTTGAGCGCAAAATACTAAGGAACCACGAGCTGGATGAACGAATGCAGAGCGCAGATATTGTTAGATTTGTAAAGTCACAAAGACTAAACTGGCTTGGTCACCTAGAAAGAATGCCTTATAATCGAGCTGTAAAAGTAGTCCAGAGATGGAACCCCCAAGAAAACAGAACAAGAGGAAGGCCCCGTAAAAGATGGATAGACGACGTAGAGAGGGATCTTAAAACCATGAACATCAGGCAGTGGCGAAGGAAAGTATCGGACAGGGCAAAATGAAAGAACATTGTTAAGCAGGCCAAGACCCACAAAGACATTTTTATTTATGTGTTATTCTTTTTTTTAGTAAAGTCATGTCTTTTACCTAAGTACAGACATAAAGTTGTAAGAGTTTTAAGAGAAACTTATCGAGTCAAGGAAAATTTAAGAAAAACTATAACAAAATTAGAGAACATGCATATTAGTGATATTGAGATAAATTGGAATCCTGAAATAATACAAAAATAATTTGCAAATTAATTTAGATTAAAAAATGGCGGATGGCCAGTGACGACTAGCGAATAATAGTTGAACTACGACATTCAGTAATATATACTTCATCTAATTTAGATAACGACTTACGTCATTATCTACGTCAGAGATCGAAGTTGACATAGTTGCCAAAGTATAAAAAAATCCTGACTCCATTTTAAATCAAATAGATTACATAATTATTGCAAAAGTATTACCATCTCTTTACAACGACTATTTAAATTCTTACGTGACATTTTTGAAATAAAAACACACTAATTTTGTTCTAAAAAGAACAGATTTTATTAGATCGTTAAAAATATAAAACAAGAGATATTCACTTTAAAATTCAAAATAATGAAGTACAAAAAGTGTCAACACCGCAACTGTCAAATAAGTGTTACCAATTTATGCCAAAATTTTACCTTCGTTCGATTACAGTTACAGTGTGTTCCGAACAAATGTTCTTGATAAAAACGCTTTATTATGCATTTATACAAATTAAATGAAACATATTATTGTGTACTTCTTCAAGTTAACATTAATAGAAAATTTTTAAATATGATTTCTACGCGTATATAATAAAATATGTCTAGTGGCTGTAATGTCAGTGTACTCGGTAAAGTGATTCTAAAAAAGAACACACCTACACCCTAAATATTTTGTGTTGGTATCATGTGACGTCACAGGCTATGACGCCGATGACGTGCATCGTTATATAAATTAGATTAAGTGTAGATTCCTTTAACGTAATGTGATGTCAACTTATGTAAATATATCGTTCTCACTCTTACACATGTAACGAAGTTGCTTCTCTCTATCACATTGATTTCTCTATATCTATAGTGAGGATTTAATTGTCACACTACTAAGAAACACATTTTAAAAACGAAAATGGCGTGACTTCATTCAAAGAAATCATAGTAACCATATTCTAATCCTATTCAGGGTAAGCAACTCTTGTGAAGCAGTCCATTATATCTGTTATTAATATAGGAGATGCCAAAAGCAGTTATTTGCAATAATAGGAGCTAACTGTAAGCTTCACATTTTAAAATTAGTTACAAATATAAATATACGGTCTTAACATAACATTGCACCATGAAGATATTTTTTGAAATGAAATACTTTTATTTTAGTTTAAATTTAAAATTCGCTTCACTTATAACGTATAACAGAAAAAAACTTTGTATTGTAACAAGGAAGTGAAGCAGGTTTTAAATTTAAAATAAAATACAGGGTGTTTCACTTAAAAAACATCTTTGATGCATTAGAGTGTTATGGAAGACCCTGTATATTTGCAATAATTTTAAAATGTGAAGCCTAAAATGTAACCAATTTTGTAAATAGTTTTTTTGTATCTAATATAATAACATATAACGGACTGTCACAAAAGTTGATTACCCTGTATAGAAAACTTAAGATATGAGTGGGACATAGAGACAAAACGTCGGGTGGTAAAGGAAGGATGAGACGTATAATTAAAGAGAGAACGAATAGAACTTAAAAAAATGAGAAGTAATTTTAAATATTAAATTAAACTAAGGGGCAATGAGAATGATCATTAATGATTGTAAATATAAATTGCTGTGAGTTTGTCAAAAAAAAGATCTATTATATGTCCATATTCGATATTCAAACAAAATTAAATTTAAAGAAAAAAATCATTAAAAAAATTGAAATTGGAGGTTTTTCGTAATTCTTCTTTTTATTTTTAACTGTATATCAAATAAAGCATAGTAGCATCAAATATTTCTGACTTTAATTAAAAAAATTTAATAGTCCTAGTTTATTTTAAAAAACGAGTGTACGGCGCGAGTTGAAATATTACTTTTACAGTTACAGTGGTTAATGTGCTTACAGAAAATTAAAATTAGCACATCTTTTATAACGGTCACGAAAATGAAACATAAATTTTAGTTAAAGTCCCGATCCAATTATATAAAGTTGCAATTGGAATACAACTTGAAATATTCCACACGAAGACTGCCTATTACACTTTGAATTATCTAGTGGTAAACATGTCATGACGATTAGCACTGAGCCAATTAAATTTAAAAAAAAAAATACGTAAAATAGTTTCGAAACCAATTCAGATATTCTGTTCTGATGAGCCCTATTAGGCCGAAATGCGTATAAACAGATACAAAGACGCTTTGTACGTGAAATCAAATCTTTACTATCTTTTTCATTTAAAAAAAATAATTATAATATATTTTTAGAGCTGGCTTATGCTTATTACACTTGTAGGTTTTCTTATCTGGAGCTATCCCAGATCAGCATCAAGGAAAATCCCCGAATAACAAACTAACAAGGCTATAAAATCTAAGGCAATTAAAGTGTGAATCTAGAACGTCAAAGTCATGTAAGTGGTTGGCCAAATACACAATGTCATCAAGGCTCAATGAATAGGCTTCAAATAGGCATCATACTGATGCCTGCAAAATGTAAAACCGGGTAATAAATATAATACTGCACAAAGCAATGAAGGTGTAAGAATAAATTATAAGTTAATACATAAAAGAATATGTTACTAACTTTGCCCTAATATCTGACATAATACTGCTCTTCGAAACGGATTTATTCCTAGTGAAAACCTATTTAATTCAAGTATGCGAACCCAAATCAGTCATTTAGTAAACTAAAAAGAATCGAAATATCATTATTAATTGACAACTTTATCGATAAAATCTCAAGAATTCGATAAAATCTGTAAAAAACCCTATAAAAAGGACCAATTCGGAATACAACCAACTTGTCGAATAAGATATCGGGATACCAGAATATTTTGAAAGTAACCTATTTATCTGAAATAAAAAAAAACTATAAGATATCATTACAAACATAAATCAACATACGAGTTAAACAAACATAGAAGAAAAAGCTTGGATGAACGAAAGTTTACTAATGATGAATAGAAGAGAACTCAAAGGAATTGGAAACACAACATATCAATAAATTGCCAAGATCAAAGGGGCTACAAATGACGAATGGGGAAAGAACAGTGGGAATAAACGAAGAGAGTAAAATATAAAGGTTGAGAGATTAACTAAATACTCGAAGGGTCATTGTACAATACAGTTAATCTTTCAATGATAAGACATCAACCGAGAAATATAAATGAGCTTCATTGATAACCACAAGATGTTCGATATAATCAAACCTGATGAACTAATAAAAATATTATATTCACTTTGCTACGTCATAGAAGGTATCGATTCGTAAAAACATACATATATTCTATTGTCTTGTATAGAGACATGGATAATATGAACCTAAGTGCTGCGAGAAGGTTGGAGGTCTTCAAGATGTGGGTGTTTAGAAGACTCGTGAAAATACTAAGGACAGACCATGTCACTAACTACGCAGTATTGCGTAAAATGTGCCATGACAGAGAATTTCGTAACATTATCAAGCGCAAAACCAGTTCTCCAGGACATTTGTACCGGGAGGAAGACGTTATTGATCCCTTAAGGTTATTGATGGAGGAGAAAATTAAAGGAAGTAGAGGTCCATGGTTGAAAAACATTAGGAAGTAGACGATACTCAATCCTTATTGAGAGCAAAACAGATTAAAGAAAGATTTGTCAGAATTGTTGCCGACCTTCAGAAATGAAAAGGACACTCTAGAAGAAGAGTAGGAGACCAACTAACGCAGGATATAAAAATAAAAGGAGGCGTACAACACAGCCCCCATTATAATTAGAGACGTTTAAGATAAGATACGGAGGCGACACCGTCTACTGTATGCAGTGGAATAGTGGAGATAATTGAGGAAACAATGAAAAAACTCGACATATTCGAGATTTCGAGCTATAAACGCATATTAATAGTTTTTCATGTAATTAGTTACCAATAAAGAGATTTTAAGATTAATAAGGAAAGCCTAGAGTAGGTAGGCCATATAATAATAGCGTAATAAATGACGATATAATCTGTGTCATACCATTATCCAAGGCAAGGTATAAAGAAACAGATACATAAAGAAGTATGATATTCTGGCTGTACAATCTACGAAGATCTGGACTACTGAAGGATTTTTTAGCCAATCAGTAAGGTCAGAATAGTTGTGCTAGTGTCTAATATACATACCGGATATGCACTACAACAAGATGTATCTTTGTACTTGTGTACAGGGAAGGCAGACATTGTTCTATTTCAACTCACCTTGTATTATATCTTCAGGATAAAATTGTATAGAAATGTGATTATTAAATATATTTACTGTTGCCTTAGGTACATTATTATTCCAAATTTACCAGAATGGGTATTTCTGATTTATGCAGAATGTGTTTTTTAAATCGATACATTCGTTATATAAATTCTGGTTATCCATAAATCCTATGGCTCTACAGTCGATTTCGAGGCCTGATTTCCTCAGAAAATCACTCCATTTGTTACCATATGTAGCCATTCTCCTCCACGATCGACTGCCAAGAGATTTCGTGCGTCCTCAGCCACATCATCCTCCCATCGCTTTTTCGGTTTACCAATAGGTCTGCTCCCCTTCATTATTGTACCAGTTTTTTCAGAATGTTTGAACATACTGAGATAAAGGTGGCTTTTTGTGTATATTATATGTTTCATAATTATATCTGATTCTCCACCTATAGTTCTCATTTATATGGTCTAATTTGTCTCAGTTCCTTTCTTTCGACGACGTCCTTGCGGTTAAATTCTAGTTATAGTAGTTCGTAAATATTGCTGACCGTATCTGCTACCTATCTTTTTCTCTATTTCTTGAAGGATTTCGTTGTTATCCTTATAAAATCATTGCTTATCCATTTTTTGCTACTTTTATAATGAAAATTCAATAGCAAACATTCTTATAAACATTATTGCAAACATTATTATAGAAGACACTGAGATAAGTTGATAAATATAATGGATGACTGAAAGTAAGAGTTAATACATTGTAGTTTTAAAGGTATTGAAGATACCTATTGAATCATACTAATTTTGTTTGGGTTTAAGCTGAGTTTGATGAATAAATTAAATAAATACTAAAATTATCGTTTCACAGTTAATTCATAAAGATTCTAACGTCCACCTCTGGTTATTTGTCGAAAAAGTTGATGTTTTTCAATTATCTAGTTGTTTTTGCAGAAGTGTTTATACCTTGAATATTTAGTTTCATATATTATTTAACGAGACGTTTAAATGATTACTTAGACAGAATGGTACATACTGTATCCGACAAAGTAGCAGCTGTCTTAATACCTCGAATCGCCCTATAATGAGGACTTATTTGAGGGAGCTTCAATGGAAGTTTCGATAAACAGGTAGTATTCAAGATACCAAAGGTTCTGGTGTGATACCGAGTGTTGGCTAAAAATAAATTTCATCCATATAAATTAAAAATTGTGCACCAACTCAGATGATGACCCTTAGCGAAGACAAAAATTCTGTGAAAATATGTCCAATCGAATTAACCAACAGCCAGATTACATAAAAACAATTTGTTTTAGTGACGAGTGTTTTAGTACTTTTTCCCTGAATGGAAATGTTAACAAATAAACAATGTGAGGTATTCGAGTGACACAAATCATCACTGTCTTTCATGAAAAACAAACTCAATTTCCAGAAAAAGTAAATGTTTGGACAGGTATTTTGGGAAACCACACAGTTAGGCCTATTTTTCTCAATGCTAACGTAACCGTTGAAGTGTCTTTAATGTTACAAAACGCAATTTAGCCGTTAATTCTTGAAATTCTGGAAGTTTCAACAAGGTGGTGCTTCTGTACACTATTATGGTACAGTAAGACGTTACCTAAATAAGGAATATCGTGGTAGATGGATTGGACGACGAGGTTCGATAGAATGGCCAGCTCGGTCACCGGACCTCACACCATGAGATATTTTTCTGTGAAGGTACTTGAAATCTAAGGTTTAAGCTACAGCACACGACAGTTTCGACATTTTGAAACAACAAATTGTTGAGAAATGTAGAGCAATTTCCCCAGACACGTTTGAATGAGTACGAGAAGAGTTTAGCAATACATTTTGACCACTTAAGAACTAATTCTTAAATCCTTACAATCCTTAAAACAAAATAAGTATGATTAGTAGATATTTTTAATACCTTTTAAACGAGATATCAGCTGCCATAAGGTCCCATTTAAAATTATCGATCACAGTGGCTTTTTAACGTCATTATTACGTCACGACTAGTTGAAAAGCCTACATCAGTTTTATTTCCTCCTTTCAAATTTCACTATTATATGTTAACCATTTAAAAGATACGAAGGTGAGAGGGGACTTTAACCATAATATATATTTTATGATGTTTAATGATATCAATATACTGCAATTGTGGAGAAATGTGGAAAATGGTTTAAAGTGAAAGATGGTTACGTCTTGAGATATGGACGCAAATGCTTGTGTCTTTCATTAAGCAAAAGCGCAGTTATCGGATGATTCTATAAAAACAGAGCCTAATATCTCAAAATTGATCCACTCAATCCTTTCTTAACCATGGTTCCATTCATATCCTGTTTTGCTGTCAACTGTCATACGGTGAAAGTCATAAGTTAGAACAATGCAATTAAGAAATGGATAAAATTCTATTTATATTAATAAATTGATGTGACTATGAAATCAGTCAACATACGTTAAAAATATCAAACTTTTGAATATTTTCAGCAACCAATTTCATATTATAATTAGTTTTAATATTAATATTTTAAAGTACTTCTTAAAATAGAAACGAAAAAGTGTTTAAAAAGAAAAAGTCCACTTGCATCATACTACCATTCACCCTAACTACTGCTAAAATATTTATAAAACTACTGCATACACCCAATTTGAAATATAAGAGCGTTAATCAATAAAACTTTCAGACCTGCAAATAACTAGAAACATGTTTACGAAACGATTCAAAAATATCAAATAGTTCCTTGTCGACTTGCAGTCAGATCATCGTAGATTTGCTTCAAAATGTACATTAATAAAAACACATGAGATATACAAATAAAAATGTTAGTGCAAGAAAAACTGGGTTATAGTTGTTGAGTGTTAAGTCACGTTCATACTGAAGGAGTTAATTTAAAATTATTGTTAGAAGCGTCAATTTGAGCAAATAATACAGATGTAATGTTTTTGAAAAAGCTTTTTAAAGTTAATGCGCTGTTTTTAATGTTCATTAAGAAAAAGGTTTCTAAGAATGTCCAATTTGGAAGTAAAATTAAACATATTTTTAAATTACATAAATTTCTTTAAAGTAAATTTGAAATAATATATTAATAAATTGGCCTGATGGAATACTGAAAGAAAATGTTAATGGCTTTAAACCAATTTTAACATTAAACTGTTATTATTATTTTATTAATTATATTATTATTAAAATAATTAATAATTCACAAAACTGTTTCTCAAGTTCCACAGAATATATTAGCTGTTAAAAAAATCTGCTCCACAAGATTTTTAATTTTTAAATATCTACTTTTTGGTATTTTTTTTAAATGTGTACTAAATGTACTTAAATAGGAGCAACAAACTAAACCATATTCAGTGGATGGCTTGCGTAAATGTAATAGGTTCCATGAAAACAACACCAACTGCTGCAATGGAGTTGATCATTGGCATCGCGCCTCTAGATATATATGTCAAAGAGGTGGCGCTAGTGACAATGATGCGACTGCGCTCAGCTGGTGCAAACCTTGACGTAGGAATGGGACAATTGAGAACTCGTTTCTGACGGGAAAAGCTGGATGCGCTACCACAGCTACAGGCAGGCTACGACTCAATTAAACCAAAGTTTGTCTTTAACAAACCCTACAAAATCGAAACAAGGCAGTATAGGGAGACAAACGTGGCAAATGCCTATTGCATATACACCGATGGCTCCAAAATGAAAGAAGGCTCGGGATGCGGAATATACTCCAGATCCCTGAAACTAAAAAAGTGGGGTATGGGCAAAAATGCCAGCGTACTTCAGGTAGAACTGGCTGGTATCTCCATAGCCGCAATAGAGATAACCCAAAAAGGTATAGCAGGGAAAACTATAATAATCTGGACAAATAGCAGACAAGCGCTACTAACCTTGAATAGACCAGTTGTCACATCAGGGTTAGTAATGGAGTGTCACGAGTCACTAACTCAAGCTTCGGATAATAATACCATCATCCTGAGGTGGGTTAAATGACACAATAGGAATAAAGGCAACCGCATTGTTGATCAATTGGCTAGGAAGGCGGCAGGTCTAAGACTCTTAAGACCTGGGCATCTTTTTGGTTGGTCAACTACAACAATTGCGAAAATTCAAATGTCACTACCATACGCAAATCGTAAAAAGATGGGAAGAAGGACAAGGATGTAGACTTGCCAGGGTAACACTAAGTAACCTTGAATAGTCAGCATCAAAGAAGTACTTGGGAATGACCAGGAAAAACCTACACTTGATAGTTGGTTTTTTAACTGGTCATTGTCAACTAAGCAAACACCACACATTGGGGCTAGCAGACATATAAAAACACAGTTTTGCAAAAATATAAGATTGTGCATATATAAAACTAATATTCTTTCATCAAAATTATATTTAAAAACCTTTCTCTTAATGAATCGTTTCTGTGGCTGAAAAAAACATGAAATATCGAGTTCTTACTTTTTCGCATACTCTTTTGTGAATGGAATAGTTACTTGACTAACAAGCAGACTAAGGACCAATATTTTAGAACATGAGGTAACGTAACACATTAGCCAAGTACTTACCGTAATCACCCCTTCCCATCGGCGCTGACCTCATACTTCCTGCTCCTCTTGGGCCTGCAGTTCCAGGGGGACCCCTCATGGGCATAGTTCCAGGCATCATGCTAAAAGAGTATATTTTGTTAACATATAGACACCTAATATATAAATAGATAGTAATGACGAGAAGCCTATTAATCGTGCTAAGGTCCTTAGGTCCACCCAAATGCAACAAGAGGGTCATCGAGAGACTTGAAAACCAACTAGAGAGAATTGCAGACTATAATGACAAATGGAAGATAAAGATCGACACAGAGAACATCAAGTTCATCATATTTTCACAGCAAACCGTGTTAACGTAGAGCGATGATGTCCTATGCAGCCCTAGTATGGAGTTTAAGAGCAGAGACCAACTGGAAGAAGCTTGTAAGAACATAACCGGCATGCTACAGGTTAATAGACGGATCTTCATAATAAGACAGTGTTTCAAACGCAACAATCCAAGAAAGGCTCCAGTAGACAACACTTAGAAAGCTGGCCGTGAAGAGGACCAAAAAATTCTTCCACCATATGACTTCCTAAGACAATGGATATCCTCACCAGAAACAGAGTGCAGAGGATACATCGTAAAACTTATAAACTGATTGACCATTTAACCAGGATCTAGCCAGGTGGTTGTCGAAGACAGTCATGCAGGGAAGTAGATACGGGATCAAAAATGGTACCTACAGAACTATACTATATGTAGTTCGGACAACTAACCTAGAATCGACTACCTAGTACAGAGTAGCAAGTTCAAGTATCTCATTAGTAGCCAAATATAATCAAAATAAATTTGAGGAAAGTTAATTTTGTATGACTCAAAATTAAATCGGTGACTCTCGACGAAAAAATGGTTGGGAATACCTGCTCTAAAAATACTGCGAATGGTATATAAAATGAAGTACATAAATACTGTATAAAAAATTATAATCTAAATTAATGTAATGAACTCAAAACCTGCCTATTGGAAATTTTTGATCATATAGAATGTACAAAGAACTTACCCTCCTCTAACTTGCATCATCTGCATCATCCTTCTTTCTCTGGCTCTAAGTATTTCTTCTTTTTTCTTTTTATCAGAAGGAGGTTTGGCTAGTGACACTTCAATATTTGAACCCCCTAATTCTTTAGAATCTAAGGCTTCCATTGCCTGACACAAATAACAACAGACATTATTAACAATAATACATAAATATTTTTATATAAATAAACACGATGACGTGGACATATAATATGCTGAAAATTGGCATCCGGTTCGTCAGTAAAAACGCTAGAAATTCTTTGTTCGGTGTCTCTGGGGATTCGTTCTTAGATCAGATGCTAACCCACTTTTTAAGTAGAGGGATTGAAACTTTTAACGACAAGCAGTGTAAATGCGTTTAAAAACTCTTTTACTGTTACCCCTAAAAATGATTGACATCTCAATTTTTTGTTCAAGTATAAGGAAAGAATTTCATTCGATTGAAAAATAGACTATGGGTCTAATGGGCTATGGGTCTCAAACTTAGAGGTAAGACCAGAGTTTGTATTAAGGCTGTTTTAGCAGTTCAAGCACACTTGGATTTAAAATGGGCTATCACTTACATTTCTACACTGCTTACGCGAGACTATCGTTACTGAGTGGCGCCGGCCAACGGGTAGTTTAATGACAACAAATGCAACTCCATTCAAATTAGTTTCAACTCGAACTAACTGACCGTACGTTCATGAAATTTGACGTCACGAAGGCGATAACGGTGAAACTAAGCGACATTGATGAGTAACACGTTTCACTATTAGATTTTAGTATTCTTTAGCTATTTTCAGAAAGGTGAAAAAAAATCAACGATTACAGAAAAAAAAACTCTTTCAACTGATGGGCGTAAAAGGTTTGGTTATAATAGAACGTTAAACAGTATAATCCAATTTTTCAACACAAGTTTCAAAAAAATAAAAAAAGTAAAACCATCATTTTAAAAGCAACATAATTTCGAATATTGTGTCCAAATTTCGAGACATTTTGTCGGTAAATAACAGTCCCTAGGTTTTGGTGCACCGATAAAACAGCCTTAATGTCAGTTGTTTATGCCCAATGAATCGTAAAGCTTGATGGTTAATACATGGCTTATTAATTATTTAGATCCAAGATTATTTCTAAATACTTCTCGATTACTTGAGTTTATGTTAATTGTGTTCAAAGAAATATTAAAGAATGCTTCCCCGTATGCGAAGAATCGACTGATTTTTCAAATGAGGTATCGATTTTGATAAATCTGAATTAACTTAGGGATACATTAAATTAAACTGGATATATGCAATTATGATACAGTTTTCAGTTTTTCCTATCGACGTACTCCTCATGAAATGAGATCGAGTTGAAGATTGATTTATATACTATTTAATTATTTATGGTCCAAATTCTTTCCAATGGTTAATTTACTAAAAATCGCTGCCTCTTACAATATTAATATTACTAATAGTCTTTCAGAAATATGATTTTTACTCACCTTAACGGCATTATCCCTATCTTCAAAATGTATAAAAGCGTAATCTTTGATTTTCTTCACCCTTTCTACCTTGCCGTACTGTTCAAATTCTTCTTTTAATTTTTCTTCACTTATTTCCTGTGTTAAATTTCTTACGTAGAGGACCTTTAAATGAAAATAAATGTATTACACACAATTTCATAATAGTGTTTAGACTATAATTTCATAATAGACGTTTTCCCACAACCTAAAATTGATGCTATGAGTATTTAAGTAACATCCAAATAGTACGTTGATACTTTAAGATTTTCTTTCTCACATAGTCATTTGTGTTACTCAACTCTAAAAATTATTTTGATTTAATATGGCTTATCATCTCATTGTGCGTTAAAGTACTATAAAGACTTTTATATTGTACCATAAAGATTACCAAAGTGTAACCAATAAATGATTGAATGTTTATTAAATTCATTTTACATAACCCCTAGCCATAAATTTGGATGTTTTAAACTTGAAGTTCAACTAGCAGATTGCAACCCGAAATCACTATCATTTCGCTTGTTACGCTTCGGTTTCCCCCCAAGACTGTCTGCTGAAACGAGCCTAAACAAAAGCGCAACGGAAAATAAATCCGCGGCGGAAATTGTGGAGGTGGTTTCTTGGAGATGGTTCACAACGATCTCCACTGAATTGTATCAGTCGAAATGGATAGTACAAAGAGAAAAGTCTGTGCTCCATTATTATTAGAGGAAGATGAAAGAGATCAGATACAGATTAATGTTGCAAATTAAAAAAAAAATAAGAAAATAAAGGATTTATTTTTAATTCGATCAGTGGAAGGCACATTTAAGTTATTAATTGAACCTTAATTATATACAATTTCTTCACCTTTAGGGAAACTTAATGATTCGTGATATTTGTACAACTTAATATATTATATCATTTCAATTTGCGAAAAAATTTACCTGGTACTGAACGAATTCGACAACCTAAACCGAAAAGTAAGGCGGCGGAATTTTCCGTCACCGCACATAAGCTTACCACAAAAGTCCTAACCAATAAAATCAATAAACTAACAACTTTACCAGATGAACAATAAGGATTCAGATCCGGAAGATCCTGTGTAGATACCTTATTTGTACTAAGACAAATCACAGAAAAGGTCATCGAGTACAATAAGCCAGCATATCTATGTTTTATAGACCTGACAAAGGCTTTCGATCGCATCCAAGTCTTACACCGACTTTATAAAAGAAACATACCAATCAATATTATACAAACCATCGAAAACATCTACATCTTACATAATCAAACAGGGCAAAGATATATGGAAAATTAACACAGGTATAGCAGTACACAGCGGAGTCAGACAGGGTGACTCGTTAAGCCCACTTCTCAAAGATTAGCAAATATCTTCAATACAATAGTCAAGAAATACAATATGATAATATCAGCAGAAAAAAACAAATGTATGAAAATAATAAAGCAGGAAGCAAGGTTTAGACATCTGGGAATAGATACAACTTGTTACGGAGATGTTGAAGGAGAAGAATTGTACGACCACAAAGCTTAAAGGCAAGTAAAGCGGCGAATCTCTTTATGACACAATCTGAAAGAACAAACTCCTAACACTAGACTCAAAAACAAGAATCTATAAAGCACCAATTGGATCTATATTAACATACACGGCGGAGATAAAACCTGACACATCTAAAACGAAACGAATACTAGAAACAACCGAGATGAAATTACTCTGAAGAATATCAGGGAAAAGTCTGTCGGATAGGGAGAGAAGCGAAAACATAAGAGCATGCAATATAGAAGAATTAAATGGATAATGGCAGAGGAGTGGAACGAATACATTAGTAGAATGGCAGAGGATAGGACAGTACGAATAGCATGAGATAAGTCACCAAATGGAGGAAAAAGTATTGGCAGACCAATAAAAAGATGGTGCGATAATTGCGATACAATCACTTGAAACATTAACTTTTTCGTTTGATTCAGATCTTTGAAAAATATGAAATTAATATAATAACTGGTGTGTCATTTCTATATATAGAATCAACATATTTATCTGTATTGATGTAAGGTAAGGTCTTTTCTAATTGATCACCTATGCCCGATGATAGGCTTAGCTAAATATTTAATATAAAATTATATTAACTTACCTTGACCTTAGACATAGTTTGCGCATCTGGTTCTTCTTGAGGATCAGCCCAATCTACTATAATATCGCAGCCCCAAACTTTAATCCGTCCTGTACCCAATCTTCGTTTCGCTAAAGATGCTGCCTTATGTGATTCATATTCCAAAAAGCAAAATCCACGATTTTTCTTCTTATCGTCGGGCGACGAGTAAATAATAACTTCCATCAGGCCGGCTGTATACATAAATCACACGTTAGTATTTATAGAAAATAATTTTGTGTTCTTAGTGTTTTTGGATGAGCACCAAAGTCCACTACGCTAGAGTTACTAAGAAGCATGGGAATGCAAGAGGACGACATGGTGCGAAAATTTTATAAAATATGACATTAAAAATCGCAAACTGTAAACTGGTAAAATTGAGTCAGAGACCCACATCTAGAAAAATATATAAACCATAATTTACATTAATAAAAATATTGAGTATCAAAAAATCCATCCAATAGTAAATTGTAATAACTGTCTAGTGGTATATTAATCACTCTTTCATGGATATTAATGTGAGTACGTCATAATGATAGACTAAATAAAAACATCAAGAACAAGACGGTCTAAACCATGCATATTATCATTGTGCCATTTTCCGCAAATTCCTTCATTTTTAATACTTTATTATATGCGATTTAATGAAAAATATATTCAGAATATTAACATGAGTAGACCAAAAAAAGTACCGTTTCTAGAACTGAACCAGCCAGACATGACAGTTGTTTTGAGTAGTATGGACCTCTATAACAAGAACCTATATGTTGCCTGCAGTCGATTTTTTGGACTTTTATTAACAAATTAAGGTCAAAAAACTGTAAATTTTCGTTTTTTTTTTTTTCGTCTATCAGGAAAAAGTAAAGCAGGTGAAACAAATTTTAGAAGAAAAGAAACTTATACAGAAGAAGAAGAAACAAATAAGGATAGGAACGTTTACAAAACGCCCTTTTGAAGGTATTTATATGACTTAAGTTTCTTCTCTTCTCAAATTTATTTCAAACGTTTTACTTTTTGCTGATAGAGAAAAAAAGCGAAAATTTACCGTTTTAACCTTAATTTGTTAATAAGTAATGAAGTCCAAAAAATCGACTGCAGGAAAAATGTAGGTTCTTGTTATCCAAAAGTTATACATACTGCTCAAAACAACTGTCGGTTACCTGGCCGGACGAGTGTCACGAAAACAAGGTTACTTCCCTGTGCTAGAGGATAAAAAGCCGGTTTAAAATATGGTAGATAATATACAAAATAATTGAAGATCCACAACTAAAGAACTATTCTACTAAAAGCAGTGTCAGAACATAACACCAGTAGACGCACTATTTTTTTTTTGTGTGTTTTGGCTTGGACAATTGTCATTCAGCCAGTCTCAATCAAGATAAGTTTATTAATGTAGTGTGTGGTGTGTGTGTGTGTGTGTGTGTGTGTTTGTGTGTGTAGAGTAATTGTCTTGATACTTAGCAAAGTCGACGTCATTGTCTTTGCTAAGAGACGCTAATTGTATCCGAACGTCTGCGGTCCCTCCGGTGTGTACCGATCACACAAGGATAGAAATTATTTTCATTTATTAATTTTTTTTTTAATAAACGAAAATTTCCACCCAGGTGGGATTTGAACTCACCTTTAGATTTAAAGGCAGGCGCTCTTACCACTGAGCCATAGAGGGGGTTTGGTAGACGCACTAAAATATAAGCGGGTCTTTCTAACAAGGAACCAAAAAAATAAAAATGGTATTTTGGATACTTTATCAGAACCTAGTAAAGAATGGTGGACACAATAAATCCCATACATCGTTGCGTGATTTATGTTGGAGGTAGGACATATTTATTTTAAGATATTTGAGTAAATAATAATTCTTTGTGGAAATTTAAAACAGTAGTTTTAGGATCTTATTTTTCAAAATTTATTTATATCAATTATTGATAAAAAGCGTTTAAATACCATTAAAATATGTAATATTTTGTTAACTTTAAAGACACTTATTATTGTGACCTTTATTCTGAATATATTTCTTCATCAAGAGGCTGAAATCATCTGTCGCTATAAAGAGTCTTTAACGTAAACTGCAAATTAGATTTACCTCAGAAAATAATCGGATTTGAAATCTGAACATATGCTATGATCTATCATAAAATATTAACAACCATTGACGTTTATTAAAAACGACAATGTTGATGTAGACTTTTGGTATTACTGGAAGCGATACCGAGCCATGATTATTGTAGACGGGTAGATTATCTACAGTTATGTGAAAGGACAAACTTTCAAATTGTAAATCCAATACTTGTACGGTTTACGTGAAACAGCCTGTTAACTAAAACACTTATAACATATGTTCAGTAATATTATGACTAAAAGGAATTATTACCGGTAAACAGTGTCAATAATATAATTTCATAAATGCATTTTTTGGACCGTAATAAATTTAGGCGAAATTAGATTAACTAAGTTGCTAAATATTAAAAAGTTTACTTACCTCTTTTTTTAGAGAAGAAACTGAAGTCTACATCGCAATTTAATATAATTTTATACCGTTTATAAAAATAAATGTTATAATCGGTTATGATTACCGTTTACAGGATTTTAAGACTTATTTTTACCACAAAAATTTAATAAAAATCGTTATTTACATATATTGTCGAATTCAAAACAAAATCGTATGATGTACCAACCAACCCCTAACGTCTGTCACTAAGATGTGGTTTAAACGTGTTTCATTAATATGCCGGTAAAGCGATATAAAATTCATATTAAAGCAGGTCGACGATTAGTCTTAAAGCAAAAAACAATGAGTCTCTTAGAAAGATGTTAATACTATACATGCAATCCAATATAGGGATAGATGGAGAGAATGTAAAGAGCCATACTGGAAGAACGTCAACACTCATAATCAGTACAAATCATTTCATGTTACGATGTACCGATTGGAAGGAACCCATAGTTCAAACTATTTTGAGAGATAATAAATATGGATTCAGGTGTAATGCATCCACGACCGGCCAGTTCTTCTCTGTAAGAAAAATTTAGGGAAGTGGTATGAATATATGAAAACCATTATTAGACCAAGATGTTTGACCTGAATGTGAGAACCTAGATATGAGCGAGCGGCACTGTGATGAGGTATGGCAATTTGAGGACCAGCTTTATTTAAAAAGAAATTTCAGGAGACCAAGGCTCAATTTGGGCTGTATCGTTACAAGAATAAGTTAAACATAATCAGTCTTTTTAATAAAAATAGCTTAGTCCGAAGTTAGTCTCGGACTAGTTAGTCCCAGATTAAGCCAGTACTAACTTCATTTTCAGAATGTTATTAATAAACATGGACTAAGCTCAGACTAACTAAACCTTCCTTAGTCCTAGGTACAACAAGTTTATGTTAACAACCATTGCGAAAAAGAAGAAAAAATGGAGAGAATTTTGTGAAAAAGATGAAAAATATTTGAGAATTTGACAGTTAGCGTAGAGTTAATTTTAGTTGGACTGTGTTCTGAGAAAGTTTGTTTATATTTTATAGTATTTTTTTATCTGAAAAGTTTAAACTTCTTAAAAGTGCAGGAGGAAACTTCAAAAAATATTTATTACAAAGTGAAAATATAAAAAATACTAATAAACATAATGAATTAAATATTTTATTAAATAAATTTTATATATTTTAATGTCTTAGATGAATTTCACTGATTTCTATGGTCATTAAGTTGTTCTATTAATCTTAAGTCGTTGATAAAATAATCTTCCATTATTAAATAATGTATGAATAATCAAAAACAATTCAGGTTAGGAATACCAAACACAAAAAACTCCACTCAATGTCAATTGTCAAGTTAGTCACTCTCTAAACCTGCCACTACCTCGGATTAAATGTTAGTCCGAGACTAGCCAAGGTTTAGCTTAGTCTGTCCTTAGTCGCTGTTTATTAATACGAAAAATGAATGTTTTTGGTATAGTCCTGGGACTAATGTTAGTCCAAGATTAGTCCGTGTTTATTAATAAGAGGGTAAATGTATATGTCAAATTAGGACGTTAATGTGCACCACTTCAGAATGGTATATGACACAATTAAGAGAGAAAGACTTGTGGATGCGTTGAGGCAATTCGGTGTACAATATGAATTAAGTTAGAATGTCTCTAGCAGATATCAAAAGTATTCTTAGGTAGGGGTAGGTTAAAGTCTGTAAAAATCATTGCGAAATAAAATTAGAGTGGGATAAAGAGGAATTCTGTACAACAACTAGAACTTGAAAATCGTTTGGGGGTAACTCAGGCGGCACATCTTTTAAAAAAATTAGTTCAATACCTTATGTATGCTGATCACAATCTAGCCTGTGAAACCTCACATATAATGTGGTACGAAAAAACTTTTATAAAAACATACATTAAAAAACTGGTAAGAGAAGATAGGTACAAAAGCCATACAGAAATGTCATACTGGGCGGTGAAGGCTTCGAACACTGTTCAGTTTCAAATACATGACAAGAGTTCAAACAATGAGAAAATAAATATAAGGATAGAAGCCTCACAAGAATTAACGATAAAACGGGGAGTACGTCAGGGCTGCATTTTGTCACCGACGTTGTTTAATACTTACTCGGAAATGCTGTTCAGATAAGCTATTGATGGTTTAAGAGAAGGTATAAAAATCAATGGTGAAATCATAAACAATTTAAGATATGCGGACGATACGGTTTCGATTGCTGATAATGTGGAGGATCTGCAAAACAGTAATAGACCATGTAGTGGAAGCCTGTGACAGATACGGCATGAAATTAAACTGTAAGAAGATCAAAATTATTGTAGTAAGTAAAAACGACGTAATACAACACCAATTCACAGCTAATAATGACCTCTCGAAAATAGCCGACAAAATTATACATCTTGGATGCAGCCTAATTAAGGAAGTCTCGCAGGAAATAAGATGTCGTATAGAAAAGGCTAGAGCTGTCTTCAATCGCCTCAGGAAGATTTTATGTAATGTGTACCTAAATATTGATAGAACACGAGTCTTCAACTATATATTTTCTACCCTTTATATGGAGTCGAAGCCTGGACCTTGACGTAGGCAACATCCAAACGATTAGAAGCCTTCGAAATGTAGTGCTACCGCCGCTTGCTCAGAATTTCTTACATCCATCACGTTACAAACAACGCCGCAATCCAACGTATGAATAAAGATCTGAAAATTATGCGTATCGTGAAAATCAGAAAGATGACATACTTAGGGCATGTGATGCGCAATGAGAAGTATTAAGTAATTTAACTAATTTTACAAGGCAAGATAGAAGGCAAAAGATTTCAAGGACGCAGAAGGACATCGTGGTTGAAAAAACATCAGACAGTGGGCAGGAATGACTACCATACATCTATTTAGAGCAGCTGTCAACAAAGTTGTATGGACCAACGTGATTGCCAACATCCACAAAGGATAGACACTAAAAGAAGAAGAGAAGCTAGGAATATGCGTTTCTTTGCACTAAATAATGTTTTAAAGTGAGCTGTGAGTAAGAAATCGAAAATGAAAGTTAATAGAAAGTGGTAGTAAACCCTGTGGTGCTCTATCGGACAGAAACTTGGAAACAGAAGGCATCGATAAAAGTCTCGTCTTCACTTAATGGACATGGTTGAAAAACGCCTTGCAGTGAATAATTAAGTCAAAGCAAAATTTCAAAGTTATCGATATGTGTTTTCTGGAATATGACACCCTTTTTAAATTCAAATATTTTTGTGATCTAATACGAGTTTCTCCACAAATTCCCAAAAACCAATTCAAAAATTCTTATTGCTGAATACATTTTTATTTTATTTTATTTTTTTTAATCTTTTGGAGTTTAAATTTTTTGTTGAAATGAAGTGTTTTCCTTCCATTATTATTACACAATATGTATATGTAATTCAATAAAGGTTTTTTTGTTCCGGTGATTTACTGTAAAAAACTATAAACCTTTTTACATAAAAGGTAGCATAATTCCAATATCTAACAAAGAATTTTGCATAACCTTACATAGGACAAACATATAAAAATAGTTACAAACATAAAAAATGACAAAACAGATACTAACAAAAGTTGACATAATGTGTTTACTAATACGCTTATAAGTAGCGATTGCCACAAGCCAACATCAAATACAAAGAACAATTAAAAAAGCGTAATAATGCACAAGAGATTATTTGAATAGAAAGGACAGATAATTTGCATTTTCATTATTGAAAATAGCCGTTGATTAATACACACAAAGCCTTATGACCAAATACCCTAAAATACTTAATTCCTTATGATCAACTTAGAACAAACAGTTCTCCCCTCCTAAATCAGTTCACGTCCGACTCATATACTAAACTCAAAGTACGAAATAGTTGCCAGTGAGGTTATTTTAAAATAAAAAGCAAATTTTTGAGAGCAGCCTAAAATACTCGTAAAGTGAATAATGTATTGTCTATTCGATGTGTGCAAGTTCGGAAGAGCGACACTTAGTGTCATAGATCAACGAAATTATTAACAATGCAAATAACCATAAAGGACCCGCCCTTATGTAAAAGTGGTTTCAGTTAATTAGCTGTGGTGATGCCGATCAAAAGTTCTCATTGTCCCAAGACTCAGAAATCAATCGTTTCTGAGTTACAGATGTTCAAAATGTTCATTTTTAGTCCATTTTTCAAAATAATGAATTTGGAAACGATATTCCATTGACAGCCACCGAGAAAAATGGTTTTTAATTTGAAATATCTCAGTGACGTACCATTTATTTCTTTAAAAACATTGAGACCATTACCCGTACGCGCCAATGACAAATATAAATTTTTTAGTTGTATGGAAAAAATGCGTAATAACTAACTATCTATTAAGCTCACCAAATTACATTTGCATATCTTAACCGGTTTCAGAGCATTAAATAAATCATCAGTTTGTAACAAAAATTTCAACACCCCGTATCTCTGAAAACGAAGAATGTTCCCGTATCGAGGAAAACATGCCGAATCATTCCTTTACATTTATTGTGCTTATTTACTAAGACCCTCTATATACTATACAAATATATATATTACACATTCAAAGAAGTAAAAACCGACAAACAGGTAAAGAAATAATAAATAAGACTTACAATCAATTTAATTTAACTATCAGACGACCAGTTTCGCTTTCTACAATATGCAAAGCATCTTCAGGTCTCGATACAAAGTTAAATAAATGCTGAAATGATAAAAAACCCATATTAGGGTGTTGTCTAATAAAGATAATCAATGTAGATGTTGGAAATTACAATAATTATGCCAATATTACATGTCTGTGGTTTTATTTCAAAAAGAGTAAGTTGAATAAAAAGGTATAAAAAGTTTTAAAAGTTTAAACAGACAAGGTAAGGCCCACAAATTGTTATAAAATAGTCTATTAGATTGTAATAAATTAATAAATGAGCAAATAAATAAACATTACTTACATGCCGGTACTCTATTAATTGATGGATGTTAGAACAAGGTTGAAACTACTATGTATTGTTGAATGGAGAACTCAATTCTGCTATTGTAGTTGTATGACAGTAAACGGGAAGTTCTTGAGGAGATAGATTTGATCCAATGAAGCAGAGATATGTGTGTGATTGTTTGTTAAATGAAAGTGATGTAATATACCATTGTATTATTAAAAGTTATTTATACTTATTCGAGAGATATATTTAAGAAATGTGTGTTATTTATTGAGTAATTGTTGTATGAAGGTGACAGTTTTATGACAATGAATAAGTTTAGATGTACAAATTGTGTGGGTTTGCAATTATTTTTCAACTGGTAGTTATCAAATCTCTTTGATAAAGTTCTATTGGCAAAATAGTAGATTATTGCAAAGTCAAGTAAATAAAATATTAGAATTAAAACAATTAAGGACAATTTAAAACACACTAAAACAGAAAACACTTAGAAGGGACGAAACAAACATTAAATTTAAAAGGGGAAGGACTTTTATGTACTACATTTCAGTCATGAAATGTATGTAGAACACATAAAAAACTCATTGTGCCCAAGACTGAAATGTAGTGCATAAAAGTCCTTCCCCCTTTTAAATTTAATGTTTGTTTCGTCCCTTCTAAGTGTTTTCTGTTTTAGTGTGTTTTAAATTGTCCTTAATTGTTTTAATTCTAATATTTTATTTACTTGACTTTGCAATAATCTACTATTTTGCCAATAGAACTTTATCAAAGAGATTTGATAACTACCAGTTGAAAAATAATTGCAAACCCACACAATTTGTACATCTAAACTTATTCATTGTCATAAAACTGTCACCTTCATAAAACAATTACTCAATAAATAACACACATTTCATAAATATATCTCTCGAATAAGTATAAATAACTTTTAATAATACAATGGTATATTACATCACTTTCATTTAACAATCACACACATATCTCTGCTTTATTGGATCAAATCTATTTCCTCAAGAACTTCCCGTTTACTGTCATACAACTACAATAGCAGAATTGGGTTCTCCATTCAACAATACATAGTAGTTTCAACTATGTTCTACCATCCATCAATTAATAGAGTACCGGCATGTAAGTAATGTTTATTTATTTGCTCATTTATTAATTTATTACAATCTAATAGACTATTTTATGTGGACCTTACCTTGTCTGTTTAAACTTTTAAAACTTTTTATACCTTTTTATTCAACTTACTCTTTTTGAAATAAAACCACAGACATGTAATATTGGCATAATTATTGTAATTTCCAACATCTACATTGATTATCTTTATTAGACAACACCCTAATATGGGTTTTTATCATTTCAGCATTTATTTAACTTTGTATCGAGACCTGAAGATGCTTTGCATATTGTAGAAAGCGAAACCGGTCGTCTGATAGTTAAATTAAATTGATTGTGAGTAAGTCGTATTTATTATTTCTTTACCTATTTGAAATGGACTCACACAAGCAACACATTCATGATTTAAAAACCAACACTTTGAACCTCTGAACTCAGAAACAATTGATTTCTGAGTTTTGGGACAACGAGAATTTTTGATTAGCATGATCAAAGCTATATTTCTGCAAAGTTTCATCCAATTGAACTAAAACCACTTTTACATAAGAAAATTGCCAGGGTTCTTTGCAGTTGTACGGACTAGGGACTGCAGTTACAGTTGTTTCTGACATTGCCCTTTACAATACAGAGTAGGTTTCAAAAATTCACTAATTATTGCATGAAACTGACCTTTTTTTACCACAGCTTCGACTATAAATTATATTAGAAACGACGTTGTAACTCTTAAGGAACTATGTATGACGTCAGTGTCAATTATTTCGTACTTCGAATATTGTACATATGTAGTTATTTCAATTAAATAGATACTTTGCTACCGAAACAACTGTCATGTACCAGTATTTAAAGGATTTATAACATAATTTTGTTCGACTATAAAAATTTCGACTATTCTAAATATATTAACCATTTCAATGTTTTCAGGTTCAGTTATGAATTCTGCATTTAGATATATTTTTAAAAAACAAAAAAATATCACAATCATGCAAAACTAAAACATCAATGATTTTTTCCCATGTACATGAGCAAATTATTAATAACATTACGACAGTGTCGATCCAGTTTAGTTCAGAGAAACCATACTAGTTCCACAGCTCAGTTGTATTCACCGTTTTTTAGAATAAACATTTATGCTAAATATTCAACCTACAGTAAAGATTTAACAGTACCCCACTGAACTTCATTATTAGTATGCTTAGACGTCAATACATGTGTATCCAACACTGTAGAAGCAAAATGTATAGAAATTTTCCAATGGAAAAATGTTACAATGTTTAGCTTGTCTAGTTGTTGTAGAATTTTCATATTTTTAATTAGTTTAAGGTGTTCAAAATGAAAGCAAGTACCTATTATATTCAAATATGTTGAATATAAAAGTAGAAAAAAGAAGAAGATCGGCGCAGCAACCTAGCAGCGGTTAACGCTGAACAGAAACGACTGGCTAAATGGCCTGGGAAAGGTAAAGGCTCAACTAAGGCTGTGGTACCACTGATAATAATGACATGATATGATATGATAAAGTTGTAGAAAAAGTAGTCCCGATTAATCCTACAAGGTAAATGAAATAGACCGACTGAGGAAACGGTTACAAAAACTTAACAATCTAAATAACTGTACTACCATCCTCTGGTGCCAGAGTCACAGAAAAGTACATGAACTACAAGCATTCATACGACAAGCATATGAACAATCATTTGAAATTAGCACAAACAAAACTACAAGGGATAGAAACAGTAATGAGTCTCATTAACACTCATGCAGTGACTCAAAGTGGTAACAGAAGCAGAAGGTACCCCTCATAAATAGAAACATCTACATATCTACGCCTCAGGTGCTTCAAAAAATAAAAAGACAACGTTTTGGAGATATGAAACAAAACATAATCTTTCAAACATGAAGCAACTATCATAAGTTTTTTGAAAATCATGTGAGTAGCAGAAGTTCTGTAATCCACAAGAGTTCGTCAAAAACGATTAACACAATAGATATCACAGGTCGCAATGTTAGACATATCTGTTAGAAATATTTCAGGGCATCACTAGCACCAGGTATAGGTAACACCAGAATCGCATTACATGCTCTAAATTATCTATTTATTGCCGCAGTTAATTTTCAAAAAGTTTAACACCTATTTGAAGCCACATTCAAATTTAAAATCTCGTAATAACACTATATGATGAATAGAAAAAATAATATTACTGATACTACTATTCTGATATGACCACAGAAGAGGAAAAGTTGAAGTTAGATGTAAAGTTAGGTCTTGCTCTTTCTAAATGTCTTAATGAGATTGAAACTAGTTTCCTATTGAACACTGCTACTAAAATCTGATAGGCATTAGTTGTATTTTCTTATTACAATCAGAAAAGGTTACAACACTGTCTATATCTGTTACAGACACTACATTCCATTCTGATCGATATGCTTTTTTTACATACAAAAATTGTACCGTAATAATATACTGTATTGATCTCACGATGAAATAAAATGTTTTCATATATTTCCGGTTATTCGTCAGTTCAGAAGTTGTTTTTTTTATTAGTAGAAAAAATTCGTAGGTGTTTCGACGAAATATCATTCGTCATCTTCTACAAGTATTGTTTGAGCTTTGCGTAAAATCTAAGTTGTTTCGTTAGATGTCTGCATTACTGCTACCTTTGTTATCTTATGACGATGGAAGAGATTAAAACGTGTGAGGGTTCAGAGGTGCACAGTGCTTGATTTCGTCGATCGGTTTTCTGAGGGTAGATTTGTTTTCATGTGAATTTCGAATGTTGGGTTTGCTAACTAGTGATTTAGTGACCCAAAGATACAAGGCGGTATCTATAATGTTGAAGCTTCCTTGTGGTTCTATTCCCATGATTTCTCTTATTGTGTTCATGTTGTAGTATGAAATAGCTATATGTCTGTAAAAAACTACAAAACGAAGAATAAGAAAAGTCGTAGAAATACACTCACAAGTTATCTTCAATAACACATACGACGTCCTAAATATTGAATCAGTATGGAAATCTCTAGTTAAGAAAACCAAAATCGAAATTCCCAACAAAAACCAAACACAAAAAAACGAAAGGCAGAAGTCAACATTATACACCACCCCACACCCGAATGTTATTCTCTTCGAGAGAGAAACGATAACATAATGCAGATGTAAGACACCTAACGAAACAGCTTCGTTATAGAGTAAGATTGACTTAGAAATACAAAGCTCAAACGCTACGTAGATTTCCTAGTCACCGGAAAAACTAATAATTACTTTATTCAATGATTTAAGCAATAGGTATTAATGTTTAGAATTCGACAATATTTTAAATTTTTTTACAGTAAACTTTTAATTTCGCACCAAGTCATCAGCGCTTGCGGCAAACAGCAGCGATTTGGACCTTGTCACCCCTCCATGCTTGTAGCGGCCCTGCCCTACCCTTTGCTCAGGCGCAGACTATGGCATTCCAAAAAAAGAGGGGATTTAAAAGGTTATATTTGTGGTGTTTTTGCTCAACTTACGTGCATGTTTGGAAAATTCTTCCAAAAGATCATCTCGATCCCGGTTCTTTGGAATATAGCCCACAAATAACCGGTGATTGTTATAAGAAATGGTAACGCCAATCTTTTTGCCTTTCCGTATTTCATAATCATTCAGCTGCAAAGACAGTGGAAGGGTAGCCAATTATGCCTTGGGCAAGGGGGTGGGAGGGGCTAGGGAAAGGACTGAGCCCGGCAGCCGGCCGCCATTATTCCCGAACGTTTTCGAGACAACTTATAAGCAGGACGTACTCACAATAAGTTTTAGCCAATTTTTAATACGAAATTTAACAAGCAAAATGTTCCCAAATAAAAATTGTCCAAGACAATAAAACAAATTATTAGCTTTAAATAGATTAAATGTTATGATGAATTTCTAACAACTAAAGTAATCAAAATACTTAATAAAAATCAAATATTTGGTTTAAAAATAACTGCATTAATAGTAATTTATTATAATAAAGTATTTTAAGTAACAAGTAAATTTATTACATTAGGAAAATCAGTACATACAGTGGTAGAATTATAAAACCAGAGTTAACTTAAGTACCTTGTACCTACGTTAAGTATCAGAGTTCAGAATTCCTCGGAAATGGTATGAATATGAGGCTTTTGAGGAAATTTAGGTATAATAAAGCTGTCTCTAATAAATGCGACTGGTTTGGATATGAGTAATCTCTATTCCAGCTTGTTAATCGATTTTTTATTTTTTTCTAGTAAAATGGTAAAAAATCTCACATTTTAATTTATAACGATGAGGGAAATTTATTGATGTAGTAAATTTCATAAAACGCAATCTATGATATCATTTATTTACATCTGTCCTTCGAATAAGATGTGGTAAAATGCCACTCGTAGTGTTCCAAAATAAGTTTGTATGTTCGTTAAATAAATCCGCACATTAGTTTTAACCTCAAGTTAGTAAGTACAAACATAACCAGGCAACCAGTAATACGTTTGTAAATATTTTATTGGTCAAGACTAAAATATAATAACTAAATGATATGCATGGTTTATTCAATGTATTAGGCACTGTGAAGTTTTCTGAAGACTAGATAGTTTCTAGTACAATATACAAGGTGATCAACTTTTGTGACAAGTTTGTTATATCTGTTATTATAGAAGTTAAGAAAAAATAATTTACAAGAATAGAAGGTATCTGTAAGCTTCAAATTATAAACTTTAAAATTATTTATACTTATACATGGTCTTCCATAACGCTGTACCGCACTGCATCAAAGATATGTTTTTTAAGAAATACCCGGTATTTTATTTTTAATTTAAAATCCTGCCAGTTTGCTGCGCCTATTTTTCTACCATAGAGCGATATCTACTGACTGTGTTTTCTAAACTTTGCAAAACAAACAGACGATAACTGCACCGAAATGCACTGGCATGGGTATTTATTATTTGTATCCAAGTCATACCAATTTCTCTAGACAGAAATCTCTTCGTGAAAAGTATTTCCTAATACTCCATAATAGAGTAAAATGTAAAGTAAAAATAAAATTCTCATTATGAATAGGTTGCCTGTTATCAGTTTATTGTTAATGTTAGAATGTTTGTGAACGTTCGCAACACACGAACAGTGTGCAAATTGGTTACATTGTAGTTGATTCAAATTAAACTCCTCCAATTCGCCGATTACACCAAAACTCTGTTTAGCCAAAAGTTTATTTCCTGCAATATTTTTTTCTCACTGTAGCCTTCCTTTTGTTAAACAACAGGTCAATATCACCTTATTCTTTTTCATTATTCACTTCTTTCAAAAAGTCTTTTATCATAACGGCGCTAGCACTTTTACCAATTTTATGTCCTCTATGTTAGGGTTGATTGTTTTCTAGAGTTTTCTAAATGAAGCTCCTCGCCTACATAAACTTATAAATAAATAATTTGTTATTTGGTATTTTGTATTGCCATGTTTGATATTAATAAATGTTTTATAATTAATTTTTCATATTAATAAACACACTAACAGTTACCCTCTTTTTGTATTTTTCCAACTTTATGCCACGTTTTTAATTTTTGCTGAGAATCAGAGTTCAACGGATGCGATAAATCGTAGAGTAATTTTCTTTACGGACACACTCAAATAATTTTTCATCCTTCATTGCAAATATGAATGAAACCGACGAAGAAAATGACGAAAATATGGTACAATTAAAAACAGGTGGCTGACTGACTGTCATATTCAGATCACCCCACTGTACCTTGACTGTGACTGTACCGTGCCTCATTGGAAAACAACAGAAACACTCTTGACGGTACCGTACTGTACCGTCTCTGACTGTGACGTGACTGTGTCTGAACCACCCTATGGGAGCTCATTTTGAATACCTTTCACAATTAAAAGAAAAATGTCTTTATTTTTTTACTTGTTTTATGTGTGGCTTTAAGATATTTGTAAATTTGTAAAAGTAAACAAAAATAATAAATTTAATTCATGAAATACTCCTTTTTCAAATGCAATTTAAAATATCTCCAAAACTATTTAGTACATAGGAAATATTTAAATAGGACAAATAGTACTAAATAGGACAAATAGTACTAAATAGGACAAATTAAACTACCTAGATTTAAGTTTATGATGGTGATATAATATACAAGGTGATGCTTTTAAAAATACTGAGCAAATAGTGAATTTGTGTACCTGTATTAGATTTAAAGGGTATTACGAAAATCAATTATTTTTATGAATTTTGATGATAATTTAGATACGACTACAACCAGCCGTTGCTTTGTATCCCTGTTCAATTACACAGGGCGTTGAATTTGTAACGATCTTATTGAAATTTTGTTATTATAACTTTTTAAATACCCCGTATAACACAAAACAACTATATATTCTTGTAACGTAGAAGTGAAGCGGATTTTAAATTTAAAATAAATATGCAGAGTATTTCACTTAAAAAATATCTTTAATGCGATACAGTATTATCCGAGACCCTGTATATTTGTAATTAATTTTAAAATGTGAAGCTTAGAGATACTTCTTATTTTTGTAAATAACTTTTTTTGGTATCTCCTTTAATACAAGATATAAAGGACATTCTCACAAAAGTTGATCATCCTGTATAGTAAAGATAATCTGTAAAATTATATGTAAAAAACTAAATACTGTTCAACAAGACTTACTAATAGTTCAAAGAGACGGTGTTTAAATTATATATGATTTTATTTATTTAATTAGTGGGTGTTTGCCAATCAACAATTAATTTCGTGAAATTATTAAAAAATATATCGTGAGTTCCGTCCTGCTACAAAGTAAAACGGAATAATTTTGAATTTTGTTTTTAGAATCGAAGAAATTTACCTGTCAATTTACCAAATTCGTCCAAGATCTCCTCTTTGCCTTTTGACTTTGGAATGTTTCCGACGAAAAGACGTAGATTTGGCACGCTAATGTTAATTTTCAGATTCTTTCCAGGTTTGATTTCATGATTATCCAACTGTGGGTTGAGAAACAATGCCAGAATTTAGGATTTTGAATGTCTAATCTTAAATTTAGTTATTAACCCAAAATCTGGTGAACAATTTCAACAAGGTGTTTTACACTGACTGGATTTTTTTATACAATCAATACATATACTTCATGAAGCAAGAATGAACAACTTTGTAATGCAACCATCAGCACGAGATTGCTTTCAAGTTTAAAAAGTTAGTGAGACAGGGAAAGGGAAAAGTATATCTTTTAAAGATGATTCAGACATTCATACAAATCTGAAAAAAAATGTCAGTATTTTGTAGTTCGGTCGATATAAAAAATTTAATTTTCAATTTTCCTTTACTCTCTGCATGTATTTGATACGAAAGTAAATTAATAATATTTTCGTATCAATCGAACAACCATTTTTTTTATTCAAATTTTCTTCAGAGTTGTATGACTATTTTAAACATCTTATACTTTCCCTAATGGCTTTTATATCACTTTAGGGAGCCGTGAGATCTTATCATGTTGTGAGTTGTGAGTGACTTAATCGTGGTAATTCTGTAAGGTAACATTCTGTTAGGATCCAACTCCGGATGTTAAGCGATATCCTGATTTCCTGTAGGCTCTTAGGAAGTGGTTATACATTCCCTAGGTTATGAATAGGCATGTCCTACTACCGATTATGTTAAAAATCTACTGAAAAGTAATTTGAAAAACTGCGATGGAACTCAACAAGAATCGAAAAAGATATAACAAGGGAGCGTCGAGAGCAGTTAAAACGTATCAGACAGCCACAAACATAGGTTTTAAGGACATTTCAGGTCGCAGTGTGGAAATGTCTATGAGGTCAAAAACCCCGTAATCTCGAATCAAAATGATGTATACAGTAAGAGGACTTGAATTATTTTAAGGTTGCGAAACTTGTCGAATAGTCTATAGCCAAAACTTATTACATATTCGACAGCGTGCCACATACAAATCATTTGATTTATTGTATCGAAGCAGAAATCTGAAAGTTGGAAAATTAAGTTTTAAAACAGTAGTTGAGAGGAAAAACCTTTTAAAATGAAAACTGTGCTGTATCATTGACACGCAATACTATTCGATGATTATTATTTTTATAATCTGTTCTGATATACTTTAGTAGTTAATGTGTGAGGCTACTTCAAGTGGGTTACTAGGCCCCTTTTGTGACATGTACAACCTAATCTGCATTCAACGATTAAGGTGGAAGTAGCATAAAACGGTCATCTTGGGTCCGAAATTGAGTTGACAGATTGTTCATTTTTAATTCATGGACATATTTAGTGTTTGCAAAAAAAATTAGAGGTATAAAACAAAGAGTCAAAATTGTTCGTCAGTTCTTGGGTAATATGAAAATTGCTAAACAAAATTTAGTTATACCAAAAGATACAATTTTTTCAACCTCTTTAGGTTAGCCGGTATTTGTGCATTATTGAAATTTGATGTCGCACGCTTCTGTTCCCAAAAAACACGTATTAAATGAACAAATAATATAAAAATCAAATTTCAATTTCCGTCCGGCTAACTAAAATCAAAATCGCACAATTTGATAATACTAACAAATTTTAGAAACAAAAATTATACCAATCATACTAACTAAATAAAAATCGTATTTGATTTTATTTGTTAAAATCATAATACAGTTGGATATATATTTCTATATTATAAATTTATTACACGTAACCCAATTAAACTAGAAAGCTAAATAGAATCACACACTTTTAAGTACAGTGAGAATACCTCAAATTGAATAGAAATTTAATGAAGACTTGGACATTAAACGTAATTTTGCGATGATGATGATAATTTGATATAACATCATCGTATAGTATATTCAACAATTTAATGTCTGGTGCATCTTTACCTTCACTTTCATTTTAAAATGTCCAATTTAATAAGCTTGTTATCTTTAGTATGTATGTTTATCGGTTATGATATTGTGGATAGATTCTAGTCCAAAATGTCTTAAGTATGAATTTGTCTATGATATAGTCAGCGATCAAATTCTTCCTGCTAAGGAAATCGTCTTCCAAGTCTGTTTTTACCCAAGAATTTTTAGCTGCGTTCCCGTATGGATCTAATCAGTCATATTTTTAGATACATTTATATACGAGGGCCGCTCAATAAGTACTTAGCCTATAAAAGTAAAATGAAAATTTGAAATAGTGACGATTTACTACTCAACAAAGTCTTTAACCCGTCTAAAAAATGAGTTTTCCCGAGGTCTGCAGAGTAGATCTCCGTGGAGACGAAAAACTCAGTGGAAATTTCTGCCCTGCGAGTGACTTTTTTAAGCTTCAAAACAAAAAAAATTCGCACAGGGCCAAATTTGAAGAATATGGTGGATGAGGCTGCAGTTTGGCCATGGCAACAGCGGCGGTATGTCATGGTTGAAGAGAACTTTTTTCTTCGCCAATATCGATCTGTATATTAGACAAAGGCTTGAAAAGTATTGGGAGTATAATGAAGACCTACATGAGATATTTATAGATTTCAAAGAGCCTAATTATTTAATTAATCGTCTAAAGACTATGGAATGCATTTGTTGAGCTGGACATGCCTAAGAAGCTAGCCGCGGTAACGCAAACACGTGTAAGTAACTCCTTTGCAGAAGTAAGACTAGAAGAGAAAACATGAAATGTTTTCTACGTAAATTCTGGACTGAGACAGGGAGATCCGTTGTACTCATTATTGTTTAACCTTGCATTAGAAGAATATGCCATACGAAAAATTCATCCTAAAATCAAACCAGACGTAGCTGTCGGGGAGCAAAGATCATTCTCGCCTTTGTCGATAACGTAGATTTTCACGATCTTTGAAGAAGCTGTACTAAATATCGGTCTAAAAGTAAATCAAGATGATAAAACAAAATCAAAACTTTGAGGTGGTAAAAGACGTTAAATATCTAGGAGCAACCATCATCAATGAAAAGAAAGTAGAAAGAGAAGGTAAAACGGGAATACTGGCGGGAAACAAATCTTTCTTTGCAATACAATTTCTAACGAGGTCAAAACTTCTCTCACGAGGTGCAACAATCTAGATACGCAAAAAAATAAAAGACCATAACGGCATACTTAAGGAAAACCGACGCTAACAAAGAAAGAAGTAAATAAATTGGTGGTGTGAAAAACGTAAAATCTTTCGAATAATCCTCATAAAGCCGTCTTTGCCCTTGCAGTTACGAAGTAGATTTTCCTTTCGGAAAAGAAAATCTAGTGATATATATATATATATATATATATATATATATATATATAATATATATATATATATGCATGTGATACGCAGTAAAGACAATCGCCTTATAAACAACGTGTTTTAGGAAAGACCGACGGGAAATCATCTATAGGACGGCCTAGAAAATGGCCGTTATGGAATGAAAGACTTACAAATGGAAAGACCTAGGAAAGATACAGTCAGAGACTATGTGGAGGAAATGGGAGTGATATAATGGGAAATAGTGCCACAGGACCAAAAAGAATGATGATGATACTCAATTTTGGGCGTAGATAGACCTCTCCTCTGTACATATGTGTTGTATACAATTAAGACGCAAATAGACACACTTAAGGGAAGCCTACATTCGAGGATAGATGGACACAATCTAAACGATTTAAGGAAGGCTCACGTCCAACGATAGATGGATGGACATAATCTGAACGACTTATGGAAGGTTTACTTTGGACGAACAATGGATGGACACAATCTGAATGACTAAGTGTAAAGAAGATGTACTAGAAATATTAAAAATCCATGGTTTGTTAGAGCCTTCGATGAGGCGACTCAACCAATGCTTTTTTATTTTTGTAGTGGGAATCGAACTCATATCCTTCAGCACCAGAAATGGATACACTCATCTGTGAGTTACCATAGCTGAATTAAATCATATACAAATTATTTTGGTACAGTTATGACATTAAGTCATATAATATATACTACACAAAGATCGTACACCGCCGATTGTCGGTGGACAAGACGAGTGATGGAATGGAGCCACAGGAACTATAAAATAAACCGAAGAAGACCACCGACTAGATGGACCGACGACGTAAAAAGAGTAGTGGGAAACTGGGTATAAGCGGCCAGTGTAGAGAACACTGGAAAGAACTGAGGAAGGCCTATGTCTATCAGTGGACATGATTGACGGTTTAATGATGATATACTATACATAAAAATGCGTAATTCTTTTACAGACTAGATTTTTTATATCCTAAAGACTTGGGGATTTCAATATTCTTTTACAGACTAGAAAAGACTTGTTGTTGATTTCAATAAAATTAGTCTTCATAACGCTTCATGAAATTATGATTAAGTGCCAAATCGAAATCTCGTACGAGTATGAATTCTATTTAGCAAACTAGTGTTTTCAAAATAAACGGTAAATTTTTGTCTCATCGATTGGCAGATTCCGTCCGCTAAAAATCACCCACAATATCCAAACATAATTTCCACACTACTGTAACTCGTCTACCTAAATGGAATTTAGAGTCACTTTGTCCGGTCTCAATTTTGCCCATAGATGTGCGCAAAGAGGAGACCTGTAAAGTTGAAACTATAAATTTCCAAATAATTTCCAGCCAAATACACTAAATTCTACGAACTGTGAGCCAATTTACACACCTGCGATTATATTTATGTACTGAAGGATTTCCTTGAAGTTATTTATGGACCTAAAAATGTAAACCCGACCACTGCAATTTTTTACATCGTCTTTTAATATCCTACAGATATATTTATTATACATATATATTTCTTTAAGTCATCAGATTTCGATAAAATTGCATCATTTTATCGAAACAAATTATTTATGAAATAATTTTGTATCAATAAAAAACTTTAATATTGTTCGATAATAACCCGTTTTCAATAACATTTTATTTTTACTACTTTGTAATTTAGTTTACTATGGTAGCTGTAGTACTTCTATTCATTACATTATATTAAAAGATTTATTGAGATGATGCACACTAAAAAACATCAAACATGTATTAACACAACTGGTATAAAAGACCTCGCAAATTGTTAGCACATTTACTACGACACTTTATATCTTCTACATATCCTGTATACTTGTCAATAGTATAACATATGGTTTAAATTATAAAGTAGTAAAATAAAGTGTTCAATGAAAACGGCATTTTGCTGAAAGGTCTGAACAATATTAAAGTTGTCTACTAATTATTAATACATACGGAATAAATAAATGTTACGTAGAAATTGTAATTTCTAAAAGAGAAAAAAAATTGAAGATGTCCCACAAGAATTTAATATCATAAAAGAATCATCTTATCAAGTAAAAGACAGAATTTTAAACAATGAACACTATGAATTGAAGTATAAGAAAGTAACCGTTGTATCTCCTATGAGTACACGAGTTACGAAAGTAAATTAAATGGAGAGACTGAATAAAAACAGTCAAAACATATTATATGTCGATGAAAAATGATGTATGTACTTAACACAAGATGGTAAAAAAATTATATAAACGTAATGTTCAGTGTTGAAATTAAAGAAAGAACACAAATAAATAGTTAGGGTGATTTATACTAATACAATTGTGAAATGGCTGAAATGTCAAACAGTCCTTTAAAAGTAAATTAAAAAAACCTACTCTAATTACAATTTTTCTCGATCACTTGATATATTTATGTTTGATACAAAATAAAATGGTTAATATTACAGGGCCAGAGTTATATTTATTATAATTTTTAAAATCTATTAGTTACATTTATTACATTTCGCAGGAAAACGTCAAGGAAACTATCAGTACAATTCGCTTTAATCAAAAATTGCAGGGTATATAACGAAAAGCAATTTTGTATCATCTTGGGCTCGTGAGGAAAACTACAGGGAAAGAAGAGAGAAGAGTTTCAGTGTATGCTCCGTGTAGTCAGAGCGGCTGCAACAAAAGTTGACACTAAACAATTGCAGGCTATGACAACAGTTGGCACACATCACTATAATAGAATCTGCCAATTAAACACACAGAGACTTGACAATCTGAATAAACTTGCAACCGAATAATGTACTATATTCTTACAGAATGTTCAGATTGTGTGCAAGTCTTTATTCCAGCAGACCATTTGTAAGAATATTTAATACAACTTTTTATTGACAAATTAGTACCGTACCTTTATCTAAAACTATATATCTCATTCATCCATTTTTAATTGAAATCAAATTTATTACGATCAATTGAAAATTTATCCCACGACATTTATTTAATTTTATATATGGTATTAATATTTATTGTTTGGAAAAGTTATTATAAATATAGAAATAACTGAACAAGCTCTTTGTTTATCTCTGCCTGTTTTCTGGTAGTTATTTCTTCTTCGCCGTCTACGTTTTTAATTTCTTCCTCATTTTTAATTCCTGCAAAGTTTATATATTGCCTAGTGTCCTCTAAGCGTATTATTTAACCGTTCCTGCGAGTGCATCTAGCTTGTGTAACAATCAATATGGTTTACAAAATATAGGCTAATAAAAACTGTAGATGATATTTCTCATAACATGGCCAAAATATTCTCTTTTTTTTCTAAATTAACTTTTAGCGAAATTCCTCTATACACCTACATTGCGAACGCCCTACGATTCCTTGCCTGTTGTACCATTGTTTAGTTAAACAGCAAGCAAGGTATTTGGAAGTTGTTTCTATTTAGATAATGTTATTCACTCTATCCTGAGTATGAACAGACTCATGATCCATGCTATCTCCATTTCGTTTTTGGACATTTAGTTTTAATTCAAATTTGGAGCCTTTGGTGAGGTCTTATTTATTGTAATGAAAATTACATTTTTTAACTAAAAATTTGATGTTTCGATGTCCCCTCCGGAAATCGTTTACAGAAAAAGATTATTTAGGAATTGTTTTAAAAATGTGTATGACCGCCAAAGTTGTTGAAGAGGTTATGTCTTTTCGAAATTGAAAATTGACTTACTTGGCCACGGTGTTGTAGACAACAGCCATGCTTTGGCTGAAAAGTTGTGAAAGTGGACTTTTAGTCTTATGGAACTTCAAATTCTGATTATTCTGTGTGTTTCTGCTTTATTTGCTATGTACTTTATGAGTTTCTATGTGTGTGAATGTTCGTGTATTGTGTTTGTGTATTGTGTGTTGCATATGGTTGTAGACCATGTTTCCTATGTTTGTTAATACGCTATATTCTGGATGAAATCTTCTTTTAGTATTGGCAATCACAACCTGCTACATTCTGCTGATGGGTTTGCTACCAATTTTTTCCATTGACTATAATAAAGGCTGCTTCTGTGATTTTTCTCTTTTTCATATGTTTCTTCAATATTTATTTATGCATCTTTATATTCAACTATGTGTTTTTTGTCCCAGGCATGTTTGCATATCTGTGATTTATCGAAGTCCCTGTTTTTGATTTATGTTTCATGCTATTTAATCCTAACACTTAGTGATCTTGCTGTTTCTCCCACATAGCAGTGGCGCACCCAGGGGGGTTTGGGGGTTAAAAGTACCCCAGGAACTTATTCTGACACTGTTATTCACAAATTTTAAGGATTTAAAATTGTGAAGGTAGCATAAAAAAATTTCTGTGCCCAACGAAACCCCCCCCTCCAGGGAAAAATTCTAGGTGCGCTACAGCCACATGGAAGTTGTTGCAAGTTGTTACAAGGAGCTGTCCTAAATCATTTTCTTTTCAATTTATACACAGCTGACCTACATAAATTAAAGTTGGAAAAACATCCTTTTAAGATTATCCAATATGCAGATGACTTCAGCATATACTGTGAAACGAAGAAGAGAGATGAAACTTTTGGATTTTTAATGGATACTTACAACGATGTAGAAATATGGTTGGAAGAAAACCAATTTCAACTGTTTCAACCAAAAAGGCCTAAACTTTCTGAAAACGGCAACTAAAACTTGGTGGGGAATAGATGTTCAAACTTCCTTACTTTTTTATAGAACGTACTTTCGCTCTATCGTAGATTATGGATGTTGGTTATATGGATCTGCCAGCAAGAACTTACTAGACAAATTAAACATATTTATAAACCAGTGTCTGCAGATCTGTATTGGTGCCATGAAGACAATTCCTATTGAGTCCATTTATGTTGAAGCACTTAAGCCTCCAATTTCTCTTAGAACAAGGTATTTTATAGATGCAGTTCTTTGAGCTGTCTTGTGTGTTATTAGGTTTTGTTTTGGACAGGATAGATCTGAGTGTGTTGGTTGTTTTGAATGTTGTTACGTTATACCTATTTCCTATCCTTTTTAATGTTTATGATGAGGCTTTTACATCTGGTATTTATCGTTGTCATCGTTCAGTCCCTTCTTGTGAGTGTTTTTTTTTCTTCCTGAACTGTAATTTATATTTAGCTAAAGCGGTAATTTAAATTCGCAAATTGCTAATTAACATAAACAAACCCATTAGCAGAATTCGATGGTTGGTAATTTTGAAAGAAGTCAACAACAAGAATATGCCATCAATAGCGTATTAAGAAATCTGAGAATATTACAATCCTACACAATACATATGCAACAAACAATCTTCTTCTTCGTGTGCCATATCAGAATTATCCGACGTTGGCGATCACAAAGGCAAAGGCTTCTCGATCTTCTGCAATATGAAATAATTGTCCTGCATTTGGTATCTAAGTCCATTCACGAGTCCTTGTTTTTTAACCAAGAAACTTGTTTTCTTCCTACACCTCTGCGGCCCCCTATTTTGCCTTTAAGGATCAGTTGTAATATTTTATATTGACTTGCCCTTACTATATGTCCCAGATATGACATTGTTCGATGTTTAATAGTCTTTAGCAGTTCTATCTTTGTTGAGGCTATTTAGTACTTCTTCATTAGTTTTCCTTGCTGTCCAAGGTATCTTCAGCATTTGTCTATGAGCCCACATTTCCAATGCTTCAATTTTGTTTATGATCGATACGTTTATGGTTAAGGTGAGAAGACATGCCGTGGAATGCAAATTTTAGATTCCCCATTTTTCTTTTAACACCTTCATCAACGTCTGTTTTGCTTTGCAATTTTTAGAAAGCACAGATTAAAGCAGAAATCTGAATTGTGTTTCGAAACTATTTTACGGATTTATTATCAAATGTCGCTATTGCGTCCATATCGAAGCCATTTTAGTGTTGCTTCTTAAAAGACAGAAAATATTGATCTTTCACGTTGAGAACACCTATGAATAACTGTTCTGATGAGACCTATTAGGTCGAAATACGTATCAACAGATACATAGGCGCTGTTTGCGTGAAATCAAATATTTGCTGTCTTTTTCATTTCATACTATTAAATTAATTCACTAATACAGAAAGAACTGACACTTCTGCAAATATCTTTACACCGCAACATTAATACCAGAATCTAGACCAGAAGTTTTTCCGTTTTTGGAGAATGGAATTCCATTTTACCTCTCGTAATATCTGAATCATTATTATTGATGATATGAAACAGTTCCTTGATCATTAAAAATAGTTCTAATGTAGCTATCTCCTCCTTTAGTTTTTCTTCAGTTGTTATAAATCGCCACTACTTTCTGTTAAAATTTCAATTTATCTGCCTGTGATTAAACCAGTCTACCTGTCTACCAGAATTTCGGTGCATATATAATAACCATTCCTCTTTAATTTGTCTTATTTTATTGCCAATGTTTGTTTGTAAAGCATAATTTTTAAAAATCCATCTACAGTCCATTGGGTCAAGGATTTGATCTGGCATCCATCTGGTTTAATTTTCACCCTATCATCTAATGTCAATTTTCTAAAATCTAGAGTACCTATCTATTTCATACTTTATTGAATAATAAATTAAAAGAAGTCAAAATTTAAAAATATTTCAACAAAATTCGAAGATTGATAAAGGTGTATGATCCTTCAGGTTTTGATATTGTGTTTAGGCACTGTAATTTGGAAATTTACAAGTGTCTTCTTCTAGTCTAGTTCTCGGACTATAAACTATGATAGAGAGGGGAATTAAATATTCTGCCGCGTTGCAAAATGTATTATATGTTTACTTCTAGAGTTCCCATCTCATATTATTTTATTAAACCAATATACAAATAGAAACAGTTTGGGGATGATTAGAGATAGAGACTTGTCAAATTAAACTTTTAATTTTAAGGCTTTTGCTAATATTTTGTATACATTTTGCTTTCTAATATATTTTGTGGGATATTTTGGCACTTGCACTTGCAACAGATGCCAAGAAACTAGTAGCTTACATTACTTTAGATTTGGATGTTGTGGATTTTTATTTTAATATTATTTTTCCAAGATGGTAAATGTTTAGGTAAAGGTGGTAACATTTTAATAAAAACTGTACTTAGTGATAGTCATTATTCATGATTATTGTTAATATTGTTGATTATCTATTATATCGATTATATCTATCAAATTATATTGTATCTGCGTATTAAGTGTAATGATTGTACAGTTAATCACACAGAACCATTTAACTAGAAATGTTTATATCCAATATTATACTGTATGTGTTTACTTACAATGGTCTACTGAAACAAAAAGTAAATTTCTTTAGGTATGAAAAAAGGTGCAAAGGGTACTAATTTCACTAAAATTTAAAGCCAAATCGATTTATAATTTTACCAAAATTACCAATCACCGATCTGACTTGTTTTTTCCCAAAAACTAAATTTAGATTTTTTTATCTAGCTACAAGCATTTCGTTTTACTACTAATACTAAGGTGGGATACTCAACGGTTTCAGTCTCTGATGTTGAACCAAAGTGTAGTTCTGTACTACACAAGAAAAAAATTAATTTCAAAAATAAAAGGACATAAAAAGTTGCACAGCATTTAAATGTATGATATGTATCAACGGTTTAGAAGAAACTAAGGATTAACTGAAAAAGAAGTTATGAATTTAGAAATGGAATGAACAATAGTCACCTGGTTCGAATAGTTCTGCAAAGCATAGGAATTTCAGCTAAAATCTTTGAAGTATCCCTTAATTATCCTCTATAATTAATAGACAGAGAAACAAAAAAAAGTTCGGTTAGTCTTACGTAATATGAATTGATAGTTCCCAAATTTACCATTGTCCTCTTTTTCATTCTCTGAACTCTCTTAATTCCTCCAATATTGTTTAAAGTCTTCCTTTGGTTCTACCCCTCTTCCTATTTTACATAACCGATACTCAAACTGTACATTTTGGTAATAATACATTGAAAATTCATCATATCTATATTAAGCTGTTTCATTGCCACCCCATTTACATGATTTAACTTTCAGCTACTCAGCTACGCCTGTGTACCTAAACAGGCATTATTAATGCCTGTTTAGGTACACTAAACTGTAGTATTTTTGATTAGTCATCAAACATTAACATTATAATTCATAATGTTAATTCATGTGTCTGTTTATAATTACCCATAATCACTCTCCTATAATCTCAAGTTTTTATTTGGAATCACTGCCTTTATCGCCACAGAAACCACCATATTGTGGTTATTGATAATATATTTGAATCTTTTTTTGATTTTAATTCCTCGCATTAGTCTTTTGGCGCTGGATCCATTTCAGAAATTTTTCAGCCAGTTTCATTACAGGAGTTGGTTGCATATTATATTTGACACATTTGGTCATTCTGTATTACCAGATCTGAGCCAGTTTATTCGAACACACCTAATAATTTCTTCGAAGATAGATCTTAATTTGTATTAGGTACTACGCTACAATATCTTTGTGTTGGATATTTCAGTCCACAAATATTTTTTAATTTCATTATTAAACATGATTCATTTATAACTGTTCTAAAATCTTGCAATTTGTTTATTACAAAAGAATTAAACAAATTATTTCTTTTTATTTCTGGTCTTGGCTAGAAAGCTTGATTGTGATTTTTGCCTATTTGTATTATGAAATAATTATTATTACTTTTAAAGCCAACAAATAAGTTCATGAATGCAATATTCACCAAAATAGATCCTCTAAATAATACTTTATACATAGTTTTTAATGAATCTGCTATATTTTTATTAGAAATATTTTTCAAATTTAAAAACGACTTAGTATTTGTAAGGTTGTAGTATAAAAAATCTTATAAATGCATCCAGATACTACCACAAACAAGAAAATTAAAACATTCAATTTGTCATTACTGTTTATGTCTTGCTGACCCAATTTCTTCAGTTAATCAGATTTTCCTTGTTTTTGTAATTTAAGCTACCAAAACCGCAAACAAACATTTCTATAATTTGTTTTGTCTGACATTACAAGGAGTTGAGGTAATTTTTTCTTTTACGAAAAGTATAATTTATTTAGTTGTTAGTGCTTTTGGTGTCACTATATGCCAATAAATCAGACCATGAAAAATATGACGAATCACTCTAAAGGAAAACAAAATTCGAATATAGGAAGAAAGATAGAACTACAATTAGAATTCAATCTCATAAGAAATACACTAACATGAAACATAAAGTACAGGTATGGGTGAGGAGTAAATTCAGTAACGTCCATGAAAAATAATTAGGCTGCTGGTCCAGATGAATACCAAGCGAATTGCTAAAACTGGTCAATGAAAAAAACATAGATCTTTTAGTCCAACTACTGAACACAATTTACTCCACAGGAATTATTCCACGTGAAATGCATCGACATTTATTTGTTTACCAAAGAAAGTCAATGTCAAAGAATGTAGTGATTATCGACCGATGAGTCTAATGTCACATATCTTAAAAACCCTGCTAAAAATCATCCATGATAGGATACACGCTAAGCTGGAGACGGATATCAGTGATTTCTAGTTTGGATTTCGGAATGTAGTGGGCACAAGAGATGCACTATTTTCTTTTAATGTGCTGACCCAAAGATGTTTGGATGTTAATCGAGATCTTTATGTATGCTTTATAGACTAGAACAAGGCATTCGATAAGGTAAAACATGACCGACTTATAAAAGTACTCAAAAACAAGAATCTGGATGTGCGGGATGTAACAATGATACCAAATTTATAATACAGCCAACGATCAAATGTGAAAATTGGAAGAGAAATGTCAGAAGAAGTGGAGATAAGGAGAGGGGTCAGGCAAGGTTGGATATTGTCGCCGTTATTGTTTAATGCTTATGCTGAAGAAATCATACAAGAAACGTTGGTAAACGAGACAATCGGCATAAATGTGAACGAAAGTTTAATTAACAACATTAGGTATGCCGACGATACAGTCATAATAGCCGACAACTTGGAAGACTTAGAAAGAATAATGAACAAAATATTAAGATATAGTGGAGAATACGGACTCTCTCTTAGCATAAAAAAATCAAATTAATAGAGAGTAAAAAGATTAAAGACTTACTTGGGAACGATAATCACAGAAAATAACGATTATACTTTAGAAATAACAGTCAGAATTGAAAAAGCACGTGCCAACTTCGTGAAAATAAAAAAGATTTTATGCAGCAAAGATCTGACATTGGCCCTCAGAATAAGGCTAATTAAATGCTATGTACACAGTGTACTCTACTATGGAGCTGAATCATGGACATTAAACCGGAATACAATAAATCGACTTAACGCGTTTGAAATGTGGACATTTAGAAGATTGTTAAGGATTTCATGGGTAGATAGAGTCACGAATACAGAAGTGTTAAGAAGAATAGGCAGAGAGAGGGAAGTGGAAAATACAATCAAAATATCAAGATACAGCATCTTGAGATTCCTAATTCAAGGAAAAATAGAGGGTAAGGAGAAGCGTATCCTGGTTGAAGAACTTGAGAGAATTGTTTGGTTGCAGCTTAAGGCAATTGTTCAGAGCAGCTGCCTCAAAGGTCACATTAGCCATGATGATTGCCAACCTTCAGAAGAATGAGTGAGGACTCTTCGATGATTGTCTTCTAAGATCGGGCTGAAACCTGACTAAATGAAGATTTGCTGTAAATGTATCGCTGAAAATCGTTAGGAATTGTGGAGTTTTTGCTGCATGCTTAGGGTATCTTGGACATATTGAATCAAGAATAATTAGCATGATGGGCAAATTGGAAAAAAAACTAGAAATCTTGACATTTTTAATATCTATAAAGTCAACTTATTTTGTACATATAATGCGAAATGATAAATATAGTTAAGCTACAGTTAGTACTGTCGGGTAACGGGAAGAAGGGGTGGAGTTCAACGAAGAATATCACGAACCACGAGACAAGACCAGTTAACATAACGGGCACCGGGGTCTCCAAAATTAACAAGCGAGGAATTTGCACAAGCACTTCAAAAAATAAAGAGTTAAAGCAGTTGAACCATATGATATCCCTGAGAAAAAGTGTGGACGACTTTAGGGAGAAACAGGAACAAGTTAGCTAACATGTGTTTAATTAGAATTATGGAGGTGGGTCAAATGCTAGACGAATGAAAAAGAAATACTAATATTAGTACCTTGTGTGTGAGTGGTGTGTTGTGTAATAGAAAGATTCCAATGTAACTGAAAGGAAAATTCTATAAAATTGCCATAAGACCAGCTGTGCTGTATGAAAAAAAGATACAATTAACAATGAGGCTATTGGAAGAAATAAAAGGGTGGCACCAATCAATGCCAAAATAAAAGAGGATAATGTTGATGGGTGGATTTGTTTAACGTTCGAGACGTTAATCGTCCAATACGAAGAAATGTTTATGTGAAATGTAATTAGTGAAGTCGTCCATGCATAGGGAATGTCTTTAATAAGGAATCAGAAGCGGAAATATGCTTAGATGTGTGCCACAAAGGCTTAACTGTATTAGCCATATAGATATGCCAGCTAATCGAGCTATAAAAACAATACATCACAACGAATAGGAATGAAAAAGGTCATGTAAAAGAGGGATGTGAGATATAGAGAAAAAACTTAACGCAACGAAATAGGTAATTGGTGAACCAAATTAGCTTTCCGGACAGAATGAAACAAGCTGGTCAAAATCGATAGAGGGTGAATGCCATGATATGAAAATATAATATGATGTTGCATTTGTAAAATGTAATTCTTTACTGTCACCTGTTTTAAGTATGCAATATTATAAGACTTATTTTGTAAATTATGCACATAAACTATGCAGAAACTCTTCCAAACTCTAAAGATAGAACTATTACCATTTTGGAACAATTTCATAATGAATATGATGAGAAGATTGGAGGTTAAGAAGACTAGAAATACAACAAGAAAATTGGTTATAAAAATGTCAGGATGAGTGTATCTCATTTAATAAGAAGCAACAGCAAAAAATTTCTATTAGGTACTATCTATTTTGGTGAATACTGCATTTTTTCTAACAAACTTTAAATGTCTATCATTTTTTTTTTTTTTCGTTTATAAGAGGTTGGTAAAATAATATTATCTAAGTGATTCAATTTAAGTCTTTCTTCAATTATGGTGCTCAATCTTGGTGGTATTTTAAGCTTTACATTCCTTAATAAATGTTCTGCTATATGCTCTGCTCTTAAACGGAATCAAAATTATACAATATGTCGAATAAGAGGCAACTATAGTCACGGTGCTTCAAATATGAGTGTATCATTAGCAAAGATCGGTAACTAACATTGCACATTGCAGTTCTTCATTCAAGATATTCTATCAGATCCGTCCTTTATAGTATATTTTACAACCAACATTTCAATTTTCTTATTTACATTAAGAATCTTATAGTTCGCATTTCGAACTAGGTCTTGTTCTATTCGGGATCTTACCTAGTGTGACAGATTTATTTAAGAATGCAGCCCAAATATTTATACTGAATGTAAATTCCTATTCGTGTTCTAATTGAACCAGGGCCACATTTCAAAATAGATTTTTTTCTATTCGGGATCCTATCTCTTGCCGTCCCAGATTTATCAAAGAGTGCAGCCTAAAAATATATATTGCTGAATACGTTTTATGGGTTTTCCGTCACATTTTTGAACATCTAACACGTTCGTTTGGTTGTTTCGTATGACCCACTAGGTCTCCTTGACGTTCAACTAGGGCTATCTCTTCACTCTTCCAGTTTATTTGCAAGAAGTAAAATATCAACTCTCTATTCTCTAATATTATCTATAATTATTGTTATGATACCGTATTTATGTTGTAATATCATTACGAGCTTCCTGGAAGATTTCTTCAGATTGCAAATCAAGAGTGTAGGCAAGAGCAGACAAACTTGTCGGACTTCATGATTTTTATATCTTCTGGTCATATCTGGTGTCTTATATTTGCATTCTACTGCCAATACTATTATTATCATCTTGCTCATATAAATTTTGTTTCTTTATTTTTATTTTGCTTTTCTGATGAAAGATGAGAATATATCTACAGACAGATTCCAGCATCTGTGTACCAACACTGCCTGATGCGTACCCATTCCATTTCTGAAACCGAATATTGTATAGCCCATGTTTTCTTCGCTTGTGCTGCATGAGTTATTTATTTCGCATCTTAAGCTTGATTTTTTCTTTGCTGGTTTGGGTTATTGCCTGTTTAAAATGTATTTCATGTTAGTTCAACATAAGTACTACGTAAGTTTTGGTTGACTATTTATTAACTTCTTATCTGCTCTTCTGGGTGTTTAGTACAGACATATTAACTTTGGAATAACATAACAAATTATTGGAACACCTAAGGTCCAAATTCAACAATAACTGTAATTTAAGCCGAATCTAAAATGAAGATAAAGTACTTCAGGAACAACATGAATCAGTAAGTATGAATGAAAATTAATCCCCACGAATTTCTGAACAATATAGTAGTGTCTTAAAATAATTGACGTTTTCAATTCGATTTTCTTCAAGTTTAACATAAAAATACAATGCAACCAGAACTTGTATTATTTAACATAGAACTGCAGTGAATCGAAAACTGTACAGAACAACAAATAAACATTGCAATATTTAGATAAACTAACTACCAAGAGCTACTACTAACGAGTGCATACATACCTTTTGGACGGCTATTTGGGCTGCTTCCCGATTTGTAAATGTTACAAAGGCATATCCTCTATTGGTACCCGTCATTGGGTCCATCATTAGTCTAAGGTCCCATATATGGCCGCATTCCTCGAATAATGGAATCAGCTCATCTTCGTACATGTCTTTGGGAATTTTGCCGCAAAAAACTTCGCATCCCGAACCCGGCGGCGCACCTTCCCAGTCCGGTGGGGGACCACCGAATTTTCGTTGACCTAAATCATTGTGTTAGTTAGTTTTAAATAAGCAACTCTATTCTTTGTTTCACGTTAAGAAAATAACATTACGCTTATGGAGATCAGTGTTGCCAAAACTCTCAGACACTCTCTTTTGCACGGATGTCCAAGATATTCCCTTTGCTTAATTCTTGAATTTTCATTTTCAATTAATATTTAACTGTAAAGTCAGAATAACTACTAAATAAAAGTCTTATTATCATTATGTAGTCAGAGACGATATAAAATAGCTGACATACGCACATCGTATTATTTTAAGTTGCAATTAGTAATTAGATATACGCATTCCAAGCGGTCAATATTTTCTACTGATTTATATGATTCATGGCATATCGTATTCTCACCGAAAAACAAATAAACTGTCGTTACTATAATTAAAATAAGATAAAATAAAATTATCTTTTGTAAATACTATTTATGTAATTAAAATCATTTTCCCTACTTTTCATCTCTTGTTTCGAATGGGCACTTTTGGTCAATTACGTTAAAAAACATTAATTTAATTCATGTTTGTGGAAACGAAAATACAAATTATACAACCCTAAATTGTGCTTGTGTGTGTCGTGGCAACGCCGTGTTGCTATCGTCCATAAGAAATACATGGCCCTATCTTCGCAATGTTATTTTCTAAACGTGAAACGTAGTATAGTAAAAAGGTAAATAGTAAAAAAATAATTGTTTGCCTCCCAGTATTCTCTTAGACCCCAGAAATATGCTATATTTAACAATATATTCTTAGAGTTCCTCGTAAATCAATACATTGCCATTTGAGCCTGACTAAAGTAACAAATGTAAATCTATAATATGTTCCATTTTATGTAATCATACGATTTTAAATATAGCTCTCTCTATAATTCGTAAGTTATAATTCTCTATTACTATTATTTTCAAGGTACCTTGCTTACGCCATCAACGAAACATGATATTTTTGGAACCAGCATATAAACTATATTATTCATTAAAAAGAAAAACAATATTAACTGGACGGCGTTATTTATCACTAGACCAAGCGCCATTTTCTCAAATTGTGGATTATGGCGCTTTCTGGTGGGAAATAGCATAATCTATCTACAGAATAAATCCCATTCATTTGTTAGTAACGGTTAACCAGATATATTTAAAAAGACCAAGTGCCTTTCTTCTTATTCTGGATTTTGAATTGTAAATCGAATATTTGGCAACATACGTACATGAGCGTTGTTGTCAATAACTTGTTGAGGCGTTTAGGTTAAGAAGTAGTGGCAGATATTGCTTAAATTTTTCTACAGAAGATGTACAAGAAGAATCACTGCAGATGTCTTCAACTTTTAAAGGAGAAACAAGAAGTAACAGTACTCCTCAGCAGGAACAAAAAGAAGAGAAAATAGCATTAAACAGAAGTGATAAAAAAAAAAGCGTAAAAGAACAAAAACCAGTAACAAAAGAAATACCACAAGGATATACACAATATCCAATCTGTGACTGTAAACCTTTCTTTTTACAGACCTTGAGAATATCAAGTTGCAAAGTCAATGCAGCATTGAAAACTATGAAACGTCCAATGGGTGTTCGAGATTGTTGTGGTCAAAGCGGAGGTCATAATAAAATTAACGATAATCATGTACAAAAAGTAATTGAGCACATAACGAAATTCCCTAAGTACAAGTGACATTACAAAAAAACTAACACAGAAAGACCTAACAGAAGACACAACATTAAGTAAAATGGATGAATTGTATATTGAAGAAGCAGACAATGATCCTTTTAAATTTTTGTTTTACAAAAAAATATTTTTAACACGATTTAATATTCAAAGAAAAAGTTGAAAAAAGATACTTTTAGTAGATGTCATTATTTCGAATTCGGAATTGAAAATTGCGCAGATAACGAACAATTAAGCAAGTTGAAAAAAGATACTTGTAGTAGATGTCATTATTTCGAATTACGAATTGAAAATTGCGCAGATAACGAAACATTAAACAGTTAAAGAAATAAAAAAAATGTACACTTGAAGAAGCTGAAAATGCACAATCTAGAAGAAAGCTACGAGATGTGCAACGAACAACAAGAAACGGAAACCTTTTGTTTTGATTTAGAAAAAACTATTCCTCTTCCGAGGATTCCAACAAATATTGTATCTTATAAGCGTCAATTATGTATTTACAACATTGGTATCCATAGCGGCAAGGATAACAAAGGTCATTGTTATGTTTTAATAGAAGGTGAAGCTGGTCGGGCAACCCATGAATTAGGCAGTTGTCTTAAGAAACGCATTGAAGAAAATGTTACTTCTGCAAAACATGTAATTTTGTGGTCAGACTCTTGTGGCGGCCAAAACCGCAAGATCAAAATAAGTTTTTGATCTTGCGGCCTTTGACCTACTATTGAAAAAATTACATTACGCTATGTCTTTCCTTTTACTCAATGATAGTGATGAAGAAATACGGTAAAAACAACCCACTAGTAGTTCACAGAATAAAAAAAGAAGAATTCGTTAGAACAAAGAAGCTGGAAACTATGATTACAAACCGTATATCAGACATAGAAAACAGTAAGGTAAGCTGGCTTAAAACAAGCGAAATTGAATGAGAAAGGATAAACCACTGAGTATTTTTATGAAAATTGATTTTAATACTAGTGAAGTTAAAGTAGATCTTCACAAGAAACTTCAAGGACGGCCCGTTGCAATGCAATCCCTAAGTAACCACTTGATTCCTCTTTGGCCCACAGGCAAGCCAGAGGCAGCAAGTAGATGACATTGACGGATTTGATAAAGACTTAGACTTTGGCATAAGAGATGAGTAATGTTTATTTACTATTTTCATAACAATCAGAAAATTGTACCTTCTGTTAACACTGAGTTCAAGTTTTTTTTCTTGTGTTTTTGAGACTAGACCAAACGACCTCAATGTCGCTTGGTCTAATGATGTATAACAATTACACAATGGCGAAAATCGTAAGTCGACCAAAAGCCTTATTTTTTTCGTTTTTCTTCAACATTAGCAAGTTACTATTTCGCACTTAAAGAAAACATAAAAAACTGTCTTCGAAAACAAAAAATTACCACTATTGTAACATATACTGAATTTTAATATAGTGAAGACTTTGAAGACAAATATCTCAAAATCAATTTTAGGCGATTGGTCTAGTGATGCATAACGCCGTCCAACTATTAATCAACAAGTTTGAAGGATAAAGCTTTGCAGATATGATAATTTAACCATGCCTGCAATTTATCGAATCAACTGCTTCACTAATTCTAAATATGATGTCTATAATGAAACCATAATCAGCAACCAGAAAGTTACAGAAAATAAAGGATATCCGAGTGGGACCAAATTATACCCATAGGAAATGTGGACGTATTTCTAGAAAATTGGATAATTTGTATCGCACGGAACATCAGTCAGTATGGTCACAGTTCATTTTTCAAGAAAATTGACATTTCTATATGAAGAAATGAATATTGTTACTAAAGAAACAAGAAAAAACTTACCGGTAGTAACATCTAAAGCATATCCGGTTCGGTCTAATATTTTTTTGATCTTATCATGGTCGGGTCCCTTGACGGGCGCTGGCGCGGGAGTGGCCGCACCCGCCGAGCCGCTGGTCCCCGCTCTGCTCTTCTGTCTGTAGGTCTTCATGACTCCGCATAGGTACGCCGATTTATTTGACACGTGCTCCAAGTTGGAATCTAGGAACTGACCTAAAACATTGAGCGCCCCATCAACAGGAAATTCTTTTAAGGCTCCAGCGCTCTTTCGTCTAGGTCAACGTGTACTAGCTTGCCAGTCTTATAGATCTCATCCAATTTTGCAGCAACTTTCTCGTCAAGGCCATATTCCAGCAGCTTCTGGTAGTCTTCAGTACGTTCGACGTCGATCTTCATTGATTCTTCCGGTACCTCACCATTACCTTCTGCCATAGCTAAAACAAAACAAACTTTGTATTACATTGTTCAAAATATAAATTGCTTCATTGCAACGCAGTGACTATTCTACAACTATACGCAATTCAATACAACTCTTGCTATTTTTTTACTTACACTACACAAATATTTATCCAATGAATACTCAATTACATTAATCTCTCGTGAACAATAATTACCAAAGTACAAAGTTTACCAACTTCTAGTTAAAGACAACAGTATTTAAACAGTTATCTTTTGGTAGAACATAAATATAAAATTTTGAAAATCTAAAATAGATGACAATAAAAACTTTACATATTTTATTAAAATGCTGACACAAATGCCACTAATGTCGTTTTCGGACCAATAGCGAAGCGATTTGATTGTGCATTTCATGTTTTATGAAATATAAACGAGTCGTCAGCACTCATTTAAGAGAACGAATGTACGTATCAACTAGAGGAGTTAAAATAATTAATTTTTTAAATGTTTATAGAAATTAAATACAATAAATGAAAGAATTTGTAGAAACAAAATAGAAAAAGAATACAAAAACTCTAAAGAAGTAAAAAAGTGGTTTTAGAGCTGGCAAGTTAATGTACCTACAGATGAAGTGTTTTGCCTCAAAAAAGTTATTGCGAAAAAATTGGCAAATAGACGGAACAACTCATCAAGTTTTTATAGATCTACTAAAAGCAATGTTCCTATCAATCAACTGTGGGAATGCGTTAAAAAACTATATAAAGAAATGAAATGAATTTAAGAATTACCTTTAACTCAGAAGGAATATACAACAACACATCCAGAATTAATACAGCAAGGAGAATAATTAAATCGATTCATACGGTATTGTAAATAGGACGATAAACACACAAAAACTAGACAAAGGCTAGAACATCAACGTTAGAGACAATTAGAAATTATTCTTATTAATCAGGTAAAGTACAGTACAGAGAATAAGGATAGAAAATGAGATTGACATTCACATTTAAAACATTTGGACTCTTCCTCACAAAGAAATATTGTTCTTCGTAAAGAGCGCTGTTTGACACGGTCTCGTTCAGTGATTTTTGCAAATGTACAAAACTATTGTTAAAAATGAAAGCCAATACTGTCTACACTACCAAATATTGTTATATAAATCTTAAATATAGACAATTTTCGTGAGAAAACAGGTATATGGATGTGCGAAGGGTTGTTGTGCCAAAACCTGTTCATACTGTATAGGGGACATTCCCCTACTGCAAATATAGAAATGAGAAAACAGATGTTACAGAATGATAGAATAACAGTATATTGCAAAATTGATGCGACTTATTAGCGAGCATGTGATACATAGAATATATTTTTGTGAAATATACAAGTATAATGTATACAAAAATTTGGTAGTAAATTAAAAATATTTGATGTTTTGCCAGCTTAGTTATTAACATTTCAGTTTCGTTTTAAAGATAATTTAATTTATTTTTAATCACGTGTCAACAAGATCTGATTTAAACAAAGGTAGATTTTCTAAAGCCATTAATGCATAATCATTTATTTTTAAATCCTTAGAGATTTTAAAAGAATACACAACTATAGTTGACCATTTTTCATTCGGAAATGTATGTACATATAAACAGTATTTTAATGTGCGAAAATTATTTATTATGTCTAACAGCCAAGCTACACCCCTCTCAAATCTTGGATGTTAGAGCACTAACATAGAAATATAAAGCAAAATAGGAGACAAAACACCAGAATACACCACAAAGACAAAAGATAAAGCTTACAGGTCGACTCCACGAAGTCTTCTTTAAGTGCCATCTCAACCAAGGTTGGCAATCGTCATGGCTATTCTGACCTTCGAGTCAGCTGCTCTGAACAATTGCCTTGAGCTGCAACCAAACCACTTTCTCAGGTTCTTCAGCGAGGAAACGCGTCTTCTTCCTACGCTTCCCCTACCCTCTATTTTTCCTTGAATTATGAGTCTCAAGATGTTGAATCTTTCACCTCTCATTACATGTCCGAGATATTGTAATTTCCTTTCTTTTATTGTATTTTCTATTTCCCTCTCTGTGCCTATTCTCCTTAACACTTCTGCATTCGTGACTCTATCTACCCATGGAATCCTTAACAATCTTCTAAATGTCCACATTTCAAACGCGTTAAGTCGATTTATTGTATTCCGGTTTAATGTCCATGATTCAGCTCCACGAAATACTTATTCCAAAAAAGAATAACAGAAAGAAGCAGAAACATATATATCATAGAAAGTGATGGAATCGAATAAAGAAAGCTGGAAAGTTCTTAGTGAAAGAAACATAAGTAAAAATAAATCGTTGTCAAGGCGAAGCCATAGTTTTGAACAGAAGTGATCGAAAAGTGTAAATAAAAGAAAAAGCATACTGAAATGCATATAAACCAAGAGACAAGAAGCATACGATAATTATAAGACAATAAGAAACGAAACATATGCACTTGTAAGAAGAATAAAAAATTATCACTGAGAACATTTTTCGAAAGAAATAGAATATGATTTTTAGGGTCTGCAAAAGGAAAGAGGACTTTATAAGAGGTCAAAGAGCCAAGGTAAAGGAACTGATAGAACCAAAACATGTCGAAAAGAATACGTGGATAGACTACCTAAAAAGCTCTATGCAGAGGAAAAAAAAATGACGCTAGAACCAGAAACTAGATACACAGGAAGTTCGAAAAAGACTTGAAAATCTGAAGAACAGAAAAGCTGCAGGTAAAGACGGAATATCAAACTAATTACTTATTAAATACCTACTACCCTAAAACTTAGAACTAAAATTTTTACTAGAACTAATCAACCTGGGATAAGTTTAGCAGATCAACAACAGGGCTTTCGTACTGGAAGATTGTGTACTGATACAATATTAATCATAAAGCAAATTACTGAGAAATCACTACTAGTGATTTGATAGTGAACTTACATAATCTATAGACATAGGTAGCAGAGGGACTCATTGAGTCCCATGTTCTTTAACTTAATTATGGATGAAAACAGAAGTGTCAACAAAGAAGGTGGATACAGAAAGGGAAATAAAGAAGTAAAAATACTATGTTACGCAGACCACGCAATATTCATAGCCCAAGACGAAGATAGTTACACTAGAATTGCACTATCAGCTTTTAACATCTGGACAAAAAAATCAGAGATCAAGTACAAAACGCAAGTAGACTAGCAGGATGCCTTAATAATACTATATGACAAAACAGACATATTAACACTAAGATGAAGTCAAGAATTTAGTTCAGTGTAAGACCAATAATGACATATGCATCAGAAACAAGACCAGACACAGCCACAACATAAAGAGTACTGGAAGCGGCCGAGATGAGAGTACTACGAAGAATTACAAGAAATACGCTGAGAGATCTAAGAATGAGTGAAGGCAGAAGAAAATGTAACGTACAGTATATAAACGAATGGACAGTAAACAGAAAAAAAATAGAATAACCACATAAGCAGAATGGGGGACACCCGTATGGTCAAAATAGCAAGAGGTAAATTCCCAATCGGTAAAAGTACCGGACAAGCGCGCAAAAGATGGAGTAACAATCTTCTATAGAAGTATCAATTTGTCAATGAACAGAATTGCTTATAAAGAGGAAGAAAACAGCCTAGTTACACTAAAGGCTGCGAAGTATGTAACTTCTGTAACTTCTAACTGTAACGAGTTCGTAACAACTTGGGAATCCAAACAGTCTCTTAAGCAATCGACGAATCAGAACAAAGTAACTTGCTTATGGATGCCAGCGAAGGAACTAGTACCCGTTTTATCGAACCACAACCATTCTGAGGTATATCAACAAGCAGCATAGTCAAAGTTGTCCGAAAATGGAAATAAGATAGTCCAGGCCAAAGTCAAGCAAAAAGGCTCCTAAAACCTTCTACTCGCTATGCCAAATTACTCTTAAAGCTTCTGAAAATTGAACTCAAAGTAATCAGTGCTCTCACTCAGTTATATCTAAAATGGGCAAAATAGACAAACCTATATGCATAATCTGCAAATTGCAAATGAAACAGCGGAACATAGCATTTGTAACTGCGGGCAATAGCTCGCCAACGCTACAAGTGCCCGGTAGTGGTCTTTTTAGTACCGGATCAGTAACAAACATATAAGAGGTTAGAAAATATACTTTAGTACTTACAAAAAAACTAAAACTACAACTTATTAAATAGCGGTTTTCTTAAAAGTCTAGATCTTTTGGACTAAAACGTTAATATAGGGTATGCATAAAAGATTATCTTTCGGGCACCAAAATAGAAAAGTCTACGATACTCTTGAAATCTACAAACTGCGCTTTTTGCTATTATAGGTACGAGGTCAAAAGATATGAATAATTGGTATCAAAACCCTACTAGTTACAAATGTTTATAATAAAATGCAGCTTATACAAAAAAAAAACAAGCCACTGCACACATGATAATAAGCAGATAATTGTGATTTTTAAAGGATTTGGGTAGGAAATAACACATGGGCAGAATCGTGGACAGCACTAACCTTAGTAGTAATATGGAATCCTCTTATCAGCAAGTAATTGGTCTTAGATTATATGGGTGGCATTTTCGACATAATTTTTACAAATGCCTTGATTTTATATCTTGTCGTGAAGCTATTAGGTATATACAAGATCGTGGAACGATTATTTTGAGGTTTATTGACTTTATCCGGTTGAAAGATAATCAAAGCTGCATAGGCCCTAAAAACACATTGTCACTAATTTTTTGATAAATATGGTTTAAATATGTATAAAATACTACATTTAGTCATACAAACTGAAATTAGAAATGTGACATTTAGTGACATTTCTAATTTTAGTAAGGTGTTTTCTTCTTATTGTTTAGAAATTTAAATCAAATGTGGATCACTCTTTTACTCGCCAATTATTTCTTATATTACGGCCCTTTTCTACTAACAGAACCGAAAACCGTTAAATTAAGCCGCTGGTGCCAATACACCAAATAAAGACAGTAATCTCTCATTCGTAATGTTTAAATTTTAGGTTCATTTTCATAAAATGAAAACATAATTTCCCTTGTTAAAAAATTTTTACAAGCACTAAATACTAATTTAATGCCTTAATGTTCGATTTTTTGTGGTGAGTACATATTTATAGGCTAATCATCATCATGCAACCTCTTCTGTCCACTGCTAGACATATTTCTCTCCCATTTTTCGCCACTCTTCACGGTTCTGCGCGTTGGTGGTCGTCATCTGCTGCGTTTGTCTTCTCTTGGACGTTAGTCAATTAGTTTTCTGGTCAATCTGGAGTCTTTTAGTCTCGCTATGTGACCTGCCCAATTCCTTTCAGCTTGGCCACACGTTCGACGATATCAGTAATACATGTACTTTTCCTTACGTCTTGGTTCCTTATTTTGTCTTTTTTTGTCACGCCGAGAATCGATCTTTCCATGCCCCTTTGTTCCACTCGCATTTTTAGTGCTGTTGTTTTTGTGAGAGTGAGAGTTTTGTATGTCATAATAGGAAGAACGTATTGGTCTTCCGTTTCATAGTTATCGGGATGTTGTTCTTAAAGATGTCTTTTAGTGAACCATACGCCGCCCAAGCGTTATTCGTCGTTGAAATTCACAGGTCTGATTATCCTTGCTTATTCTGATTTCATGACAGAGATATATTGTACTTTTCTGTCAATTCTACCACTTGATTTTGGATGGTTAGGTGTTCGCTGGAAACGAAATTTGCCATAAATTTGGTCTTACTGATGTTTATTTTTAGACCTATTGTTGAAGATACGTTTTAGTTCTTATAGCATTTGTTGTGCTTCACGCAGATCTTCGGCAATAAGTACTATATATTTATAGGCCTATTCGAGGACCGATATGAATAATTTAGGTGAGAGAGTGTCGCCCTGTCTCACACCTCGCTTTATATGAATTTCTCTGGTAGTATCATGTAGTTTTACATGCATTGTGGCGTTTTGATACAATGTTTGTACTAACTTTGTAAGCCGGTAGTCTATTCTACTATTGTTCAGAGCAGTTATAATGCTGTCTAATTCCACGGTATCGAAGGCTTTGTGAAAGTCTACGAAGATAAATAACAGTGATCTGTTATATTCTATCGATTTTTCTATAAGGTTTTTACTGTTTATAGGTGATCGTTTGTTCCGAATTTTGAACGGAAGCTAGATTGTTCTCGGGGCTGGTAGAAATCAAACTTTTGTCTAGTCTTATGGTAATTATTCGGGTAAAGAGGTATAGATGTGTAGGAGTACAGATAGATATATAATTTCGGGTACAGATGTGGTTAGGTTAGGTTAAGCTGATTGGTCTATAGTTTTTTAGGTGCGCCTTGTCTCCTTTCTTGTGTAGTAAAATTGTTACTGCATTGTTCCATGTTCCGTTTGCAACAATATGTTAGACAAAGGTTAAACAAAATTTTTTTTTTGGTTGAGAAGGGCACGTCCGCCTATCTTTAATAGCTTTTATTACGACTCCACCTTCTGGAGTTTTGTTGTTTTTCGTCTTTTTCATTGCGTCTTGGATTTCGCTTAGTGTGATCTCTGGCATGAGCTCTGAACCCTGGCGGATGATTTTGCGTGATGCGGCGGCTTTCAAGTTCATTTGGCCTTCTCTTTGACTTGTGTATAGATAGAAGTCTTCAACTTTGTGTAGTAGTTCTTCTCTATTTGATATAGGGACTCCTATTTGTTCTTTAGTTTGTGTATTTCACATTTTCCATTGTTTAGCCGTCTTCTCAGGACTTTCATGACTTTTATTCTCTTCTATAGTTCGGTGAATCTTTTCATTATTAAATTTCAATAAATGTTTCCTTATAGCTTTTGATACTTGTTTATTTATTTTTCGTAGTTTTTCTTCGTCAATGTTTTCGTTTCCTTTGATTTCTCTTCTAGCTTCCATTAGTTGCTTTGTTTCTATGGTTATTTTTTGTCTTGGCGTCTTTTAGGGCAGCATTTATAGGCTAATAAGAAGAAGTAAATTGTCTAAATTGACATTTAATTATTTGATTTCGCCTGTAACTCCGCGCAAGGAAATTAAATAAAAACATATATGATGTCCCAAATAAAGAAATATTAACACAATTTACCGGAATGATTTTTGCAGTTATTTACAGTTTTCTAAGTTCTGCAGCTTGTAGCGAAATTATAATGTACTGTAATGTACTTGTATATGTACAGTAATAAACATTTACATTTTTTCCTTTCGAAAATTAGTTTCAAAAAAATATATCTTGGCTTAGGTGAGCACTCTGAAGATTTGCCAAATATTTACGGATGAATTTAGCTAATATAGTAGCAGCACTGGCCCGCGCAATAAAAGATATTCGTTTATTATCCATTTTTTATTTAAATCACAAATATTTCAACAAAATGCTCACAAATTTCTTGTCAATTACAAATACATATAATTATTTCTTTCCCTATTAACCCACAAAAACAGTATGAGAAATGTAATTCTCCGAAGAAAAAAAATATACATAAAGTCTAATGTAAACAAAACAAAAACTATACTTCTCAGTACAATATTTTATTTTCGTCATTAATTTTTTTGTGCCAAGACTAAAAATTTGCTAAAATTGAAAACTTACAGGAAAATACTAACAAACGCCAGTTTATGTACGTAGGACAAACTTCAATCTTTTTTTATTTAATCCAGATATGCCTGACCTACAATTATAAACAAAATATTTTTTAACTTGATTATCTATGAGGATCATATTTCTTGATAACAACCTAAATACTTTCAGTAGTAAATAGGGTGTGATTGTGAATTGCTGGCTTTGAAATATTTGGCGATAATTTTGTGATAAAGTTAACAGTTTTTATAATATGGCTGAATATGGAATACGATTTGCTAAGTAAGTAAATATTTGTTATACCTATGTATGCAAAAAAAATATGTTCGTGTTTACTTACAGACAACACACATATATTTCATTTTAGATTTATAAATTGCGTTACGCCATTTGATTTTAGTATACAAAATATTGTGCGACAGAAAAATTACCATAACATTTAGTTTTAGCAGCTTTTCATTAGAGAATGCGCTTAGTATGTTAGAAGATGATGAAAATTTAGTAGCAAATGTAGACAGTATTACTTTGATGTCTCCAATAAATGCATGTGATGTCCTAACAGACGACAACTGAAATTTTTCTGCTGAAGCAAATGTGCAAAATAATGATGACTATGCATTATTATCCGATTCTCAAAATAATATTTCATTACCAGAGCAGTGAGAAAAAAGGACAGTCAAAGAGTCCAAGAAAAAAAATCTAATACCTTTGTAAAAGCAGACATTCAGATGGAAAACCAATGTAGCATTGAAAACGAACTTCCAGAACAACATAGAGAGACAAGTTCGAGAATATGAAGTCAAGGCTTTTCTGGGAACTCTCATATTGAGTGGTTATGTGAACATTCCTCGTAGGAGAATGTTTTGGCAACGTGAAAGAGATGCTAAATCAACTTGTGACAGACGTTCTTACGAGAGATAAATTTGAATTATCATGTCAAATTTTCATCTGACAGATAACTGTACTTTAGAACAAGGAGATAAGGTTGTAAAAGTCGGGCCTTTGTTTGTAAACTTGAATAAGCAGTCTATGAATAGATGAAGCAATGATTCCTTACTTCGGAAGGTATTCATGCAAACGATTAATACATGGTAAACCGATCAGATAGGTTACAAATTATGAGTTGGTACATCACGTCTTGGCTATATTTACTGGTTTGAACCATACCAAGGATCATCAACTAATAGTAGTAAAATTTATACAGATTATAGAGTCGGAGCATAATACATTGTATTATGATATTCTGATGTGTTAAGAAAAAAATGGCCAAATGAAAATTTCATTAAGTGTTTGAATACGTTTTTACCTCTATTATCCTTATGGAAAAACTAACGGAAAAAAGATTAAAATGCTAAGAAGACTACTACAGAGTTGAGAACCAGAACATCCGAGATATTAAAATACAGAGAGGTGTCCGACAGGCTTGCGTGCTGTCACCAATACTCTTCAATGTCTACAGTGAAGCGGTATTCAAAGAAACGCTCTCAGATTCAACGGAAGGTATATCAACGACGAATAACAACAATGATTTACAGAACATAATGCAACGACTTAATGAATGTTGTCATGAATATAGACTAAGGATGAATTTGAAAAAAAAAACATGACTCCATGTACCAAAAAGGTCATGGAATGATCATTGTTGAGGATACTGTAATTGAGTGTTTATACCTACAACTATTTCGCAACATGGATAACATCAAATGTATACCAAACCAAAGAAATTAACACGTATTGTAATAGCATGTGCATCATTCGTTAAACTTAAAAGCTTCTTTGTTGTCAGGATATAAGGTTAGTACTACGCCTAAGAATGTTTCGTTGTTACGTATTCATTACTCTCCTTTAAAGCTTGAAAGCATGGACATTAAATAAGTTGGCCTCCTTTGAATTATGGTGTTACAGAAGAATCCTACGAATATCATGGACTCAAAGAATATCAAACGCAGAAGTAACTAAAAGAAGAGGAAATGAAACTAAAATAATATTGACTATCAAAAAAAAAAACTTGAGTACTTAGGCCATGTTATAATAGGGCAAAGATACTCATTATTGCAGATGATTATTATGCAAGGCAAAATTCGAGAAAATCGAAATGTGGGAAGAAGAAAAATATCGTGGCTTAAGAACTTGAGGGAATGATTTGAATGTAGTAGTGCAGAACTATTTAGAGTGTCAGCAGGGTCCGCAAAACCATTATGATTTCCAACCTTCGATAGAAAATGGAACTTAAAAAAAAGTTTTTTGCATATCTGGGTTAAGAAGGTATGTACTTGTTTACTAAAATATTTAAATTTAAGCAACTGTATTCCGTACTGTGATTTCATATTCCTTGGGTCGATGAGTTGATTTACTTTTAGGGTGATTTCTACTTTTGCCTGGACTTAAAAGGGTATTTTCTTTTTTTATTGTAAATAACCCACAGGTGCAATTCTCTCAAAAAAATACTTGAATGGTAAATAAATTGATATACAAACATCTTTAGATACAATGTATCAACAGCTTTAGGTACAATAATGCCAAAAGGATGAACGTGCAAAATTGAAAATTTTCGCCCAAGTAATGTAGCAGACGAGGTAACCTTGAAAGCTATTGATGTAAAATTAACGACTTTTTCTATCGAATCCCACGAGGTGTTCCTCAGGCTCCGAAGGTTCGTTGAACCTTTTTCTTTTTTAAAAATTGTGTTTTATAAGCAGCTTGCCGAATATTTTTTTGCTATTTAATTTGAACTAAATTCTACGGAATTATTGTACTTGTTTATAAGCTTAAAAAGTGCTATTTATTAGTAAATCATTTTGTGAATATAAATGTAATTTTTTAAACATTTTTTCGAAAGGGTAATAGTATACGTCTTAATAAAGAAAATAATCCCCGGATTATTAAAATTCTTTTCGTCAAAGCATCTATATCAGCCATAAAAATAAGCTCTTTTTTCAAAAAATCTTATTAACAAATAAAATTTCGCAAAAACAATTTTACCAACCTGGGCCATCTTTTGCACACGTTTCAAACACAGTAAGAATCCCAAGTTCAGTTATATTCAAACAAATTTTAACAAATAATAAAAAAGTTATTAACAACATTCAAAAACGAAGATTTTGTTGTTAATTTTGTAATAACGTTTTTGTTTATTAACCGATTTTAATTTAGTATATTTCATTGTATGTAGCTTTTTTCTAAAAAAAAGTTGTCTGTCTCTAAATAGACAAGTTATAAAGTTATAAGCAAAATAATGTGTTTCACGTTTTTATTGTTTATTTAAAAGTAGTTCCACTAAAAAAATTATGAATCCCTAGATGAGTCCTTTTGTAATATCTCACACTACACATTTCAAATGTCAAAGCCGTCTCTAAAGTTGTGTTGAATATAAACTTAATTTAATTGGCCTAATAAAACCGTATTTCCCTCCTATTGCCTCACAAAAGACAATTATCAAGATATATCACTAACAGCAGTTATCCTTTCATTCATAAGAATTATCTACTAAATAAGTGCAGTCATCAAAACATGTTCCGCCCCATACGAAAACTACTTAACCACCAAAAGGTATGCTTAGAACCATACAAGTCTCAATCACTGATTTCTTTCGTCCATACTAGTATATTTCCATCGCCCAAACACGTGTACAAACGAAATCTTATTCTGTTAGTAACAGACAAGGAAACCAATTTTGAAAATTTCCTACTATGTCCAATTGCCCAAAGTAATCGGCACGCTCGTTACTATCTACACCTTTAGTGCTAAATGTGTAACACGTTGACAGACTAAACACCAGTTTTTTTTTGTAACTTATTGCAAAAATCTGTATTCATTTGTAAAGCATTGTATGTTCTGCTTTTTTCAGTTACGACTATGAAACGGTTTTAGCATGAGTTATAGTTCAGTCTCGTCCTCCTCCACGTTTAGTTGAGTTTACCAAAAGTACAAGCTGAATATAGCCGCAATTGTCAAAAATGTTTCGGTTTGACAGCGTTTGCATGTTTTTATAACGCTTATGTTGTATGCTTCAAATATAAATAGATAAAGCTTTTAAAAAGCACACTTTGATTATACTAATTTATGAATTCTGCAATTTTTAATTAATATGAAGCAATAACGAGTAGATATTTGTCTCTTTCGAGATGAATTGCAAACATCTTTTGTAATCTGGCAGCTGCTGATTTGACGATTGCCAAATCTATCCCCTAATCTATCAAAGGGTAACTGCTAAAAAATTCTAATAATTAACTGCAATTAATCCCCAAATAAACAAATACTTACTCATGCCAACACTGCTATACCGAAATTTGTTGTTCCATATTTGACATTTGCGGCTATAATCAGCTTGTACTTTCGGTAAACTCAACCGAAGAAACAAAACATGTTCGCGAAACGAAATATGAAAATTTCTACTATAGTTGGTATGATTTTCTACAGTAATTTTAAATTCAATATATACAATATCAAGAATTAGGCAAACCGATAAATTTTAGTAGCAGAAAAATATCCTGGCTTAAAATGGATTGATATACAGTGGAACCTCGATTATCCGTCTCTCTATTAACCGTCACCTCTGTTAACCGTCAGGGTCCATTCATAAGTTATATTGACAACATAAGTAAAAATTTAGCCATCAATTCATTTTTTGAGCATTGCGATGAGCCTAACCTGAACGTTTCGTTGAAAAGTGCACCTGAACTTATGCCACCACCGCATTATTGTTATTATTCAGGGCTCTGGATTCAATTACAATTAAAAAAGGCAATGACAAATGATACCGTGCTTCTAGAGTTTCATTTTTAGAATCGCAAGTCAAAAATAAAACTGCAGAGCACAATAATTATTACAGTCAATATCTGTGTGTCAACATAATTCAATTTGATGCAAATTCGAACATTGATTGTGTTACTTAGTCGCACTGAGCAAAAAGTGTGATGTTCCCAGAATAATAATCAATGATTTAAAGAAAAATGCTGATGGAAATCTATGATTCGCAAATCGAATCGTTCGATGGCCGGATGAAATATAGACAATGAAAAAAATGTTAAAATGGCAACAGAGGCCTACGAAACTGATTCAGAAGTTGACATAAACTTTGATGGTGGCGATGTTGATGATGTTATTGCAACTCACAAATATTTGCGTAAAGAAGCTAGAGAAGCTGCATCGCACATACTACAATTCATCAAGTGGTATTCTCGGCAAGAAGAAGCAAATAAGGTAGATTTGATGATTTTACGTCGATTAAGAAATTTAGCCGTTACAAAATGTAAAGTAACAATAAAACAAATAAAGATTTCGGAATATTTTAAATCAAATTGATTCAACTGTACTAACATAAATCCGTCTTATATTGTCAAAAAACATACAAATAAAATTTTAGAGTTATACTATGAATTTTTTTTAATGTTCTGTTAACCGTCTTTTCGATTATCCGTCATACCCTTGGTCCGGTGCCCTGACGGATAATCGAGGTTTCACTGTACAGTTAATTGTTATTGTCATCTTGAGATACTCTTACAGTAGAAATTAAAAATGTACAATAGTTACAATTATCCAGTAAATTATTGGGAAATTTATATTAATTACATAAGTAAAGTGGAAGAAAATAATTTTAGAACAATGTTAACATCATCAGCAAGGCAAAAGTTAAAATATAATACCCTGAATAAAATGAATTCCTGAATAAAAATATAACTAAACTAAAAACATAAAAACTGTATGTAATGAATTTTCTAAAACCGACAACATCGCAAAAGCAGAAATATGTACCGCTAACGCTATGCAAGTTGCTAATCAACTCCCGTCGCATTTCGCATTCTGCATTCTGAATTCCAAGCCAAATATAAATGGCAATCACCTTGAAAAAGTGCATTTTCCGAGCCGGCTACGTAGCAACATGGCAGAAGCTGTCGTTCTCTCTCTAAACTACCAAACGATCACCCGATGTCGAGCCTCCACGATTGTGATTCATTCTACTACAAACAAATTCTACCGAGTGAACCAATCTATTTTTAAACATAACTGAAATGTTCGTTTTAACACATGGTTGTTGCAGTTTTACTAACCAAATTGCAAAGCAGCAAAATATGCTGTTGCCATTTTTTACACTCCTCGTCAGAAACGGATTAATAACTCAATCTCAAGGGAAAACCTGACTTTTTTTTTAGAAAAATTTAAATATTCAAAATGCAACAAATATCACTGTTTAAATTATCACTGTTGACAAAGACAATATTATTTGAAAATAAAAAGTTCTAAACAACTTTTGCAAGATTAACTCGAGTTGACAATATTTTTTATCAATACATTTTAAACAAGATCGGGTCCACCCATTTCTTGACATTGTTATTACACGGTAGTTATTGTGAAATATTCAATCTTTATACACTCTTGACCAAAATTAACCGGCCAACTTAAAAATGGGTAATTTTTGATGTTTCATATCCTCCTAAACATGTTGGTGATTTTTTTAATATGTATAGCCTTATTCCTTGACAATATCGTTATAATGTTTAGGTAGTTTAACAACTAGCCATGTTTTTATCAATACAGACGATTTTAACTTACCTGCAAAATTAACCCCACTACCTTTATTATTTTTTTTACATTACCTGTAACATTGCTGAAAATATGTTTCCGTGTTAATAACAATTCTTGAACAATTAATTTGTAATTAAAATTAAATTTGTAATTGTATATCATTGTGAGTAAATATTGTTTAAGTTGAAATTTTAGTGCTTATCTATTGTTGGTGATTTTAAAAATGCCACTCGTTGAATCTTATGCTGCTAGAGCAGTGGCTTTAGTTGATGCTGGTTACAGTCAACGTCATATCGCTGGTATACTCGATGTACCCAGAACTACGGTACAAAATGCCATCAGACGATTTGTGGAGACAGGATCGTAACCGCAGGCCAGGTCAAGGACGAAAACGATGCACTTCAGTTCGAGATGAGCGCTTTATTGTCACTAAAGTTTGAGAAATCGCTTTTGGACCGCTCCTGAAGCTCGTAGGTCTCTTCTTGAGGTGAGAAACATTAGTGTGAGTAGACAAACGATTAGAAGAAGACTGTCAGAAATAAACTTGAGGGCTTTTCCAAGATCTTCTCCAAGATCATGCCATGCCTTTTGCACCATTCATTGGTGATAACTTCAGACTAATGCATGACAATGCACGTTGCCATACAACAAGATCTACCCGTGAGTACCTTAATGAGGTCGGGATTCAAGTTCTACCATGGCCAGCACATAGTCCCGATCTTAACCCAATTGAGCATATGGGACAACCTCAAAAGACGGGTAAGAGCAAGAGTACCAACTCCTGCATCTTTTGAAGAGCTGAAGACAGCTGCGGTAGAGGAGTGGCACAATATCCCCAAATCTGATATCCAGGATATGAATTGATTGTCAAACCGGCTCCAGAAGTCCTACGGCTAGAGGAAACAACACCCATTATTGATACCCAATTTTTTTTCCGTTAGAATTTGATTTCCAAAATATTGTTAATTTGAATTTTCTTCGAAGATTTTATTCATTGGATTTTTACTGCAACAAATGACTTTTTTCAAAAAGATTATTTTTTCTCTTCCGCGGAGATAAAAATTGCTAAAAAACATGTCTAGTTGTTAAAGCACCTAAATTTGGTATTATCCAATATAAGCGAATCAATCAAAAAACAAAATGTTGAGAAAGCATGAGACTATAGTTACGATTTACCTAATTTCAGTATTCTACAAATGCTAGAATATTCCACAGGGTAGCAAACTAAGAAAAAAACACAGTTTGATTCGTACACCCGGTATACAATGAAAATTTACCTGTTTAGCAACAATATTATTATAAAGATATTGTCAAGGAATAAGGCTATAACATATTAAAAAATCACTTAAATCGGACAAGAGGTTAAGGAGATATAAGAAATCAAAAATTACACATTTTTAAGGTGGCCGGTTAATTTTGGACCAGAGTGTAAAATAGGAAGAAAAAACTTGGTATATTTTACATCTTTATGATCTCCCGGATATTTTCGGAACCAAGCGAGACAGTTGTCGCGTCCGTTCATCAAATTCGTAATTTACAAATTACCCGGAAATTTAAACACCGAGGTCTTTTGAAGGTTTTTAACTATTAAGAATGTTTAAACAAGTAGCGATTTATCTACTCTTAAGAGTAAATGAGAACGGAACAATAATTGCATATATCTGAAAGTCACTAAGTTTGAAAGGTAAGCTTGTGGATGTGAATATTGAGATGATATAGTATGTACTTTCTCTTGTAGATTTTTGAACTACGTAGAATTATTTTCATCACAAGTTCAGCTAAAAAAAACAGCAGAGCAAGTCATCAGAGGATGCTTTTCTGCGTCATAATCGTAGACACTTTGACACTAGTCAAAAATTGAGGCATGTCAAGTTGACTGTGTATACACATAGATATATACAGATGGTTGATTTAACATACAACAATTTCACTCGGGTATCTGATACGTCTAGAGTTTTCTTGAGTCTGTATGAGTTTGAGTTTTATAAGTTTCTCGAGCTGACCTTTGTTTTCAGGGTTTCAAGGGCGATTAGTGAGTCAGTTAAGATAACTGAATTAGGAAAGCCATTAGAATATATATGCAGAATAACTTTGAGCACTGCTTAGAGCTCAGCGGAGAAAATCGTAAAGTAGGTTGGGAGACAAAATTGATATGTATCACTTGGGCTAACGACTTCCTGAATCGGAATATTGTAATGAACTAAAGTTGTCCTTTTCTTTGTTTTTTGGGCGTATTTCGTCGCGTTCTTTTACCCTGGTTAAGATTATCACCTGTACTTAAGAGACCGCACAGATAGGCTTTCCTTTGGTAACGTGTCTTTAAATTCCAATAGGCAGTGAACATATTTTTTTGATTTTCAAGTGAAATTTTCCTACTGCACTTTTTTCTGCAAGAAGGCAGTGGTAGCCAAATTCGGCCCAGCAACTTCCATATCTTGCCCCGTAACATACGCTAATCCTTGATTTTGGAATAACTTTCTTTTTTTCTTTCTTCTCTAGTATCACCTTTTGAGCCTCTCTTTTTAACTTTTTCTTGGGATTGATTTTCCTCTACATTTATTACATCATTGACGATCTGAGGAAGTAAGACTTAAGCACAAAAGTAACCTACAACAATACCTCCAACAATACGTAACATTTACGTTGCGTGAAGCACATATCCACAGCACACTCTCACCAAGGTTGAATTAATATATGCACATGTCATGGAAAAAAGAGTTTTCAAAAGGACTACAAATCGTCAAAACGTTTTAGTTCGGTCGAACCATCAAATGTGAAACATTTTAAAAGTAGTTGAAACTAGCTACAAAAATATATGTGAAAACCCTTTGGATTACATGACGAGCATGGTTAATTGTAATAATATAATGACACAGGTCGATGTTATAGGATTTCACATCTTCAAAGGGAACAAACATCTTCCCTGCTCGAAAGATGACTTCCAACATTTAGTCAATTCGTTCGGTTTTAATAATTCTTGAATTATATCCTTTTTAAAAATTCGTTTTTTCCTTTTATGTACGTGTTTCTCTTCTTCCTTTACTAGCTCAGAGGTTTACTCATTATCCCTAGTTCTTCCTTGTTGAATAAGTTTATATGCATTATTTATTTCATCGACGAACCTGCCATTACGCAGTGGGGGCCTTCTGCTCCGAGGAAATTATCTGCCCTTTACCTAATTGTTCTTTTTCATATGTCCGATTGTTCACTGGATGTTAACCTATTGTGTGTTTTTAAATACCTTGAATATATATTTTTTGTATATAAGGGTTTTCTAAAAAGCAAAACTTTTTAAACAGAAAAAATTAAGACACAAATTACATTAGCGAAGTGTCACCTATCAAGATGTGATCTCTATGGTTTTTGGCTGTTGTGATAGACGAGGTAAGTCATTTTATGAGTATCAAGTCACTAACGATTTTTAACCATAATTTACATTTGACTATTTTCTTTGGCTCTAAGGGCTGGTTAGCATTAAAATTTTAAATTATGCTGCACCTTTAAAAAGTCAAATCTACAATTCTAAAAGTAAATAATCGAGATTCATATTGTGTTCGGCATTGATATTGTAGGATTCCTGTGGTTTTTACCATGTATACGTTAAATTTTATATTTAGCACTGAATGTGGTTTAATCATATCCGTGTGATAGCTTATTTATACCATGTGATTCATGATTTTCTGCTTACTGTTCTTTTAAAAAATATTTACTGATGTGCCGCAACTACCAGTGTCAATATTATATCAAAATGTATTAGGAGCATTTAGAGTGACACAAAACAAGCAGAGGCAATACCAGGAACTGCGAGAACATTTTTGAAAAATCCAGCGACGTCGATTTTTGTTTAAAAGCGGGATATTATTTTCCGGTATTTTCAATTATTTTACTTTGATCCCAACTCAGGTTACGAATAACTGCAACATTTTTCAATGGTAATGGAGGTCAAATAATATATCGCTTTGAAGCCCCTGCCATTCCCTAGTATTAGTCTGTAAATTTTTAAATTCGGTCCAATACTTGAATTTATTTTAAAATTAATACGTTCTACGTTCTATAGATTTTACTTTTTAAGTATCCCCATACAACATAAATCCAGGAGAGACAAATCTGGTGACCTAGGAGGCCAATCGATGCTGCCACTTCTCCTAATCAAATGCCGTGGAAAATTTTGGTCTAAATATTGACGAACACGGAAATCATAATGCGGAGAAACACCATCTTGTAGAGAAGTCAAATAATTTTCATCATATTGTTGATCATTTTCAATAATATGAGTAAAGGCACGATTAATCACGTCTTCCAATAATTGTAAATAGATTTCTCCAGTAAAATAGCGACGTAAAAAAATGGTCCCACCAGTCCCCCGCCAAAACTGGGGTTTGAATTAAACCGATATCGGCAATTATGACGACTTACAGTTCCGCTTATAAAAAAAGCGCATTCATCAGAGAAACAGACATTTAAGAGAAACGGTGGATCGGAAAACTGTAAACGGCGGTCATAATCATCCTTATTAAGTTCCTGCATAAGAGTATTTTATACGGATGGAATTTGCTTTTCTTCAAAATGGCGTGAACCCTAGTGAGGTTGATTCCAGATATATCTGCTAGTTGCCTCTTACTTAACGTAGGATCTAGGTGAACATGTCCTATCACCGCAACTTTACTAGCTTCATTAAGTACAGGCCCTTCAGTTTCTCGTTTTTTATTACCTATATTTCCAGTTTTCTGCAATTGTTAGCTTTAAACTTTAAACACTTCTAATAGAGACTAACATAAATGTTTAGTAATTCAAAGCAAACGATATCTGCATAATTTCAAATGTTAATATTTAATATTTGCAAAAAAATCACATGTGGGATTCGAACCATCAGCGTCCGCGTGAAAGTACAGTATTCTCATCACTACACCACCAAGCTTCGATAATTCGATTTTCTTCGATTTTGACAAGTGTCGAATACACCGACGAGTCTATGCGACGCCGACGTCTCAAATCATAGTAGAAATTATTCTTGATCAATAATTTAATTTTGGATTAAAAATTTACTACTAATTAAACTGTTTTACTTACATTTGCTTTATTGCCTTTTTTTACTTTAAGAGTTTTTACTTTATGCGAAATTAAAAAAAAAATGTTAATTTTTTAATGTCATATCTATAATAATGACTGAATTCAACTAGCTCATAAGCTAACATCTAAAGATGGGAAACTATCGATAGTCCGAATGTCACGTAATGTAAATTATAGGTTTCTATTGCTAATTTCCCAACTTTACTAGTTTCATCTCTTTTTATTTCACAGCGTATTATGTTTTCTATCTTTTGTGTTATTTGGCTGGTTCGTAAGACACTTCTCACTGTATATGAAGCAGATAAATTGATAAATTTATGACGGACGCTCTGAGGAGACCTATGAAGGTCGAAATACGTATCAGCGGATGTCAGTGGCCTTGCATTGAAATTAAATCTCAAACGTCTTTCTGCTCTGTCACATAAGTATAGTTAGTATTTTGCACTTATGGAAGAAACCAGTGATAAGGATTATAATGTTATAAATCATCTTCAATGTTATCTCACAAGAGACTAGAAACCTGCTGATTAATGCCGCAAAGTCTGTACAAAGAAACAGCATGTTGAAACTATCGATAGTCAGCATTGAAGGGGATCTATACTTCAAAATATTTGTAAGGCAAAGCCATAAAAATACTTCTTCTTCTTCTAGTTCCATGACCGTTATCGATCGTTGGATATCATGTTGGCTACCATATTCGCTATCGTGACTTTATTGACAGCAACTCTAAATAACGATGTAGTTGATTTTCCATACCATTGCCTTAGATTTTTCAGCCATGATGTCCTTCCTCTACCAGGACCACGATTACTTTGGATCTTTCCCTGAATGATCAGATGTAAAAGATCATATTTTTCAGGGTGTCTCTTAATGTGACCGAAGTATTCCAGCCTTTTATTATATTGACCAGTTGTGTTGTTTGGCTCAGCCGTCTAAGGACCTCCTCATTTCTAACTCTGTCGACCAATAAAAATACTATATGTTTAGATACACTATATAATACACTGGAACTGGAAATATATCCAGTGGAACACCTGAGACAGACATATTCTGAATAAATTTAAGGGATAACATGAAAAGACCCAAAACCTTTCGAATGTTGAAATCAAACCAAATCAAATCAAAGGTTTTTAGATATTGTTCTACCTGCTAATATCTAAACCAGGGTCTTCCTTTTGACCATTTTCCCGTTGGTGCATGCCTTATGATTTTTTTAGGACCAAGATCTTCCTGCATCCGTTCTACGTGACCCATTCAGACAGTCTTGCAATTTTTATAAACGTGGTAATATCTGGTTCTTTATATTCATATACAATTCAAAGTTCTATCGTCTTCGCCATACGTTTTTTTCTGACACTCCCTTGTATATACGTTTTAAATATTCCGTTCTATAGAATTCTAAAAGAATACTATATCATTTATTAATAGGCTAGAGACTAGTATAAAATACTAAGTCGATGATATAAAATAGAATGTGTAAAAAATCACAAAAAAATGTAACGGTTAGACATCACTAGAAAATTTATAGAAATATAACATCAGGATTAGAAATCCACGGAAAAAAGATAAATGAGAGAAATGAAATGTCCAAAAGCTGAGAGGTGCAACACTAACAGACCACAAAAATTAGAACAATACCGAGATACATGAAGATAAGCACGCATCAACTAATCCTACCTTCACTCGTTTTCGAAAAAAATAACAAATTCGTATACCTGGGAAAACTTGTCAAAACTGAAAAAGCATAGATAGCCGCAGAATTTGCACGGTCCTATTTTGAGGTCCTCATCAAATCCTTAAATATATCGAGAAATGCAAAGTGAAATTCTACACCGCATTCAACACAATACATTACTAAAGTATTTTCCACCTAAGACGACCGCTTTGCAATTAAATGCTGGTAACTTTATTACTAGCGGACCAAATAAGCCGCGATATATTTTACACTACCTTTATGAATAACATTTTACTGCTGTGTTGTTTCAATCAGCATTGCTCTACAAGTTATCGTTTATTGTTTTTAATATTTTATTGCAATAGTACGAGTACGGAATATTTATTTAAACAGTGAATTTATTACATGTTAATTTAATTTCTTCTGACGTATCGTATAATGTAGGTTTGCTCAATAATCAAAGTTATGCCTTTACAAGAACATATTTAAAAAATAAGAAAAACAATGTATCTAATAATTGTTTTCTCCTTTATATACACTTTAAAAATTTGTTTAGTAATGTATTTCTTAAATCAACACAATTATTGAAAAATGATTCATGCTACTTAGAAATATCTTTCTGTTAACGACACTGTTATCGAAAAAGTAGATTAAATTCAAACTTGTCATCATATTACACTTCTGTTTATCGTTAAAAATTAATTGATGGTCGTGGGTTGTATTGGTGTTATTTAATAATTTAGCAAAATATATCATCAGCAAAAATCTTATTTAAAACATGCGAACGGTTTTTACAATCACAATCAATGCAGTGTTTATGCTTGTTTAACATTGGCTGTTAAATAATTTGTTTTCGATTGTTTCGTCTGTTGTACAACCCTCGTCCTTTGTACGGTGTAGTAGTTGCATATAAGCACCTATTTTTTATAGTAGTGTAGTAAAGCGGTACTAAAGTTAAATGAGTAATTTGGAAGAAAATAAAATACAGTCGAAACGTAGAATGTTCTCTCTAGAAGAACGGCGTTTAGTTCTGAAAGTCGAAAGTTATTTCGATTTGGAAAAAAATAATGTGGGTCCATTAAGATCTATTATGGCAGTTCAGAAACGCACAAGCGATGCTTGCAGTACCTCAGAGAGGACATTCCGAAGAATTAATAACATGAGTGAGGATGAAATAAATAAAGTAAGCAAGAGAAATCGTCGACATCCAAAAACTTTAAATTTGCACCAGTCAATTAAACTTGCAATTAAAAATATTATATATAATATGTATAAAGCCAAAGACCATGTAACAATTAGTGCTGTTTCAAAAAATAAGACAAGGAACTGTGTGATATTAATCGTAAAATAGTTTCGAAATCAAATATTTGCTGCCTTTTCTCATTTTATTCGGATTTGCTCTGTGTGAGTACAAGAAGCACAATTCGCTAAGGATTTCTGCTTAGTTGTAAAAGACATGTCGTGGAATGCAAATTTTAGATTCCCCATGTCTCTTTTAACATCTTTTATCAACGTCTGTTTGCCTTGCAATTTTTAGAAGGCTCAGATTATAAAGCAGAAATCTGAATTGTGTTTCGAAACTATTTTACGATTGTTGTAATTAGATGTCGCTACTGCGTCCGTATTGAAGCCATTTTATTGTTGCTTCTTAAAAGGCAGAAAATATTGATTTTTCACGTTGAGAAGCCCTATGAATAGCTCTTCTGACGAGACCTATTAGGTCGAAATACGTATCAAGAGATACATAGGATTTGTTTGCGTGAAATCAAATATTTGCTGCCTTTTCTCATTTTGTGTGATATTAGTTTAACAAGTTTGTGGAGAGTGCAGAAACATTTAGGTTTTTGATATAAAAAGACAAATAATAGACACAGATTGTGTGAATTCTCTAATGTTGTTTCAAAATGGTGGCATTTTTTAAGAAAATACATGAACAATAAAACGTCTGATAGTCCGAGGCAAGTTAGAGTTTTAGATAAAACTTGGATATTCGCTAAAGGAAATATGTCAAAATCATCCTGGCAAGATGGAACCCCGAAATGTTATTCTTCTAGTCGTTCTGGTAATGGTAAACGCTACATTATACTTCATGTCGGAAATGTTGAGGGTTTTATTCCTGACGCTAGTTTAATTTTTTCGCCCACAAAGAATACAGGTGATTAAAATGGAAATATGGATGCAAATATTTTTATAGAATGGTTTGAAGAAAATATGGTAAAAAAAATTGGAGCGCCCATGCATAATAGTGTTGGATAATGCATACTACCACTCAAGAGTAGAAGAGAGATTTCCTTCAAACAGCTGGGCAAAAGAAGAAATAAAGTTGTGGTTTACAGAAAAGACAATTTATCACAGTGACATATTTTTAAAAGTCGATTTACTTCAAAGGTGTGGAGAGCACAAAATTCAAAAGAAACTTGTTACTGACCCAAATGTCTCTTAAATATGGCCATGAAGTTTTTCGATTTCCGCCCTACCATTCCAACTATAATGCAATTGAGTTAGTTTGGGGTACAGCCAATAAATTTTATTAATAAACATGCATCTAAAACAACAGATAACGCTAGCGTTCTTAGTTTATGGAAAGAATCGCTAGACCAAATAATGGCAGAACAATGGCAAAATTGTATATGATCTACGGAATCAGTCTTCAGATTCAGTTCAGTCTTTTCCAACCTAGCGAGTTATAGATGAGGTCCGGCCTCTAACTATTCGGATAGACAATTCAGATAGTGACGACTCTTGATAGTAAAATATCCAGTGAATAGGGCAAATCGTTTGAAAAAGAAGGAACAAAAAAGTGTTTCGGGAATTCAATTCGGACTTTGTGGTGTGTTTTAGTTAAACGATGAAGTACCTTCGATCTAATTACTGGACTACATGCTCTCAATAGCTTTGGTATCAATTACTGGACTACACGTGTTTAAACCTTTTGTTTTGCTGAAAACTCGGAAGTGATTTAGTGCCAATTTGTTCCAAGCCTATATTTATTACAGTGTCTGTAGAAAGTTAAGTCTTGGATGTATTTTATTCAAATTTGGACATACCAGCAACTTGGCAAGTATCTTCCAATTTTACTGCATGCAAAACCATTCGTATAATTTTCACTCTACGCAAAATAGAGACTTATAGAGACCTTGATGAACATTTGATGTCGACAAATAATTTCGAGTATTCGAAATATTCCGTCCCACTTCTTTTAACACGCCCTGTATATACATATTAAATTCATTTTATTTGCTTTGATACAGTAAATTCCAATATTATTACTGAACATGAAAATACAGGAAATTAAATATTTTAACTTTTCAAGCGATCGGAATTAAATATTAAAGCCCCACTGTTTGAGGCCCACTGATCATATCTTAATTGCATATCAGCCGTCATAGGATAAAAGGACTTTACATGACAACTCTACACATTAATACGCATATGACTCAGAAACTCTTAACAAGAAAAGTAATGAAAACAAGATGCTTTGAAAGAAGAGTACTGAGGAGAACGTATGGAACAATAAATTGAAATGGTGTATGGAGAAAACGATACAACTTTGAACTTTACAGTATATACTATGAACCAGATATCGTCAATCACATCAAAATAAGTCAGGTCGATAGGAGATGTAATGCAAATAGAGCAAATGACCCGCAAGAAAAGCGCAGCATGATATACACATTGTGTAGAGAATGGGAAGACATAGAACAAGATTCTTTGTAAACTTAAAGAAAACATGAGAAATATGGAACTATCTAAAATATTTTATAGGTAAAGTGTTGACGAAGTTAGGATCCACATAGTTGTAAAGCCGAACGATGGTGGCGATTAAATATGCGATTATAATAATTTAACTCTACGAAATACTCTCTTAGGATAAAACCTGAAGAAACATAACAGCATTAAGTTAATATATAATAATCCGATCATTCACTACATCTATGTATAATTATCGTGATTTCAGATGTTTTAAACTTCTGTTATCGATTAATATCGTATTTGTCATAAGCTCGTGGCATTGATTGTGTGCCCCTACATTAAGCCCCCGTTTCAGCGCGGAATGACAAAAAGCAAATACGATAGGAACATAAATATTCGTCAAAATCTAAGAGCATTGACCTCATGCAACTGTTGGCAATTATTTTGCAGCATATTGCAAAAGCTATAAACTTAAAAATAGCTAGGTAAATACAAAACATCTCATTTGTTTAAACATTTGCTTTACAAGTAAGTAAGCGTTGCAAATTTCATATTATAATAAAAGTTTTTTAATTATTACTTATAACCTTCAGACAATAGTCAATTTTTGATGTCGATACGACCCACAGTCTCATCTTGTTGAGTTTTCTTTCGTGGATGACTGGCTGTGCATCGTATAGAGATTTTACGATCTGTTATTTTTAAACTGATACCGAGAAATAACAGATTACAACTATTTTTATCTCTTGGTAAAATCAGTAATTTTTCAAATGACAGAGGATTCCATGAAAGAGATAATTACTAATGTCCTAAAAATTAGACGAGAATTTGACAACAACATCCTGTCAAATGATTAAAAACAAACACTTTGCTCATTTTGATTTTCTTAATACTTTCAGACGAGAGTAGTAAATTAATACCATTGAGTACCTATTACATTAATATTTAAAACAAAACAGCCGGTATCACACACTGCGTCAACAGTTTATACAAAAATTTGTTTTTATATTTACAATATATGTATACCAACACCGGCACTCAAGACCTTCCAAGGGAATAGCATAGATAGCAAACGAAAAAATAAAATACAAAAATGCGGTTGCAAACACTGTAACAAATGACTTTGTTTCGGTTTCGTCTTTTCTCCGGTATAATTCAAATGTTCGCAAAAAATGTGTAATAAGTAATGATATTTATGCTTGAGTTAATCTGTATTTTATTGATAATATTTTTATCACGAATTATGCTATTAACGTACCGTCAGGCACAGTCGATCTTCTAAGCACACACTATGTTCTTTAATTCTCCGCATCTACCAAGTGTCCCCGATGTCTTCTTATTTACTTCCTGTCTTGTAGTGCACGTGTCAGTGGTAAAGGTCGGTCTGTGATATTATTTCTTACTGTTATAACCCGACAAGCGAGAGCTGGCGGGTTGCGCGAAGAACAAATTGAAAAGTGGAAGGAATTGCTTATTTCTATTGCAGTCGGCTAGGAGATCACATCGTGTATACCTGTTTAAGTACCTATTCTATATACCTATAATCGCGATTAAGTACCTCTCCTATCTCTCGTAGAATAATTCCTTTTCTATTTTCGCGCAGCTCACCCGCCAGCTCTCGCTTGTCGGATTATACATTGTTATAGCATTTTATCTCATCAGCTCTTCTTCCCAATTTTGGAAGGTTTTGAAAATTAAGTTTTCAGTTATTTATCACTAATCCGTCCCGATTCGACCAATTGACCGCACCTACCAAAGCTAAAGTATAAAATTCCATTGTTTCAAAACTTGAAAATGTTTAAATCGATATCGGTTCTTCTTGGTAAGAATAAAAATACCGCCATAATAAAAAAAACTACGGAAATCAAAAGTGGTTTCTCAGGTTCGTTAGATCCGACCGTATTGGTTTAATACGTCGCGTCTCATTGGGTGTTAAATCACAGGAAAGAATATAATGTGATGTAAAAATCACTGCCACCTCTCATCCCTAACAGTGCATTCTACATTTTTTGCGAGTGTTAAAGCGGTCATTTTCGAACAGACTTAAATAAATACAACGAACCGCAATTTAAATCGTTTGTTAACAAAACGATGACCTTTATGGTTGACGAAGAAGACATAATGAATCACAAAATTTCAATCAGTTAATCGGTCGATGTTTAACGTCTGGTAGCACTAATACAGAGGCAAATAATTTTGATTGGTAATAAGGTTTGGCAATAGAAAAGAAGAAAATCATTCGAGATATGGGAACTTACAAAACCAAATAAATATAAAAAATATAAAATAATTGTAAAAAAAGATAATTGTTTTAAATAATATGCAAAGAATTGTGAAAGAGGAGGTCCTAGTATAAAAAATACCTAAGAAAATTATGAAGTAATTTAACCAGCTACTACTAAAAATTTAAATTGTTTTTAAATATTATTGGCATCAAATTTGTGAATTACTAGAAACTATCAAAAAACGAGATATCAATAGCATAAATGTAACCAGACGGTCTGAAAAACTAGTCTCAAAAGGAAAACTGGAAATAGAATCGAAAAAAACTTGATGAATAATTTCTCAAAGGTAAGATTTCTATAAGGGATAAAATAGATCATAAAGAAATAATTAAAGTATATGGTTTACAATGACTACAAATTGGTTATTTCATTCTGCAACACATTTAATTACATAAATTGATCGCTAACATTCGAAACGTAGGCATCTATAAGATGAGTAGTATTTATTTTAACAATGATAATTTTGTAACCAAATATGTATGCAAATTTAAACTAGTTGTGGTGTAGTATATAGTTCTGGTGTAGAACTATAAAAAAACTCCCAAACATCTGATGTCCAGCTATAACAGAACTTAAAAACAAATAAACTGCACAGAAAGAGGGAACCTGGTCACAACTCTCTAAAATATCTTCTCAAAAGATACGAAAAGCAGACTCCAATGGCTTGTCTATATATGTAAACAAAAACTATTTTTATATTTCGTCAGGTGACAAGTAAAACTCACTAAGTCAATAGCCACACCTAGAATTTTCCTGTGTGGGGGGGGGGGGGGGTTTGGTTCGACAATGGGGGGGGGGTTAACCCTCCAAAAACCCCCTGGTTGCGCCACTGCACTACGGTACCATATTGAAAGAACAGAGATATTGGAGTTTTAAAGCATATTCTAATGTAAAAAATCCATATTTGAATCAATGTTAGAACAGAAGGTAATTATTTTGAGAAACTATTTTTGACGTTTTTGAGAACAATGTAATTAATGAATTTTACTTGAAGTAATATTGTCTAAAAACTCATGCTATGACAGAAGGTACACTCAATGGAAAAAGGAAGAAATGTAAACTCAATGTTATAACAAACGGTACTTATTTTGAGAAACCGTTTAAGCTATCTTATGTTACAGAGTTTATATTAAAAAATTAGGTACACTCAACAAAAGAAGAAATGTAACTCAATGTTATAATAGAAAGTACTTATTTTAAGAAAAAGTTTAAGTTATCAAATATTACAGAGTTAGTGAATTTTAACTGCCAAAAGATTGTCTAAAAACTCATGCTATAACAGAAGGTACACTCAATAAAAGGAAGGAATAAAAATGAGTTTTAAACAAATTTTCACTTATTAAAGTAATTATTATAGAACGGCAAACAATAATAAATACTGATTAAGTCAACTAACTGAACTAACATAATTCACGAAATAACACGTAATCATGACTTTCATCTGCCGGGATCTTTTACTTATAAAATTTGCAAATAATGAAATGTTTCAAATTGAAAGTCTGTGTAGAAACGATGTGTGTAGTAACTTTTTCCAGGCAAAGATCTTAAACCATTAATTCATTTAGTGATAAAATATCAATTTCGATCATTTTTGTACTTAGTAAGTTTTACTTGTCAACTGACAATTTGTAATTCTAAATATTCCATTACTTAATTACGGAAATATGTTACACAAGCATCTTAAGAGTTCCTTAATAAGCTCTAGAACATAATAAGAGGGTTGCTGCTTAATTTCGAGATGTGGTAATACTATAATAGGTATCAGATTATTGATATATTGATATATATTGGTGTACCGTTTTACATATGCGCTGTTAATGCAAAGTAGCAAAATATAATAATATTGAGCTGTCACAATGACAGAATCATTTAATGAGTTAATTTTTACTTTCGATTTGACAAGAAATTGAAAAGGAATGCATCGATGATCTAAAAACTGCATTTAACAATAAGCACCAAGGACAACTGTCTTTCAGTGATAGCAAGAATTGTAATTTGGTCGGACTAGTCTGGTGATGAGTTTCGTGATGATCGACCAACAACATAAAAAACAGCAAACATTAATACTGTAATGACACATGCTAATAGTAGATCAAGATGTAACTTAAGGTCGCTTCAGACACATCAGTCACGTCTCGTCACAGTCCTGGCGCCGAACCGAACAATCCGTCATACAAAATATTCTTTAATAGAAATATGGCGCCGGCATTCACATTCATCAGGCGACGAACAGTTTCCCAGCTGTCAAATAATTAATAGTTCTGTGACCAAACAGGACCGGTTCGGCGCCGAGACTGTGACGGGACTGATGTGTCTGAATCGACCTTTAGAGAGAAATTGGATTCCACATCCGCATGAAACAAATATATAAAAATTCACATGATCACTTAAGTGTGAAAAAACAACGCAGTAACATCAAATTTGTTATACATTATATTATGATGATTAAATGGTGATGAAATTTGGATGCATGCATACAATTCGAAAACCAAACAAAAATGAACAGTCTTAGAAGACAAAGCAAAAAAGTCACGCGATATCGCAGAGTATTCAAGAAAATAATTGCCTTTTTGTGTGGAAAAATGAGTATGTTTGTACCATCCATTAGAAGATAATAAAACTGCAAATACGGAGTGGTATAACCTTCCATTTAGCGGTAATTTTCTGACAAATGCGAAAAAGGAAATAAAAAAAAACGTCGAATAATTCTGCATTAAGGTAATACAATCCCATACAGTACAAGAACCGCACTTTTTAATCAATAAAACGTAGGATTAATGACCCATCCTTTGTATAGTCCTTAATTTGGTCCTAATGACATATTTACGTTTCCAAAAGTCAAAATGAATTGCATGGTCTACAAGCAGGGAAGCATTTCAAAAATTAAATTTTTAAATCAAAAAATAAATGTTTGCTTATACTTATGTACCATCTTTTAACTGGAAAAAAATGTTTAGACAATTGTTTACTTGCAAGCAAAGTGTATATAGTGTAATGGTATAAATATTTTGAAAAACCATAAATAAAGGCATCTTTTTAATTCTGAATATTTGGTTTACTTTTTAGTTCCACTACAAAATTTTAATCATTCGCGCATAAGTCCTTTAGTCACGAATCCGTACAACACTTTCATGGTTTTTATTAATTTTATTGAAACCTTACACATTTCCTTTAGATATGGTATTAACCTGAACATCTGCACTAATTTCCTGTCTATACGATAACCTACTACCCCTAACTTAAAAAACGTTAGACCACACAAATAAGGGAAGTTTTTTCCTTTTTGTTCGATATGAATTCGATGGTCTAATACAAAGGTTGGCAACTAGCGGACCGTGGTCCAACTTCGGATCGCGAAAGGCCGAAAACTGATCGCCAAAAATATTTAAATCACATAAATTTTAAATATAATTATCATCAACAACTTCCAACAACCCTTGAACACAAGAAGAATTCTGAATCAGAAATAGACGTTTCAATATTTTTAGATTTTATTGAACGTGTTAAAATGGTTAAAATGGAATTCGCAAAAGATTGGAAGACTTTGCAGATGTAGAAAAGTTGTAGGCATTCTTAAAAGCGCCTTTTGCAGTTCCTCCAGCATGAGAATGGAGTGATGTTGCTGCGAATTTGTTTCCCATTTCAAAGCCCTTGCTCCAAATGGAGATTATAAACTCCAGGAAGACATTTTGTTGCAAATCAATAAAACAGCATCCACCCAAAAATTTTGGAATAAACATGTTTCAGAGAAATATGAAAATTGAAAGAAATTGGCCATTTACCTTGATACTATGTTTGGCTCTGCATTTATTTGTGAAACTTTGTTTTCAAAAATGAATTTTTTTAAGGAAGAACAAATATCGATCAAGATTGTCAGATGCTCACCTTGAAGACACTATTCGCATTAGCTGCTTTCAGCGTGAACACAACTTTAAAAAACTGGCTCAAGAACACAAGCGAAATGGAATTTTCATACTATGTTGTAGTAAAAATTAAAATAAGCTAACAATCCATACGAGTGCTTTTAGCAGAACTTCGTGATACGATGATACTTAATTTGATTTACTTGATTTTCGAGCCGTATAACGAAGTTTCGCCATTTTTTTTCCTGGACTTCCTCAAACCTATTTTAAAATATGTCTGGAGCCCGTCCAAAATTAGTTGCTGATTCCTGGTCTAATAAGTAATCTCCATTAAAATGAACACCAGAAAATTCTTTTATTTTATTCGATTTAGTCTCATTTTAGGTCAAACACAAGTAGTCAATACACATATATTGATATAGACAAATTTTATAATAGAATAAATACAGCAAAACCAATTCACTAAAAAAATAAACGCTGAAGCCAAGAATAAACACATCCCACAATTGAACAATCAAAATTCAAAAAATTTTAAAGGCGGTGTTTAATATGTCAGGTTGTCCAGGTTTAATTTTTTGGTCTTTGGGTAAGGTAATAAAAAGTGATCCCAACCATATACTGCTAACCCCCTATCCATTATGTTTGAATGAAGCTCTAGGCGCAAAATTTCGGGCTAATGCTTTTTATTAAATGTATTCATTTTTTTCGAATCCTGAGAAAACTAAGTATTTTTGAAAAATTTAAACGCAGAATGAAAGAATACATTATTACTGAGGGCCGAAAGCCCCTGCAAACGTCTATAATGTTTATTTTAATAAGTTACAGGGGCGAAAAAGAAAAGAAAATAAGTATGATTTTGAATTTTAAATATCTTATTCAAAAGAAACTTTTTGTTTATTCTAAGGGACTTCGGCCCTCAGTAAAAATGTAATCTATCATTCTGCGTTTAAATTTTCCAAAAATATTTAATAGTTTTCTCAGGATTCGAAAAAAATAATTGCATTTAAAAATCATTGTTGCCGATAATGTTGCCCGAAATGTTGCGCCTACACTCTTAATATCATTTTTGTGGATGTTTGTTTTACCATTCGGTGAGAACCATGTGGCCTTATGGACGTCTCATTTAGGGAAACAGGTCAAGCTTATGATCATTCCCTTGCTAGCGGCGAAGTCTATTAGTAAGTTACAATTTTCATTAGGTGTATCATGGAAACCATGCTTACCTATTGTTTCCATGTATTGGGTTTCATTTACAATGCAACAGAAATACAATATAAAATGCAAATAAGCTGTCATAAAAGTTGTGGTATTGATAATTTTCAAACGGAATATAAACGTGTGAGGAAATGTCCTTTCTCCCTAAACGAAATAAAAAATTGTTTTAACGTACCTAAACACCAAAATATTGACGATTTTACCTTGGAAATATATTCAAAGATGACCTAAATTGGAAAATGGACCATCTACCGGTTAAAGCGTGAAGGAAAAAGTAGAACCCTGAAGCACCCATAACCATTCTCAAGATGGATTAAAAAATCTATTGACGAAAACGAAAAACAAATAAGAAGAAAAGTACATTCCATCTATGTACTAACCGAAACGAAATTCCAACTGTACAAAAATTTTGGGTACGGCAAAAATAGATATTCCTGAACTAAGAAACAGGTTTTGGAAAATTGGGCGAAAGTTATATTAGGTATATCAAAAACTAGACCATTTGACGAAATGTAGCTATAAACTTGGAAATATATATGGCAGAATAAAACTGTAAACCGTTCTCGCCAAGCGTTTATAGATGATCTATATGCGGGTATAGCAGGTGGTCTGCAATTATTTTACGGTGAAAATCTTATCCCTTGCTCATCGATTATCTCTAAAACCGGTTTGATATTCGCCTAGCTTATCCTCCGCAAATTTGTTTAGTCTCTCTTAGCACCTTGGACAGCATCTTATCACAGAGCAACACATCTATAGTTTTCGCATAAAAATATATCTCCCTTTTAGTATATAGGACATAATAATGCTTTCGTTCCGTGTGTGGGCGGATTTTCGTCACATATCCCCAATAAGATTAAGTATACATTCTTTTTGAAGGTCTTCACCTCCATTTTTTAGCATTTTCTGATATGCTTTTTCAGTCTTTTTAACCTCTTTTGGTAGAAGGAACGTATTTAATTGTTTTGGAACTTTTCTTCCATTCCTTGAAATACTTTTTCATTGTATTCTCTTTTAACTCATCTACATATACTACTAATTTTTCTTCTTTAATCCTTTTACATTGATTTATAATATGTAACATGTAACATTGGTTCATGATATCATTTTTGTTTATTGATGTCGTCAATTGCATTATTCTTTTCTTTCGGTATTTTGAGGCACTCTCCATCGAACAGTTTTCTGTTTTATTTTGGTTCTTTTGTGGGACGATTTTATCATTTGTTTACCTTAGTTATCGCCTCCTTTGTACTCTGCACATTTGTTACATGCCTAGTTTGTCTTCCTTTTCTTAAGATACTTAATAAATAGCTTTAAACACTTAATTCCTAATGACTTTTATAATTTTATAATTATCTGTACATTCACAGTACAATTTTTTAGTAAATACTTTTTATTTATAAAAACTTTATCGGTTTCAACCTTAATTTTTAAACAAAATTAATTTAATTTTAATTATATGTTATCAAAAATATCTCCATATATGAATTATCAAATAAAACAACATAATTAAAAATCAGCTAATTTAGATTAGTGCATTGTATGTAATTTATAGCGGACTGTAAAAGAAAAGAAAAAACAAGCAATAATGGAAGACATTAAACATTTACAAAAGCTTATGGATCGAAATCGAAAAAAGTAGCTAAAGCATTACTTAGTAGGGATGTTTCTTCATTTTTATTTTCTGAAGTAAAATATTATACATCAGACGCGTTTTTTCACTAGATGATGAATCCGTTTTAAAAATTGTTAAAACGGAGCATTTTGCTATTATGCAGTTGCTAACTAAGAAATAAAAACACAGTGATGAACTACTATGACAAAATATATAAAGGTTTTCAAAACAACGACCATCAAGATTTTAGCTCCAAGAAAATCATGGATACATGGATCAAAGAAGGAAATTCAAGGAAATAAAACATCTGGATAAAAAGTATGATAGTTTTAATTTACAAGTATTAAAAAAGCACAAGAACGAATATCATTATATAAAGTAGATATTATCACCGATATAAAGGAGAGACGTCACTCACCCAATTACATCCAACAACCATTTAATGATGAAAGAGACTAACTGTCATTAGGAATCACATGGGATACCGGACTACCAATATTATGAGAAGAAGTCATATATCCATCAAAAATACAAAAGATAGCAAAGCTACTGGACCACATGATGCGCCCATTTAATTACTTAATCTCATTGATGAAAATGTTATCAATGTAACGGTTGAACTCTTTAATCTAAAATATCAGACTGCCACAATCCCCAGACGAAGGCTTCAATTCTGTAGAAGTGTAACAACCTGCTGAGATCACAGATCACAGAACAATAGCTTTAATGAGTAACACGCTAAAAACATTTTTGAAAATAATACACAGCAGAATTGTTAAAACTCGAATATAAAATTAGTCACACGCCATTTGGCTTTAGAAATAGTATGGTCAGAAGAGATGCTTTGTTTAGATTGAATGTGCCGGTCCAAAGATGCGTAGACATGAATCAGGACAAGTATTCATATTTTGTAGACTTTTAAAAAGCATTTGAGAAGGTTCGACATAAAAATCTTGCAGATATATTAAAAAGCAAAAAGATTGACAGTCGTGATATGAAAATTAGATTATAATCTTATATCAAACTGTCAAGATAACAGTTGACAACCGGAATAACCGAGATATCAAAATACAGCTAGGAATCCGCCAGGCTTGCGTGCTATCCCCGCGGCTCCACAATGTCACAGTGAGGTGGTATTTAAGAAGCGCTCAAGAAGATCAAGATGTTACGCCAACTGTGGAGTAAATTTACCACAACGATTTCTGATCAAAGTATGAGGTGTATTTTGGGATTTGATATAAACAATATTTTTAAAATAAAACCTTAGAAGTCCTACTGTTCTTTTTTAAAACCTTTCCATCCATTTTTTGACTTCAAAACGGGATCAGATTCAAAATTATAATTATCGTCTCTTGTGTTAGGCGAGGCAATAAAGCAGTAAATCAGTGCAAACTCGTTAATCGGGAGAGTTTGCAACGAATTCCTGGGGGATTTTGTATCGAATTTACACAACACTCTACATGAGCCGAGGCCGCCCTGCGCCGCAGATTCCTCACACACTATCGCCGACACGATATTAGTGTGCAACGACCACAAAAACCAGTTTGCACTGATATTGTATCAAGTTTGCACGGATTTGATGTCGAAAACTAGAAAGCTGAGGATCGTCCTGGGCACATGGGCCTCGCACTAGTAGTGGGCGAATCTGCGATTTTTGTGTAGCTGCGACAAGATGTGACTGCTCCAGTATTGTTACGGTGACAAAAAGCAGTGATTTTTTGGAGCAGTTTAGTATTTATCTGGATCCAGATAAATACCGATCGCAACTTCGTCGTATTTTGATTATGGGAATCCCCCAATTACCAATTTAAGTTAGGGTATTCCCAGAATCGAAATTTATTAAAAATAAATATTAGTTAATACCTGTTCTTTAGATTTTTAGAAGTTCTTAATCGCTCTTCGCCGTTAAAGTAAGCAGTACTTTACATGCCACTTCTTACATGCTAGAGTTGTGAAATTGGAGGAAGGAGTTCGCACTACTATGGCCTTATTAAATGTAAACAATTTTCCCATTATATCAATTAAAGAATGGCATCTACTTCAACAAGTAAGAATGTTGAAGAAAAATATGTGACTTTATCTTCAGTGATAATTTTGACAAAAGGACTTTAATAGGAAAATATTTATATTGAAATGAAAAATGAAGATCTATTGCCTTTAATTCGAAATATAGCCGGGCAGGTTTTAAAAGGTATTTCGGATCGCCTAGGAATTTAGTTTTATTGATGCTAGATTTAAAAATGTGGGATTTACTTCCAATCGTGCAGCTGAACGAGCCAAGGAATTAGTTATTAAATTGATAACTCAAAAAATTTCCAAATCTAAAGAAACAAAACAATCGCCTTTCACTTCCACAGATGACAACACAGAAAATCGTTCTGTATGGGGTCATTTTGAACTGCTACCGTTTCATCGAAGACTGTAGTATCTGCCACATCTAGGACCAGAATTAAGGTCCAGCAATACTTACAGGAAGATCTCTTAGACAGAAATGAAGATCCACTGCAATGGTGGAGTGATCACTCGTACAATTACCCACACCTTTCTAAAGTGGTGACAGAAAAATTTGGTAAGGTTGCAAATTACGTCCTGCTACATTGTTATTAGTATTATAGTTATAAGCAGTTATTTATCTTTGTTCATTGTGAATTTCCTTTTTAACGTTTAAGAAATAAATATATATTGGTTTTATTTTAATTAATTCTGTTGTTTTTAACATTACGATAATTTAATATGACTAATAAAATTAATAACCTGTTAACGATTTTTAACGCTGCTATTTTCCCTCGACCACTTCGTTCCTTATGTTACAAATAGAAAATAATAACGACCATTATTGTATGATAGCGACTGCTCCATTATTTTAATAACGCCTTGTCGAAAATGCTTCTCTTTCTGTCACTGTCACTTTCGGAAATACGATCCATGGACCAGCGCAACGTTTTGGGTAGTGGACCGAAGTGGTTATTAGTGGTCTATAAGTGCAGCAGAATAAAACGTTACTAAATGTCACTGCTTTATTATTCCAGATGAAGCAGACGGCGACTGTGACAGCGTTGTAACAGTGACAAAGTAACAGTTCTTGAAATAGCAACCCACTACTACCTCGCACACCATCACCGTAATTATATTTATGTTCAGTGACCCCAACAACTCGGATAGTAATATTGAACTAATTTCTATCAATTCTTTCCGATTTACAAATTTATCATTTTTCACCACTTCCAAACGCGCTGTAGAAAATGCATTTTCCTTTTATTCATATAAAAACCAAAAAGTTTCATTGACATCCATCCTACTGCAAAAATTTGATAATCTTATTACTTCATTACCTCACCTATGTATTTTTAAACAAACCTGGAACGGATTTTGGTGAATTCAGCGCCTTAAATTAGGTAAAAGTTGGGACAATCTATTATGGGTTAAAGAAAATGGCATCTATTAGATCTTACAAGATATGCAGTTTTCTACTTTCTAATGATTTCTATCAGCTCATGTTCTCTGTCCACTCGATGCAAAACTTACAAGTTGGTAGTTCAAGCAGTCAAAATTATTTGCAACATTCGTTGATATAGCCACATTTCAAATGCCTTGAGACTATTCAAGCAGCAAAATTTTAATGTCCACCCTTCAAACTCTTATAAAAGTGTTTTGTTTATGTTTAAGAGACCAAATTAAACTTTACTCTTCCATCATTTATTCTAAACATTTAGGTACGTAATTTTAAGAGTACGAAAGCATAAAGAATGTAAGGATGAAAGGAACCAAGGTACAACGCAATAAATATTTATTGTGCTGGAATTTATTCAGTTTAACTAAATATTGTTTTAAGTTTAAATATTGTTTACTAAGATTAAAAAAAATATGCCACGAATTCGTCATTGCGATGAAGCCCAAGCAGCACAGATTGTAATTTTGTACCACGAAAAAGGGTACCACGAAACAGGAAATTTTGAAAGAAGACCTAGTCAAGGACGCTCAAGGTGCACAATCGCAATTGATGACCGTTTTTTGGTTCTTAATTCTATACGAAATTGCTCATTGGCATCGATGCACCTCAGAAGTGTGCTACCAAATGTTAGATAAGTTAATGTAAGTCTAGAAACAGCTAGAAAAAGATTAAATGACGCAAACTAAAAGCCTAGACGCCCTGCCAAAGTTCCACGTCTTCCCCAAAATCATAAAGCTCGTCGTTTAGAATTTGCAAGAACACATATTAATTCCGGTGTTATTTGCAATAACACAGGAATATCGACAACTGAAAAAAATGTTCTTTTTACTGATAAGACCTGAATCCTATTATGGAAACCAATGGTCAAAACCACGTCTACAGAAGAGTTAGGGAACGATTCGCCACTGCAATCTAGTCCAGACCGTTAGGAGGTGGTGGCATAATGCTTTGCGAAGGTATTAGCAAAGAATATAGACGCTTATAGAAGAACAGTTCAAATGGACGATTTGGTTAGGGTTTACACTTTAAAACACATCTGGCAGTCGGCTTAAACTATCTCATAAAAGATGTAGTTAGGGGAAAGTGGGAAAGGAGTACGAACGGAGCTATTTATTTAACTTTGCACCTACGATTAAAAAAAATCCCATGCTTTTTTTGTTTTTTTTTTCACAATAAAATCTTTATTTTCAATATATTAAATTGTTAAATTTTGAATTTTGAAATTTAAAAAGGTAGTATGATATTTACAATATTCAAAGCATTTATTTTTTACATTTTATAACTTTGAATTAAAAATAGGTTTGTTCCAACACAACGAAAAACCGTCACATAAATTTTTATCATACTGTTTTTCTGCCCAAAAATTAACGAAATATTTTTTTAAAATATTTCGTTAATTTTGGGTTAATTCAACCAAAAATGTGATTTTCTCAGGACTTTTCATTAAGCTTTTTAGACATGTTTCCATTATTCTGCAGAAAAAACAGTGTTGTGTTTTACATTTTGTTATTTTATATTAAAAACAAAGAAGAAATTATTAAATTTAGAAAATTTGGAAATATTTAATTCCGGTGATTGATGACTTTATTGGTTGAATTAATTTTATAGTTAATAAGAAGAGAGTTCTTCTTATTAACTATCATATTATTTGTAGATTTGTACCTATTTAAATTAAAAATTCGAATCATAATATTTTTTTCTAATAGGATTCATTTATTAAAAGTTAAAATATTATTATTTTCTTTAAAAAATATTATAAAACACAAAAATTTAATCCTATTCTACGGCCACGCGGCATTATGTGTTCGTAGTTCTCTGGCATTATACATAAAAATATCTGTTGCATTTGTTGCCCCACTCTTTCATATTTTAAAAGCAATAATAGCGTTGACATGACCGCTTCCTTCTCGATCCACCCTCTCATTCTTTTTCATAACGTGCGATCATCTTTTGCAAACTTTCAAACATAACAGTGAAAGATTCTTCTATAAGCGTCTATATTCTTTGGTATTAGTTGGGAGGGACGCACCGCACTTGTGGAAATGATTGGACGGATAACTGTTGACTCTTGTTTAAAACATCCTGCAAGATCATGTTTTGCCATATGTTGGTTACATTGGATATGACAGATTTATGTTAATGCACGATAATGCTTGACCATATACCGCTGCCAGAGTAATTAATTATCTTGATGAGGTCCAAATTCGAAGATTGAATTAGCCACCCTTTAGTCCAGATTTAAATCAAATAGAGTATAGGTCGATCACAAATAATTGAGAAATTTAAAGAGATAGACCAATTTGAGTACAAGTGATACCGATCAATGCTTAGATCAAATGACATCTGTTTTAATAGTTCCTCTTTAATATTTTGCCTTGTTACAGGATAGTATTCAGAAAAACGCAAAAATAATTACTGTAAAATATAATTTCAATAGCTACAATTATAAATATTATAACTGTTAGGTCTATTTAATCAAAATAATGATTTTATTTACGCTACTGCTAAAAGTTGCCGATGTAAGCCCCTTTTTATACCTATCATTAAAAGTTTATAAGTTTATGACTCCTCTTACTTGATTGTCGGGTTCTTGTCACAGCCCTGCTGTGCTGACCAAGGTTTTTAAATTTCCACGAAATTCTAAACGACCGATAACAAGACGTGACTTTCGGTATTGTGATACATATAATTTTTAGTTTAAACTCTGTAAAGAGAACACGCATTTATTAGTGACGATTTCGCTATCAGAAAAATAGTAAGTAAATAAAAATGTGGCGTCCATGGGAGAATAGTGCATTAGAAATTGTTGAGAATAATGAAGTAGAAATTGTTGAAGAAAATAAGGAAATTCTACTACCAAATAATCCTGAAAATGTTGCTGGACCAAGTGGAAAAAGTATTAAAAAGTCAGAAAAAAAACATTTATCGAAAGACGCTAAAGAAATTGTGTTAAATGTGTTTAATGGATTATGTAAAGAATTGGAACGGCACGCGAGTGTTTTAAAAACTGCGGCTTTAACAAAAGTTTCATGTGCTACTGTTTATCGAATCATAAAGGAGGGCATTACAAATAGACAAAAAAGGAGCGACTTTGGACGACATCGATCTATTGAGCAACATGTTTTAGGTCCCATTTCAGAAACCATTTATAATATGTTTGCAGGTAATATTATACCCACACTAAACCAAATTTTAGCTGAATTAAAATCTAAAAATATTATTAATTGTAGTAAATCAACTTTAAGAAAATTTTTACTTTCAAATGGTTTTAAATATAAAACAATCAATAAACGACATACTATAATGGAAAGTGCCCGTTTAATAAAATGGCGTAATGAATATTTGGAAAAGATAACCGAGTACAGAAATAGCGGAAGAAAAATTTATTACTTAGATGAAACGTGGTTTGACACTAACGAAACAATTGGAAAAGGTTGGAGTAATGACAACGTAAAGTGCAAAGTTAATGTTCCAGCTACCAGGGGCAAACGAATATGCATTTTACATTGTGGAGGGGAAGACGGTTGGGTAACCGATGGCTTACTATTAAGTGCAAAAGATATTAAAGACAGTTGTTTGGACTATCATCAAGATATAACGGGTGAACTTTTCGAATCGTGGTTTAAAAATAAGTTATTACCAAATTTAGCAGACAACAGTGTTATTGTTTTAGATAATGCATCATATCATTCTAGACAACTTAAAAAAATTCCAAATAAATACTCTAGAAAGGATGAATTGCAAGATTTTTTATTATCACAAGATCTATATTTTGAAGATTGCTACACTAAAGACCAATTAGTAGAGGTACTTAATACAAAATTATTTGTAAAGGAATATATTATTGATGATGTAGCAAGTAAAAATGGACATACAACTTTAAGATTACCACCATATTACTGCATTTTAAATCCAATAGAGTTGTTATGGTCTCAACTGAAATATAATGTGAGACAAAAGAATGTAAGTCCAAAATGTTACAACACTGTCGTGAAACTAATAGATTCTGAATTTAAAAATATCTCTGAGGATAACTGGAAGAAAGCAATAGAGCACGTAAAAAACATTGAAAAAGAATATCTTAAAAACATTCCTGTTTTAAACAAAATTATTATCAATGTGGAGAACAGTGATTCAGAGGAAGAAAGTGACGAAGTATAATACCAAGACAACTTTCTCTCAATACTGAGCTTACCCGGAATATTTTCTTACATAATCAGATGTAGGGATTATCGACATATATTCAACACCAAACTACTGCTTCAATTTTTTAAGAAAAACGTGGCCTTATTATGAAAATCAGTTCTTAGGAGAAAATATAATGTAAGTAAGTGTTGACTAGATAAACTTTTAATTTTTACATCAAGGTTTTATAAATTATTTAAATATATATTTTTTTCTTTAACTACCTACCGTTCGCTCAATTATTAATTAGTTTTTGTATACAAACCAATTATTGTTTGAACATTTTATAGAAAATGCATTGCAGAAATATGATTAAAGTAATTTAAACTTACACAAAATCATCAAGACATAAAATTAATCTTTGTTTATAACAATAGAAATTTCTTATTTCAATTTCTTATAAAATATACCATATTGTTTCGTGTGGGTAGGTACTACCCTGTTATTCACCAGTCATGGTGCTGGTTGTCGCATTTTTCTCAAATAAATATAAACGACCTATACATGTGGGATCAGTTAAAACACCGCTTACGATAAAGAAATTCTGTTCCAAATACGATAGAGCAGCTTTGGCTTTACACAGGATGAATAAAATGCAATTTCCTAAGGATATGTCCAAAACTTGCTTGAAATCATGCCGAGAAGGATGCAGGCAGTAATAAGAACTAGAGGAAGAAATACTCACTACTGATCATGCACTTGTTTCAGTTAAAACGACTTGTTTAAGCAATTTAAATTGGCATTTAAGTTAAGAGTAAAATAATCTTATTTACCTAACATTAAGCATTTTTTTTTTCGCAATTTTCTCCGCATAAAAACTTAAAATTGTTCAATAAACATTGCTAAATAAACTCTTCTTTACAATAAACGACTGGATTGACCAGCGTTTATTTTCAAAAAACAAAAATTTGAAAATTCCAAAATATTCGATATTTTTGTCCATGAGTGTAGATGAAAACAAGTCAAGAAAACGTGGTAGACGATACATAGAAGAAAATATGCATGCAGTATGTGCAAGGAAAACTTCAAATAAAGTAAAAAGGGAAGACAGGACAATGAGAAAAATCAACACCAAAACTACGCCTGGCTTTCATTAATAATTATAAAAAGGGAAGGACGATAAAAAATAGGATATAATAGTTCCTACAAAATCGAAATTAACGAATAATTTTAACATTGCACATTTTTTGTCTTGCTAGTAAAATTAAGTTTTTTCTTCTGAATATGCAATGAATTCATCTATCTTGAACATGTGTGATGTTTTAATGACACAGCAGATACCATGTGCTGTGATGACACTATACAATTCAACAACCCTTCGCCGAGTGACAGCGGTCAGACACATGTGAATATAAAGCAGGACAAAAATTTGACAACACTGCAAAACAACTGTTGCTTTACAGACTGCGCAGTAATGAAATGTTAAATATATCAAATATCTTAAATTATTCTAAAGGAAAAAACTCACCATAAAAGCATAAACAGCAAATTTTTCTAAAACCCGTGGTTAAAATCTTATAGATTCTACTTACAAACGTAACGACTTGATCACAAACATATTTAAATTTCAACATCACCGACTAAAGAAACTTAAAGAACACGTAGAGCAAATAAAGAGGCCGATTATAATATGAGACAACGCGTTTTTAGCACCCTAGCATAATTGATGGTCCCCTAGACAGAATCCTTTATTGTACAACATATACTATAGGGGGAAATATCCTTTGATAAATCTTTAGATCTAGATGTGTAAACGCAGACTACCTTTCGTTTCGAGTTTTAAAATTTTTAAATGCGAGGACTAAATGCCAGACGCGGTAATTAGGATTGTTTTGTTTAAACTGTTTTATTGTAAGAATTGTCTTTCAATTTTGTACGTAGCTCCAAAAATCAACGAAAATTTTTATTAATATATATCTATTCCATAGTATTTTAAATAAAATTTACTGGGAGATGAAATTGGAATATTTCAATAGAAAGATTCAATTACGAATTAGAAGAAATGAGAAAAGGTTAAAACCAATTTAGACAATAGGTCAAATAATGCACCCACCGTTTACTCGTAGATATAGCCAGACGACAAAAATGTATGGGGACTGTGAAGAAACTAGATTTTAGTAAATCAAGCAGAAAAGCATTGTCCATTACTTAGAAAATTTGGGAGCACGGAGATTCAGCTAGAAACAAAATACCAACAGAGTGGTCTCTCATATTGTAGTAACCTCAAGAGCATCTACTGATCGTTACCACAACACAAAAGTAAAGCAACCACCACATCTACATCCTGCCTACATCTGAATATCAGAAATTAAGTCTGGAAAGTACTTGGCTCCCATAAAATCTATCTAGAATTTTTACTACAGTTTAGCAAATATGCTAGGACATGGCTGGCTAATTGCTATACTGATATCTTAGGATCAGCAGGAAAGCCAAATGATCAGCATCAAATCTACCCACTACACCGTTTGCACTGCTAAACTGTGCCAAACTGCTGGAACGCTTAATCTACGGTAGAAATAGTAGAAACATATATTTGAATTGATACCCGTTGAACAAGCAGACCTAACCGCAGTTGCACAGATCAGATCCTATCCCTAATAACACATATTGAAGCAGGTTTTAAAAGAAAGCTAAAGAAAGAAAGAAAGCTTAAAATATTTGTTGTTTTCATTGATCTGTCAGTTGTATATGATACCGTCTGGAGAGAAAGACTAATCTCCAAACTACTCCGTGCAATTCCGTGTCACAAAAATAACTAAACTTATTGATAGCATGTTCCTGGCAGACCCTTTCAAATTATAATGGGTGATTTAAAAAGTGTCCAAATTAAGTCCAGCAATGGACAGCCGCGGGGATCGGTGCTGGCACCCTTGCTGTCTAATTGGTACATTGAGCTTTAAAAATACCTACAAAGGACGGCAGCAAAACTAAAACGCGTAATAATATAATCCAAATGCTATGTGACACCACGTGGAGTTCTTCAATCGCGGTACTCAGATCATCAGCTCTTTAACTTGTTGTATATGAACGTGTAATGTAATGAAAATGGTGTTGAATGTATTTTATGTTACGTTATGTCACTAATTAAAACATGTGTGTGGTAACCTACATAAAGTAACTGCGTAAGTAATGAAGTGAGTAACGTCCCATGACATCTGTCAAGGTCCAAGTGACATGCCATAGAACTAATAAAATGTCAAGTATATGACACTTGTATACTAATTTCCTAATTCCTAAATAGACCTAAATGTGTTTACTTAATAAAGTTTTAAACATTTTTTAGGCTTATAAACAAATTGAATACCTTTACGAGCTTTAAACATATCAATTTCAAAATTTGAGATTGAGTTATTGAAAGTCAAAATTGGCATACATTTGCCGTGAAACCATAAGTGATAGAGGGCTCGTTTTTAAACAAATACCCTCGTAAAATGATATGTTTAAAGCTCCTAAAGGTATTCAATTTGTTTATAAGCCTAAAAAATGTTTAAACTTTAACAATTTTCTAGGCTCTCCTAGTGAACCGATTTGAATTTTACAAAAAGCGTTTGAAAGTTTGAGCCTTCCTTTATATGTAAAAAAAATTTGCAACTATCTGAGGGCCTTATTTAGGGCCTACTATAAATTTGAAAATTTGCGATTTTTTTTCCAGTAGGCTGGATTGCAAAATTATTATGCAAAACCTATCCGACCGATCTTAACAAAATTTATTACACGTTTTAAACATATTAAAAACTTTTTCTAGGCGGAATATGGAGCTTGTAAGTCAAGTTTAGAAAGCCGAAAACATTTAAAGGATTAACTTCATTTTTTTTGTACTTTTTTATTCCAATTATTGCTATTTTTTCAACAATAAACATTAAATTTTCAATGTCTAGCTAACGAAATATTGTGTAAAATTGAATAAAGAAACTTTTAACTTCTTATAATTTTTTCTCTAGGATCAATATTTTTCGAATTATAAACGAAAATAGGAGCCAAAAAAATGAGAAATTTTCAATTGTTTTCAGATTTTGTTAAATAAAAAATTTAGCACAGGGTTTGCGACTGGGGCATATTGTGATTATTGAGATTGGCCACACCCTGAAGGGATTCCAGTAAAAAAATAGCTTCCTATGGAAAATTTCCAATCCAAAACAGATCCCGCCTAGACTAGTTGTAGTTTAAGTATGCTACAATAATTATTGTGTTTTGGAAAAAGGTAAAGCAATAGAAAGTATTTTTGGAGTTGAACTGAATCTATAAATTAAATAAAAGCCATGTATGAACTGGTCTTAATTACTAAATACATCATTTTTTCAGTTGTATTTTCAGCGTTACCGTATTGAAAATCCGGAAGTTTTACAGAAAGTTTAATGTTCGCGGAGTTTTTCTCACTGGTTCATGATAGTTAGAAACCGATCCACTACGTTCGTGAATTAGACTGCGGATTTTTAGTCAACGCAAGAGCTATGCTTGCTAAAGTTTTTTGTTTGTTGTTGGTTAATCCTAACCAAAAAGTAGTCAGGGACTACCTCCGCAAACAAAGCTAATAATTTACAACAAAATAAATTATAGAAAGCTGCACCAGCAATCATATTAGTACCGTATTATAATTTTAAATGACGTTAGTGCAACAGCATATTTCATCAACGATTAGATAGTACTGATATCGGTATTTATTATAAGTAAATATAAACTGGTAGATTATAAAAATGCAGTTGAAAAGCTAACATTTCCCAGACAAAAGTCATTATAACAGTAAACAAATTTACATAGATATGGAATATATAAGTACCATAAATTGCATTATATTATTCAGTAAAATATTACATAAGACGAAAGAACAAAACGGAGAGATATTTTAGTACAATCCATACATTTTAAAATCGTCGAAGTTTGAATTACAATAAACAAAACAAACAATAGAATATAAGACCTTTATATGTACTTAATAACACCAACTACACATATTCAAATTGGATATAACATTATAAAAATAATACTCAGTTACCCAACTACAAAAGGTTCTATGATAACCCCAAATTAGTTGATAATCCAGGTATTCCGATAACCCCAAGGGATAACCTTTGTCATTATGCCAATTGTTGGGGTATTTGTGTTTCTTATAATGATTATTTGGCTTATCATAAACCATTTTAGTAAACAAATAAATCAATGCTGACATGGCAACTGTCGAGGAAATTAGCAATTTCAAATATAATAGAATTTTCTTGCGACATTTTAATTCGGTAATTATTATTATATTATGGGAATTGCTACAAATTTTAGAATTAACAACTATTTTATTGTTGTCATGACTTTCAGGTCGGAAGTTGTTTTTCAAAGTACATAAACCAACTGGATCGGTGTAAATAAAAATGTTCTATATCATTTTTATTTTACAATAAATTTGAGCAGGGGTCGCAACATTCATATGACCATGAGAATACAATGTTATATAGTGTGCAATTAAATGGTTGCATTACAATAGTAACATATTAAGCACTAACTAACTAAATAAATATACAAAAACATAGATAATAGCAAGTGTTTAGTACAAATTAAATGTTCAACTATGGAGCAAATGGTCATCCAGTTTATTTTTTAAAATATTGACAGATGGAGCATCTATGATCTCAGCCGGAAGGCTATTCCATATCGAGAACACTCGATTACAGAGAAAAAATTGTCTAGTTGTTACTAAAAAAGTTTCCTTTTTAAACTTAGGTTTGTGGCCACGAAGACGATTGTCATTGTCTAGTATAAACATATCCCCAACATTTCCAAAATTGTATTTTACTATCAGAAACGTAATAATTAAATCGCCTCGCCAAAGTCGACGTTGTTCAAATGTAGTGAGATTGGCCATATTCAGTATTTCTGTATAGGTACGTAGGTCTTGAGCGACCAAAAGATATCCGAGTGCACTGCCGCTGTAGGTTTTCTAGAGTACTACGATCACGCACTAATACCGGACACCAAACAGTTCCACAATATTCCAGAACTGGACAAATGTACAGTGTATACGGATGAACTAAGCTCATAAATGACAGTTTCGGAAACGTTTTATTTAGTAGATATAATTTACTGTTAGATTTTTATAGAAATATGCAAAATAGGTATGTTCCGACCAACTTAGATTGTTATTAATTATAACACCTAGATCATTATGTGATTCCACTGTTTTTAACCCGCGCCCATTAATGGAATAAGGAAAACACGGATTATTTTTACCCACGTGAAGGACTACACATTTGTCCACATTAAGACGCAGCATCTAAGTAGAGCACCATTCCGATATGCAATCAAGGTCATCTTGTAGTAACTGGAAATTTACGGAGGGATCGGAAAATAGCTTCGTGTCATCAGCATAGAAAGCTTTGCTGCTTTTAATGTGAAATTGTAGATCGCGTGACTATGCTAAGAATAAAAGTGGGCCCAAAACTGATCCTTGCAGTACCCCACTTAAAATCGTTCTCTCAGCTGGAAAATATTCCCTAACTTTAACACAAAACTTTCTATCTGCTAAATACATTTCAGTAATTGACCACGGATACCCAGGTATTCCAATTTATGTAATAGTCTTCGCTTTGGAACTTGATCAAAAGCTTTAGCAAAATCGAGACGTCTACCGGGGCTTTTCTGTCTACCGCTCTTAACCATTCATTGACACACCAGAGAAGATTTGTCATTGTAGAACGTCCTTTGACAAAACCATGCTGCTGTTCTGGTATAACCAGTTCATTTTGCAGAAAATCAGAAATTGTTTCGACAATAATAGATTCCATTATTTTAGATATTATAAGTGTTAAGCTGATAGGACGATAGTTATTAGGAACCAATTTGTTCCATTAAAAATCGGTGTTACAGATGCGGTTTTCCATAAAGGAGGCAAAATATGTGTGGTGATTGATAAGGACATAATCATACATAGTGGGTAAGCTAAAGCATCAGAACATTTCTTAAAAATAAAGAAGGTATTAAGTCGAGACCAGGAGACGAATTATTTTTTAGGCTTTGAAGATGATGTTTAACTTTTTCAGGAGTAATGATTATATTTTCAAGCGAAGAAGAAACTCGTGACAAAGTAATATTAGGCAACTGATGATTAGTGGGTTCTCATGAAAACCATTTTTGCGGAAAACTGGAAAAACTTTGTTAGATTTGTAAAGTCACAAAGACTAAACTGGCTTGGTCACCTAGAAAGAATGCCAGATAATCAAGCTGTAAAAGTAGTCCAGATATGGAAGCCCCAAGGAAACAGAACAAGAGGATGGCCCCGTAACAGATGGATAGACGACATAGAGAGGGATCTTAAAACCATCAGGCAGTGGCGAAGGAAAGCGTCCGACAGGGCGGAATGGAAGAACATTGTTACGCAGGCCAAGACTCACAAAGGGTTGTAGCACCATTAGAAGAAGAAGAAGATAGCTATAAGCCACAACAAAATAGGTATATGGAGTGCACAAAATTACTACACAAAATGACTTAAGAAGCTAAATGTAAACAATCATACCTACAAATATGCCTCCATATTTTCCTATGTGGGGTTAATAATAAATGACAGACACAAAAACCTAATGAACATTAAATTACTGAATCGAGAATCTTAGTAATCTCTAAAACATATGATAGGCCAGTGGTCACATATGGCCACTGGCCATGGACTCTCTCAAGCACTGATCAAAATCAACTGAGAATCTTTGAGCACAAAATACTGAGGAAGATATTTGAAACAACGCATTTCACCTGTGGTATGCGGACAATTAAAATGACCACGAGCTAGATGAATTAATGCAGGCCACAGATATTGTTAGATTTTTAAAGGACTACTACTACTACTACTTGTCGATTTATAACGTTCTCCGCCGTTTTCAGACTTCCAATCGCCACTTAGTCCGGTTGTTCCATAAGTCTTCTTCTATTTCCCTCTCACTCAGTTCTTTATTTATTCCTTTGCTCCAACTTTTTCTCTGCCTACCTCGTTTTCCCTTTCCTTCTGGTTGCCATTTTAATATTTCTTTTGGTATTCGTTGTTCTTCCATTCTTTGTATGTGTCTGAACCAGATAAGTTGTTTTGTTGTTAGGTCATCTGTAATTGTTCGTTTGATTTCCATTATGTCTGATGGATTCGTTGGTAATCCTTTTTCTTCTAGATCTTCCTGCGGCTCTTCTCCAAAACCTCCTCTCTTTGTAAAGTAACGAAGATTAAACTGGCTTGGTAATCTTGAAAGAATACCGCAAAATAGAGCAGGAAAAGTAGTCCAAGGATGGAAACCCCAAGGAAAAAGAACAAGAAAAAGGTAAAAGATCGATAAACGATATAGAGGAGGACTTAAAGCCATGCACATCAGGCAGTCGAGAAGTAAAGTAGCAGAAGGTAAAAATATTATTATCACGCTAAAACTCCCAAAGGGTTGTTGCACCAAGAGAAAAAGGATCAGTGGAATGAACAATTAAGAACAAACATTAAAAATAAAATAGAAGATGAATCACTGGACATTTTCCAATTAGTATTCATCGTGACTTGGCAGTGCAACTGGACACAAAATAAATTATAAATAAGTTGGCATGAGAACATAAAATTTAGTACTATATATTACAGTTATTATTAATTATCACATCAAACAAATTTATTACCTAAGCTTACAGCTTAGTGCCACCAAAGTGTCACAAACATTGATGTAGTTGATCAGTCTAATAAAGATATAATATCACTATAGAAAATTAATAAAGTAACATGACCAAATAGATAAATGTACTTGTAAAGTAGGTAATAAGTCAGATACTACATATTAGAACTGAGAACAGTAGATTATAGAACTGTTTTGTTCAGAAAAGAAATAGATGAAATTCAAGAGGGTATTCCAAATCTGAAGAGGCAGTATATTTATGGAATACATACTATATATTCTTGTAATTCTTGATAAACAATTAGCAGTATGAAGAAATGACAAGATAATAGACCTAAAGCTTAGTTGGTATTAAGAAAAATACTGATAAACTGAGGCATACAGTTTATTATAATAATTCGATAGGACTAAAGTATGCTGTAACTAGAGATTAAATAATAAATTGACTATTTCTTTAATTTTCTGTGTTATTTGGTAAGCAAATCACAGAATTAGAAAATTAAAACCATCAATATGTTTTTGGAAACTATTTTTTTGAAAAACAATGGAATGGAAAACTTGAAAAATTGACATTATTCTTGGAAATGGGCCCATTGTTCACAAACTTTTTTGTTCTGAATAGATAAAATTGATTAATATAATGGTTTTGATTTAAAATTTTCATCTCTTCCATACTCTGCAATTACTATGCCAAGAAATTCACCTATTTACCACATATTATAGCATTTTATCATTTGTCTCCTCGTCAAGAAAACATTCTCAAATGAAAAAAAAAAATTGTGCTTAAGGTCTTTAAAACACTTGTAACACCATAGTGTTTTGACAGTGGAAAATAAATATGTCTAAAGGTAACCGAAATTGGAATGTTGATCATATACTCGCTTATGAAGTTAAGAAAGGGGTGAAACAATTTAAAACCATTCCAAGGAATGCCTAGAAAACCTATGAATGAAGACGAAACATAAAAGTTAAAGGGTTTGAAAAATTCTGATTTTTCTGAAATTTTAGGTGGGAAAAACATTGTCATAAATCTCAAATAATAAAAAAAGCTGCAACCAAAATATGAAATTTTCATATTTTCACGAAAAGTGAGTAAACAAAGGTTCATTATTGCCCATAATAGGTAGCTTGATTGATGTTTTAATGATTTACTTACAAACATTTCAGTTAGTTCACAACAGTGATTATAATGAATGTTGATGTTTTTGAGCAATACTTTTGACAAAATGATAAGTGCTAATTCAAACAGATTGTTTAAGGTCATTCAAGAAAATTTTAAAAGCACAACTAAGTCAGTGGCTTTTGGAAAGATCAATAATGTTTGAAAACTGTATTGTGAAAAAGAGCTGTAGTGATTGTACACAAACATTAGTTTGTAAAATATGTTATTGGCAAAATGACAAAAAAAAACAAATATTTTTGTAGTTATGACTTCCGCGTTACTTGCTATTAAATTATATTCAATTCTATGGAATTGGGACCTTATCTAACCTAACCTAACCTAAAAGTGAAAAGTTGTGTAATGATAAGCAAAAGTACCTACAACATACAAAATGGAAGATTGTCAGAAATATTTTCAAGAAGCAATTAAAGAAATTAGAAAAGAGCCATAAATATATGAAAATGTTATTAAGGAACAGCAAAAATTGAGATCTTAATCAGGTACTTAAATACCTGCATTTCTCCTCTTTTTTATTATCATAGATAGGTAGGTTTTAATTCTATATATTTAAAAAAAAACGAACAAATTCATCTGTAGTTCCATGCAACTAATTAGGATAAAAGTTTTTTTAATAAAGTGTATAATATATAAATATCTATATATTATTTAGTTACATATAATCACAGCATGAAACTTTAGATAAACAAGAAGTAAATCTTCCACACCAGAAACAACATGATATTCTAACCAATTCTAACTTTCTGAGGACAACAGGTTACAATTGACAGAAAAATAGTAAGAAAAACTATTTCCAGCTGATAAGAGATTCCGTATTTAGCAGATTTCACTGTATTATTAGTTTCTTATCTATCAAATTTAAATAGACGGATAGTTTTACTTTTTAAATTTCAAAACTATCATAAATTATTTCAGGGAATAAAAACTGGGGAAAATAATTTATATATAATTTAGAAAAGCCAATGTGGATGTCACATGACTTCATACTCCAATATTTAAATTACCAAATGACAATTGCTAAATATTATTATCTTATGAAAACTAATTCCACAAGTAACAAACAGGTAAACAACTGAGAAGATACACAGCTTATGTGCATATATTGTTTATCTACATGGATAAGCATCTTGGTCATGCTCAATCCTTCATATGTACTTTAATATTTGAATTAAAGATGCTTAAATCTTTTTCTGTAATTATCATAATTGCTCAATATTACTGTCTTGAAAATCTATTTTTCCAATGGACAACAAACTGGAGAACTAACAACATGCTTACAATTATAGTATGACTTGTAAAATCATGTAATGGAATAGGATTCTGAAGCAGTAATGTTTTGCTTAGACATTTTTTAAGCTTATGTGAAGTAAACATCTTAGCATGTATTTTAGGTATATATATTTTATCAGTTGTTAACATACATCATTTTGATTTGTTATAAAAACTTTTAGGAATATAACACTAAATTAATATAGCTTTTTTTATTATCGGATAATATTATGTTGATACTTCTGGATAAGGGTTTATATTTCTATCTAATATCCACAGAAGTATTTTAAAATAAATAGAAAAAAACAAAAATGACAAGAAATCCATTTTAAAACCATCAAAAGGATTTGATAAAAAGGGTTAAATATACATTAGACACTAATTATACATGACATTCCTATGAAACAGGTTGTGGGGCCTTACTAAAATCTAGGCACAGGTGCAATTCATATAACTATTTTTGTATTCACCATCTGCCCGCAACAATAGATTTTACATTTTTTAAGGGGTTAGCCACCCCGAGTGATTTGACCTTTCAAGTACTCAGGCTCCCACCCCAAAATGTAGTCGATTGTGCGGGACATGGTGCGCCAAAAAAACTCATCAATGCACTAGACGCGTTCTCCCAGAGATAGAGATGTAAGATATTTCACGATCTGTGATTTTGTCGCTTATAATAATAGGATACTGGCTTAGTTGCTTGAAAATATTTATTTTTACATTCCTTTTTTATCTTTTTACAAATTTAATGTACATATCAATATATCTACGTTAGGCCTTAATCCCATTTAGAAAATGACATATATCGACATTTTTTTTTTGCTTTCACTAAAATCAACTTTATATACGACTTTACGCTTATTCAGACTGTAACAAAAACAATTTGATTTGTTTTCCGTACTTTCATTCTAAGGAAATCTTAAATGTAAGTAAATAAATTGATAAAATAATGATTTGGTAAAACAATTAAGATATTTTGAAACTAATAATGTAAATTTTCAGCCAATTGAGATATTTCAGCCAAGGATCATTTAAAAACATGGTAAATACACTTCTACATTTCTTTTTTTAAATGTACGTTATAAATTTCCAATTTTGTATTTATTGTAAAAGTGATAATAGTTGCTACGTAAATCAACTCTACGAGAGTGTAGTAGACATTAGAAATATAGCATTTTTATTCTTAGGTGCAATTTAATTTTAGATTAGAAATTGCTTTATTTTGCGGAAACCTCTATTCAGCTTTTAATTTCAAAACTCTGGTCTAACTTTCTTGTAATCCGTATTGAGTTTTATTGGAGTTGGGTTTACATAAATTGATATTTTGTGAATTTTATTTTTTTCGCACATATCGGTGTCACTTAAAAATCACGGGCTTGCTCACCTCTACTAGAGGCATTCTCTGAGATGCATCAGAAATGAAAAAAATACTGCGACAGTCTAGTTCTATGCCGGGTGATTCGATTCTCGGACTCTATAGCGCATGCGGCTCCGAAGAGCGACTTTGCAACCGGCTTTTTGGCAAGAAAATTGACAAGTGCAAGGAAAACAAGTGATTTGTAAGTGCAATAATTGTAAAAATAAAAAATATAATAAACACAGACCATTTCATGACATTCGCAAAACATGTTATCAGCAATCATATCCGTAATTTAACTGTTAACAACAACTCTGGGAGATAACAACATTGCCGCTAACTATTTAGATAAACGTTGATTCTATTAAATTTAGGCCGCTAAAGATTAGAAAATTAATGATTGCTTACCCACCAAAATTAACAGGGTATATACACGAAATGTACACACAACACTTAAAATTATAACAAATTCATAAAATTTAAAATGGCGGCCGCCGACTTTAATGGCCAACGTCAACGTGACGGGTAGGATCCGGGCTTTAACATTCAAACGCGCAATAGGAGACCGAGGTTAACTTTTAAATTCGCGTTGCCATGCTGCCGCAAATTCCATAGAAATTCGCCAACAAATTTTTGATTAAATAACAGTGTTGACGTTTTGATATTAAAATCCATGCTTAGCTAGGCATTCATTTATTCAATGTAATATTATAACGTTTATGAAAATTAATAGGTTTTCAGTGAAATTTATAAAATAAAACAAACATGAAGGCTGTTTTATTGTGTGTATCGCTATCAAAATAAAGTATGTAAACGATAATTATTAATTATCCACATGTTTTCCTGATAAATTGCCATGGCAGAGTGAATTAGCCGGACTAGTCCGTAATTGTCCAGAAGTTATTTAATTTGTTTTTAACTTTTACTGATAATACCTATTGTTCGCAAATATATTAAATTTTATTGATGTGGATATATGAAGTAAATATGACTGAAAACATGATATATTCTACAAAAACGATTATATCCAATGATTATTTTAATTTTAAAACATTTTTGAAATAAAAAGAAGTAAAAGTAACATCAGTTTTCATATTGCAACGATTTTTAGTTATAAACAAAAAATTAAAGTTAAATGTTCCGTTATAAATTATGGTTATTAATCTGGAATATATCGTTCGTATTAGTATATACAGTAATTGATTGTTACAATATAAATTGAGATATTTGTATAATTCTGATATCTCCCGAAGTCTGTACACTTGACAACCCTGGAATAGTTCAGTCTGTTGTAAATGCATAATACGAAATTTGCCGAACGAATCCCGACATATCGATTGCACTGCAAGCCGTGTGCTAATAAACTGAGCAAAATAAAAAAAAAATAACAATGAAACTGTTTAAAAATGATTTTCTAAATTCTGGGTGGTAGATATCGCAAAGTATATGAAACTTAAGTATGCATGAAAATAAAAAGGTTGGTATTCACATAATTTGGAAAAGCCGACAGAATGCATGCAGCGTCGTCTTAACCGTTTATTTATTGAGGTATTACAAAAACAAAAACTTACCAATAAGTTAAAAGTTAAGAATCCTTAGTTTAATACACTTGATAAAACACAACAAACATCATTTGTACAATAAAAATCAACACTGTTCAACAATTTGCAGAAAAAAACTAAAATTATTAACATAAAACAGCGATTAATAAAAAACGTACAACACAAAACTAAAATAGTCAATTTTTAAAGTTGTTTCGTAACAAAAAATAAAACAAATTTCGTGGAATTTTTGGTGTAGTACCGACTCCCGCGGTTTATAATGCAGTGTGTGTGCACTCCGTAAATTCCGTTGTTTTGCAACCAGTCTGGACGGCGCGTTTCGCCTTGCATTCAGGTTGTTAGCCGACTTGCGACGCATGCGCTCTAATTTATAAACCAGTCTGTTCCACCGGCAGAAAGTAGATACTCACCAGTGAGTATAAAAAATAGTAGTCTCATTGCATTCCTGTAATAAAACATTCATACATATAATACCAGCACTATTACCTACCATGGACAGTTTTTGTCGATGCACAATGCACATTTGCATTTTAATGTGACCTAAAAAATGTCCCTAGACATGATTTTAATTCCTAGTTCTCTAGGCGGAAATTGGTATCTAATTACAAACAGACATTGATTAAATGAGATGAAATTTAATTGAAAATATATTGGAGAAACTCAATATTTTACAAATGTTCTTAGGATTATTTAGTTTGCAATCCGGGGAATTTGCGTTTGTTATTTTAGGGAGAAGAATATTTTCAATGATCAATTTAGCATATTCATTTTTGTGAAAAATTAAAAATTGTTCAAAGGAACACGCTTTTTACCGTAGGGTTACGTTGGCCTAATATATATAGTACAAAAATACTTGATATGGAATATTTTGTTCAATACAGGGACGGATAGACGAGGGAAAGGGAAATACCCCCCACCCCCCAAAGAAAGTCCAAAATTAAAGAAAACCTATTATTGTCTTTTATGTAGTTTGGATTTATCTTTTTTATGTCTTTTGGTTGGGTTTTTTTTTAAACAGGGACCCTATTTTTAATTACATAAATGGTGACCATGAGTCTGACAGACTTCTGGCTAAAAAAAGCTGTTTTTGTTAAGCTGGCACCTAAAAAATGCAATAAAACAGTTTTTAATCATAAAACAATGTTGTAAAGTCATTTTTATTTAGTGAAAAAGAAAAAAATCAAACTGTAGGATTTATAACAAAATCAGAAAAAATGGTAACATGTTTTATAACACAAAATTTTTAAAGTCATATTCCAAAAAAATTAAACATATACAAACAAATATAATATATGTATGTTTAAAAATAGGTACATTTTATATAAAAAATTGCAATTCTGCACAAAACCTGCAAATCACAAAAAAACATTAAAAATATATTCTACCCTGGTACAATTTATACAAATTTTTCGAGAACATTGCAAACGTATGAGTTTTTGACACGTTGTGCATAAATATGCAGTCTTTCTTCTTAATTTGGATGGACAGATGTAGCAATATTTTCTTATTTCAAGCTTTTCTTCTTCGTTAGCCTTATTTTCGGGAATATCAAGGATACTTCCGATCAGTTCTTTTAGCTGACTTTGTAATCTTGGCATTTCATATCTTCTATGCAAATGTGAGGAAACGAGGTCATCGGCCAGAGTTTCGAGAAATTTGAATCTAGTCCAATGATTTTCGGGAATCGAAGTTAACAGAATGTATGCATTTACTCCACATACGTCTATTTTATAAAAAATAGCCATGGCCATCTACGTGTTCTGCAGCTACAGGAATATTTTACACACTTTTCATCCATCGCGTCTACACCCCTTTGGTCAAGTTATAATACACACTTTTCATCCATCGCGTCTACACCCCCTTTGGTCAAGTTATAAAAAGAATTTATTTCTGGTAGTCCATTAACTGCATCTTCTTCTATGGAATGATGCACGGAAAAATGAATACCACAGCTTTATTTATCTTATTTGTACGGGATAAAAGTGTTAGGCCTTTGGTAAATCCATACAAAGTGTTTCATTACGATTTGGTCGCGAAAGGAAGTGTGGAGGAATATCTTTTTTATTTCTTTGCATTATGCCAACGTAAGTGAGTTTATGTTGTTGATGTAGATGATGTACTAAATCAACTTAACTAAATCAGTTGTCGCCAGTTACATTTCTTTGAAAATAAGGCTATTATCGAGCACAAGTTAATTAAATCAAGCCCAAGTACTTTCGCTTATAATAGCATCTTCAGGGGCATTTCGTCAAAATAAGATCTATCCAGCAAGCGTAGGAAGTTGAAACATTAAAACTAACATAAATTATACAAAACACTACACTAAAACGAGGACAAACAGTTTAAAATTGCTTCTACGCTACATTCTCTGTCAGTTTCTGGAGGGATAATCATTATCCCTCCAGAAACTGACAGAGAATGTAGCGTAGAAGCAATTTTAAACTGTTTGTCCTCGTTTTAGTGTAGTGTTTTGTATAATTTATGTTAGTTTTAATGTTTCAACTTCCTACGCTTGCTGGATAGATCTTATTTTGACGAAATGCCCCTGAAGATGCTATTATAAGCGAAAGTACTTGGGCTTGATTTAATTAACTTGTGCTCGATAATAGCCTTATTTTCAAAGTTCATTTATTCGAGCATTCAACCTCATTTCATTTAGTTACATTTCTGTTAGTATTGTACCATATTGTTTCATTCAGGCAGCCTCCGTCTCTGTTTGCTCTATTCACTTGATCTTCCACTTCAGTTTCGAGCTTTCCGTAGCTAGATAATGTGATGCCTAGATATTTAAACTCCATCCCTTGTTCATTTATCTGACCTTTCAGCTCCAATTTACATTTTAGTAAATTTGCTGTTGTAACCATGCATTTTGTCTTTTTTGGGGAAATTAACGTGTTAAATTTTCTTGTGTTTATATTAAATTGGTGCCAGCATACGTTGTAAATCATCTTCACTTTGAGAGAGTAATATTGCGTCGTCTGCATAGCAGATTATTTTATGTTGTTTTTCTTCCAGTTGGTATCCTTTTTTAGTGCTTACTTTTTATTAATTCATCCATAAATAGGTTGAACAATAGAGGACTCAGGGAATCTTACTGCCTTATCTCATTGACAGCTTTAATAGGGTCGGTAGTTCTTCTTCTACTTTTACTTTTATTGTGTTGTTTTGGTAGATATTTTTGATCGTTTTGATTATTCCTATAGGTATCTCTCTTTCGTACAATAAGTGGATAACGTCCTTTAATTTGACACGGTCAAATGCCTTCTTATGATTAAGGAAACATAGATATGCTGGTTTGTTGTATACTAATAACTTCTCTTGCACTTGCCTCGTTATAAATATAGCGTCGGTGCATGATCTTCCCCACCTAAAACTTGTTGTTCTTCTGCTGATGATATAATTTCAGTCAGTTTAATTATTATAACTTTGATTGTTAATTTTAGTGTTTTGTTTAAGAAATCAATTCCTCTGTAATTGTCAAGGTCCGATTTGTTTCCCTTTTTGAAGAGAGGTATTAGGATGCTTGATCTCTGTTCTTGAGGAATTCTGTTTTGTTCCATTATTTTTTGGATTATTTTTAATAGTTATTTGGTCAAATCTGGTTCTCCTTACTTTAGGAGTTCGTTCGGTATTCTGCCCTCTTCTGTTGATTTTCTATTTTTTCTTCTTCTTCTTCTACTTTTTGTAGATCTTTCGATCTGTTTAATTCTGAAGCTGCCTCTGGTTAATTTCTTGGAAGGTTGATTGCCAACTATCCATCCATCTTTGAGGTGGTCTTCCGGGGGTTCTTGAACCGGGCGGATTGTTTTCTAGGGCAATTTTTGGGAGCCTATTCTCATCCATTCGTCTTACATGATTGTACCACATCCTCTTGCGCTGCCTTCCCCATCTTACAATATCTTGAATTTTGCACTGCTCTCTAATGTTTGTATTTCTCACTCTGTCTCTTCTTGTTTTCCCCATTATTGTTCTTAGGGTTTTCACTTCGGCAACCCTTAGCATCTGTTTCGTTTTGTTGGTATCTTCGCGCACTTCTATGCCATATGTCATGATCGGTCGTATGCAAGTCTTATAGATTCTAATTTTACTATCTGTGCGCATATACGGATTTGACCAGACTATCTCCCGCAGACATCCTGACAGTGCAGATGTTCTATTTTTTAACAGTTTATTCTATTTTTTCTATTTTTTAATTTCCTTAATCCTTTACCTTTTCCTCTTCAATATTTATTTCTTCGTTTATCGTCACCTCTGATGTTGGTGGTTCATTGTCGTCACCTGTAGCATATATGGGTCGAAGGTAGTCTACCTGGCGCATCATAAGGGCCTTCACATTTCACTCTTTTGAACTTGTCTTGAGTGAAATGTCTTTAATCTTTCCTATCGGCCTCTCTTGGTTAAATCTTGTTTCTTCCGACCGCGAATGTCTATTAGGTTTCCGCGGGCAGACGGGTCACTATATTTCCTTCTATTACACACTCTAGGAAGGCAACGGGAAACCACCTAGAGCCTAATTTTCCCAAGAAACAATCATGGAAATGGCTGATAAATACAACGGCCCCGATTACGGGCGCTCCTTAAATGGAGCAGGGGTGCTAAGAATCTCCCGGACAGCTAGAAACATGAACACATTTTCTAAAGAAAGAAAAATAGGTACATGGAATGTAAGAAGCATGTACGAACCAGGAAAAATTCACAACACCATTAAAGAAATGAAGCGTCTAAATATAAGTATCCTTGGAATAAGTGAAATGAGATGGCCGGGGTCTGGAAAAGCAAACTATAGATGATCACATTGTATACTATTCAGGAGAAGACAGCTCAAAACACAAAAATGGTGTAGCAATAATTGTGTCGAAGGAAACATATGAAGCTGTAAAAAACGTCGTCCTATTCTCAGACAGGATACTGATGATACAAATACAATCAAGAACAATCAATGTGAACATATTACCCACACAAGACTATGAACAAGAAGAAATTGAAAAATTCTATCATGATTTAGAAAGAGTATTAGCACCTACAAAGAAAAATGATCCCAATATTATCATGGGAGATTTTAATGCAAAGATTGTGAAGGTGAACAGGAAGATATCATAGGGAAATATGGTCTGGGAATACGAAATGAAAGAGGAGATATGTTGGCATCTTTTTGCGCAGAAAAGCAATAAGTAATAACGAACACAATTTTCAAACTTCCAAAACGTCAATTACTATTTATAACCGGGAATAAGCCACAATTAAAGATAAAAATACGTTTATTGACGTTTCAATTTCCAATTCGGAAATCGTTCTCAAAATACAAATAGTAAATTAAACAAATTTTGTTTTTTGTTTAATTTACTATTTAAAAAAAAAACAAAAAACAAAATTTGTTTAATTTACTATTTGTATTTTGAGAACGATTTCCGAATTGGAAATTGAAACGTCAATAAACGTATTTTTATCTTTAATTGTGGCTTATTCCCAGTTATAAATAATAATTAATTTACAATGCCACAAGAAAATAGCTTCAGAACAATATTCCAAAACGTCGTCTTTACACCTGGAAATCACCAGCAGATACACCTGAACGAGTTGTTCGTAACCAAATGGACTTCATATGTATAAATAAGAGATACAGAAATTCAGTATTAGCAGTAAAAACATATCCAGGTGCAGATGAACCAACAGATCACAATATTTTAGTAGGAAAAATAAGACTGAGATTAAAAAGAGTTGCAAGGACGAATAAGCAAACAGTTACTATTGATAGAGAAAACGATGCTAAATGATACTGTAAAACAAGAAATAACTAGTATATTAGAACAAAAAATGAAATTAACATCAAGCAAAGAAGAAAGTACTAAGGAAAACTGGACGATAATTAAAGACATCTTAAAAACTGTTCAAGAAACCAAAATTGAGTGCGCTAAAAGCATGAAAAACAAGGGTGGATGACAGAAGAAATACTGAGACTTATGGATCAAAGAAGAGAAGTCAAAAATAAAGATAAAAACGAATACAAGAGGATCCACGCAATAATCAGGCAGAAGATAAGACACGCGAAAACACAATTTCATAGTAAAGAATGTAATGAAATTGAACAATATGAAAAGAAACACGATACATTTCATCTGCACAAGAAATTAAAAGAGGTCGCTGGAAACACACGGAAACAAGTATCCCAAAGTTTAGAAGACAGAAACGGACACAGAATATTGAACATCATGTCATTATTAAATATTGGACATCAATGAAAAGTTAAAAGAATGGGAAAACTACATTTCTGAATTATTTGAAGATGAGAGAGTAGAACACTATACACCGATTGCTATATCAGGTCCATCTATAACAGAAAGTGAGGAAGACGTTCAATACAAACGGCAAAAAATGGAAAAGCACTTAGCCCCGATGAAGTAAGTGCTGAAATACTAAAGTTTTTGTGAGAAAATGGACTTAAAGCTCTGTGTAATCTCTTTAACAGAATTTATGACATTGGGATATTACCAACTGATTGGTTAAAGTTGACATTTGTCACAATACCTAAGAAACATTGTCCAAAGACATGCGGTAATTGTCGGACAATAAGTCTGATGAGTCACGTTTTGAAGATCTTCCTGCGAGTAATACACAGCAGAATTTACACGCTGTTAGAGGACAGAATTAGCAATACTCAATTTGGGTTTAGGAGTGGCTTGGGTACAAGAGAAGCCTTGTTTAGTATACAGGTGCTAGTACAGAGATGCAGATATATAAATCACAATGTGTACATTTGTGCAATCGATTTTGAAAAAGCTTTTGACAAAGTCCGACATAACAAAATGCTAGAAATATTGGAAACAGCTGGATTGGACGATAAAGATCTACAAATAATTACAAATCTATACTGGCATCAAGTGGCAAGAATAAAGGTTGAACAAGAACTGTCGGATGAAATAAATATAAAAAGAGGAGTGAGACAAGGCTGTATATTGTCGCCTTTACTGCCTAACTTATATCGGGAATATTTAGAAGCTTAGGAGACAACCGAAGGTATTATTGTGAATGGAGTAACCGTCAACAATATTAGATATGCAGACGATACCTTAGTCCTTGCCAATTGCGGAGAAGACCTTCAAAATCTAATGAACAAAATAAAACAGACTTGTGATCAGTATGGATTAAAACTCAACGTTAAGGAAAACTAAATATATGATAGTTAGCAAACAAAATTATATACAGGATGACGGTATAAAAGTCGGAGATTCCACACTGGACAGAGTAGAGAAACTCGTGTATCTCGGCAGTAATATCAATGAGAGCTGGGATCCAACCGCAGAAATTAAAAGCCGAATAGAACAAGCCCGAGCTGCCTTTGTAAAAATGAGAAACGTACTTTGCAGTCACGATCTTAGCATTGACCTTAGAGTTCGTATGACATCTTGCTACATCTTTCCTGTTCTGCTGTATGGAGTGGAAGCGTGGACTCTAACTGAGGCTATGCTTAAACGCTTGACAGCCTTTGAGATGTGGGTATACAGACGACTACTGAAAATAAGCTGGGTCGACAGAGTTAAAAATGAGGAGGTCCTTAGACGGCTGAGCCAAACAACACAACTGGTCAATATAATAAAGAAAACACAAGCTGGAATACTTCGATCACATTATGAGACACCCTGAAAAATATGATCCTTTACATCTGATCATTCAGGGAAAGATCCAAGGTAATCGTGGTCCTGGTAGACGAAGAACATCATGGCTGAAAAATCTAAGGCAATGGTATGGAAAATCAACTACATCGTTATTTAGAGCTGCTGTCAATAAAGTCACGATAGCGAATATGGTAGCCAACATGATATCCTGTGTCCTATTTTGTTGCTGCGTCAATTATGTTATTTTTGAGTTTTTCCCAGCTTTCCTCGATGTTATCGGTTTCTAATATTTTATTCCCAGTGATCTTCTCTGATATTCTTTTTCTGTCCTATAAGTATTCCGTGGATTTCGTATTTAGTCCTTAGACTTTGATTTTTGTTTACTTGTCGACTTAGATATTTACTTATTTTGTATTATTAATATTTTGTCTGAATTTGACAAGTTTGTCATAAGTAAACAACGTATGCTTTGTTAATACGTTAACAGGTGGCGTTAGTAGCAACCATAATAATTTATTCTTTATAAAAAGTATATTAATATAAAAAAACCCTATCGGGCTACATCACAGAAGGTTTTCGGAATAACTGTTCCATCAACAGGCCATCTGGATTTACATCAGTGCTATCTGGTTGCTATCCTAACAGACACTTCGTCTAAGGTCTAGCAACCTTAGTGGAGTCCTACGTAATTGTAACCGATTCCGTTTATATCCTAAACATCCTAGTTTTGTTAACATCAAGATGTAATGTAATATTAATTTTACTACATTTAAAGGGTTTTTACCCATGTATTTAGTGGCATCAAACATGTAAGTCTAGATAGCACTGACGATGGAATAGTTATTCCGAAAACGTTCTGTAAAGTAGCCTGATAGGGTTTGTTATGTTAATGTACCTCTTATAAAGAAATTTTTTTAAATGATTATTTTAATTTTAAGTATTTTATTTAAACTTTAAAAATACAAAAGACATAGTATGATCCGCGCTATTCTGCAGACCGCCTACTCTTCCACTTTTTTTTCTATCTTTTGGTACAAGTAAATGACTGTCACTACCATTTTGTGTTAACACTGAAAGGTGATAATTCTACTTCTTTGGGTATTTGTGAACAAATATAGTCGTACTACATGTTTCCTAAAATTTGAGAGTTGTAAGTTTATTTTCAAAACAGTTATATATATATATATATATATTATATATATATTATATATATATATATATCTACTATATATAATCTATATATAATCTTCTTACTTTTACATTTATTTCAAATGCTTCACTTTTTGCTGATGATAGACGAAAAACGTGAAAATTTACTGTTTTGTGAACTTAATTTGTTAATTATTAATTAAGTCCAAAAATTCGTCTGCAAGAAACATATAGGTGCTTGTTATAGAGGTCCATATTACTCAAAACAACTGTCGTTTGCCTGGCCGGATGAGTATCACGAAAAAAAAGCTTATCTCCCTGGGCTAATAGAGAATATACCGAAATTTATGTAAGGATAAGAAATTAGACATCAAAGAAAAATTGAAAATATAATAATATTTACTAAGAAAGGAGCTAGAAAGATCTGACATGTGTAAAAATAGGAAAGCAGCGGTTGTCGTACCTGTAGATCTGGGAAATTTTAGATAAGACCTGCTGGTCTAGAAAATTTCGGGAATTTTCAGTAAATGTCTTATAAATGAAGTTAACATTCTAAAATATTGGCAAATATATTTTATCAGTTCGATACATAAGGTTATCTAAAAACATGCAGCAGCAATTATAGAGGTCAGCCATAAATATTACGGCTGAACTTATTAGATCGGCCATACATTTTAGAAATTACATAGTCGAGATTTATTACGGCATTAAGAGAAAAATTTTGACAGACGTGCTGATAATATTATTGTATTATTTATAACATCCATCCGCGCGTCGGTTGATTTCACTTTTATCAATGAATGCATTCAATGTGCAATTCTTTGGATGAAAATTAAAAAAATGAATTATTCTCATGGACTATTCCATCCAAAAAACATTTCGCTATTCGGCTCATTACATGAGTTTCAAGATCTCAGCTTCTTTCACTATAAACATGTTTCTTTTATATAAAAATCAATTATATTAACATTTTCCTCTGCTCTTGAACGACTATTTGGTTTGGGCGTTTGGTATAGTCTTGTCGTATATAATGCTTAAAAACAAATAGCTGAGATAGACTTTGGTTTGGTCTAGATTCATTAAGTCATATAATATTTATGCTTGCCTGCCCTGGCGATTATGTTTCGAAAGATTTCCGCGGTTAGTACAATTAAACCTAGAGCCAAGATTAATACTACTACAAGAATTAATATTAAACTCAACAGTCTTTCGGGTTGAACCGCGTCGATTATCATTGCGCCCTGCAAGCACAATCAAAGTAGAGGTACGAGAAAAATTCAAGGATCAAAGACAAAAGACAAAAAAAAATCAAAAAGTAGGAGAAATTTGAACGAGAGATAGAAACAGAATAGATAGAATAGAAATAGAAGACACAACTCAAAACCATTGTACCAATACCTACTTATAACTAGGTAACCGAAAACGGACAGCTAATATAGCTATAGAGCAGAAAAATGGCAGAACTATTTCGAAGAAATACATCAAGAAACGGATAGAGAAGAAAGGGAAACAATAATGAACACGGAACAAAATGAAGAAGAAGAATAATTTACCTATAGAGAAGTAAAAGATAAAATACGCAAACTTAAAAACGGGAAAATAACGGGAGAAGAATATGTGCAGAACTTATAAAATACGGTGGGGTGAGGCACTATACAGAAAGATTTTGAATACAGAATATATGGAGTACGGATATAGTGCCCAAAGAAGAAGGGAATTAATTATAGTAACAATCCCAAAACAAGGAGACCTTTGAATATGTAGTTTGATAGTATTAAACGCTCTATGGGTAATCTATAAATGTTAGAATTAGAGGTCTATTGTATTCGATTGATTTTAATCAAAATTTTTATGCACTATAGGTGATCATTAGATTTGTTTTCAAATGATTGGTTATTATTCTGGTGTACAGTTGGTATAACTGGTTGAGTAGAGAAATTGGTCTGTAGTTTTCTACTTTCATGTTGTCACCCTTTTTATGAAGAAGAATTGTAATGGAGTTATTCCAAGTTATAGGAATTTTTTGACTATACAAGCAGATATTAAAGAAGTCTCATATTTTCTTTAGTAGAGAAGATCCTTTAAGTTTTATAGCTTCTGTAGCTATTCCATTATCTCCCGGAACCTTGTTGTTTTTCATTTTTTTTTTTGAGTGTATATTGTATCTCATCTTGATAAATTTCTGGAATCTCCTTAGATCCCTGGCTTTGTACCTTATGTCTATTGGTTTGATTGATGTTACTATTAATTTGGTTTGTGTATAATATATTGTAGAACTGTAACTGTATACAGTTCAGTTACAGTTCTACAATAACTGATACAGATTCAAGACACAGAATAGGAAACAAAAAAATTAAAATACTGTGTTACGCAGACGACGATGCAATATTAATAGCTCAAGATGCAGATAGTCTACAAAGACTGGTCCACGGATTTAAGATAAGAGCAAAAGAATTTAATATGACAATTTCATCTCAGAAAACTAAAACAATAGTAATCAGCAAAGAACCAACTAGATGTAAAATAAAAATTAATGCCATCAGTATTGAACAAGTAATGGAAATAAAATACCAGGGAATTACACTGTTTAGTTATGGAGACCTGGACAAAGAATGTAGATGTAGAGACGTGAACTGCGACAGAAGAAACTCTGTTTGAATAATTGTCGAGTGGTGGGATACAAATATAAGCACGTCTATTTAAGGTACCCATTTGTGCTTTAAATAAGGTTTCATTAATTAATTTTTCTGAGATAATTCGCATTGTCGGATCTAAATGTCTTAATTTTTCGCTAATATTTTTGGCAAAAATGTCTTGTTGGTCTTCCTTTACCTTCATTGACTACCATAAAGCGTTCGATACAGTAAAGCACGACAAGCTGATGAAGATATTAACCAATATTGGAATAAACACCTGTGATTTAAGAATTGTCAGCAATCTGTACTGGAATAAAACATCATCTATCCGGACAGAGGCAGGAGAATCCGACGATATCAAAATCAAACGTGGCGTCCGTCAGGGATGTATACTATCACCACTTCTGTTTAACATATACTCTGAGGAAATCTTTCAAGAAGCAGTGGGTGATGTTGAAGCTGGAATTCGAATCAACGGAGAATCTATCAATAACATTAGATACACGGACGACACGGTAGTATTCGCTGACAGTTCTGAAACCCTCCAGGAGTTAATGAACAGAATCACAGAGGTCAGTCAGAGATACGGACTTTCACTAAACACTAAGAAAACAAAAAGCATGCTGATCTCTAAGGGAACAGCAATTTGGACAAATCAGTGTAAACGGTCAACAAATAGAAAGAGTAAAAACATACACCTACCTTGGTACAAACGTCAATGAAAATTGCGACCATTCCATAGAAATCAAATGTAGAATAGAGAAAGCAAGATCTGCATTTCAAAAAATGGCAAAAAGTGGAAAAATGAAAAAAGTTATTCAAATGTCATGATTTATCAATGCCCATAAAAATCATGTTACTACGATGTTACATCTTTCCTATACTGTTGTACGGAGTTGAGTCATGGACTCTCACAGACGCCACCTGCAAGAAAATTGAGGCTTTTGAAATGTGGCTTTATCGTCGCATCCTGAAGATATCGTATACCGACCACGTTACTAATGAGGGTGTTCTGTTGAGAATGAAAAAAGAAAAAGAGCTATTAACCACAATAAAAACAGCCAAAATCGAATACCTCGGTCACATCATGAGGAACAGCGAAAGATATGGACTGCTGCTACTAATCTTGCAGGGAAAAGTAGAAGGAAAACGTGGAACAGGAAGGCGAAGAATTTCCTGGCTGAAAAATCCACGAACGTGGTTCAACACAATAACCACAAATCTTTTTAGAGCAGCAGTATGCAAAGTGCAGATTGCCATGATGGTCGCGAATATCCGAAACGGATAGGCACTACAAGAAGAAGAGAAAAAAGGGCAAAGAAGTGAGAGATCAAGTACAAAAAGCAAATAGACTGGCAGGATGCCTTAATAACACTATATGGCGAAACAGACACATTGACACTGAGATGAAGTCAAGAATTTATAAAGCCAGTGTAAGACTAATAATGACATACGCCTCAGAAACAAGACCCGACACAGCCACAACGCAAAAGCTACTGGAAACGGCAGAGATGAGAGTACTGAGAAGAATTATAGGAAATACGCTGAGAGATCGAAAGGGAAGTGAAGACAGAAGAAGAAAATGTAAAGTACAGTGTATAAATCAATGGACACAAAATAAAAAAAAAGAATGGAATAACCACATACGCAGAATGGAGGAGACCCGTGTCGTCAAAAAAGCAAGAGGTAAGTCACTAATCGGCAGAAGAAGTATCGGACGGCCACGCAAAAGATGGAGTGACAACCTTCCATAGAGGTATTAATCCGCCAATGAACAAGCAGAATTGCTTATAAAGAGGAAGAAGAAGATATTGTAGAACTAACTCTTCGACTACTCCTTGTATTTTCTGTCTGTCTGTTGTAAAATCACTCTTTTTATCCCTAAGTTGAAAAATTTCTTTTCTCCTTGTCTCCATCGTTCGTCTCATTACTCATTATGGTCGTTACTTGTGCTGGACATGAAATTAAGAAGCGAAATGCAACCAAAATATTAGAGGGGATCACACAATTCAGATGGAGAATGTTAAAAAATAAGAAAGAAAGTTTATTCATGGCAAAAATAGTAGAGAAAATTAGTTGGAACATGAAAAAAGGTCAGATGGGTTTGAAAAGACATCAAAGCACCCCTGCATGGGGCAGGGATCTTATTTAGGCTAAACAAATCGTAGAATCTAAAATAGGATTTATGAACATTCAATATCTGTTCGCAATTCCGATTCAATTTCAGCTCTAGGTCAACACCATCTTCATACAGGTCAGAAAATTGATTTTTAAAACTTCAGAACCATAGACCCCATCCGCTTATATAAACCAAGAATTATTGGAGTAGTCATAGAAATTAAAAAAAAAAGTCAAATTGTCTGAATAAAAAGTTATCTTCGACATAGAGACTTCTTGGAGCTTTCGTAAAATTCAAGAAGGTACTGACTAGTTCAGAGTTCGATCTTCAACTGAGACTAAGGTTTACTAAGTGCTACGTATGGTCAATGCTGCTATATGGCGTAGAGGGCTGGACACTCAAAACGAGGGATATAAACAGATTAGAAGCTTTCGAAATGTGGCTTTATCGCCGTATCCTAAAAATACCATGGACAGCGAAAATCCAGGACAAATATAGATGTCCTTAAAAGAATAAACCAAGAACGCCAACTTTTCGAAACCATCAAGAAAAGGAAAACGGCGTATCTAGGTCACATCATGCGAAATGAAAAATACCAGTTCCTCCAACTTATAATCGAGGGTAAAATTGAAGGCAAGAAAATGTCCTGGCTCCGAAACATAAGGCAATGGACAGGGATTAACGACATACAATCTCTGATACATATTGCAAGAAATAGAGAATTAATGGAAAATGTGATCGCTAACATCCATTAGTGGATTTGCATCTGAAGAAGAAGAGGAGACGTCTCATAAATAAAATATCGTCCGCTCAGCCCGCCAATATTCCTGAAGACTATTAATTTTAATATTAATTATTGTAATAGAATTATTGCTCCAGGTTATATTATATTATATTATATATATATATATATATATATATATATATATATATATATATATATATATATATGTTGAACAATTATTCCGGGAAAATATCCGTTGGTCATTTTTTAATTGCAGACGTTTCGCCAAGGTCTCACTTGGCATCTTCTGTGCGTTGTCTTCGGTCTCGTAGTCGGTCTACCGACTACGAGACCGAAGACAACGCACAGAAGATGCCAAGTGAGACCTTGGCGAAACGTCTGCAATTAAAAAATGACCAACGGATATTTTCCCGGAATAATTGTTCAACATATTACTCCATCCGTGAAACACTTCAAACTAACATATATATATATATATATATATATATATATATATATAAATATATATATATATTATATATATATATATATATATATATACATGTAATTAAATATATTACTCAAGATGTTTGTCTTAAATGTTTAGGTAACAATGCATTTTACCTTTTATATTCCTATCACATAAAACATAATATAGAAAATTGTTGATTATTTATTTACTTGCATTGTGTTAAATCAATAAAACGTTTATACTTCAACTGATAAGATATTCTATGTTATAATTCTATAAACACAGTTTAGTATGAGGTAGAAGTGCTGATAAACCTTGATAATAACATTTAACTGGAAGCTTGTAAAGATTACAACCGTAATATGATTGTAGTTCGTAGTTTCAGTGACGTGCCATACTATGTATGATACAATGGACGTTCGTATAGGGAGAGCTAAAAACTCTAGCGCGAAGAAATGGGGCTTAACAAAATAAAAATACTTTTTGTATCGTTGAAAATGATTTTCTAGAAATATGCAAATTTAACCAACTTTTAAAGAAGTTTGATTTAATGAAGCTTAGTGCAGCGGTTTCCAAATTGTTTTGGGTTAAAATCTATTATCTTTACCTTTTTCCCATTACCCGACTGGTTTGCCTAATTATCTTTACCTTTTTCCCATTACCCGACTGGTTTGCCTAATTACATTCCTCCATATTTTTTTTATCTTGAGTCATACCAATGTCGAATCTCTTTACCGACATGTCCTGCCTAAACGTCTCTTACCAAGTCTTCTACAACCTTTCTTTCCTACTCATTACAAAAACTGGCAAATTAGCCGTTCTTATATATAATACCCTGAACCTGACTGACCATATACTTCACAGTATTAATGTAAAATGAGTATATTAATATGGTAATTATGGTTTCTTCAAGTAAAATTCCAAGCTTGCTTGAGAATGTCACACGATAAGTAATGAGATTAGCTCGATGTATCTGTGCTTGTTAGAGGTTCCCGCTGAGAAGAATCACATGAATCCATGAACTGAACTGAATATACCGAAGATGGGTTGGATGATAGACCTAGTACTGTGTATGATGAGCTTGATGATGTGTATGATGAGAGTCTGTATTTTGTTAAAATGACTTAAATTTTACTTTGTGCTAGTATTGATTATTGCATAGGCAGTTTATCCAAGCCCATACCTACATATTTGCCGAAAGAAATGTTTTCATTTGTTTTTTCTTCCACGCGTAATTCTTCATGACCAGTGCGTAGTTTTATTACAGTCTGTTGTAGGTCTTCTAAATTCCTTTTAGTATACTTTGTTTTTTTTTTGCCGGAGTTTCCGATGTTGTGCGTCCATTTAGTACTGTAGCATTTTGTCGTGCTTTTGAAGTTCATAAGATCAGCAGCGATTGTACTGGAGTTTCTCTAGGTGATACACGACCTCCTTCATCAACTTCTTCTTTTTCTCCATTATCTTCTTGTATTGGTGAATCCTGCAGACAATAAGAATAATAATTAATTATTATTATTATTTTGAAAATAATGTTGCTGAAATTTTTCAAATTGCTGCCAATGAAACTATACTTTTTGACACCTTATAATAATTACCGGAAACCTCTTACCATCCAAGAAAAAATGTTTAACTATCACCTCAGTCGAGCTAGGAGGATTGTGGAAAATGCCTTAGGAATTTTGGTCAGCAGATTTCGTATATTTGAAAAAAAAAATAAATAATTTCGAAAATGTCTCCAGTGAAGAAAGTCCTATTAACCAACTGTGCTCTTTACAACTGGTTGTGTTTATCAGCTTCAACAAATTATATGCCGTTTGGTTCTGTTGATGAAGAAAATACTGATACTGGAATTTACTTATTTAGTTTTTGTTTTTTTTTTGTTTTAAGAAACAAACATTTCACACAATACAGAGTCACAGGATACACACAACACAGAATCACAGGAAGAGGAAGAGACTATCGATGATCTAGATCAATCAGTGGAAAAGATAACTCCACTACAAACATCGAACTGCCAACAAACACCATCTCACAAGCAATCGGCATCGGAAACATTCAAACGACAGCCTGCGAGCAAAAAGAATAGACTTGACCACCTAACGCAAGCAATGAAGGACCTTAGACAGGTTGGTCAAAATTTTCATGTTTGCAAACTTTGTTTCAGTGAGCTTAATTAATTTACCACCGGAACACGCTGTGATGGCCTTACATGAGATTCAGGGGATTCGGATGAAGCAAAAATTAAGCGTTTTATCGTCGGAAAACTGCTCAGTATTTTTACTCAACACGCCACCAGGTTTGCCAGTGCACATATCTCACAGCACCTCTGCATATTCCGTTCCATCAGGATGCAACTTCCACCATTCTTTTTACATCAATTCTTCACTGGGCACTCCTACGAGTAGCAGTGCTTAGCAAAGGGCGTCTTCGTCATCGAGACTTACTCAACAGCAAAACATTAATCATCCAATGATTTTTGAAAGCGATGATAACAGAATTCATCTACAAGATGCAGTTGCGAATCTCGAAAATTCAGATATTTTGGCATGTGCTATGCAAATGACTGATAATCTAACACAAGTTTAATTTTTAAACGGGACTTGTTTCACCGCAGTTTCTGTGGTGTACCTCTTTTAATATTTTTCTAAATTACTGTTTTAATATTTTAAAAATTTTCAATTAAAACGATTTTTTTGTAATGCATGTACCTATTTATTCACCCTGTTATTGAAACTTACCTTTATTGACTCCCCCAGTAGTTCGGAGATAGCATCACACACCTTGGGGGCAAACTTTGAAATTGCAGGTCTTGAAATCCTAAAAAAATGAGAAAAGCTTCGATAGCTGTTTCCTGTATCTAAAAAAATTATTGGAATCTCAAGCTACACTTTTGGTTTTATTGAATCTTTCATAAACGTGTCTTGTCGTTCGATTTTATCATTTACCATATTCAGAAGTTCTTCGAATTTCGCTGAGGTCATCTCATGGGGCTATCTCATTCACTCCTTTGTTTGTTTACCTCATAATGGATAGCTTCAGCGACTTCAGTTACAAATGCATTTACAACTGTACCTAAACAATTTTGAATCAATTTTTTTTTCTTGAAATCATTTTGCACTAAACACCACACTCTACACTATTCTAGCATCAGTACTATACTTGTACTCTCCTCTCGTATGAACGGTATCAAGTCATTTTTGGTATAGTAGCGAGTAGAGTCTACTCTCTTCGCTTCTCTAGTCTCTCCAAAACGCTACCCATCTAAACAAGCCTCTAGAACTACAGGGATAGCTGGTACATGCCCAAATTACTCTACCGCTAACTCTACTAATGAAAACAAGGCTATGGGGGTAACTCCAATAACATCACTAATGATGCTGTCGGGAATTTTGCGCATCTTCCTGTAAGAAAAATCTTTTCGATCTTTCTAGTTTGATTATTGTTTTTTTCCCTTCTTTACGTCATCACAGCAAATATGCATATGCTACTTTGGCTACTACCACCGGCTGGTAAAAGCAGAGAGACATTTTAAATTTAACCCTCTAAATTTTCAGGACCTTCAAGATTAAAAAGTAATAGTTCTCAAGACCAGTTTGAAGTGTTTTCGATAGAAACGATGTCCAGATTTATTAAACTAAATAAGAAACTTTGGGTATCAAATCACTTTTAAATAAGTGAAAGACAAATGATTGGTCTTCGTTAGTTTGAATAATAAAATAGGTTGAGTTTACCGAAAGTTCATATATCTAGGGATATCGGTTAACCCCATTAATAACACATCTGAGGAAAAAAAGGCGAATAATAATTGCAAACAGGTGTTATCATTGTCTATTCTATCAAAGTACTTAGCTAACAAACGTCTGTCTCAAAAAACTCGTATAAACTTTGAGGGTATACAAGGCAACTATCGAACACGGTGATTAATTTAATCTTGCCCAAGTACTTTCAATCAATAGATCATCTTCAGGGGCATTTCGTCAATTGTCCCTGAAGATGATCTATTGATTGAAAGTACTTGGGCAAGATTAAATTAATCACCGTGTTCGATAGTTGCCTTGTATACCCTCAAAGTTTAATTATTCGAACATTCAACCTTATATTGATTGAAACTCGTATAAGGCTGTATAGAACACTGATAGTCCCCGTTCTCACATATGGATCAGAAGTATGGACGCTAACTAAAACAGATGAATCTGCTCTATCGATTTTTGAAAGGAAGGTTCTACGCAAGATATTCGGAGCGGTCTGTTAGAACGGAATATGAAGGCGTAGATATAACTTTGAACTGCAGAATATCTACAAGCATACGTTTGGTGGTAAAGATATTACCACTATAATTAAGCGAAACCGCCTGCAGTGGACAGGACATGTAGCTAGTGCCCCTAAATAGAACATGATAAAAAAGATTCTAACAGAGCAACCCGTGGGAATGAGAAGACGGGGTAGACCAAAGTTGAGGTGGATGGATGAGGTAACACAAGATGCGGAGAAGATCGGAGTCGGCAACTGGAAAAAGTAAGCAATGGACAGAACAGAATGGCGTAGAAAGCTTGAGAAGGTCCAGACCCTCTACGGGCTGTAGCACCAAGATGATGATGATGATGATGAGTTTACCGAAAGTACAAGCTGTTTATAGCCGCAAATGTCAAACATGGCATAAAATATTTCGGTTTGGCAGTGTTAGGATGTTTTTATAAACATTGGGATTATACTATTTTACGAATTCTGCAATTTTCAATTTATATGAAACAATAACGAATAAATATTTGTCTCTTTGGAGATTAATTGCAATCATCTGTTGCAATCTGGCCACTGCTGATTTGACGATTGCCAATTCTATCCCCTAATCTATTAAAGGGTAATTGCCCTTTCACACGGACAAGACGGTCCTGGCCGTCGGTTTATTATCGGTATTCTGGGACAAGACGGTCATAGCAGTCGTTATTTGAATCGCTCTCAGAGTCAAGACGGTCCCGACCGACGATGAATATAAGTGTTTTCCTATCTATGAGAATGCGGTGTCCTATAAGAATACTTCTAATTTTGTTGGATTATATAATCAGCTTTTGTACTTTCGGTAAACTCAACCATAGACGATAAGAAAAAACAATTTTAGATTATTTTAAAAAATACAGTTAAAACATTTGTTTGCACGCTCCTGAAGACTTCTGTATTATTTTAATTTCAAACATTTAATCAGCATTAGGTATAGTGACTTCCGTATTTGTCGATAGGATTAACGCATTAATAATTTTATCACAATATTTTTATCATCTGGTAATTAAATATCTTCTAAATTTGCTGCGATTAATTTTGAAAAGATTAGTAACCCAAATTCCAATATGACATTTAACTAAGAAGAGAGTTGATTTTAACAGCGTCAGCAAGTTTCGACGGAAAGGATTCGACACACTAAATATTAATTATTATTTCCTGCACCATGCCTGTCATCTAAATTTGATAATCATATTGGAAATAATAATTTTGTTGCTAACAGCTCGGAATAAATCAACGGATGTCTCGTGTGACCATTCTGCAACCAGGATATTTATCTTCGGACTAAACCTCTTCCTCCGGTGATCTTTGGATTATGAGGTGTAGAAGATAATTGTTGTCTAGAGGTTTCATCGCTTGGCTGAAATATTCCGGCTGATTTCAGTTGATTCTTTATCGTTTTGATGTAAAATCCTTCCTTCCTTATCACTGCTACTCATAAAGCTGATTAGATGAGCAATAAGATTGCGCAGCCATGACACTCATCTCCTTTCAACGATACGCTTTCCTAAAATCTTTCACTGCATAATATTCTACAGAAGCTGGTATTTTATTTCTCTCATTACTTGTGCAAGGTATTTCTGTTTTTGCATCTTTATTTTATTATTCAGTTTTGTTTCTTTGAAATCCTTCGCAAGACTTCTTCGTTCGAGACTCTGTCTACGTAAGGTATTTTTGAGATTCTTCTGTAAAGCTTCATCTCGAAATATTATGCACCAGTAAAAAATAAGTCCACATACCAACAAAATCAATGTACAACTCAATCAAACCATGAGAATAATCACGAACAATAAAATAAACCCCAATGAGATGGCTTCCTACTTTGAGTAATATTGCTCCATCAGATCTACGCTCCACAGCAGCATTAACGAGAGAGTACCACAAAATTGTAGCCTAGGTACAATTGCTAATTTATCAAGATATACCATCCATCACAAAAGAGCACCAGCTACAGATCTAGAAATCCACCAATCGTAACCGGAAAAAATCTCAATGGAAAAAAAGCAACAATATATCGATTTTTAAAAGAAAGAAAAGTTGAAGGAAGTGTGGTGCCAAAAAAATCCATTGGATAGAAACTAATGAAAAACTGATGATTTTGTTACAATTTATCGTTTGTTTTACTATGGAGCTGAAACATGAATCATGAAGTATTAAACCGGAATACAATAAATCGACCTAACGCGTTTGAAATGTGGACATTTAGAAGATTGTTAAGGATTCCATGGGTAGATAGAGTCACGAATGCAGAAGTGTTAAGGAGAATAGACAGAGAGAAGGAAATGGAAAATACAATAAAAGAAAGGAAATTGCAATATCTCGGACATGTAATGGAGGCGAAAGATTCAACATCTTGAGACTGTTTCCTGGTTGAAGAACTGAGAGAGTGGTTTGGTTGCAGCTCAAGGCAATTGTTCAGAGCAGCTGTCTCGAAGGTCAGAATAGCCATGACGATTGCCAACCTCCGTCGCGGAGATGGCACTTAAAGAAGAAGATCGTTTTTTATTCCCATGTATAAAATATTTAAGGGAGCAATCCCACCGTTCTAGATTCGCCCTTGATTAACGCCGATTTCTTTTCTAATTAACCAACCTTGAGATTTTCCTAGTCCAAGCCTGGTTATATTATTATGTTTGTATGTATATCATACTATTGCTTTTTAAAATAAGAAATCAAAATTCCTTTAAATTGAATTCAATTATCTGTTCAATAAATATGCAAGTCAAACAAATACCTTCAGATAATCCAATAAACCTTTTTATAAAAAGTCGATAAAACGGTAATTGACTTAATGCTTTGCTGTATAATCGAATCATGAAAAAGAGACTCTTCAAGAATCCATATTGTTTCTTAGTAGTTATTAGATTAGGTAATCGTTAAGTACCAGAGAATATATATATATTCTCTTAGAAAGGGCTTTAGTGACTATGTGAGTAATATTTACGGATATCTTGGGTTTAGTAGTCAATATTGACCTTTAAGTAAAACTTTTTTAGGTTTGTTAAGCTTTCGAGTTTATTGTACTCTTTTTCAATACGTAATAAAAATTAACATAAAAAACTACATTAGAAAACTGAAGTTGTTCTTCATTGAAAAATCTTCAATAGGCTTACCCTTGTGAGGATTGTGTTTTAAAATTAGCAAAATTAATTAACATAATGACATTAAATTGATTTACTTTTTCGTTCTGTCAAAACTTCTTCTTCTTCTTCTTCTTCCTTTATTGGGTAATATCTCAGGGATAATTTGCCCAGCTAACACTAAATTGAAATTATTTTATATTGAATGAACACTATGTCGAAACTTCTTCTTCTTGGGCCAAACAGTTAGTATAGGAAAGTCTATTCAACACAGGATAAAACTTTTTCTCGCTTGGAGGAACAACCAGTCTTTTTCTGCATAGTCTTTTTGATGAGGTCCTCAGAGTTCCACAGCAAACTCTTCTGCAGCTATCTACTTAATTCAATAGCTACTTTACTGTGGACTGTCCAAGTTTCTATTTTTTCTTTTTTCTACCAACAGATGATAGAGAACCCAGGTGGAAAAAGAGAATAATTTGTAAGTTTGTGTTATAGTAGATAAGATAGGAATATATAATTATAGATTAATTTTGGCTAGATTAAGAAAAGTAATCAATAAATTTAGTCTTTGAGGATTAAGATTGGATAGGAAAGAGCATATCTCTATAGGAGTTTGTAGTTTTGTTTTAACCAATTCTTTGTAGAGGTCAAAATTTGGAGAAACGTTATTATTACTAAGGTTTACATGTCTCTTCTATTTTTTATATTTATTTTAGGTTAGTTTGACAGAGGAAGTGTCTATGTTTATGAAAACCTTCATTGCCAATTTTGATATTCGCTCCGTGCGTGACTGACGCGACACCTACCGCCTTCATCTAACAGTTTTGGACCTCCCAATTTTCAGGTTAAACATACGACATATGTTTGACATTGTTAAATACATGCAAAATTGACAATTATTAATAAATTAGTTTTTTAACTATATTTTTTCAGTTTATGTACAAAATAAATGTAGTATTAAAAACTGGGTTTCTCAAAATTCATCATAATATATCTTTTCAACTCCAAATGGAAAAGAAAGGGAAAAATCTAGTACTGGCAAATCAAGTTTTTCACGCAAAAAAGCATTTAAATAAAAACAATAATAGTAAAAGTTATGATATAAAACCTAAAGTCATGTGCAGTTAGCTTGAAGCCTTATGAAATATCATTCAAGGTAAATTATTTAAATTTTTCCTATTTCAATTGCATAAAAATGAAATTATGCATCTTTTTCGTTTCTCTAATTTATATGTAATCTTTGGGAACCTATAAAAACTACACTCACTGTTTTTGCTATTATTAGCACAATTAAATACGCAACATGTATTTGCACACATTTTTGATTTATGAAAATTTATGCGTAAAAATATTTTGTCCAATATTCCAATTTTGTCATATTTCGCCGCTACGCACGCTGGCATCGTTTCAATGTACCCCTACCATGGTCACGCACGGAGCGAATAATATGTAGAAATGTTTCATTTGCTGTTATTAAACAAGCAACAGAGTGTATGTTACTAAGTAATTAAGAAAAAAAAAACACAAATAAAAATAAATTTTTATCTCATTTGAACTTGGAATAATCCCTTTAATATGCGTAACTTTTACGAACTTTTATATTGTTATTCTTTTATTTAAAAGAAGATTACTGTATTTAGCACATTCCAACTGTTGCTCTCAAACTAACATCCTAATTATTATAGACAGGTTTGAGTGTGAGATTGGGATTATTCAATCTACATAAAAAATATACTATATAATTTTATATTTCATCAGTTGATTTCCTATAGTGGTGTCAGTTGGACCTTTGGTCAATACTTATTGTCATAGAATTTTGAAAGGTGCAGATCACATAACTGCCCTTCACAAGCTGTCATTTGTCATATGTCATCTCTATATTTCCGTCAGACCGCCAGACCGGGAGCCCATTCTGTCTCCGGCTTCTATACAACATGTAGCTTCTCCTTATAAATTTTAAAGTGTTTGTTTGTCTTAGTGTATTGTATTTTGTATTGTTATGTCCAAATTTTACATTTATGACATTCTACTATGTCGGATAGGCCACAACTGACGAAGTAAGTCTATAAACGTTTATCACATATAAAATTTTTTCAACCATAAACTTGGAGTTTTTTATCCAAGTGAATTAATTTTTCTTTTTTATAAAAAACGTTTCTTGACTTATTTCAGATGCCCCTGAACATGATCTATTGATCGAAAGTACTTGGGCAAGATTAAATTAATCACCGTGTTCGATAGTTGCCTTGTATACCCTCAAAGTTTAATTATTCGAACATTCAACCTTATATTGAATTTTTTAATTTTCTAATAATAATTTCTGGTTATAAGTTTATCAAATCCTGAATATAAAACAGCCGGTCTTAAAAAACTAAAAACGATCATGTTAGAAAATTCCTTTCCAGCGAAACTTCTAAATAGACTTATTTTTGGTGTCTCTCAAGTCATCAGGACAAACCAAACAGAAGTTTCAACAAACAACCAAAATACATTGCATCACTCTTTACCATATATTTCAGGTTTAACAAATATACTACTAAATACATTTAGAGAAGTACCTAATATCAAAATTGGAACCAGAAATATAAAAACAATATCGAAATTATATACTAAACTTAAAACACCCTTAAATAATAAAGAAAGCTCAAATGTAGTGTACTCTCTACCCTGTAATAATTGTAATAGAGTATATATTGGAGAAACGTCCAGAAATTTGTCCGGAAGATTAACATCTCACAAGAGTGACATTAATCTGAATAAAGTACAAGCCTGTGCATTAAGTGAACATTGTATTACAATGGGCCATACGCCTAACTATGATCAAACAGAAATATTGAGAAGGGAAAAAATTACAAGAAGACTGTTTCTAAAAATGTGTTTAATTAAAACTACACAAAACACCTTAAACAAAAGAGAAGACATTGAAAATCTTAGTGCTATATACAGTAATCTTCTTTTAAATAAAAGAATAACAATATAAAAGTTCTTAAAAGTTACGCATATTAAAGGGATTATTCAAGTTCAAATGAGATAAAATTTATTTTTATTTGTGTTTTTTTTTTCTTAATTACTTAGTAACATAACGGCAAACGAAACATTTCTACATATTATATCAAAATTGGCAATGAAGGTTTGCATAAACATAGACACTTCCTCTGCCAAACTAACCTAAAATAAATATAAAAAATAGAAGAGACATGTAAACCTTAGTAATAAGTTTTGACAGAACGAAAAAGAAAATCAAATTTAATAATGTCGTTATGTTAATTAATTTTGCTAATTTTAAAACACAATCCTCACGAGGGAAGATATAACAACTTCATTTTTCTAATGTAGTTTTTTATGTTAATTTTTAGTACGTTTTGAAAAAGAGTACAATAAACTCGAAAGCTTAACAAACCTAAAAGAGTTTTACTTAAAGGCCAATATTGACTACTAAACCCAAGATATCCGTATATATATATATATATATATATATATATATATATATATATATATATATATATATATATATATATTTATATATATATATATATATATATATATATATATATGCATATATATATATATATATATAATATATATATATATATATATATATATGCAGTGCAAAAAAAAATGTTCCTCTCATGTGTCAGTTCGTTTATTTTAAAAATAAAACAAAATCACTCGGATAGGTCAATTTTGAAACATGTTCCAATATCTAACGGTATCAAAGTTTTGGTATTTCGATGAACCTCCATCACGATACAGTTACAGCTACATCACAGAATGGATTAACAGCTTCACTGCGTACCTGCGCTGTATCTAATAGGAACATGCCAGGTGCTAGGAACTTTGTTTCAACAAACAGTGATTGTTGATCAATACCAACAAGAATTGGTTGTTGGTATTTTATATGATGTTTTAGACCTTATTATATGCCACATTTGGGAGCAAATGTCAAAAGGACGCGGATCCGGCCCGTAAACACCACACTTTAAATTTTCATACCAAATGCTAATGGACGCGGATCCGTGTCTTATTCTTGAAATAAAAGGCTACAAAAAATTTTATTTTCTACTCTATTTGAAAAGTAACAAAACATACACTAAAAATAATATAATAAGAGCAACTTGAACGTTATAGGTAACAAAGAGTACAAAAAATACACCAACTAGAGTAGTTTGCTACTGAATTGCCTTTTTTTTAACTTGGCTTTAGTCACTTCTACTGGATTTTCTTGTCTTCTTCCCGAAGAGTTTCTGTAGAATATATTTTGTTCTTCATAAGTGTTTTGCTAAGGTCGATACTCATGTAAAAATTGTTCATAAACAACAACTGACCTGCATTTAGATTTGTGCATAAATTCTCCATGACAATTTTTTTTGAATGGTTTGTTCCGGCGGTAGTATCAAATTTACCAGAACTAATCCGTTAGGTTCAGTAAGTACATACTTATTTTTAATAATACATACACACTTATTTTTAATACACATTTTAAAACAGAGACGACCACGTCATAAAACTACTGATTCATCAAGGGAGTGATTTTTGTCAGGCTGATATATGTCATTCATTTTTTGATTAAAATAATTTAACAATGGACGAATTGTGTACAGCTTGTCCTCTATAACTTCTCCTACCTCTGGATTTTTGGCAAAGTGTAGACACCGAAGAATTAACAAAAAACGGTCTCTACTCATATTTTCTGGAAACACTTTACATCAAAAAGATTATCCGCTTTCCAATAATCTTGCGTTCTGTTGGTTTTCCATATCCCCATGTGTAAGGATAGCCCAAAAAATTTATGTAATTCTTCGGTAATGAGTGGTTTCCAATTTGTTACTCTAAATCTTTCTGTAATACCCGATAGAAATAACTGTTCAGCATACAGATTCGTTTGTGTCACTGTTAGCTCAAAAAAGTTTCATCCGCCAGAAGACGAAAGTAATTAAAAGGTGTCTTATTTTGTGGTGGCTCTACCCACAAGTTGCAACATCTAATAAACTCAAATTGATTCATTCCATGGACGTATAAACATAGATGGACACAGCAATAAGATACCTTTAACACACAATGTTTTGAAGCTTCGATAGAATGTGATGCTTCCGCAATGAGCATAAGCGTGCTTGAATTTTTAGTCGTGGGTAATTATTCAGATTTTAAAAATTGGAAGTAGTAATAATGTATAAAAAACACGTTCATAGAATTTAAAAAAAAAACGAGAGTTTAACTATTAACAAATCACGTCTTTATAGAAAAATTAAAATACAATTTAATTTGCTTTAAAATTAATACAATTAAATATAGTTGAATTCAAGTAAATTTTTAATAGTATCCAAATAATGCTACAATAAAAAATCTTTATATTTTCTCCTTAATTTGCTACCTAAATAGTTCGATCGTCAATATTATTTGGAAACCTACATAGAAAAATAAATGAGTTTTATTCATTTCACTAATTTTTTTGTATCCATGAGAAATATTAAATTAAAAAGGTACTAAACAGATCTTTTTTAATCAGATGATGTCTACTTACAATTTATAAATGTCTACTAATTTCATGAACTCGTATCTTATTCAATACAATAATCAACATGAATAAACCCAATGGTACGCCTATTAAAATGTAAACAAACACGCTTCCTCATTTCCTCATCTTAAATAATGTAAATTGTATGTACTTACAAATGAAATGAGAGATCGGGATGTAAATATTTCGTTTATTTTATTTCACTTTTCACAAATATCACTCAAAATACAGCCAAAATATCGAAAAATAACTTTTTCCTCAGTTATTGTTAAAAGTAAACAAACATGGAACAGCATTTGAAGTTTGACGTAGATCCATAAGACAGTGAAATGTAAACAACCGTTACCATTTATAAATAGTTTTCAGTGCTTCTACATATAAAATAATTGATTGATATCTATTATACGCTATTATTAAATGATAATGCACACTATGTGCACACATGATATTTTAATTACAATTAAATATATTAATATAACCATTAAATTATTATTTTGATTTGATAGCACCTGTAGAGTATAAAATGCGGAGTAATATTTTCAGCGACTCGCGAATAAGAAATTTTAAAACAAAACGTGACAACAGTTGAAGGTGACCTAACAGAATGTGACCTATTCAAATAATTTTGACTTCACAATTTTATGTAAATAACTGAGTCCATCTGTGTTTATACGTCCATGATTCATTCCATCATGATCATTTTGCCATTCATGTATATTTGGATTTCCTTCATTTGAATTTAAATTTTCATTGGGTTCTTCACCATAACCTGCATTTGAATTTAAATTTTCATTCGGTTCCTCCTCGTTTTGCATGGCTTGCACAATACCCGAAATATTTAGTAAATAGAAAGCTGATTGAAGAGTTAAGCGTCAACTATTTTTAAAATAAAGATAGTAAAATGTAATAGATAGTTTATAAATGAATAAAAACAAAAGAAATTGAAATAAAATAATTATACAAAGAAAAATAACAAACGTGTACGTTTATAACGTTACATACTCCTACCACTCATCAGAAAAATTTCAAACACAACTGAGAAATTTTTCTCAAAAAAAAAGGAAGAACACAATGTTCCACACGGGAAAAAGGTATATTTAGTAGTAATTTATAACAATAAATCAAAAATAAATGCATTAATACTCAAAATAAAGTAATTATGAATTATTAATTATACAAAATTTAGAGTATAACTCAGGGAAATATTTCCCAACAAATTATAGTATTCGTCAAACTAACATTGTTTAAACATTATTTAAACAAAAAAAATCAGATGTTACTGTGGGGAAATACCAGTAATGAAGGTCGTCAATAATTAATTTTGCTATCCACAAGAAAACTGAATTCCAGTATTTGGCTGCATACCATGTATCACAAAAAAATATTTATCCTCGTCCAAGCCCAGTGGAGTCCTACGTTACCATGTGACCAATTCCCTTTATAACTTAAACATCTTAGTTTTTTATTATTAAATGTGTAATTCAAAGTTGATCCAACTACATTTGAAGGGTTTTTACCCATAAATTTAGTGGTTTCAATGATGTAAATCCAGATAGCACTGCACTGATGATGGGATAGTTATTAGATGGAATAGATGGAAAACCCTTAGAAGCAACCCTTAAGTTGTATCTTTCCAGCTTAACAAACTTTTTACAGTGCACGTTTCTATTTGTCTTTTGACTTTTCTGCAATCAGTAGTTTTGCACCGGAAGATTCTTAGCACCCCTGTTCCATCCCGAAGAGCACCATATCTCCAGAAATTTATTGTCCAGGAAGAATAAAATAGTGTAGTTTTCCTTTGTTTTCTACTCTAGCTAGCAGTAGGCGTCAGCTCATATTTTGTCTTCCAGAGGAATCTGCTGTTTCACCTACAATGATGAAAAATTAGTGTTCTGCTACAGTTTTTCTAACTGAATTGATTACCTCTATATATACGACTTTTAAATAATTTTTTCGTAATTATTCCAGTCGGCAGAGACGAAAATGTCACTGAACCTCTAAAAATCCTACGAACAAGCTGAATTTTGCTGATTATATTAATTTTGGGTCCCCAAAAAAGATGCACAAAAGTTTACCACGTTTATTTTCGGGCTTCCCCCTAAAATTCCCTAGCAGGGGGGTAAAAACGCAAAAAAATCAATTTACCAAGAATCTGTACACCATAGAAAAAAATGTTCCAAATAAAAAAATGTAGCTGAGACAATTTTAAACAAAAATGTTTATAAACATTTTTTGTGTAGAATAAACCGTTCTCGCTTGATGTGACCGTCGATTTCGCATTTCAGTTACTTGCGCGAAACCAATGTTCAATAAAATTTGTATCAGTTTGACGGTAAAAATTCGATATCTTTTGATTCAAGTGACCTATCGACAAAAATCAAGAAGCGTTTTAAAGTTAAAGAGTTCAGCTTCGTATGCAGTTTGTGTATTTTGCCACAGATAAACTGAGATTTTATACAGGTGTTAATAAATAAACGTGGCGCAATTTTTTCCATTTTTTATGATTCTTATGGGATTAATATAATCTATGCCTTTCATTGACTGGTTACTATAAAATTTCACATTTAAAACACATTTAAAACTTATTTTTCAATTACAATAGTAAGTTTATCAAAAGAACAAAACTTCTGCAATAAACTACACTCAAAACCGTCTTCTTAATGCATTTTTAGTGACATGTAATCGTTTGTAACGAAAAACATTAAATTCTGCATTTTTTATTTATATTTAAAATCCCTCATATTTGTTACCACATCTCAAAATTGAAATTTCGTGTCATGGGTTTTAAATACTGATCTCTAAAAATGATAACTTTACTACAACTGGTCAATGAAAGTGATCAATTTTATTGATCTCACGAGAATCGTAAAAATGGCAAAAATCGCGCGACGTTAATTTATGTACCATTATATTTATATACCTTTATAAAAACTGAGTTTATTCTTTCCAAAATACAAAAACTGCATATCAGACCAATCAGAAATTGTATTCTCATTGTAACTAAAATAGTTGTAACAAACTGTCGACCAAGACTTGGCAATGTTCCCAATTTGCTTAAGACGTACATCTCCCTCTGTACTTCTTTTTCTATCACTGGCGCACTTTGTAGCTCTTCGCTATCTTGGGCGAGTGTACTGTGATCATAGATCACTTGGTGTATCTTAAATCCTAACTTCAAAACAAGTGACAAATAGGTACTGTGACGTATTTTAACACGCTGCATGCTAATCACGCCTATGAGCGTCAAGATATCGCTTCAGTCATATGCTGATGACGCACATGTGAGTTTTTAAGATACTTATGTCTTGTATTGTCTAGCATAAATACCCTTGCGTATAAAAGTTTACTTTTTGGACGAGTTTGTAGAGAAAACTATCTGTTAACCTATTTATCAAGCAGTTTTCAAAAACATTTTCTACCTTTCCTTCTACTACCAATAGTTCCATAGTTGCATTTCTTATGGCTAAAGTAATTTAGGTATTCTCGGTTTACTTTTTTATTGGCCTGTCGTTTTTATGAAGCTGTTCCATAAGTGACAGGTTGGTCCTGCCAGACAGGCCACGGTATTTTTATATACATACTGAGAAATACTCTGTCTATGTCCTTATTATTTATTTTTCTTCTTTTAGAATGTTCCCATTACCTTCTTCAATTTAACTTGTGTTTCGGTAATTTATTCTCGGGTGCTGTATTAAATCAAATTATTTTCGATTTGCTTCGTAAATTGGGGTTAAAAAATAATATTGTTTCTGGTAAAATTATTCAAAGAAAAGCAGTAGAAATTTCAAGTGAACTAAGCATTGATATGAAGGCTTTCTTTTAGGTTTGAGAAATTTTTAAAGCGACGCAATAGTTGCTTCAAATTTATATATGACGAAACAGCTACGGAAAATTACTTAATGGTTTCTGATGGAAAGGAAAAACTGCTCAATTTATTGAAGCGATACTCACCGCTAGATATTTTAACGCAGATGGGTCGGGATTATTTTTATTTCGACGAAAGCATTATCTAACATAACTTATACCCTAAGAGAAGAAATAATCACTGCAAGTAAGGCTTCCAAAGATGGACTTACAATAATTCTGTTTTGCACCAACACTATAAAAATAAAAATCAAAGAAAAGCCACCGGTAATCAAAAAAGAAAATCTTTTTTCCAAGTACAAAAACTAATTCATAAATTTTTTTAAATTTAGATTCTGTATTATCTTTATTTTGCCATATTAAATTTATTAAATTAATATATTTTCTAAATTTAAATTAACCTTATTCTAGTTTTTGCTATTGGACTTTTTTTATTTTGCATAATTATTATATTATTAGAAAAGATAATGCTGATTATCACAGTCAACAACCGAAATCCGTATCTATTACAATTTTATTATTTTATTTATTTATTACAACCGTATCTATTACAGAATTCCGTACCTACTTGCTATGCTTTTTAGTTGTCAAACTATAAAACTATTATTGACGTTTGTTAAAATAAATGCAAATAATAATTCACATTAACCCCCTCTATGGCTCAGTGGTAAGAGCGCCTACCTTTAAACCTAAAGGTCGTGAGTTCGAATCCCATCTGGGTAGAGAAATTTTTGTTTATTAAAAATTAATGAATGGAAATTAATTTTTATCCATGTTCGATCGGTACTCACCGGAGGGACCGTAGACGTTCGGATACAATTAGCGTCTCTTAGCAAAGACAATGACGTCGACTTTTCTAAGTATCAAGACAATTACTCTACACATACACACACACTACACTAGGTACCTGACTGTACCATGCCAATGATCATAGTTTTCGAGGCATTAACTCAATAAAAAAAAATAATAATAATTAACATTGTAAAATATCGAATTATAGTACTTCGTGTGGTAAAATGAAAGCAAATTATTTAAATTGTAAAGATCAAAATATATTAGTGATCAATTATAATATAGGTACTATATTAAATAATAATTCATCTAGTGAAGTTGAATTCAGTGAATCCAATAATAGTGTAGTTCTGTCAAATAAAGACACAGGCACAGAATACAATATATTATACCAGATTTAGCCATACGGCTCACACTCCCTCAAAGCGGAAAATTTACTCATCCCAGATACATACGGTATCAAAAGGATTGAGCTCTGGTGGGACCTCTCAAAAATTTTCGCACGCATCTTTACGTCGAAAGTAGCACAGATTTCTGCATGATCTTATATAGATGTTCATTTAGATCCTGCTCTTTTATGTTTTCTAGGAGGTTTTTCGGAATGACTTCAATGGTAGAAAGAATAATAGGTATCGTCTGGGCACTTTGCATTCTCCATTGTCTCCTTATTTGTATTTCCAGATCTCTGTACTTGGCGATCTTTTCGTTGTACTTAACACGCAGATTATTGTTGTTAGGTATCGCCACATCAATTAGAGTTGTTTGTCTTGTTAGTTAATTAACTAGCACGAGATCTGGTCTATTATGTGCTACAGCTTGGTCTGTGAGCACAATGCGATCCCAGTATAGCTTGTAGTTGTCGTTCTCAAGCATACTCTTAGGAACGTATTGATAATAAGGGAGATGATTTGTTTGTATTAGTCCTAGTTTAAAAGCTATCTCTTGATGGAGGATTTTCCCTACTGAGTCATGCCGTTCCTTATATTCAGTTGCAACCAATGCCTATCATCCCCCGGTAAGATATTGGATAGTTTCTTGGCTTGACATCGATATCGGCATTTGTTGTTTTGGACCTGAGGGTCTTTGACGATATATTTCAGGTAATTTTTGGTTGGTATAACCTGATCCTGAATGGCAAGTAATGAACCTTCTGATTCAGGGAACATCTTTCCTGATGTCAGCCAATAGTTCGACGCTATATCGTCGACATAGTCTTGACTGACTTCATTCGGATGTCGCCCGTGCAGAGGTTTACCCATCCAGATGCGCATTTTTTCCTTTTTAGTAAGATGGTCTATGCGCATTTCTTATTCCTTCAGTTTGATTGGTGTTGTGTCATCTACTGCACAAATGGCGCGATGAAGAGTAGATGTCTCCGCCTGCACCTGAAAATAAGTTCTTAAATTAGTAATCTGTTTTTATAATTGTTCACTTATATCCATAAGTCTTCGTCCTCCTAAATACCGCGGTAATGTCGTTCTTTCTACTGCACTTCGAGGGTGGTGTTTTTGTACCTTTGTGAGGTGTGTTCGTACTTTTCGCTAAAGAGCTTCTATATCCGTTTTAGTCCACTTAATTATCCCAAATGAGTAGCTAAGCGCGGAAAATGCGTAGGTGTTTCATGCCTTAAACAAATTTTTACTATTAAGATGTGAGCGGAGTAGCTGTTTTACCCTTCGTATGAACTCTGATGTTAATTCGATTTTCATTTGTTTATGGTGAATTTTCCGTTCTTGCTTTACTCCTAGATATTTATACATGTCATTTTCGCCCATAGCATCGATGTTTTGGCCATTTTGCATATCGAATCCTCCGGGCTGAACCTTTCCCTTTACTTTATTTATTCTATTCTATAATTCCGCATATTCTACGAAGACAAAAGGCCTTGATAACGGAGTATTCGAAAGTAAATAGCAACTTGCAACTACCAATCCATGAAGACATCCCGAGTTTAGCAGCAAACCGACTCCCATCCGGAAAACCACCCATAAGAACAGCCCAACAGCTAACAGCAGATGATTTCAATGTTACCTCCAGATGGCGCATGCTGTCGACTGAGGAAACCCCACCTGAAGTATCCAACCTTATTGACCCAGTCCAAAAGCCTGATGGCTTCGACCAGCCACGAAACATATGGAAGAGCCTAAACCGAATTATAGCGGGACATGTAGTATGCGCACACAACCTACATAAATGGAGAGAACAGGCTAGCTCCAGCTGCGACTGTGGAGCTCCAGATCAAAGCATCCAACACATAGTGGAGACATGTGAATTGAGGGCATATCGAGGGGACCCAAAAGACTTTTTCAAAACTACGCCTGCAAGCCTTGAATGGATAGCTCAACTTGACTTACAGATATAACCTTATCTGTTTGTATTATCTTATATTCTATCTGTATTTTGTCTATGTTCGTTTTTATAATCTTATGTTTGTATTTTTGAATTATGAACTTACGTTTTTTACAATTATTACTTTATTTACTCCATGTATTGAGCCATACGCTAAATAAATAAATTGCATATGGGAACATGGGAAACCAATAGAATCCAGGACTACTAGAATACTGATCCTCTTTTTCAATTATCTGGTTATCTGGTTATTTTGAGATGTCTACATTTTGCCAGAAATCCAGAAAAGGGTATAATAGGAGATAAACTCTATAAACTTAAACCAATTTTAAATTAGTTTAATAATATAATAGAATAATAACTAGGAAAAAATCTATCCCTTGATGAAAGTATGGTTTATTGTGGCATGGAAGATTATCTTTTCGAATATATATGAAAGGGAAACGTCACAAATACGTACTTAAATTGTATGTGTTGGCAGAACCCAACACATACAATTTAAGTACGTACACAATGACTCTGTAGGTGGAAAAGGCCACTCTGAAAAAGTAGTTTTAGAACTAATGCGAGATAAACTAAAAATGATCTTATTTAAACTGAAAACAAAACAAACGAAATAAAAATAAAACCCCTACATATATCCAAATATAATGAGTTTATGGGTGGTGTTGATCGCAAAGATCAAATGCTCACATACTATCCATGTCAGCGAAAGACGTTCAGATGGTATAAAAAAAATAGGTATTCACATATTTCAAGTTTTGTTATTAAATTCCTATTATTTGTACAAAAGCTATACTCTATACACTGGTAGAAAAATGAATTTATATGAATATCATTTAGAAATTATCAGACATCTTTAAAAAAATTCTGAAACACAACATTTCAAAAATTTTAAATGTTGATAGTAAAGGTCGCATAAAGAGAAAAATTTGTAAGGTATGTTCAAAGAATAAATAATTTAAGAAAAGACATGATATTTGAGTGCAGTTTCTGTTCTGAAAAACCTGGCTTTTGTGTTGGAAATTGTTTTGTACAGTTTCATAATGATAATAATTTGTAAGTATTATTATTATTGTAATATTTTTTCTATTAAAATTTCCAGTAAATGTTTGTTTTGACAATAATGACTTTCTGCAATTTAAAAATCAAAGACGCACATGAGAGTCTCTTAGCATATGGATGAAACATGATCTAATTAGTACTGACGACACCTATGAGCGTCACGCGTTAAAAAAGACAAAATTTAGCAAAAGCATAAATGTATCGTGCTAACAAGAAACCAATCACAGTCATAACGATTTACAAAAAAAAAATACTCTCAGCACCTATCAATAGCATATTGTTAGACTTTAAGCATGCGACGTGTATAAAATTCAAGTAACCGTTTTCCGACCTATAAATAAATTATAATCAATAATTGGTTATTCGCTACGTTAAAACTGCAAAGAGCTTGTAAAGTGTTCTGTCAACCAAATTTTTCATCCTTTTAAAATACGTAGAGTAGAGTAAGCATCATCGGTATTTTTCTAAATATTTACACCTGGAACAATTTCATATATTTTCTATGTTATTATATCATATGAGTGATTCATGGATTAAAGTCATATTATGGTATTCATTTGGATAGCAATTTCTTTAGTACAAAAAATAATGTAGAGTGCAATGATTTTACATTATTTTTCAACCAACGAAAAGCAAGTCTGATATTATTATGAATGCACTTTTCGCTTCAAGTTAAGGTCATTTGTTATCTATTTGTCAATATATTTGAATTTTATTATTAACGTGTTTGAGTTGCTATTCGTCTTTCGAGTTGTTTATTTAATATATTTTAAATTTTTTAACGATAGGTTCATTTGTTTTTGTTTACGCTGATTGCGTTACATTCTCTTATTTGCAACAAATATATAATAATCGATAAGCATTAGAATCAAAAACTCTCATATTTAAAAGGTTATTCGTTTATCGCAAGGATATGATTAGGACGAACTACTACAGTATTGTGCGAATAAATGGAATCACTGTAAATTTTTTTTCATTTTTTCAATATTCACAGTTGGCATCACTACCTTCACAGTTGGCAGCTGACCAAGCATTGAAAACATAACCTTACTGTGTGTTGGTGTGTTTAAGTGTGTTTTAGGTCATTTCTTACCAAGCTTGTATTGTTTTGGGGGTTTTTGTACTATTTTGTGTTGTTTTTGGTTTTATTCCAACATGGATATTACGCCTAGGAAGCGTGAAAAGATTGTCACGTTGAGTGAACACACTAGTATGTCACAAAGAGAGATTGCTAGAACGTGTGGAGTGAGTCAGGGGTAGTAAGCAAAATTTTGAAGCGTAAACGAGAAACGGGATCAGTGGATGTGAAAAGGTTAGGAAAATGTGGAAGAAAGAGAAAAACAACACCAGCAGATGATAGATTTTTACTTCAAAAGAGCAGATTGGACCCAAGAAAATCAAGCCAAGACCTACAACAAGATCTAGCAGCATCAGCTATAGTGATTCATGACTTAACTGTTCGTAGAAGACTTTTGGAGAATGGTAGAAGGGCAGTTCGTCCACAGAAAAAACAGCTTTTAACTGAACGAATGAAGAAACAAAGGCCACTGTGGGCCAAAAAATACTCTAATTGGACTGTAGGCGACTGGAAAAAAGTCCTATTTACAGATGAAACCCACTTTATAGTTCAGGGACAGCGGTCGAAATTCGTCAGGAAGTCTGACAATGAAAAGCTTACACCATCTCATATTGATCAAACAGTAAAACAGCCAATCAAGAAAATGTTTTGGGGATGTTTTTCATACATGGGGGTTGGATCTTTGGTGTCAATTGAAGGCATGATGAACAGCCAAAAATACAAATCCATGTTGGAAAAGTATTTGGACAAACAACTCCAAAAAGTCAACCCCAAGGAGGAGCGATTCTTCAACAGGACTCTGCTCCCTGTCACAAATCAAAAGAAATTATGCATTTTTCAAAAATAAGGAGATTAATGTTTTAGATTGGCCCGGTAATTCGCCCGACCTCAACCCCATTGAAAATGTATGGGACATTTGCAAAGCTAGATTGCGAAAAATCGACTGTACCAATAAAACAAAAATGATAGAAGCGGCCATTCAGGTTTGGTATCGAGATGAAAGGATATCTGACAACTGCCAGAAACTCATAGAATCTATGCCAAAACGGGTAAAAGCAATAATTGCTGCCAAAGGGGGACATAATTTTTTACTAAATAAACTGTTTTTTCATTAAAACAGCCTGTGATTTCATTAATTCGCAAAATACTGTAGGTTAAATTTATATAATTTTGTCTACGAGGTGCGCAAACCAAGTCTGCGGATTCTAATGTCTTGACTGGATGATATTCATATTCGAGTTGTCATTTTCTCTTAACATCCATCTTGCTTTAGCGTGGTTCTTACCATCGCCACTCCATTTCGTCTGAGGTTTGCCTCTTCCTTTCTTGTATTTACATAGTAGTGCATATACTTTCTCTTTATTTATTCTTTCATCATTTTTTGACTAGTATGAACTGCAACGGAGCTAGAAATGTGCTAAGATTTTTTGCACAGAGTATATCTTTTGCCTATAAAAGCAACATAAGAAATGGTAGATATAATACGAGCCCTTTCCATATCCGTTGGCCCAACGTGAGATTGATAAGAAAGTTAAATTTTAAGGAACAAAAATAAAAGCGCAGCTTAAATTTTAGAAGTTTAAATACATCGAACAACATTTTTGAATTTCCTAATTATAGAAAATATTTTATAACGTAATGAAAACTACTGATTAAACAGAGTAATAATAAATTTTAAAAAAGCATAGAATATGTAATATTAACAAAAAAATGTAAAAATTTACCACTGAGTTACATCCTATTTATTTTTAATGACATGCACAATTCTTCGAAGCATAGTTTTTACCAAGATCTAAAAAAATTCTAATGTAAACGAATCCCATACTTCTTGCAATAATTCCTTCAATTCGTTGACGGACAGAATGTTTTCTCAAAGCTTTTTTCATTTCGCACCAGAAAGTCTCTATTGGGGACAAGTCGCGACTGTTAGAAACTCATTCCAGAAGTGGTATGCCATGGTCTTTAATCCATTTTAAACTCTTTTTTGAGGTATGACAACCTGCTCTGTCCTGTTGGAATACAAAATCTTCCGCTGATGTTAAACGGTGTTGTAAAATAGGTAATAGATTCTTCTAAAATATTCTAATATTTGTCCGTGCTTACAATCCCATTGATAAAATGTAACTTTTTCACACCTTTAGACGGCACGCTGCCCCAGATCATGACAAATGCAGGAACTTTTCTCTTCAGACGGTGGGGATGGAAATCTTCATTTTTACTGCGAATGGCGCGACTCCTACTGTCTCCAACACACACTTTAAATCTGGACTCATCACCCCATTGTAGTGAATCCAATTGCGACTGAGTGCAAGCTTTATGCTTTTTTGACCATCTTAGTCTATTTTTCTTTTGTTCTAATGTTAAAAGTGGCTTTTCCTTAATCTAAAATAAAATGAAATTTATTAAAAACAATTCGTACTAATTTTTTCAACTATAAAAATTACTTTGTAAGTACCAAATCCTAATTTGTGGACAATATCTAGGTGACATGTTAATCTAGAAACATGACTTCCAATAACGTCACTCCATAAAAGGATTAACTCAATATAATTTGCTTCGGTTATTTTAGTTTTTCGTACATTTCTAGGTTTTTTGACAACCGAACCTGTAGTTTTATATCTTCTGACTATATTTCTTACACTATAGCGTTACTTTACAATACTACAAAATACATTTAACATTAACTTACAATATTATTTTTTTGATGTCATTTTTCCGTAACTACCTCTGGATTTAACGTAATTATGAAAAAATCATCATATGTTGATATAAATGAATACCATGATACTATGAACTAAACCATACCATACCATACCTTCACGGACTTCAGCTGTGGAGTTACCAGCTGAAGTCCGTTTGAAGAGGTTTACTCTCCGGACGCTGGAACTCACGTAAGGCATGGGTGTATGTTACCTGAAGTAAAATATAATTAAATATTAAACATTAAATATTATTAACAACAATATGTACAATCTTTAGTAACCTTATTTATTTTAAAGGGTTTTTACCCTAATATTTTGGTGGCTCAGACATGTTAACCTGCATTTTTAACGTGATGATGGAATTATTATTCCGAAAACGTTCGTGTTAATTTGATGTAGCCCTTTTAAGGGTTTTTTAAACATACCCATTTACAAATATTCAATTTTTTTTTATTTAAATCAATCCTTAATTTTTCAGTAATTACATCTATGCGACGTTCACTTTCCAAATACTTATCTTCAACCTTGACAACAGGTTCACACACTTTCTTCCAGTTATCTACAGTTACTCTAGCAAATTCCTGCTCCACCAACACTTTTACGTCTTCTAACTTAAAATAAACGTTTTGTTTTGCAACTTCATTTTTTATTTGCGCCCAAACCATTTCTCTCTTAGTCGGAAACTAGCGAGCTGCCGGGGACTGAGAGCCGTTTTTTTGAATGTCTGTTCATGCTGAGGGGGTTTTGGTATTTAAACACCACGCTTGCCAGGCGGGTTAGTGAGTTGATTTGGGAAATTGGTAGGATAGTAGGTATTGGGTAGGAATGGGTTTAGGACATGATTTCTCTCCACAGGAGTTGAGAGAGAATGAAGGCTCGTGTAGGGCAGGATCGCATCCCTGAAGTAAGTCTATCCTCCACTGGGATTGTGGAAGAGTACCTACCCACTACCAAATGAAGACCCAAAAACTATAAAAGAAGCCGAGGACGACCACCGACTAGATGGACCGATGATATAAAACGTGTAGCGGTAAACTGGCTACAAGCGGCCCAGTGTAGAGAATACTGGAAAGAACTGAGGGAGGCCTATGTCCAGCAGTGGACGCGATTGTCCACTGACATTGATATCCATTTTTTTTTTAATTACTGGTGGGTGCTTTATTAGTTTGTACATTATGATATGACGCATTATCAGTAACAATAACAGATCAAACAGGCAAATTGGGGATTAACTGTTCTTTCATCTATTTTTTATAATTTTCTGAATTCATATCATCATAATAATATCCTGTCTTAGCTCCTGACTTAAAAATCAAAAGAGCATTTTATATGAAACCCATCTGATTTTGAACAATCCTTTGCCACCTGTCACCTGTCCAGCTATTTGGCGTAGTGTGTCCTGCATGTACATAGGTTTCATCAACATATATAATTGACTTACCTTCGATCCTGTAATATTTAATTTTGTCCAAATATTTAATGCGTGGAGCACGAATATCATTCCGTTTAATTAATAAACATCGATTATCTTTCGTTTAGTACGCGAATACAAATACTTGGGAACCCGCATCAATAAAACAGGTGACCAGAATCACGAGATTATAAAGACGTATTGAAATTGCCAGGTCTACATTTATAAAAATGAAAAAATTATTTTGTAATCGTGATATTAGCATTAACTAAAATGTTAAAATGCTATGTATTCAGTACTTTGCTTTACGGTGTTGAGGCATGGACTCTTAAACAAAGGAATGTTAAAAATCTACAAAGCTTTGAGATGTGGTGCTGCCGCCGTATACTAAAAATAAGTTGGGTGGATAAAATTACAAGTTAAGAGGTAATACGCAGAATAAATACCGATCCAGAAGTTATACTGAATATAGAAAAGTATACATTCCTACAAAATATAACGCAAGGAAAAATCCAAAGACGCAAATATCCAGGCCGTAGAAGAATGTCCTGGATGAGAAATTTAAGAGAGTGGTTTGGCTGTACCACTAACAAATTATTCAAAACAGCAGTAAATAAAATTAAAATCGCCCTAATGATATCCAATTTCCTATAGGAGAGGCGCTCAAAGAAGAAGAACCTTTCGTTTTCTTCCATTTAAATCCCAAATCTTTCACAATTCTGTAGAGAGAACTCACACTTCCAGTCCACTCGTACACCTCTCCAAGCCTTTTCTGCAAAAGCTTCAATGATACACTACAACGTTCCATACAACGATGTATGGTATTACTAATGAACTGTTTGTAATACTTCCTCAAGTTTGTCACGGTTGCTTTTCTTTTAGCAAGTGTTGTAGCTTTAGCAAGTGTTGTAGTTTAGTGTATTATTTGACTCTGCGTTTGTTAACATACTCGCTTGTTGAATGATTCCTTCTATTGTACGTAAAGATACTCCAGTAACTTCACTCACACGTTGTTTAATACTGGTTCAAATATCTTCACGAAATAGTATTTGCATATGTTTAAATACATTGTAAACTATACCTTTAGATTCTGGTGTCAATCTGATCAGTTCAAAATAATTCAATTCAACGCAATTGCAAATTTGTTTAACTATTTTATTGGAAGCGCTGGCCACTAGATTTGAAATAAGCTGTATATGTCACAATATTTGCATTATTTTCTATTTGCGATTTACCAACTGGTGAACTGAAAGGTTAACTCACCAGGAAGATGTTATCTCACCAAAGCTATTCACACTTGGACTTAAAGATGTGTTCAAAGACATTAATTGGGCAGATAAGGGAGTAAATGTTAATGGAAGAAAACTAAGTCATTTAAGATAGGCTGATGACATTGTTATATTCGCTACAAGTTTCGAAGAACTTTAGACCACGATGACGCAACTATTTCAAGCTTCAGAAAAAGTAGGTCTTAAAATGAACTTGGAAAAAACAAAAATAATGACAAATACTCCGAACATTGCAGAAATAACGTTGAACGACATAAATTTAGAAACAGGAAGCGAATACATCTACCTGAGACAGATAATGAAAATAGACAAAGAAAATCAACTGCCGAAATTACCAGAAGAATAAGGTTAGCGTTAGCAGCATTTGGAAAACTGAGTTGGATCTTGAAAAGCACTAAAATAGAACAGTATTTGAAAACCAGAATTTAGGATCAGTGTATCCTCTTTACACTCACGTATGGTTCACAGACGTGGACACTCACAAAGTCCAATGTGGATAAAATAGTAAAAGCACAAAGGTCGATGAAAAGATCAATGCTCGGGGTGAGACTTATAGACAAAAAAACAAACAAATGGATTAGAAGCAAAAACCAAAGTAAAAGACGCAGGAGAACATGCTGCCAAATTAAAATGGATCTTCGCAGGACACAATGCCCGACTGACGGATAAGAGATGGAACCACGAAATACAACAGTGGAGCCCATGGTTAGGAAAGAGACGCAAAGGAAGACCACAAATGAGATGGGCTGATGCCATTAAGAAGATCGGAGGACACAACTGGAAGGAAGTGGCGCAAAATAGAAGACACTGGATTGATTTGGGGAGGCCTATGTCCAAAGTTGGATTACTTAAGGCTGAAGAAGAAGAATAAATGAAAGGTATTTTATAAGTGAAATTACAGTACTAAATATTATTTTTTATTTCCCATTAATTTGCGTTCGACTCCTAAACCGTTTTAACTTGTATAAAATGTGAGTAACTTGTTTTCCATTATCTTTTATCAATTTAATCTTTACACCAAATGAAACTACATTGTTTTTATAGTAAGTTAATTAGGTCAGTTCAACAACATGCATTATGTACATTAAGTAGGGCCTGGAATCGAGTTGTTGAGTTGTTAAAAATTGCTTTATATTTAAGAGAAGGGAAGTGGTAATTGAGCCGATCTTCGAATGGAAAGAAGGAATACATAAATAGTTTGTTATTCATTTACATAATAAGATACAACATAATATATTCTAGTTTTCAAATTAAATTTAACAAAAATCACTGGCGATTATTCGTATACAGGGTGAACTACAAAAGAACATCACGATTTCCTCAGTTTCTTTTTTAATGTAGAACCCTATATTTTATTTTTTCAAAATATTTCATGTATAATATTCTTCCATTTTTATAAAGCATTTCCTATACCTAAACTCATTATTTTCCGATATATTTTTATTTTTCTTCAAATTTCGGGAATACATTCAATTTTTATAACTAGAAATAACTTAATTACTATTTATAACTGGGAATAAGCCACAATTAAAGATAAAAATACGTTTATTGACGTTTCAATTTCCAATTCGGAAATCGTTCTCAAAATACAAACAGTAAATTAAACAAATTTTGTTTTTTGTTACATAGTGAAAAAATTCTTCTAATAATTTAATTTTATCTGACTCATTTATATTGACAATTCAGACATACATTATGCATTTTAAAGTAGACGACTTTAAAATGATATTGCCAATATTGTTGAGTTGCGCTCCTGGGACGACTTTACTTATAAGATAGTTCATTCGATTACATGAAATCAACTTTAACTTGAGAATATCCGTCAGAAAAAATCATAGCATGTAATTCGTCTTTAAAAAGACAAACACATGACATGATGACAGTAAAATTCTCCTGTTAGTGATTCCATAGTAAATTATGAGGGAAAAACCAGGAAAAAAACCTCATAATACTATCCCGACATTGTAAGTATTTGTTCGTGAATTTGGTTTACCTTCAACAAACATCAAAATTCTGATTTTATATGTTACGTTATTTAAAAAACATAAATGATGTATCCTCTATATGTTACTGACTTACTTAGAAATAACTTAGTTTTCTGCAATGATATAAAAAAATTATTTTTATTCAATATAACTAATACAAAATGTAAACCATAACAATATGCAATGAATATAATAATATTAATGTGATATTAAGGAAATAAATCTAAAGTAAATGTTCAAAATGTCCACCTCCAACGTCCATGCAAGTTTGTAACCGATATTCAAATGAACTAGCCACATGTTATATGTAAGTGAATAATATTAAAAGCTTCTCTTATTCTATTTTTTATATTATCCGGCGTGGTTGGAGGCTTCTGCTTTATATAGCCCCACATGAAAAAATCCAGTTCACAATTCCGGTGATTGCGGTGGCCAAACAGTTGGTCCACCTCTGCCTATCTACCTCGCTGAAAACGTATTATTCAGATGATTCTGAATAGGAGACTGTAAAAACCACATTCTTTGTCGAATATTAAGTGGAACATTTTGCAGTACTAATGTCAAATGATTATTCAGAAAATCCCGATATACATCACCATTAACACGGCCATCAAAAAAATGTGGGCCAATCACATAGTTCCCAACAGTAGTTTGATATGTTGAGTTAAAATTACACGAGTGCTGATGTAAGGATCCTCTGTAGTCGCCAAAAGTACATCATTATCCTTTCCGTCACTTATAACAAACAGTTTTGGTTCTCTCATTTATTCATATGCAACTGACCCAGTGTGAATAAAATGATTCATTAATTTTTCAAAAGTTCTTTTGTTAATGTTTGGTTTCCTTTGTTCGGCTTGAATGTGCTGCTGGCTCAGAGATGCATGGACATGAATCAGGATATGTACTTATGTTTTGTAGACTTTGAAAAGGCATTTGATAAAGTTCAACATAAAAAGCTTGTAGATATATTAAAAAGCAAAAATATTGACAGTCGTGATCTGAAAATTATATCTAATTTATATTGGAATCAAACTGCCAAGGTAAAAGTTGACAGCCAGTACACCGAAAATATCAAAATACAGAGAGGAGTCCGCCAGGGTTGCGTGCTGTCCCCACTACTTTTCAATGTCTACAATGAAGCGGTATTTCAAGAAGCGCTCTCAGACTCAATAGAAGGTATATCTATCAATGGAGAAGTTTTGAATAACTTATGTTTTTCAGACGATACAGTAATAATTACGGATAACAACAATGATTTACAGAACCTAATGCAACGCCTTAATGAACGCTGTCATGAGTACGGACTGAAGATAAATTTAAAGAAAACTAAATGCATGATCATGACTAAATCTGCACATGCAAATATCCAATTGACTATTGAAGATACTGCAATTGAGAATGTCAATAACTATAAATATTTAGGAACATGGATAACATCAGATGTAGACCAAACCAAAGAAATTAAGACACGTATTGAAATAGCACGTACATCATTTATTAAACTTAAAAAGTTTCTTTGTTGTCGGGATATAAGGTTAGAACTACGCCTGAGAATGCTTCGATGTTACGTGTTCTCTACTCTACTTTATGGTCTGGAAGCTTGGACACTAAAACAAATTCATCTGAATAAGCTGGCCGCCTTTGAATTTTGGTGTTACAGAAGAATCCTACGAATATCATGGATTCAAAGAATGTCAAACATGGAAGTAACTAGAAGGATAGGAAATGAGGCGGAAATAATATTAACTATTAAGAGACGAAAACTTGAGTACTTGGGACATGTCATGAGAGGGCAAAAATACGCATTATTACAACTTATTACGCAGGGCAAAATCTGAGGAAAGCGAAATGTGGGAAGACGAAGAATATCCTGGCTTAAGAACTTAAGGGAATGGTTTGAATGCAGTAGTGCAGAACTTTTTAGAGCGGCAGTCAACAGAGTCCGCATAGCCATGATGATTTCCAACCTTCGATAGAAGATGGAACTTAAAGAAGAAGAAGGTTTCCTTTGTTCAGGATATTGCTGTTGATATTTTCTGGATGCAAGTAGGCAATTTCGAGAACTTTTTCTTGACATCCAGATCATACCTGTTAATTCTTCTACAGAAAAATTCATGTTTGAAATAAAAGACGAGCAATGGCGACGAATCTTAGCAGACTCTACAAAGGTTTATTGAACCAAAGATGATGACTATACCTGTAGTAAGAAATATTTGTTATATTTCGAATTAAAAATAGTTTATTCAGCTTAGATGTACTGCACTATCTGTGAAAAAAGTAAGTAGCATTAAAACTTGCATTAATAAAAAATGCTTTCTTTAATTTTTACCTAGAAGATTTGCAACCTTAAATTTTAAAAAAATTTCTTTTTTCAAAGTTTTCAAAAAAATTGTCAGAATTGTTAAAATTTTAATGGGAAAAAAAATCAAAAAGTTTGTTATAATAATATACGTGTTGGGAATTTATCTGTATTTAACAGCCAGCAATTGACGGATTTGTAGTTAAAGCCGGATTTATAAACGGACATAAACATAATTTTAGTCTTTAACCATAATCTTATTATATAAGCATAATGTTGAAAGTTAATAAATAAATGTACCCATTTAAAAGCATTCATAATACATAAAACATAAATTTAGTCCTTAAAACGTGACCTTCAAAGTTGGTAACTTTCAACATTTATGAATTAAGTATTAAACATTATGGAATTGTTGGAATATGCGCATGTGTAATCCAACGTAAAAAATTAAAGAACTGTTCCTCATCCCATTCCTTATCACACTTTCTATTTATGGGTCTTACACTATACCTTCTTACTCTTCTTTGCTTGTTAAGAACTCTGGCAGATATAGTCGCTACAATTGTTAAATAAAGTGGGACTGCTGCCATGGCCAAAGTAACTTTTCTATTGATCTTCATATTTATTTAAAATTATTTCACTTTTCTATGATTCGAAAGACCAGAAAAAATTCTTCAAGATCTATAAAAATTTGGTTAGGTTTGTATTTTCTGAAGTAGTTTTTAAATATTATGGTTAGGTATTATGTCTAGTTATAAACCAATCTTAAATCTTGTGAATTATGATTGTGGTTAAAGTTATGTTTATGACTTATGATTATGTGCTATGTCCGTTTATAAACCTGGCTTTACTGTTTTATTTGCGTAAAAACAACTCAAATTCCTACAATATATAAAATTAACAATATAAAAAAACTAATTAATTCCCATTACTTACTGTTCTCTTGCTGTCTGCTAAATTATTAAATTATTTAAATTTTTCCCTAATCGGTGACAGTTTGTTTTCTGACGTTTTTATATTATATTTGACATAGTTTATGGAACAGTAGCAACGGGAAATTTTGGGTAACATGATAAAACTAAAAATTAACTAAATACATTTTATACGAATAATAAATATTCGTAACAATACGGGATAGAAACTTTTACATTTTTCATTGAGAACGCGTTTGTAACAATTGTATTAGTTATTACAGATTCTTCTTCTTGCAGCGCTCTGTCCTCATTGAACGTTGGTGGCAATCACTCTAGCCCAAAAAAAACTTCATTCAATAGACCGAAGAAGGCTAATTAGATAGATAGAACAAATTTTTATACTCTGTTTTATACTCTATACATGTATTTTAGTAAAAAAGTTTATCATTTGTCGTAAATAAGGAACTCTATCAAATAGAAAAAATGGAATACTTGAAGAAAGAAGGTCTTTCTTCAAGGAAGATTTATACGAAACGATCCGAGGAATATAAAAATATGGCATAAAGAATGATTGTTAGAAAATTTTAATTGTATTAAAAAGATAGGAAATAAATGTTTAAATAAATATTTTTTCTAAAACTAAACGTACAATGAAAAAGAATCAACTACGGATTGTGTTTATTAAAACTCTTGTAAATTCACAAAATGTTTGTCCTTAATGTAACTATGATTATATACATAGGAGATTGTCTAAAATTTATTAGTAAAAACACAAACACTTTTAATACCTGACAATAAAGGAGCTTTTAGGATTATTTGTAATTTTTAAAACCTATTTAATTATCTAGACGACATTCATATTCTTAACAAATTGTAAATAACTTTCTTATATCGGTTTTATTACAGTATAGCTAATAACCGAAATAGTTGATGGTATGTATAAAAAATAAATAAAATATATTTCCCTAAACAAAATAAAAAGAATAGAATAAAGTACTTATATAAAATACATCCACCAATGGTATCGTGGGAGTTATGCTGTTCATAAATACTATACAATCTAATTCATCCCCGAAAAGAAGACGAAACTAAGCCTGTAATCCTAATCAATTGTTGCAAAGACGCAAAGAGCAACCAATTTGTATTGGGTCAACGCCGTTTCCCACGATATATCCCATACAATCATTTGTCTGGTGGTGGACGAAAAGAAAAAAGGTGTTGATTTAAATTTCGCAAGTAGAAATAGTCTCAAATTGCAAACGTTGTTGCTCTCTCTTTAGCTCGGTGATCGTCCATTTGGGGCTGCCGGGTAGATGTACTTCGTTCCCGCCACATACTTTTTAAGATAAACAGGTTATACGAGATCCCTGCCCCGATGGCCGTAACACATAAAAACGCAATTTCAAAGGGGCGGAGGCGGTTAAAAATCTCGAGAACGGGTTTCTTTCTCTTTACTACATCGGAACAACAGGCACGCATCGGCTGGGTTTATGCAATGTGCCTTGAAATATTCCCATTTTTGCACTTTCATTTACTACAAAAAATATCCTCGTAATCTTTTAATCCCAACATTTCATTTAACATCTGTTTTGATATTCCAGTTTATTTTTAGAATATTTTACCTGAACAATATTATTTTAAATGAAGAAAATTAAATATGTGTATAATATAATATAATTTTATAAATTCCAAAATATTCAAGATAGATTAAACCACATTAATCAAATTTCTACTACTAAAATGTTGCATTATTTTAGATATTTTCATGATCTCAAAATATTTATACTCATGATGACCCTATCACAAAAGCTTAGAGATTTTTAAAATATGATCGCTGAAGGTGCATTGAAGTGGTCAAGTTAATACTACAATTTTGAAAATAGTACAAATGGAGATAAAAAAATCCACAAGGAAAACAATTCCTGTAGCTGGCTGTATACCACGTATCACAAAAAAGAGGTTAATCTGTGTAAGTGGGTATATTTATTTAAAAACCCTTAAACGGGCTACATCAAAAAAAAAACAAACGTTTTCGGACTAAACAGTCCATCATCAGGTTTAAAATCTGCTAGGTTAAAATGCCTGAGCCACCAAAAATACATGGGTAAAAACCCTTTAAATTACTTAAAGTTATCAAAGATTATATATCTTGTTGTTAAAAATCTGTGATGTTCATTATTAAATTAAATATGACTTCAGGTAACATACATTGCAAAAAGTTTTGAGTTCCAGAGCCGGGGAGAAAACCTCTACGCACGGTGAACAGCTGGAAACTCCAGAAAAGTTTCCAGCTGTTCACCGTGCGTAGAGGTTTTCTCCCGGCTCTGGAACTCAAAACTTTTTGCAATGTATGTTACCTGAAGTCATATTTAATTTAATAATGAACATCACAGTTTTTTAACAACAAGATGTATAATCTTTGATAACTATAAGTAATTTAAAGGGTTTTTACCCATGTATTTTTGGTGGCTCAGGCATTTTAACCTAGCAGATTTTAAACCTGATGATGGACTGTTTCGTCCGAAAACGTTTGTTTTTTTGATGTAGCCCTTTTAAGGGTTTTTAAATAAATATACCCACTTACAAAGATTAACCTCTTTTTTGGAGATAAAAAACTTTTAAGCAGATCTGAAAATTAGTATAGGTACTTTCAATATAAATGCTAATACCCAGTAGATATATTAGGCGATTCTGTCTACAAGTTGTTTATAGACAAGTCCATAGGCCTGTCACTGTCTACTGTCTACGAGTATGTTTAAAGACCAAAAATCTGGTAGATGTCTGATCTATGATCCAATCTACGACCTCTTGATTGGGTTGGCCTTTCTTCAACTATCGAGTATATGTTTTAAACTGTTTTTTAATGTATCATGTTGAAAACGTATTAAAACCTATTAAATAGTATAATGCGTCTATAGCGTCTATAACAATAAGAGAATACAACATTGGAGGGATAAAAAACTTTATATACTTGGGATCCCTAGTCACGTCTGATAATAACGTTGCGGAGGAAGTGAAGAGGCGAATATTTATTGACAATAAATGTTACCATGGCTTAAAGGCAAATAAGATCAGATAACGTCGCCAGAAAAACAAAATGCCAAATATACAAAACCTTAATAAGACCGGTACTCACATACGGCTCAGAAACCTGGATACTCACTAAAAGAGAGGAAAGGTTGTTAGCGACCTTCGAAAGAAAAATCTTGGGACACATATATAAGGGCACAAAAGACAACGGAATTTGGAGAATAAGATACAACTTTGAACTATACATAAGATACCAGGATCTGGATATTACAACATTCATTAACATAGGACGACTGCGTTGGATAGAATATATTCAAACAGATGCCAGTAAGAAAAATAACGAGAGAAAGACCGAAGCTGAGATACTTAGAACAAATAGAAAATGATATAACAACCTTAAAAATAAAAAACTAAATGAAAAAAGCATGAAACAGATCAGAATGGAGAAGAATCCTGGAACAGGCCAAGACCCAAAAAGGGTTGTCGATCTAGTGATGATGTGATGATAATGCGTCTATAATAGTCATCTTTGGGACTTGCTTCGATTATAAAACGTAGAAAATCGAAACACGGATCACTGGCTGCAAACCACAATGTGTGGCAATAGCAGACTACGAAAAAATATACTAACTGAAAACATTCTTTAACCGTTTATATCAAGTCTCATGTTAAATAATTCAAAATCCTTATCAAGCATTAACTCATTCCATAAGCAATAATTAAAATGTAGTCTATTGTGGACTGACGTAGAGTATAAGTTCAAATAATTATAATTAAAATGATCTTCTTCCTCTTCTTCTTCTTTTATTGGTGCTACAATCCTTTTTGGGTCTTGATCTGCTTAACATTAACAACGTTCTTGCATTCTGGCCTGTCGGATACTTCCTTCGCCATTGCCTGATGTTCATGGTTTTAAGATCTTCCTCTTCATTGTCTATCCACCCTTTACGGGGTCTTCATCTTGTACTATTTGCTTGAAATTTCCATCCCTGGATTACTTTTATTATCTGGCATTCTTTCTAAGTGGATAAGTCAGTTTAGTCTTTGTGACTTTACAAATCTAAGGATATATGCGCTCTGCGTTAATTCATCGAGCTCTAGTTAATTTTTATTCTCCACGAACCATCGCTGAAATGGGTTGGTCCAAATATATTTATCAATGTTTGCGCTCAAATATTATTAATTGATTTTCATCAGAGGTTAAAAAGGTCCATCCACTTTTCACTTCTATATTTCATAAAAAAACTTATTATAGCTAAGAATACATTTATTATTCAGTCTAGGTAGGGAAAGATGGAAGCATATTCATAGATATGAATCTTGAGATTTGTCGATTCGACTTTGTGCACTCCATATAATTTGTTATTGTTTCATTTATGTTTATGCCAAATGCAGCGGCATTCCGTTTCAAACATATAGATTTTTGGTTAATATCCTTCTATTGCGGCTTATTATGGCAACATCATCGGCATCAAGTATATTTGAGTGGATCTTGTATTAATATAGCCGTTTATATCTGGTTTTATGATAATAGCTTCCAAAGGTTAGATTAAAAACTATTGTTGATAAGGCATTACCTTGACGAAATCCATTTTTAATATTAAATGCCTCTGTCATATCTTCATCTATTCTCACCATGGCCTTGGAATCCTTCAAAGTCATTTGTATAAGTTTAACTAACTTTTTCGTTATTCCTAACATGGATAGTTGTTGTAACAGTTTTTGTCTATCTACTTCTTTAAACGTCTGTTTGAAAGTTGTAAAATGGTATGTTGGTTATATTCAGCATATTTTTCACGTATTAATTAAACAATCTCAATTGATGGTGGTGTATTAGCTGGATGAACGAGAAATAAAAACACACTCGCCTCTGAAGTTTTGGGGACTACGCTAATTTTAAACTAAGTTCCCATTAGATTCAAACTCTTTTTTAAAAACTTTTTAAACTCAATAGTTTAAAAAATAAAACAAATGCTCGAATATGGCACAGACTTTTAATCAGACACACCCTGTACAATCAGCAATTACTATTCACCGAATCAGAGTACGTGCTCTAAGAAATGCTGGTATTACTTATCCAACGAATGTGGATTCCCAGCTCTACCAACGAGGAGGTCTGTACTAGGACGATTTTTGTGGTAAGATGAAACACGAAGTTCACCCAGAAGCAAATAAAACTTATGAAGCTTTTACAAGAGATTTGGATAAATCAAGTACAATGCAAACTTCAGCTAATTACCTCTGGCGAACGACGGGCCAAGCAATACCACTTTGCAGAGCTAAATTATCATCCTTCTATTCAATTGGGAATTCCTTTGTAGACATTTCTGCTTAGCTATATTGCAGCTATTTATTAGTTTTTAGCAATCTTATTCAAACCATTCCTAGTTTATTTTGCTTGAGGTTTCACCTAATGTTTCCCTTGCTGTATTGGTAATTGTTGTTTGGATGATATTCCATTCATCTTCGATGTTATTTTCTTTCTTCTATTTTAATTTACTGTAAGCTTTATTTTCTGATGGTACTGATTCTTCTTCTTACGATTATTGTGTGTTCCATTTTCTTTGTTTGGCCCTTTCCCCTTTCTTACCATTAATACTATTTGTTTCATCTTCGATATGACCAAGAAATGATCCGAATCACAATTTGCGCCTCTATAAGATCTAACATCTGTTACGGAGATTGCTCATCGTTTAGATATTAATATAATATATGATCAATTTGATAAAATTTATTAGTACCAGGTATCATCCAGCTTCCTTTATTAATATACTTGTTGGGGAAACACGTACTTTAATGTGCCATTGCCAACTGTGCCACGGCGTATCATGTAAACTATGCTTACCAAAGGATTCTAAATATATTGGTTTTTTTCCTAACTTGGCGTTCGTATTGTCCAGGACTATAACTGCATCTCCCTTTTGCACGTTTTCACATTCTACTTGTAGTTGGTCGTAGAATTGATCGGTAACTAGTTCATCTGCAGTTTCTGTTTGGGAATGGATATTAATAATTGTAATATGAAATTTACCCCTTAGGCATATTTTACATATTCTTTCATTAACTGGAGTGAAACGCAATATCGATCGAAAATCCACTCCAAAGTCTCCTTGTCTTTCTTCTCCACAGTAGTATAAACTAAAGTATTTTTTATTTATGCATCCATGCCCTTTAAATCCGATTTCTTGGAGAGCGGTTATAGGTATTTACTTCGTATTTCTGCAGTTCCTTGGCAATGCTTTGCAGTTTGCCTGCCTGCAGGATGGTTTGGACATTCCAGGTTCCCAATCGCAATTCCATCATTAAGTCCTATTGCGTAGCTTTGGTCGTTTAAGTTGAATACGTTCTATTGCACCCTAGGCCAGTGCCAGAGCTGCTGGCTAGAGCTTCTGGACCAGCATCGGTTTCCTCTGGTTATAGTAGCTAGGTATTTTCTTTAGACCAATGGTGTTGCTATGTGTTAGGGTTATACAGTTCATGTTCGGTCAGAGAGAGAGAGAATAGGTATTAGGGTTTAGGACAGCAGGAGTGCTGTTATCTTAAAACAGTTAAAATAGTTAAAACGATAGACAAGACAAAATACAGACTGCATAGACTAGGTTTATATAATAAATGTGGTACATAGTAAATATAGTTTAGGGTAATTTGTTACGTATTTGCAAACAGTTATTCATGGGCTTTGTAAAGACTAACTGCCCATGTTTACTAATGTGTACTAGACTTACGAAACATTGCGCGATTCACGAAACTATAATAATGAATTCGCTATGGATGAGATAATAGCATAAAATGAGAAGAATTTCATAATTAAAAATCTAAATTGCTCGTTCCATATATTATCTGCAGTCTCCTAAACAAGGATTTGAAAGAGACTGTTTTAGAGTGGCTTCTTAGAACGATGATGACGATGATTTCCACAATATGGATATATAACACATAACATAATTCATTTCTTGCCTCAAAATCAGTGAAAAATACGAGGCAATTTCTCTAGGTATATTTTATTTCCAGCTATAAGCTTTGGAGATTCGTCTTTCTTTTTCTGTATTATCTTCGAAAATTTACTATCTAATCCAGTGTGTTGTTTGCGGTCATGTAACCATCTACATACATATTTTTTAAATGTCTTCCAAACCATCTTGACTTCTCTTATTTTCTTAGTGTGATTTTATTTGCTTATTTTCTAAATTCTTCCAACTATTCCACTTAACAATGGCTTTCATTTTATCGCAGTTCATCTTCTTCTTCGGGTGACTATCCATTCCGAACGTTGGCGGTCATTCTGGCTGTGATGACTTTGTTAGTTGCTATACGAAATAGCTGTGTTGAGGTCTTTCTATACCATGCTCTCAGGTCAGCAAGCCAGGATATTCTTCTGCGTCCTGGGGCCTTAATCTAATTTTTTTGATTTAAATACAGTATCGAATCGGCGTAGCGACCTAGATAAGAAAATTTCTTCTTCTTACTTTTCTCTATAGGGATATGTACTTATTCATCCTTCGGATTATTCCTCGGTTTCAGAGATTCTTCGACCGTCGTTCACTTGATCTTCCTGTTGATCTTCCAGCCGGTGATTTATCCCTTCCTATTTTTACTACTCTGTTCTCAGTAATTCTCTTTATTTATTGATTCCATTTAGTTTTTTCTGTTCTTGATCCACTACTACTCTGCAAGAATATTTAGTGAAGCTTTGCATGACATTGAAGATTGCATTCTACTAAACGAGTACTGGTTAGGCAGATATGCAGATAACACCAATGTATTTGCGGACAACGTAGAAGACCTACTACAAGTTCTTATGAACAAAATCAGTTACTACAGGTAATACTATGGACTTAATACAAATGTATCGAAGATAAAGTGATAAATGATAATTAGAAAAACAGATAACAGAAGGTCAACTGTACGTCAACCACACTCCAGTAGAAAACATGAAGCACTACAACTACCTCGGCACCATAATAAATAAAGAATGGACCAATAACTAGGAGATAATTGTGTGCAAATGTAAAGCTAGATCCAACCGGACGGAGACTTTCTTCAAAACCCACAATCTTTCTTTGTATAAATGTTATCTCTGTTTTATGGTGTTGACTCGTTGATCTTGAACTAAGTTACGTTCAACTGATTGGAAGCACTGGAGTTGTTGCCGTATCGGAGAATATTCATCACGTGGACTGACCGAATTACAAATGAAGAGGACCTTAGAAGAAGAATAAGGATAAACCGAGAGGTACTGAACACCATTTAATCTCGAAAGCTACATGTGTTCTCCTACAAGACAACCTGCAGAAAAAAAATTTTCGAAAGGTGAGGTCCAGAAGGAAGAAGAACATCTTGGTTAAAAAACATCAGAACCTGGTTCAACACACCATCTGTACATCTTTCCGCTTTGCTGTAGACAAGATAAAGCGGGAAGTACTATATACTAAGGGGAAGTACAAGAAATAGACTTTTGTTGTTAAGAAAGTCTAAAAAAACGGTTCAATTCGCCAAAATCATTTATTATTTGTAACAGTAAAGCTGCAATAAAGAATCTGACATATATAACTTGTAAGTAAAGGTATGTAACTTTGTGATGGATGCTAGAGCATAAAAATATTACTGGTAATGAGATTGCTGATGATTTTTTTAAAGAAGGAGTTAGTACTATGTTTATTGATCCCGAACTGTTTTACGATATCGTAAAAAGCAGCATTGAAGTTATCCGTAAAAAGGACTTGGTGTTCTGAGAAAATATTCCACCTAAGAGAAACGCAAAAAGTTATTACTAGATTCTGCATGCTACGCAAAAATATTCTTAGGAAGACTAAACTCAGACTAATCATAGATATTCTTCCTGAAAACTATTTACTTGGATATCATTTATGTAAAATAGACAAAGCAAACAGAGACACGTTCAGATTGTGCGAAAATGCAGAGAAGGTTTTAGAACATGATCACTTCACAAACATTGCTCTGAAACGGATAGCAGACTTTTAGATACCTAGATATTTATATCTTTCAGCTGGCTGATATCGGTCTTGTCCTTCTATTTAAAGTAGGAGAACCAAACTACAACAAAAGGTGATTTGATATAAAAATTCAACGCTTAACATATTTTTTAACTTGTTTATGTTCTAGGAATATCTATTCGCAAAAGTTTTTTTATTTAAAGAGAGAAAATAATAAGATATAATCCCAACAGAAAGTTGTCTTACGGAAACTGAACACCGATTACAAATGAACGACCAGGTTTACAAAATTCTATGAAGGAAATAAACAAACCGAAATACACTTAGTAAGAGAAAGCCACAGAAGTAGAAATAAAACTTTTGCTTTGATTCAAACGTGGTTTGATGGAATAAGAAAAATAAAACAAAAAGAGAAAAACAAAAGATAATAAGTAGAATGACGAACGACAGAATAAAATGGAAAACGAGAATAGAAATTAACGAACCCATAGCCGACTTAGAAGTCGAGTTTAGCACACTTGAAAGCATTGAAAATCTCATCGTCAAATCTAGGTATTACTAAGAACATAGTTTTAGAACTATAATCAAAGGCAGAAGTCACTTAAAGAACCTGATGGATCATCTCGGTGCATTTGCGTTTCTCGGCGATTTCATTTTGTTTTTGGTTGGATTTCTCATTAAATTGCTCTAAGACCTCCTCACATACGATGAACCAGACTTCTCTCTTTTTAATCCTGTCATGGCAATATTCTTATGTATGTGGCAGGCTGGTTTTTAATAGCAGCAATAAACAGTTCTATATCCACGTTGAAATGTGTTCTCGCTGATTGCCTAGCACAGCCTGGCATACCGCCCAAATTGTTGTGGAAACGCGTTCACGTGGCGGCGTTGCAGAAACTGTCATTCTCCTGGCCCACGCAGCTTGCAAGTTGCTTGTTAGTAGTTTGCATGTCGCGGCTCTGCTCGATTGTACACTGGATCACTGCCTAATTACAACTCATGTACTGCTGAACCGCCAGCGATCGCACGCAACTTACTTGTAGTGTGCACGCTACTTGCAAAAACGCAAGTCTGCATCGAGCCTGAAGCTGAAACATACGAAATAGGACTAATCCCAGAAGCTCAGTTCGGATTTAGAGCAGAACACTCTAGCAAATTACAAGTACTTAGACTGACAGAATACATAACAACTGGATTTAACGAAAAACAGTACACAGAAGCAGCGTTCCTGGATGTAAACCAAGCCTTCGGCAGAGTCTGGCATAAAGACCTAATATACAAAATGAGCGACTACGAATACAGTGAGACCATGACGAGACTGATCTCTTCGTACTTGAGCAACCAAAGCTTCAGGCTACGAATAGGATAAGTACTATCCGAGCATGGAGCTACGGAGGCTAAAGTGCTACAGGGAGCAGTCGTGTCACTCCTACTGTACACAATATACACCACAGATGTTCCAAGAATAGCAGGAACACTACTCAGCCTTTATGCAGACGACGCAGCTATTACGACCAAACACAGAAACTTAGAAGTAGCGGTCAACAATCTACAGACAGCATTGAATAACATTGAAGAATGGTGTATCCAATGTAAAATGGTAATCAATTCAGAAATAACACAAGCAATCATATTAAAAAGGAAAAGAGAAACTCCAGAGGAACAGCTGTTAGTGCAAGATAATCTCATATAATGGAAAAGAGAAGCGAAATCCCTAGGAGTCACTATGGACCAAGCCTTAACTTTCACGCAACACGTAGACATAACCATCCATAAACCAGCAATAGCCAGAATAGCAATAAGAGGACTTACAGGTAGAACAGGCAAACTGGGCATAAAGACGAAAATGAGACTGATAAACAACATCATACTTCTAATAATCACATATGCATCTCTTGCATGGGGACACATAAGCAATTCAAATAAAAAGAAAATACAAGCAGCCCACAATAACATCCTCAGAGAAGCGGCAAATGTACCCAGATACGTCGCTGAATGTTTTTCGTTTAGAGAACTGAAACAAGTAAGGGTGGTAGATAAAATAGCAGAAAAAGCCAGAATTAGGTGTGCAGAATTAGAGAATCATCCAAGCCCGATCCTGCGAGAGATAATAAGATACAATGCGTTCCATCGATGGAAGCACAAAAGACCAAAACAGCAAATCGTGGCAAACACATAAAGTCTAGATAATTCGTAGCTCTACCAACAGAAGAAGCCCCAGCACACAGCACTGGAAATTTTATTAATTGATGTTTATTTTCAGAACAACCCTCAAAAAAATATAAAAATAAATAAATAAAGGCTTTGGCCACCAAACAATTAAAAAATACTAACAAAAAGGCGACCGTCATGCAAAAAAATTAACAAACCCCAAAACCTGGGTACGAAGGGCCCACAATCTCGGACACCGAGTTGCCGAACTGGGCGCAGCCCGGAGCAAAGACGTCATTAGAGAAAGCAGAGGTCGGGTTAGAGGAAAGTTAGATCGGGTCCGAATATCGTGTTGGAGTTCTTGTACCCAGTACTTCCACACAAAAAGCATTTGACTGATAGTTGTGCCCCAATCGAGCATCATAGTGCTATAGGGGCTATATATAGCTATTTTTTTTTAAACTAAATTTATGGTAATCACGAAATCAAAGAACATCAGAGCTAATCTTGTAATAGACAATACAACGATTGAGCGTGTGCCCTGTTATAAATATCTAGGTGCTTGGATCACAGACGATACTGATCAAACAAAAGAGATTAGATGTAGAATAGAAATCGCTAGATCAGTCTTTAATAGAATGCGCAAACTCTTTTGCAATCGTGATATCAATATAAAGTTACGAATATGAATGCTGCGGTGTTATGTCTTTTCTACCCTGTTATATGGAGTTGAGGCTTGGACACTAAAACAGTTGACCATAAAAAACATCGAAGCTTTCGAGATGTGGTGCTATAGGCGCATTCTCAGAATATCATGGATGGACCGCGTCACTAACACGCAAGTACTCCAAACTTTAGATAAAAGATGCGAAATTCTAAATGAGATAAAAACTAGAAAGATGGAATACTTCGGGCACATTGTGAGAGGTGAAAAGTACGAACTTTTAAGAAACATCATGCAGGGCAAAATTAAGGGCAAAAGAAGTGTGGGAGGAAGAAAAATATCGTGGCTTCGTAATCTACGTGAATGGTTCGGGTGTAGTTCGATTGAACTTTTCAGGCGCGCTGCGTAAGATAATGCGTAATAAATAACGATACAACCTACTTCAGACCATACTTTCATGTGCATAGAAAAAGAGGTTCAGGTAGGAGAATATCCTAACTTCATAACCTACTAAAATGGTTTAACTTGACCACTACCGGACTTTTTAGGGCAGCAATCAACAAAGTCAAAATAGCCATGTTAGTGACCAACATCCGTATTGGATATGCACCATAAGAAGAGAAATTCTATTTTAGATACTTAAATATTTAAAAAAAAAATTGTTTGCCAGTGTTTACGTAAAAAGAGTTTGATGTAAAATAAGGGAATAAATGATAAGCAGTATATTGGCAACACAGAGTCTACAAAATTGCCTGTTAAGTTAAAATATGCTAGAATCTGATGTAATGAGACCCCTATTACTATAATTATGTAGTCCCACTTTAAAATTTTTATCAGTTGAGCGTGTTGAAACCGTAAAACCCGGCAAGTTCCTGGAAAACCAGGTCGATTTTTCCTAACTATGTACTGTATATTCATGATAGACACGGCAAAGCATAGTGACCTAGGCCATTAACGCTTCATAAATTAAATAAGCTTTCCCCATATTTGAGTCGAACACGCAAATCAAATTATTTGGGTTTGTGGAATAGTTACCATTGTCATGCACTGCGGTTATGTCCGAAATTCAAAATGGCCTTACATCATAAGTAATAAAAACTAATATGAACCAACAAGTTACGACATATTTTGTCTTCACTAAGTGTTTTCAATATTATTTAATTAATCTCGTTGCAAAAAGGCAGCGATAGAAACAAGGAAATTGGTTTGAGCTGTAAAAACATACCGTACAGCTAAAGGTGATGTGAAGAATTATAATTTTATTACCTCTTGTCCTTTTATTAAACAGAACCAAGAAGTTCCATTCTCTAGATAAAATCCAGCAGTTTCTTCATGGGGAGTTTAAGGGTTTTCCTGACCACACAGCTCATATCTACAAAAAAATCCGTTTAAAATTTTAGTATCTGGTATACCTATTAACATTCAATCGCCTATAGCGTTGGTATTTGTTGCTCCTATAGCGTTTCTTCTCTCTGAATTAATTCCCCTCCACTGTCCAACGTTGAAATAATTATCATAGGCTTTGCTTCATTAGTGTTCCTATATTGAGTAAATGTCTCCAACTGTACAAACCTAGCACGATGGACTTGGTAAATATGCAGCGAACTAATGTCACCTTACGATCTCTAGTTCTGGTCGTTGGAATTTACGCCGCTACATATTTGGATTCAGGGAATTCTTCAGTCTTAACTAGCCTCCTCGGTGTCATAAATGAGCCTTTATGATGTTTTAAATTTTATAAAAAAGCTACTAAAAATATAAGTAAACAGACTGATGATTTTAAAACAGCCCTTAGTACATGTAAACCCAAAATATCCGTCTATTAATCGACTTCCTTCATATCAAGTAGCAGATGGATATTTATTATGGGCCCTATTTCCATCTTGGATACAATTGTGTTTTCATATTTTTTTGGGATCTCTGCTCTCTTGATTACCATTAAGTATTTTCTTAAATTTCAACACAACAATGTTTTGGGGAGGAAGTTGCAACTTTGCTCTTTTTGGAATTTTTTCGCCTGGAGTACGATTGATAGATGCAGTTTGCTTAGCATCCTGTATTGTATCAGTTCCCCTCGAGAATTAGTCTGAGAGAGAAGAATGGAGCGATCCATGTAAGAAATTACTCTTCGCGACAAAATAAAAAATGAATAGATCTGGGGAAGAACCAAGGTGACTGACGTCGTCGAAAGGATACCCAGACTAAAATGGAGATGGCAGGACACATAGCTAGATTGACGGATGGGTGATGGACAAAGATGAAATAAAGATCAAGCGAAGACAAAAGAAGCGTCGGTCGACCACCAACAAGATGAGATGACGATTTAAGAAGACAAAATAAAAACAGGATGAGAGTGGCGCAAGATATACAAGTAGACTTTTGAGGCTGGATAATGATGAGCTAATATCAACGCGCTTGTATGTTTCTGAGCTTTCTTCTTTGGCTTTTGAAGTATTTTCGACATACCTTTTTCCATAGGGAAATTTCTGTTGCTCAAAACACTAATGTTTTATATTTTGAGAATGATTTCAGAAGTGGAAATTGAAACATCAAAAATAAATTGATTTTAAACTTATATTGTGGCTTATTCCCAATAAAAATAGTAATTACATTAAGATGCCACAAGAAAATAGCTTTTAAACAATATCCATGGGAAAGTTTTTCATTTTTCTGTAAGAGTTGTTTTAATGATGGTGTGACGATTGTGACTCTTCCTCAGTGTACTGGACATCCTTTTTCAGAGTAGTTTTGTTAGTTTTTGGGTAAATTTTAAAGTCCCTCGTTTTTTTTATTACGGTTCTTTTTAGACCCATAACTGCCCTGTAGGTTTTGGCAAGATCCCTGGCAGCAGTATGTCTGGCCCATGCTACATCACCGTGTCAAGTTAGAAGAGCACGATGCAAAGAGAAAAGTCTAATACTTAGAAGGACAAAAACAGAATATATAAAATGTTCAAATAACGGTGGACTATTACAAATCTTCTTCTTAAGGTGCCCTCTCCATTACTGAAGGCTGGCTATATCTACAGAAAATTGCTGTTTATCTTGAGCTATTATTAGTATCGAATGTGTGTACATTTTTCAGCCATTTTCTTCTTCCTGGGCTCTTATTCCTTCCACTTTCCCTTCCATTATCAGTCGTAGGAAGTTGTATTTTTCTCCTCTGTATATATGTCCTAAATAACTCGTTTTTCTGGTTTTTACAATATTTAAGAGTTCTCTCTCAGTCCCAATTCTTCTCAGCACCTCGTTGCTGGCCACGTGCTCTGTCCAACAGATCTTCAGCATCCTTTGAAAAACCCACTACTCAAAGGCTTCTACACGTCTCATACTTTTGATTTCAAGAGTCCATGTTTTCACTCCATATAGCAATATGGAATAAATGAATATTTTTACAAATTGGTATCGGATATCCAACGGTAAGTTAGAGTTTATTAGAAATTTTTTCATTGTTTGAAAAGCGGACCTAGCATACTCTATACGAGCATGTATTGCAACTTCGTAGTCAAGACGGTTTGTTATCCAGCAATCAAGATACTGGAATTTTTGTACGGTTTCTATCTGTTTGTTGTAGATACGAATATTATTGTCGGCATTTGGTGCACGTGTTTACGTGTTTTGGTGCATTACTTTTGTTTTATTTGTGTTTATATTCAGCCTCAAGCTATCTCCCTCTCTAGTTATGACATTCAAAAGTCGTCGCAAACTCTCAGCACTATCCGCAATATTGACGGTGTCGTCTGCGTATCTTAAGTTGTCTACATTTTCTCTGTTGATTTTTATTTCTTCTTCAATATTTTCGAGTGCATTTTGGAAGATCTTTTCGAAATATATATTAAATACTAGTGGAGAAAGTACACAGTCCTGGCGAACTCCTCTTTTTATTGACATTTCTGCTGCCATACAATTGTCTATTTTAATCGACGCCATTTGATCGCAACATAGGTTTTTAATAAGGGGTACCATGTTATGGCCTGTACCATGTTGTGTTAGGGTTTCTATGAGTTCTATGTGTCAGCATTTTTGTAGTAATATCTGAAGGCCAAATATGCCTCCCTCATACCAAGCCCCATACGAAATCCAAATTGATTGTCACTCAGATTTCTTTCGCATTCTCTGTATATACGTTGATGTACAATTTTGAGTAAAATTTTCAGGCTAATTAATTTGAACTGTGAGCATTTACTTGCTTTATTTTTTTTGGGTATAGGTATAAGTGTTGATCTAAGCCAGTCTTCTGGGAAGATTCCAGTGGTATATATTTTGTTAAATAGTAGTGTTAAGAGCTGAAGATTTTCTTGAATGATAAGTTTTATCAGCTCTGATGATATCTCATCTGGACCTTCGTGGCTTTGTCGTATTGATTGTTTTTGTAACTTCCGATGTTAATATATCAAGTATTATGTCTTGTACTATATTCATTTGTGGTTCTGTTCTCTCGCCATCAAACAAATCTTCGATGTATTTTTCCCATATATTTCCTACATTTTCTGCGCTAGATACTATTTGGTTGTTATCATCTACTAGAATTGTTTTAGTGAAATTTTCTTCATATTTGTGACTTCCTTAATCTTCTAGTATGCATTGAAGTAGTCATGTTTTTTAGTAATTCCCTCAGTTCCTCACATCAACTGTTCATCCATTCTTCTTTGGCTTTCCTGATTTTGTTTCGGATGGTTTCTCTACATTTTACATCATTGCGCTTTTTATAAGATCTTCTTAGGTCCATCGGTTCTAGGAATTCTTCTGTCATCCATGTATTCTTTGTTTTTCTGGTGTTGTGTTGTTATTGTGTTTATATAGTTGTGATTGTTGTTTTGAAGGTGTGCCAAATACTTTCTACTGATTCTTCTGCTGCCGCGAGTGCTTCACTGAATTTTTCTTTGAGTGTATCATTGAGACTATTACAAATAAGATGATAAATTTGGATGAAGTGATTTCACAAAATAAAAGTTTTAGATATCAAGGCTAGATGAAATGAAAGCAAATGAGTGGGGTATTGTGACATACAGCTCCAACAAAACTGAATGCAAGACCACTCTAAGGTTAGCTGATATACGGACTTAATATTTCGCAAAAATAGAAAAAAATCAAATGCATGTTGAAGAAATGAGAATCTTTCTTTAGATAGATGACTGGAATAACAAAAAAATTATTATCATTTAATACACAATATTAATGTGACGAGCTCATGGAAACAGCAAGAGAATAGAGCCAAAAGAGAGATGATGAAAGGAGTTAGACAAGAAATGACTGACAAGAAAATGAAGGCTTATATGGTCCAAGATGGAAACATCTGAAAATATGCAAGGAAATCGGAAACTTGTAGGTACACAACGAAAAGAGCTGAATGATTAACTGTATGTAGATTTGGTTATTCAACTATAAATACGTACTGCATAGTACGTTTAGATTTTTATTCTGATGTCTTTGTCATATTTAAACATCTTTTTTCTTTAGTCTCTTACATTTAGCCATACTACAAGATTTCAAGCAAGTTTTTCATAGTTTTAACTGATTGAATAATTTATTTGATATGGTCAATATTAATATTTAGTTTAATATATTTTAGTTTGAAGTGGACAAACAAATTGTATTAAATTATTATATTGTCTACTTATCCCCGGTCTTAAATTGATCAGATAACTAACTGATTAATCAACTTCGCTAATTAAACTCTATATTTCAAAAGCCTTGATGTGGCTCATTAATTTTATACTTATTCACATATGTTATTACCGTATAGCAGAATTGGATATACATATTTACTAGTAATTATAATAATAATCATATGAAATTTTAATAGAAGTTCTATCTGTGACATTTTACATGATTTATTTTACAAAAAGTTGTTTTTGGCCATAAAAATTCTGCATTCAATTGTATTCTCTAATTATTCTATACATTACTGTATTATATTAAGATTTACTTTAAGTTTACTTAGTTTACTCCTCTATTCTCACTACTTAAAACTGTAAAATCTTCCCTAGAACCTTTTATTATTTTTGAAGTTTTGCTCCAATTATTTAAACTTTGGTTTCGTGTTCTATTCGCGTTAGCTAATTCCGTCAGGGGGCGCTCACGATTTCAAAGATGGACAATCACTTCGAGAAAACAAATAATTTTGTCATTTGATCTCGAAGCTATGAAACGTTTAATATAAATCATTTATACGTGTGTTTTGCCAAAGTAAAAGTTGGAGTACGTTCATCAAAGTTTATTTGTTTGTGATTCGAGTTTATACATAAGATAATTTTTCGACTGTTCTAACAACCATTCAAATTTCGTCATTTTGTGTCATGTGGAACAATTTCACCCAATAATGTCAACATTAGACTGATAATTGCATTCAGTGCAATTTTCAATCCCTATGACAACACGATCGAGTTTGACAACTTCATCCAAATAAATTTCAAAATGTCACGTTCGGCAATGAGAATGTTCAAAGTATAAATGCGCTAATCAAAGAAAAAATTCCCAGACATACAACCTACAGTCACAAATATATTTGGGGAATATTCATGGAATTTTGCTGCGGACGAGAATATGAGTTGAATGAACATAGAATAACATAGATAACAAATCACTCGAATAGATCAACTGCTGTTAGCGAATTAGCAAAAAGTGGTGTAGAAGAACAACAATTGCTAAAAATTACTGGTTATGGCAATCAGAATTCTATAAAACCATACTTGAATCTCGATCAAGAACACCACAACAAGATTATAAATATTATGCGTGGTAATAGATCTTCTATAGTAGAGAACAGCAACGAATCTAATGTTAACTTAAATTTTAATAATTGTACTTTCACTAACTGTACTTTTAATAAATAAATGTTTCGTTATACGATTTTTTTTTTTTCGAAAAATTATCCGCCGAATATCCCTCGGACATTGATGAATGCCTCATAATTTCATGACAAATTTCTCAAGCTCGTTGCTTGGTAACAGCACTCAGCCTTCGGCTTCGTGCTGTTACCAAGGAACGAGCTTTCGATTGTCATGAAATTATCTCGTCTGTTATCAATGTCCTAGGGATATTACTACTGATAATTTTTCGACTGTTCTAACAACAATTCAAATTTCGTCATTTTGTGTAATGTGGAACAATTTCACCCAATCATGTCAACATTAGACTGATAATTGCATTCAGTGCAATTTTCAATCCCTATGACAACACGATCGAGTTTGACAACTTCATCCAAATAAAATTTAAAATGTCACGTTTCGGCAATGAGAATGTTCAAAGTATAAATAATAGATCTTCTATAGTAGAGAACAGCAACGAATCTAACGTTAACTTAAATTTTAATAATTGTACTTTTACTAATTGTACTTTTAATAAATAAATGTTTCGTTATGTTGAGTTATGATTTTTTTTTTGAAAAATTATCCGCCGAATATCCCTCGGACATTGATGAATGCCTCATAATTTCATGACAAATTTCTCAAGCTCGTTGCTTGGTAACTGTTACCAAGGAACGAGCTTTCGATTGTCATGAAATTATCTCGTCTGTTATCAATGTCCTAGGGATATTACTACTGATAATTGACTCGCAAACCTGAATAAAAATAAAATTAAACGTTTGTCTTTTTACAGTATGTTTGAAACACGGGAAGTAAAATTTAAATTATCTCAATTATTTATGTGGTTGTAAGGTTGGCAGAGATCTTTAGTTGAGGGTGAGGCAGTTTTTGGAGCTGGTCACGTTATATTTTGTAAATTACGCCTTACATTTTCTACTAATAACTTTATGAGACCATTCGGGCAATTTAGCTGATGGAACAGCATTTTTCTTCAGTCTTCTCAATTTAGTTTTAGATGTTACTGTAAAGTAAATTAAATATAAATACCTATATTAAAATATAAAGAATATTTTAATCACAGTCATGTACTTGGTTAGAGGCTTGCCAATTCGCAAAATGCATTGCCAAACTTTTCTCATATTCTCGTCCAGCGGAAACTTATGTATGGAATTTTTTTTGTGAATTATAATATGATGAACATTGAGGAACACTGCAATAGTTTTTTGAAGTCGATGTCATTGTTAATTACAATATAAACCGGTCGATAATATGTATACAAATTAATGACAATTGCAAGATTTTCCCGAAGTGGATGCTTTTGAAATCTACCACCAGGCGTCACCCACTTTGCGGTTCCTCGCTAATACATCTTTTTGTCTGTCTTTAAAGTATATTTGTCATGTTCTTCCCTTTATTTACGATATTTATAAGTTCTACGACTCTTCTATTTCTATTACTTTGTCCCTTTGGTAAAAGTGGATCTCGAAATACCTTTGAAATAAACAGTTTGTATTTTTCTTTAAGGTTTTTGTCTTACCAAACCAAAACCAAACAATATTATTTCAACCAAAAATATTATTTTGATATATATAATAATGGTACATGTATTATATTTTATTATTATAATATTATATTTCTTCTGTATTGATTTATGTCTATTAGCTTTTTAATAAAAATAAAAACAATAAAAACTGGGTATTAAATTAGCATACCTACATAAATTATCATAATTATTGAAATGATAATACAAAAATGTTACTTATATTATCAAAATTCCTGATAGTGAAATACACAATATTTTTTAGACATAGCTAATGAAATAAAAAGAAGAAATGCCTCTTCTGCAAAAGTAATACCTATGTATATTTAAAATATTTGTAAATTAATAATCTATATCGTCCAATCTCTTCCAATAAAATATGTAACTGTATCATTTTCATTCTAGGGACCAATTTACCAATCTAATATGCCGAGTTCCGTCCCTGTAGTCGGTCATCAACAGCAGATAAAAATGGCAAAGGCGAGCTAGAAAGGGACAGAACACTTGGCATGGGTTTGCCAGCTGGACTTGCAAATTTCCCCCTCTTGTACCTCACCTCTCGACTGCCCAGAACTTGCACTTGCCAAATGTAATCGCTAGGTGCGAGAGACAAAGGACAGTTTGCGAGCCATTGGCGTGCTCAATCTGGATGCAATATATTTTATTTTTTAAATAAATTACTCTAGATGTATCATAAAATTTAAAATAGAGTGGGTAAAAAATTTTATACTTGTATTCGAAAACATTTTGCAGAATTTGTGGAAAGTGAATTTTAGTTTAATTCACCATCAAGTTTCTATGTTTCTAAGTTATATGGTGAAATATATGTTTTGGAAGAAACTGCCAAACAGAATCTACATCACAAAAGAACAGAAGTCATTTTTCACGTCACAAGCCAGTTAGAACTGACTAACTCTTGTTGGGCGGTAATGTCAGAGGAAACAGCAAAAGTTAAGTCACTAATGATCTATCATTCTTAAAAAACAATGTACAGATGGTTCCTAAAAAAACTGATACGGCTCTTAGTAAGATTTGATCATTTTGAGAAGTGTATTTGATTGGTCTGACATTATATGACAGACAAATAATAAAATAAACCAACAAACAACAAAAAAATGTTTACATGTTAATTTATAAATTATTGTAATAATTATTAAGGTCTACATTTTGATATTATTTTGAATTCCTCCATTTTATAAAGAGTATATAAATGGTAGTTTTTACATAAAATGGGGTTGTTGTTATTATTTTTATTATTATTAAAGATTAAAACAAACGACTTAACTAAACAATATATTAAAGCACGAATTGTAACCAAATTAAAAGATAACTGGGCACTATCAGAGGCAGCAAAACATTTTAACATAAGCAGAACCACAGTTTTTCTATTAATAAAAAATGGAAGAAACAAGAAACTCTCGAAAGAAAGCGAGGGTCTGGAAGAACAAAACTGTACTAAATTTAGATATGTAAAAATATAATTAATATTTTGTAATATCTCCATCAGCATTGATAACAGCTTGTAATCTTCTTCGGTCCATCTGCGGAAAGGATCAATGAACCTGTTGTATACCGTGCCACAGCTCTTCAGCATTTTGAGGTATAAAATTACGCCGATACAACCGTTTTATAATAATCCCCGGACCCCCTCCCACACACATTCTCAATTGGGTTTAAATCTGGACTGTAGCTGGGCGATGGTAAGATTTCGATGTTGTTATTCTCGAGACACTGGTTTATTATATTTGAGGTGGGAACATGACAATTATCTTGTTGGAGGATAAAATTATTTCCTAGATACAACTGTTCTATACTGGGAAACATAATGTTTTCTAGAATCTAGAACAAATACGCCATACCATTCCCATTCCTCTGCTGAAATTTATCACCATACATTGGGGCTAAAATGGCCAGCTACTCGATATCTATTAACATATAGAGGATTAAATCTATTATTATCTGGTCTATACGCGCCTATATTGTCTCTTTTAGAAGACTGAACAATTTTCTCATCTGTAAATATTACCATGTCCCAAAAATCTTGATTTTGTAGCTGATGGTTTAAAGTAAATATAAGTCTTGATTGCTTCTGTTGTGGTGTAAGAGCTTGTTATTTTGCTGCAGTTCGGTACATAAGACGCGATGCTTTAATTCTGAGCCAACTTTTTGTCTTTCTTTCCTGAAACTGTGATATAATTCTTGCAGCTTTCGCATCTTCAAAAGGATTCTCTTCTAATCTCTCCAAAGCATACGGTCTTCATGAGCAGTAGATATTGTTGGTCTTCCAGAACCTTTCTTTTTTTTTCGAGAGTTTCTTGTTCTCTCCATCTTTAATTAATATTAAAAACTGTTTTTTAACTGAAACCATCTTCTAATTTCGTTACAATTCTTGCTTTTAGTTCTTTGCTAGAACTTTGAAGATGGGAGAGAGTTCATTTATTTGAACCCTTCTTTCGATCTCAAGAACAACACACCAGGAGAAATAAAAAGTTGTAAGCATTATACTTCCAAACAGATATTACAGTGGCATATGAAAATAAACGAAGTTAGAAAACAAGTAAACACTGTATAGAACGCTGATAGCCCTAGTCCCCACATATGGATTCTAACAATATCCACTGAATCGTCTGTATGTATTTTAGAAAGGAAAATACTACGCAAGAGGTAGGGGTGCAGATACAACTTCGGTGGAAAATATATTACTAACAAAATCAAAAAAACCCTTATACAATGGATATGAAATATAGAACGAGACTGGAACCCAAACGTAGAAGGGAACAGTATGGCGCAGGAAACCACAGAAGATCGAAACCCTATAAGGACTGTAAATCACTAATGATGATAAATCTCTACATTGTGAGCAATTAATTATAACTAGAGATTAAAAAATCAACAAAAACATTCAAGAAAAGTTTCATCCTAATTCATTTTCAATTCAAAGATTTATCAATTTTTAAGCGAAGCTTGTATAATGTCGTTATATTCCTTTTTTTTCTATAGTAAAATGCTTAGGTGAGCGTCACAAAACTAGCGCCACAATATGGCGTCGTCACAGGTAGCGTCACAAAATAGCATTTCTTCTATTTATTCGAAGCAAGTTTAAATTAAAAACCGCATGAAAAATAACAACACGTAGACGTCAAATGAGAAGTAAAAAAATAAAAGAATATTTGTCAATAAAAGACTCGATTCGCAACAATTACCAAAGTTAAAATGTAATCCAATTAATACCTAATAATATTGAATCATCTCTTTAAATTTTTATGACATTTCTATTTCATACAAATACAATTAATATTTTTAGTTTATAATATGATTAAATTTACTAGCAAATGATATTTATTTATATTTTATTATTAATTTAATATTTCGTCTGAATTTGACAGCTCGGCCTGAAGTAAACAACGTATGATTTGTTAATACGTTACCAGGTGGCGGTAGGAGCAAACAATGAATTAGTTTAATATAACTTGTTTAAAATATAAATAAAAAATAAATAATAAAATTAAAGTTACCATTGGGCTGCCATTATCTAAATCTTTTACGAATACAAATAACATTAAATCGTCAAATATTGAAGCAGATAGTTTTTTTTCAATTATATAAAATAATGATCAGCATATTCTTCTTGATAATCTAGTGCATCTTTCATGCACCATCGTGTCTTGTCATTCCAGATTATTCTTTCAAGAAGTTATACTCTTATCCATGTGAATATTTAAGATTACTTCTTTTCTAGTCCTCCTTGTTAATTCTTTGTACTAAACTCTAGATTCATTTTCTCCAATACATCAATTCGGTAAAAAATAATTTTTGTGAAATATTTTTGACGGACTGGGAAGTCGGACCCAAAGATTGAAATATATGTCTGTGGTTTTTGGTTGGTTTTTGGCTGTTTTTAAGATTATGTAGCATCGTAATTAGCCCTATCTATTATAATCAGATCGCAGAAGGCAAGAATAGGACAGGCAAGAAATTCTTTCAACAAACTGAAAAAAGTACTCTGCAGCCGGGACATTTCAATTTCCTTAAAGATAAGACTTCTGAGATGCTACGTGTTCTCCGTATTATTTTATGGGTTGGAGGCTTGGGTATTAAAGAAAGATGTTTCGGACAGATTAGAAGCCTTTGAGTTATGAGCCTACAGAAGGATATTAAGAATAAGTTGGGTGGATAGAATGGGAAAAGATAGAGGTTTTAAATACAATTAAAGTCAGAAAACTGCAATATCTGGTACATGTCAAGAGTCGCAAGCGTTATAACTTGTTGCAATTAATAATGCAAGGAAGAATACAGGGTAGAAGGAGTCGCGGAAGAAGATGCATCTCCTGGTTAAACAATTTGACAGCTTGGTTTACCTGCACTTCTGCTGACCTCTTTAGAGCAGCGATATCGAAAGTGCGAATTGCCATGATAGTTGCCAACCTTCTTAGAGGAGATGGTACATGAAGAAGAAAAAGCATCGTAATTTAATGTTTCTATAAGAAACTATTGTAAATATATTAAAGTACGTCTCAATCTTTTAAAAGAAGTTTAATTTATTGAGATATCTTTCTTTTTTGTTGAGATATCAGATTATAAAATTTGTTAAGTTTTAAAAAATCTACAAACCATATGATTATAATAAAAATTTGACCAATATTTGCACCCAGAAGATCATACTTCATAAGTTTTTTATACGTTGAATGCGAATCGGATCTGCAAATTCCCAAAATGGCTATAATTTGTGAGGTATTCTATCCTAAAAGTGTAACAATAGCGGTTTATGCTTCGTAATATAATGTTTCTCCCAGAAACTGACATAACTATCTTAAAGGGCCTTAATCTGATAAATGACTTTGAGTTTACTCAGATAGCTTATTTTGTCGGCATCAAACCGATTCCTATTCAAGAATGAGTAAAAGAATTATACAACAAAATGTAGAAACAAGTGAGCAGATCATCTTTAAATGAAACGATTCTTCTGTATTAACTACTAATTAACAACTACACATTTTAACTAAAATTTGCGTAAAACAAATGTTAAATATATATTTGATTAAGGAAAACTATAAATAATATATAAAACAAAAACAGAGGCAAAATATACAAAAAATAGAAAATAGCTGAAATAATTACTTCATTTTTAGTTAAATTGTATTTGACGTATAATTTCCATGTAGGAAGATGTTTTCAGAAGAATTTTTCAACGCCAAAGTTAACGAATTTATTTTATGTGGTTTATTCCGAGATAATTGGTAAAAGTTCATACAAGGGACAAACGCAGAGTTTCAGAAAAGTATTTATAGACTACGTTCAAAATATATCATATTAGGTATGTTAACTCTCACGGTGTAGAATTGTAGAATGACCGTCTAGTTATGGAAGAAGTATTGCGTACGCCAATGTATTATGCGATTTTTCTTTAGTGTTGTCCTAACGGCTGAATATTAGGGATGCTCCTGTCATCCGTGGTGTCTTCTTTCATGCCACCATCATGTCGAAGACGAGTAGTATTACACGGACTAAACAACTTGTTTCGGAATGGCCATTGGTCATTTAAATTATTGTTATCGAGGAGATAGGAATAAACTAACCAGACATAGAATAACGAGCAAGTACCTAGGCATTTACAATTATTGGATTACAGCATAGCAACAAGATCGGAACAAGTTACAATATCATAGATCAATAAATAGTCCATATTTTTATGATATAATTGAAAAAATGTTTCTTTTTTCGTTAGAATTTCATAAATCATTGAAGAATTTATTACTTACATACATGGAAATGTACGTGTTAGGTATACTAGATTATGTGATAGACGAGATAAATTATATATTAACAAATACTGAAGGTCCGTAGTTTCCTGAGCCATTTTTCAGGTAGACAAATAAGGAAACGAATCCATAACTATAATACATAAAAAAAGGGGTATTATTTGAAAAAATATACCTAAAAACGCTGGCTGTTCATTGATCTTGTACAAATTACCTACTTAAATATTAATCATCAGACTGCTAACGAAGTTTGACGAATATAAATTAAAGAACCAAGCTGATTGTAGAAAGTGATTTTTAACACTGATCACTGGATAACGATAATCACAAAAAACTAATGAATATCGTATACAAAACGATTCGGTTGTATTTAAATCGTAATAGATAAATAAAGATAAAAATAGAATTTTCCTTATTTTCCGCAGCTTTCACTGCTAAAACTGACAAACTTTCAAGTGGTATGAAGGGAAAATCACGGACAATGACCTTTTAACAATATATATTTATGTCATGATTAACACCCTTAGGGGATCAGTAGACCTTATGCCAAAAACTTTTAAAACTAGAATCAATACTCCTCCATCGATTCAGAATGAAGAAAGAAAAAGAAAGAAAAAGAAAGAAAGAAAGAAAAGAAGAAAATTCAATTTTTACGCTGATTTTCCTAGGAAACCCCACAGTTTTCACATATTTTACTCATATTGCGATACTTTATGATTTTATTTACTTATGATGTGATAATACCATCTACAATTCCACCCATCATCATAATCATGGTGCTACAATCCTTAAATGGCCTCGACCTTCTCATGCTTTCTTCTCCATTTCGCTCTGTTCTTTGCTTAGATTTTTTCAGGTGGCAACACCGATCTTCTCAGCATCCTATGTTACCCCGTCTACCCACCTCAGCTTTGGTCTACCTGGTCTTCTCATTCCGACCAAATCCGCTGTTAGAATCTATTTGATTATGTTCGATTCCGGGGCTCGGGCTACATGTCTTGCCCACTTCAGGCTGTTTCGCTTGATTATAGTGGTAATATCTTTTCCACCAAACTTATGCTTGTAGATATTCTGCAGTTCAAAGTTATATCTACGCCTCTATATTCCGTTTTCACAGATCGCTGCGAATATCTTGCTTAGTACCTTTCATTCAAATATCGATAGAGAGGATTCATCATTTTTGCTTAGTGTCTATATTTCTGATCCTTATGTGAGAACGGGGACTATCAGTGTTCTTTACAGTCTTATGTCTAAGTATATATACAATTCTAATAGCTGATTCAAAAACAGAATAACTAATAAGTGCTTAAATAATTGCATATGAGTACATTATGAGAATAAGCAGAAAATAGCTATAAAAAACATAGTTAAAAACTACTTCAACTACATCAACTGCAATCAATTCTATACGACCTGGGAAGAAAAGTAGACCAAGCACTTCAAAAGATCAAACTGAACTGACCTTTTTTATGGGAAGGAGGTGATAAATCTTCTAAAGATCATATCAAACCGTGTCTTGTTAAGGATGACATGGCGTGTCTTCAGAAGGATCCATCCGCACGCAATCTCCCCAGAAAGAGTCGTGCTCACAGATACACCCATACTTTCCTACCTACCAACTAAAGTCTACCCCTTCGCGGTAGTTCCTCTCTAGATCAGTGCATCACATAAATAGCCCGTCTTATCTCCCCCTCTCTCTTTCTTTCTCTCCCAATCTCTCATCTTTGCTGCAGATTCCTCTCTAATATTTCCTTTTCACAATTTGAGTTACTGCCTCCAGTTTTGCCTTGTATTTAGTCTTTTTCGTCATGGCTACCTACATTAAGGTATGTGCACTTACCCTATCTACCTTCCTGTGTAATTAAAATACACAATGCTCGGCCATTTCAACCACTCCACAGGTTGTACAGTTTCTATCCGTAATCTTTCCTATACTCTCTAGGTAGACCCTGAAGGAGCTGTACCCTACTAAGAACTGGGTGAAAAAGTAATTAGTGTCTCTGTCACCGCACTTTTCCGGTTTGCGATATCTGGCATTGATACCCTCGTCCAGGCCGCTCTATTTCTATTATTAGTCCATTCTTCCTGCTACTCCGTTATGCGACTATTCCTAGCAAACATTTTCTTCTGCTCATCCTATCCATAGGTTTCCGCCCTTTTCCTCACCATTAAGTGGATAGCTAACACACCCGCGATCACTTGTAGGGCCACCGTTGATGTTGTTCTATATGCAACCTTAGTAGTGCTTTTCTTTGTGCTTTCTCTAGCATTCTCCAATATTTCTTGATGTTAAACACTTATTGCCTCACCTGTGGCGCGTAAAGTACAGTATAGTGGACCACTTTCAATAAAATTCTTCTTTTGGCAGTCACTGGTCCTTCCACGTGGGGCATAATCCTTGCCAGTACCGAAGTCCTCTCTTTTGCCTTGCGAACGACGTATTTCACATGCTCACCAAAAGTTTGCCTCGTGTCTAGAACTACTCCCTGTCACTTTTTGACAGGTAAGATCATTTCTCTCTCCAGGACAAAAACTGTACGATATCTGGCCCTTGACCCTTGATGGTCATAGCTTCAGTTTTTTCGGCCGCCAGCATGAGCTCTTTACTTTGTTGAGGACTCGGTTCCCTCTATGCATGATTGTCCAGTTTTTGTTATGCTATACCTGCACTACCAGGTCATCCGCATATGCTATTGCCTGAATACCAGTATCCAGTTCGGCCTCCAATATCTCGTTGTATAAATCATTCTAAAGCAGTGGCCCCAGGACGGAGCACTGCTGCAATATTGATACATATATCTCTGAAATAGTTTCTAACTAAGTTCTGCAGATATTCTCAAGTCGCCCAGTAGTCTGACGATAATTTTCCAGCTAGCACTATTAAATTAAAATCATTTCTTGTGTTGAGGAAGAAACCCACCATCCATCTGAAATTGGAATTGGAATTGTAAATTAAACTGAATTAAACAGCTATAATGTTCATAGTGGCATTAAGAAAAGTTGAAGATCTTAATCAAATTTATGGCATCAGAAACATCTTATCAGAGTAGTAATGCAAACAGTAAAAAGCTCAGGACTGGTACCAGAATGCAAAAGTTGTCAGGTATATGAACCCAGACAAAAATATTGGCTCAACAGAGCGCCTTAAGTCTACTAGCAAACATTTGAATCAAGGCTGTAATGAATCAAATGGAAAAGATCATACCGTTGTACACTGAGGAGAAAAGCGCAATGTTAATTTTATAGGAGATATCATGTAATCAAACGCAAACAGACAAAACCAATAGGAAATGAGCTCACGTCGTTAAAAATAACCCTAGCAATCACAATACTAATGCAACAATAGAACACTAAGAGTTTAAACGACATAATGAATTAGAATTAACAACACTTCGGCTAATTCTAGTTGAACTAAGAATAAAGAGATCTAATGAAGATTTGTGCCAAAAAGTAACTCGTTTGAAATATAGCGGAAAAGGTGTTATTCCTAAGATCATAAATGACAAAGAACTTTGGATAACGGAATGAAATGCCAATAGAAATCTACCTACAACACCAGGTGGAGCTGCAATCAGTCCTAGATATTCAAAAAATCTACAAAAGAAGTGACATTTACAACTAGCTATAAATCCTTTGGTTTGCATATTTAAGCTTATAAAAGTTGAAATATTGATGACATAATGTCGATGATTAAAGATTTTTTACTATAAGGGAACATCTAGAAGCTTTTCGTAAATGGCGATGCCTAACCGTTTTGGACCGGAGCTAAAAGCTAACTGATCATCAGTTTTGTCTCAAAAATATTTTAATTATTAAATTTAAGTGTTCTTATGAATTGTAGGATATTGGGCTAAAGTAAAATAATAAAATTAATAACTTTAACTAATAATATACATATATCTTAATGAAGTGTAGTAGGTATATAACCGTATAATAAAATGGGTATAATGGTCTCTGTATAAATGAATTTTTTTACTACAGAAACTTGGAAGAAGTGGAAATCAAATCATAATCAATATAAAATGTGGTTGCCGTATACCAAACAGATGCCACTTTAAATGATTTTTCATCGTTGAACATAAACTAATGAATAACAAACTATTAGGAGAGCTTATAGGTAGCGGGTAGATACACAATACGATCTCAGTAAAGTCATACCTATTTCAGGCTGACTACCTTAGCCGTGGTTCAATCTAACTCCCTTTAACCGAAAGGATACCCCGTTCCAACCTATCATCCTTTCTTAAGACATCATATTTCCTAGCCCATCCTAACAACCTTTACCAACCCGCACAGGCCAGTGTGGTACAGAAAACGGACAGAAATCCTCGTAAAATGAGAAACAAAGAAAATGCAAGGCCCTCAATCTCCGGCAAACCTTTGAAACCGAGCTGTGGTTGAAGTCCCGTAGGTAGAGATAAAGAGTTACTATCACAAACCACTACGACAAAGAAAACGAAAAACTTGTAGAACTTGTAGAACGAGCTAAAGAGTATAAAATGGGATATACTTGAGTCATCAGAAGTACGGCGAAAGGGTGAAGAACAAATGTAACTTTCGTCGGGACACCCAATGCTTTCTAATGGTGGTGTTAGATTTATGGTAAATAAAAATCACGTCATAATTCGATTGAACATCATCCAGGAATATGCACCTACAAATACCTATACAGACGAAAAAGTTGAATGGTTCTATGAACGACGTTAACACTGCGATACAAGAGGTAATCGCGAACTATACTATACTGATGGAAGACCTAAACGCCAAAATAGGCCACAATATCTTTATTTCCGCCATCATGGATATGGAGAAACGAAAGGGGAAAACTCTTATATAATTTCTTCTGCAACACAAGCTATATGTCATGATCAATTATTTAAAAAATCCCCTAAATTAACTAGACTTTTTAATCACCAAATGGCTTAAATAAGAGAAAATTGACTTTATAATAATAACTGTATCAAATCAATTTTCAACCGGAATTGACCGTAGAAAGGTTAGAGTGACGATAGTCTTGAACGTAAAGAAGGAAAGGAGAAATAAGATAATACGGACTAAAAACGTCAGATTCACTGCGAGTACTATCTTAAGGGCAATAAAACGTTGGCACCTGTATTATTAAAATTTTTTTTTTTTTTACGCCATTATATTTTTTATGCGGTCAATCTAAACTCCTCTATCGATGCTATGTTGGTGCATTGTTGTATACTTAATTTCAGTCGACTTCTACCTTTGATATTTCTTTTATTGATAGGACTGAAATACTACGTCTATTCTTACCGATAACCATGGTCTTTCGTTTCATTCCGAAGTCTCCACAAATTCTTACTATCTGATACATCAGTATTTGTAGCGAATCTTCGCTATTTTTTAATATCCTAGTGTCATCAACCTTAAAATGGAACTGGGCAGGGCACGTCGCGAGAACGAAGGACGGCAGATGGACAAAACGCATTCTTGAGTGGAGACCCAGACAAGATGCCTTTAGGAATAGAGGACGACCACCAACAAGATGGACGGATGACCTGAAACGGACACATCAAAATTGGATGCAGGCGGCTAAGGACAGAAATTTGTGGGGTGAACTACGGGAGGCCTATGTTCAGCAGTGGACTAGTATGGGCTGAATGATGATGATGATGATGAGTGTCATCTGCATATAGTAAATTATTCATTATTTTACCGTTTATCTTTATACCATCTGTTGTGGTATCCACAGCTTTCTTGAACATTCTCTTCTTCTTTAGTTTGTTCCTGGATAGAGGTTTTTCTATGAGCTCTTCACTCTTCTTTTCTTTGTGCTATTTGGTACCAATTTTTCCCTACTTTTATGTTTCAATCCCGCTTGTTCAACAGGCTGGTAACTATCGAACTTATTTGATCGTCTGTTGGTAATTGTTTTGGGAAACAGTTTGTACGTATGTGGTAACAGGTTTATTGCAAGAGTGCCGCAAGGACATCATGGATCTGGTTCTTTACCTTTTTAGACAGCTGATGATCTGATGATAGTTACATCCTAGTTGTAGAGAAAACCGGCGAAGAAGAAAAATTGCAAATAGCCATAAATCAGATCCATGACTGGTCAAGAAGATGGCCAGAATAGAAATGTTCAAAACATTTTAGTCGACACAAAAAATAACCAAATTTCATGCCTAGATATTTCACAATAATTGGGTATGACATTGGACACCAAACTTCGCTGTAGAACTTATAATAAAAAAACTGCTGTGAAAAAAAAAATATAAAAAAATGTAGGTATTGGTTAACTGGACGAGATTCCATGTACAAATCTACAAATCAAGCTAATACGTCATAAATGGTAAGATCCACAAGGACCTTAAGATGAACAGTATTCCCAACGCAATAAAGAAGTTTATAAGGAACCATGCCAAAACGTGAATCCTGAGGCCATCCAGCTCTAGACCACTATAAACATATTAGAATTAAATTGCTCATTGGTCTGATTTACCGTATTTTAATTATATAAAAGCACAAATAGGTGTAATTAAAAAAAAATACTACGTAATAGAAAAGATACCAGACAAAATCAGACAGTACATATTTGGAAGAGAAAAGAAATAGTCCACAAATTAAGTGTATAGTTTATGTATGTTATTTTCTATATAATGGTAATCATTGCTGAATATGTTTTATTTTAAATATTATAAATAATGCCTCCACTAATATGTGTATAATTATGACAAATTCAACATACCTACCTAGAACAGAGCAATAGAAAATCAAAAAATAAAATTAAAATGACTATATACGGTATACAATGCAGTGTATAGAAGATTTATTTAGAAAGTACCTTATTTAAAAAATGAAAAAATTAAAACAGGGTAGCTACCTACATACAGTATGTGGTTCTCAACTCAAGCCAGACAGTGAAACGAATAAAGCGAGAAGGCGTTGTTGCCAAATCTGTGAGAAATTATTGCACTACAACTTTAAATATTTAAAATCTGATAATATAAACATAGTATCACACTGAAGTAGGAGATCTCAAAATAAGAAACAATTTAAAAAAAAAACCTATATGTATTGTAACGTAGGCTTGCATGTAAGTAAAGGAACGATACGAGCTGAAAAATAGAAATCTATAACAAGCAAATAAAAATTTATTTAAGGAGAAAATTGAACTTGAGTCAGACTATCAGGAACGAATACATAAATATTGCAGACAATGTATAGTTATAAAAGCATGATTAAATGCTTTCTACTACAAACGGGAATTTAGGCGACACAAAATATAAGAAAGTCTTGTTTTAATTCTGCTCTTCTTTAACCAAACTATTAAAGACTCCTTCTCCTCATTTCTTGAGCTCTTGTCAGGGCGTGGTGACATTCATATTATTGGCTTGCTGCCTCCATTTACTGCGATCTTGTGCCACATGGACGGCTTCATGTAGGGATTTTCCCGACAGAGTTTTCATTTGGTCTGCCCATCGTGTTGGAGATCTTTTTCTTGGAAGATCTGGTTCTTCGGCCTTCTACCTTTCCTTCTAATACCAATAGTTCCATGATCTCCGTTCTTCTACCTATGTAGCCGAAGTAAATTAGCTATGCTCGTTTTACTTTTTTTACTACTGTTTAGTAATAAAATCACCCTATATTATTCATGTGATGAATCCTCCTCTATTATTCATTTGGTTCAGGTATATGTGCCTATCTCAACTGCTGATGATGATACAACTGAATCTTTTTTTCAATGAGCTGGAATCATATCTCCAAAATATCCCAAATACAAAAATTCCTACCATCATGTACGATTTAAACTCAAAAGTCTGTGTTACTAAGGTTGAAGAACATATACGAAACGTTGTGGGCAGATATGAAAAAGGTGAATGTAATCCACGAGGAGACCGCCTTATCAAGTTCTGCGTCAACAATGATTTGGCAAAAATGAACTCTATGTATAAACACCATCCCAGAAAATTGTACATTTGGATCTTACCTAATGGACGACATCGAAATCAAATCGACTACATAATGATTAAACATCGCTGAAAAACATCTATTAGCCAATGTAAAATACGGCCTGGTGATGGCTGGCACAGTCGGCACATACAATATCTAGGGCTAGACGTCACAAATTTCAAATTCTAATTCTTAGAGAATTCTCGACATTCCTTATAGCCAAAAACCATATGATCGGATACGACTTCCAAAGGAATCCCGTGAATGTCGAACATAGTCTTAAACGAATTTATTATTGACTGGGATGTTTTGGAATGCAACGGAACACTTTGTGAGAAAAATCCTTAGCGGTTAAATAAGATGCTCCTTCAAATTCACAAATATCAGCCGCTGGTATTTGAAATGGTGGTTATGGAATTTCTCTTAGTATTAACGACTCTTTGGCACTATTTTAACTTGATTTTAATACTTAACCAGTAGAACAAGCTGGATTTAGAAAAGGATACAGCACCTGTGACCATCTATATACTTTGAAAATCCTAATAGAAAATACTAACAAATACAATCTTACATTATGTCTGGCTTTTATAGATTATGGAAAAGCTTTTGATATCGTGGAACTGTTGGCAATAGAGCAAGCATTAGTCAACAACCGGATCGACTTCAGTTACAGAATATTAATACATAATATTTACGAACAAGCTGAAATGATAGTGACGTTGGGTAATGGAATCGAAACAAGACCACTAAAAATCAACCAAGGCGTAAGACAAGGAGACACAATATCTCCAAAATTATTTACAGTTGCCCTAGAAGATATCTTTAAGCCAATAGACTGGGAAAATATGGGAATCCCTATTATCGGAGGATACTTAAACCATCTTAGATACGCAGATGATGTAGTATTAATAGCCGACACATGGAATGCACTGAATACGATTATTAAGAAGCTACACACAGAATCCCTAAAAAAGAACTGAAAACGAATTTCAGCAAACTAAACTAATGCCAAACAAAGATGACAATCCTATGATAAACATCCAATGGACAGAGATAGAACACGTAGATGAATATACATATCTGGGTCAAAATGTCAAGGTAAGCAAAGAAAACCAGACTACCGAAATAAGCAGACGTATAAAAATGGGATGGGCAGCATTCGGAAGACACTCATATGTACTTAAAAGTAAAAATATACCTCAAAGTCTACGAACCAAAGTGTTTAATTCCTGTATCCTACCTGTACTTAGATATGGAGTTCAAACCTGGACGTTCACTAAAATAAACATGAAGAAGATCACGAAAACTCAGAGAGCTATGGAACGACAGATGCTGGGTATCTCACTCAAAGACCATAAAACTAATGAAGACATTCGTAATAGAACAAAAGAAAAAGATGCTGTGGAACAGGCAGCTAAATTGAAATGGAAAGAGGCTGGACATAACGAACGTCTTAAGAATAGCCGATGGAATAAAGAAATCGGAAATTTATCGGGCCATATAAAGCCAAAAGACCACGAGGAAGATCGCAAATGCGTTGGAGCAACGATATTAAAGAACTGCAGAACCAATGTGGAAACGTCTTATAAACAGCAGAGATGAACAACGAGTATTAGGAGAGGCCTATACTCGGCAATCCAAATAAGAGAATGGCTTAAAACACCATTTTCTGATATCTCTCACAATCAACACAAGTTCTAAACCAATCCAGAATGTCCTTATTCATATTTGGCCAGAACAATAACTGCCTTGCTCTTTGCTATATCTTTGTAGCCTTACAGTGTGTTTCATAAAGCTACTTTAACACCATATGCCGCAAAAAATCCGGACTATAACTCTGTCTTTACAAAATATCAAATCATTTTATGTGTAAACACCATGCCTAATATTAAAATATTCTTTTACTACGTGAAGTACCCTCGAGCGCATTTGAAGTTTCTTAGCCTATTTACTTTCAGCTATAAATTCCTCTATCCTTTTTCCTAATATATTTAATGTACGCACTATTGCACTATTTCTCTTACAAAAGCATCATCTTTTATTCTACATGATATTCTGCTGGAAGAAATGGTTTACGTTGCATTGCTAAGGTGTTATAAAATGCTAAAAAGATTTTGTAATAATTAGCCAAGGAGTGTGTATATTTGACGATTTCGATATGCACAAAAAAAATAAAGAGGTACAGAATACCAGAAGACAACGCAATACAGGCATAGTTGTAGACATTAAAGGCCCAATTTTGACTACCATTAAAGATAAATTACGAAAATGAAAAGATTATATGCAAGAAATATTCGAAGATCCAGCACGAAGTCCGACTGAAATAAACAAACCATACGGCCCAGAAATAGCAAACGAAGAAGTAACTATGGTCATTAAGCGGATTAAAGAGAGGAACTCGCTAGAACCTGATGAGGTGCATGGTGAAATTTTAAAGCTATTAGAGTCACATCAAATCACAGCTCTTACAAAGCTATTCAACAACATCTACGAGACTGGTAACTTACCAAAAGATTGGCTACTATCAATATTCATTCCACTTCCTATAAAAGCCAACGCTAGAAAATGTGAAGAACATAGATTGATAGGTTTGATGAGCCATGTACTTAAGGTACTCCTTACTATCATTCACTCGCGCATATACACCAAATTAGAAGAACAACTGAGTGAAGTTCAACACTTTTTATTTTGCAAGTTCTAATACAGAGACCAACAGAAAGATATATTTATATGCTTTATAGACTTCGAAAAAGCATTTGATAGAGTAAGACACGACCTACTATTAGAACGTTTGCAAGAAGTCGGTTTAGATGGAAAATACATCAAATTCTTAAAAAACTTGTACTGGAACCAAAACGCCAGAGTTAGGATCGAAGGTTTCACATCCGCAGAAGTAGAAATTAGGAGGGGAGTTAGACAAGGATGTGTTCTGTCGCCTCTGCTGTTTAATCTTTACTCCGAGTTTCTATTTAAAGAAGCATTGGAGGATTCCAAGGATGGAGTCAAGGTGAATGACGTAAATATCAACAGTATCAGATACGCCGATGATACAGTGTTAATTGCGGATTCCGACTCAGGTCTACAACGACTCATCGACAAGACCAACTCGACCTATGAGCAATTTGGTATGAAAATAAACATTAAAAAAACCAAAGTGATGTCAATCCGAAAAAACCAAAACGTACCTCAACCTTGCACAATAAATGGGCACATCTTAGAACAGGTCAATAGATATAAGTACCTGGGATGTTGGATCGATAGCAGCCTAAATCCTGATCAAGAATAAGATCGAGAATAGAACAGGCCAGAAAATCTTTCGAAAAAATAAAAAAACTGCTTTGTGATTCTCGAATAAAACTCGAAATTCGACTACGTTTATTAAAATGCTACGTCTGGTCGACTCTTCTATATGCAGTTGAAACGTGGACTTAAGAAGAAGAAGAATACAGAGAGCCAGGGGTGTCAACTGCGATGTGTATGCATGTTTCATTGATTTCGAGAAGGGATTTAATAAAGTCTCACATGGAAAACTAGTCGATATCCTAAAGACATCAGGACTCGATGGTAAGGATATAAGACTGATCTCAAACTTATATCTCGAACAAAAAGCAACAGTACGATTAGAAAATTAACTGTCCGAGATCTTCACAGTAGAAAAAGGAGTTAGACAGGGTTACATATTGTCACCGGCATTATTTAACATATACTCTGAAAACGTCTTTAGAGAGGTCTTGGACGAATCAGAAGATGGGATTGTTGTAAATGGCCAATTTATAAACAACATTAGATATACAGTGTTGCTGGCAGATAGTAGCAGAAACATACAACAAATACGGCTTAAAACTAAATTGCAAAAGGACAAAAATACTGATCATTAGTAAGAATATAAACATAAACATAAACGGCATAAACACCCAAATTACAATTAAAGATACACCGTTAGAAAGAGTGGAAAATGTGCTATTTGGGCTGCAATATTAAAGAGACTTGGGATCACAGATACGAAATAAAATCTCGCATTAAAAAAGCCAGAAGCTCTTTCAACAGCCTTAGGAATATTCTCTGCAACTTATGTTTAAGTATCAATATACGCATAAGAATTCTTAGATGTTACGTATTTAGTGTCCTCTATAGAGTAGAAAGCTGGAGTCTTACAGAAGATGCCATAAAACGATTGGAGGCATTTGAAATGTGGTGCTACCGACGTATGTTTATTGTCTCATATATGTATACACCACACAAGTAACATAACTATTCTCCAGAGGCTAAGAAAAGACAAAGAAATTATTATCACCATAAAAAACAGAAAATTGCGTTACTTCTACCACATCATGCATAATGATTTAATGATAAATACCGACTTCTACAGTTGATTCTACAGGGTAAGAGAGGCCCTGAACGTAGACATATATCCTGGCTGGCCAATATTAGAAAATGGACTGGTCTAACGTCAACTGATCTATTTCAGTCTATTTCGAGCTGCTGTGAATAGAATAAGACGGGTCAATGTGGTCGCCAACATCTCTAGAAGATAGGCACATTTAGAAGAAGAAGTGTATATTTCTTAATTATTACATGTTTAGAACCATCTATAGATTTTATGATCTTTTATATAGTTTAGGCCTGATATTTTTATCTCGTTTATCATTACGGCTTATCTGTATTGTATTTTCTTCCACAAGGTTAAATTCGTTTGGCATATAATTTTTGTGCTTGTCTCAATGCTAATTTTTCCAGGAATTAATCTGATGATTAATTCCATCCGGTTATTTTATATATTGTATGTAATGAAAATTTTAAGATAAGAATATGCTGTTACGAATTTTTTCTGTAAAATACCGAAATAAATTATAAATACATATAGATTGTTGTAATATGATAGAATTTGTATCTTAATGCTTTTTTTTAATTCTAATTTAAATTATTATTTTAAAAAGTGATATTAACGTAATAAAAAAGTTAAATATAATAATCTCTATATAAAATAACAATATTGGATTAATGCAGTTTTTGATGAGATATTCAGGGGACTAACTTGGCACCAATGCAATTGTCGCACACCGCAACACATGCTTATACAAAGTACACCCGACATACACTTCTTACATCGTCCGTCGTGAATATTCCTAGCAGTGTTTTGTAGACATAAAAATGCTTGTCCTGCATTTCACATGACCCCTTCATGTACACGGCTGGGCCAGAGGATATACATATCTGCTTCCTCTTGCTTGAATTACGCACAAAAAGCGGCATATGTTCATGTACGACGACGACGGCCGTAAGAAGTTCGTTTTTATTCTTTTTGTAGAAATTCAATAACCGCTGAGGGGATGTTTTAACTTTTTTGCTTTTCCTGTTCTTTGTTCCAACTTAAAAAATGTCTAGTCATTATGTGCCGTTCTCGAAGGGGTACCGTGGAAAAAGCGGAACCAGTCGTTAGCACTTTCTAATAAACGATCTGGTTATATAATCATTTGAATCAGTATGTTGGTGTAGGTGTAGGTAATGATATAATTAATGGTATGATGGAGGCCTTAATATAATTATTTACTGGATGATTTATATAATTTACTCTTGACAAAGCTCTCATTAATATCAACACCTATTATAGGAATTCCTATAAAATTACAATCTTTACAGATATTTTATCTCATTGAGATATCATACCACTCAGTAGAATAAAATAAATGTCAATATATTGCATATTTTATGATATATTCGGCTATTTATGATATACGTCATCATTCATTTTATATGAATTATATAAATCAAAATATACTATGACATCGATGTAAGAATTAGGTAATTGCTAACGTCCTGGTGAACATTTTTGACTATTTTTTAAGTATAAATTATTAGATTTTGAAACACCGAGACTAAATGGTAATAGAAACCGTCGATTTATAAAACACATTCGACATAGTACAACTACTACTATACACTGATAAGAAATTGGGGAGGGTGACTCATATATAACAGGGATATTAGTACTAATTGTATGAGGTGCAAACCAAATATGATGTTTAGTAATAAGAAAATAAAAATTATATCGGTTCACAACATTTTGATAGCTGTCCGTACATTTTAATGGGTAGTATGCGGTCCTTTACAGTGAGCCAGCTGTAACAACAGAGATATTCACGATACGTTTTAGCAAATTAGAGTTTGGTCAAGGCATTTTACAGAGTAGATCAATGCCTTTTATTGCATAAACTGGAATTTTTCGGAGCGTCTGGCGAACTTCTTTACTGTAGTATAAGTTAAAAAACAATTCTAGTTGACAAAAAATTTTACATCTTTTAAATAAAATAAGCCCCGAAATTTCATCGGCAGCTGATAGAAGAAGGCTTGAACTTGAATTTAGGCACTTAATGATTTCAAAAATATTATTTTTTACTTGTGTAAATTCATGAACAACAAATAATACCAATCGCACATAATGAATGTTCATGTATGACCAAAAGTCCTTATTTATTCTTCAAACAATTAAAAAACCAATATTTACAACTTCTTATGTAACAAATACACACAAATTATAAATGTTTGAAATGGTTTTTAAAACTACACCCATTGTGACATCAGAGCTTAGGTACTTCTTCTTCTTTATGTGCCGTCTTCTACCGAAGGTTGGCAACCATCAAACGATAGGTTTCTCTGTTTGTGCCGCATGTATTATGTTCGCAGCTTCTGGTATTTGAAACCATTCTCTCAAGTTTCTTAGCCAGGATTTCTTCTTCCTGCCCGAACCTCTTCTACCTTCAATCTTGCCTTCCACGATAAGCTGTACTTATCATTACGGAACACATGGCTCAGGTATGACGCTTTCCTCCTTTTAACAGTTGTTAACAATTCCACCAAGGTATTCTCAGTATGCGTCGATACAGCCACATTTGTAGAGCCGCTAACTTCATTATAGTTGCTGCTGTTAACGTCCAACCCTTCTACTCCGTAAAGTAGCGTAGAGAGTACGTAGCATTTTGTGTGTGTATTTCGATTCGGATCTTAATCTCTACGTCTGGATTCCACTTATCATTCACTGTATATCCCAGATATTTAAATCGGTGTACTCTTTTAATACGTTCGGCGTCAATATTCAGGTCGATATGTCGAATGTTATTTTTACCGATCACCATAAATTTAGTTTTCTTTTATCGATCTTCAGTCCAAATCGGTTGTTAGTTGTATTTACTCTATTTAGCATCATCTGTAAATCTTTGATGTAATCGGCCAGTATAACAGTATCATCTGCATATCGAAAATTACTTATTGGTACGCTATAAATCTTGGTGCCCTCGTTGTACTCTTCCAGTGACTCTAGAAATATTTGTTCCTTGTACAGGTTGAAAAGCAGTGGCGAAAGAATACAGCCCTGTCTAACCCCTCTCGAAATGGTTTACGTTTTCACTCACCATATGTCCATTCTTCATGTGGGCTGTTTGATTCCAATATATATTTTTTATAATCTGGATGTATGATTCCAATATGGATTTTATATAATGTGGATGCTTAGGTACTCCATTCTTAAATGTATGTAAAAATGTGAGTTTGATTAACTACGTTAGGAACGTAGTAATCTTGCAGTTGGATCTTGGACTATAAAAACAACTAATTAGTCGTTCCTACAATTAGTTAGTTTTATAATAACCTATAAACGATTTCCCATATATTACCTTACCTACTTTTCAACAAGTAATTTGTTTATTTTAAATCACTAAATTGATCTTACAATTTTCTACAAACGATTATCCATCTGATAAATGAGTTCTCTCTTGAGTGATAATAATTAATCTGGCAGTTTTCTGTCAAATGACATACCCTCAGCTGATTTAATTGTTTTGCCGTTATTTATTTGTTCCTACAACCAATTAGTTAGCTGTATAATAACTTACAAATTTTATATCTATTACATTGATTTTTATTTAAAAAATAAGTAATTTGCGTTAGGCTTTCACGGCCATCGTCTAACTTAATAAACTGTTTATTCGGGCTGTTGGGCCGTTGTCTTCTGTTGAGATTAGTTCTCGACGTTTCGCCAACACTAGGGGTTGGCATCTTCTGGAGATGTTGACGCTTCGCTTGTAACAACTTACAAGCGAAGCATCAACATCTCCAGAAGATGCCAACCCCTAGTGTTGGCGAAACGTCGAGAACTAATCTCAACAGAAGACAACGGCCCAACAGCCCGAATAAACAGTTTAATAAATAAAATAAGTAATTTATTATATTAGTAACTTATTTAATAATTTTATAATCCTACAAATAATTATTTTTTCTATAATAAGCTACAAACCATTTTCATCTAGTTTTATAATAAATGAGTTCTCTATTGAGTAATAATTAATCTGCCATTCTACTCAAAAATGGCGCGCACTCGAAATAATTTAATTATTTTTTCGTTATATATTTGACCCTATATAACTAATTAGTTTTATAATAATCTACCAACGATTTCCTATCTCCTATTATTACGACATTGGTCGATGACTGTACTACATATAAGTATACATTGTTTGGTGAGCTTGGTTGGATTTTGGATTTGTGACAGTCAGTATAATCAAAATATTTAAAAACCTTAATGATATGTTTCGGTGATTTTAAAAATGTACGCGATACAAAGTGTTAACATGAAGATGATCGTATTTAAAATATTTTTGTTTTGTTTATTAGCTGTGGTAGTGTCTGCACAGTATGAATGGCAAGCCAAAGATTCCTTTGATGATATTTCACGTAAGATACAAAGGATAACAAAAGACAATTGCGAAACCCAACCTGTTGGAGACCTTTACTTACCCGTGGAATCAGTGTCTCATCTTCCCGACATCAATGACATTAACAAAAATCAAGTGTTCCCTAACAGGTCTCATTTACTCCATTTGCACAATACAGCTATGAACAGGGCCTTCTTTTGGTCCTATATACTCCAGATCAGATTTATTAAACCAGCTATATATGATACTTATGACCCTGGCATGATGTATTATTTTCTTTCTGCTGTAGCTGATGTTTCAACTAATAAACACATTAATGCTAGTGCTATTTATTTTTCAGCAAATATGGCATATTCCAGTTCTTACACAGGATTCTTCAACAAAACCTTTCCCAGGTAACTATTTTAAAATTTTGAAATATTTGTTAGCTAAAACATCTCATGGCTATGCGGACCCTGTTGATGACTATACGGACCCTGGATCCTATTGACTGCCGTTCTAAAGAGTTCTACACTACTGTATTCAAACCAGACTCCTAAGTTCTTAAGCCACGATATTTTTTCTTTCCTTGAATTCTATCCTCGAAAAACAGCTTTTATCATCATCATCATCTTTGGCTCGACAATCATCTGTGGATCTTGGCCTGCTCTAAGATTTATCGCCATTCTGTTCGGTTTTTGGCAACATGTTGCCATCTTCTGATTTTAATATTCGTAAGTCAGTTTCCACTCCATCTAACCACCTAATTCGCGGTCGGCCTTTGCTTGCTTTTCCTACAGGTGTTCCTGTGGTTAGCTTTTTAGCAATCGTATTTTCTGGCATTCGTATTATGTGTCCAGCCCATCTAAGTCGCTGTGTTTTAATGAACGTTATGATATCTGGCTCATCAAAGAGCTGATACAATTCAAAATTAATATCTTCTGCGCCACTGCCCTTGGTCGTTTACAGCTCCAAATATTTTGCGGAGTATTTTACGCTCAAATATTCCCAAAAGTCTTTCATCTTTCGAAAAACAGATTTTACCTTACCCTAATTAGTCTCTTCTTTTTTTTATGTAGACACTCTGCGTTTTTCAATGTACCTGCAGTAAGTTGTGGTTTCATCGATTACGTGGTCTTTCTATGGATCTTCTTCGTATTTGCAATCTTTACTAATCTATTTGTTGTCATTCGGCTTATATGATCGTTCCATTCTACTCTTCTATTGCTTACCCATTCCTTGATGTTCTTCACCTTGCATTTAAGTCGTATATCTGTACTTCTAGCTCTGTCCCATAGTGTTTTAAAATTAATGTATTACCATGCATTTTGACTTTTTTGGGTAGATTAACATGTTCAATTTTATGGCGGTTATATTAAATTGGTGCAGAATACGTTGTACATCCTTTTCACCTTGAGAGATTATTATTGCGTCCTCTGCATAGCACATTATTTTAAGTCGTTTTTCTCCCATTTGGTATCCTTTTCAAGTTCTTACAGTTTTTATTATTTCATTCATAATCAGGTTGAACAATAGGGGACTCACGAAATCTCACTCTCTTATCCTATTGCCAGCTTTAATAGTTTCAGTTAGTTCTTCTTCTACTTTTACTTTTATTGTGTTGTTTTGTTTTGGTTGCCTTCTTAAGGTCCACGAGACATAGATATGCCGGTTTGTTGTATTCTAATAATTTCTCTTGCACTTGCTTCATTATAAATATAGCGTGGTGCATGATCTTCCCGACCTAAAACCTTGTTGTTCTTCTGCTTCTGTTATAATTTCATTCAGTTTATTTGTTATCACTTTGGTTGTTAATTTTAGTGTTCTGTTTAATAAATTAATTCTTTTGTAATTTTTCGGGTCCGATTTGTCTCCCTTTTTGAAAGAGAGGTAAGCTTGATCTCCATTCTTGAGGAATTCTGTTTTGTTCTAATATTTTTTGGATTGGTTTTAATAGTTGTTTAGTTAAATCTGGTCCTCTGTACTTTAGGAGTTCGTTCAATATTCTGTTCTCTTCTGGTGATTTTCTATTTTTTAATTTCCATTATGCTTCCTTTACCTCTTTCTCCTCAATATTTATTTCTTCGTTTGTCGTCACCTCTGGTGTTGTTGATTAATTATCGTTACCTTTAGCAAATAGGGATCTAAAGTAGTCTGCCCATGTTTCTTTCTGAATATGTTTCGTTTTTGTTAGTTTGTTTATCTCGTTTCTTTGTCCTCTGATCATTCCATTTTTCTTTTTTGTTACGTAAAAGTCGTGTTCTATCTATTTGTCAATTAGTAATTGTATCACATAGTTTTAGGTAAGGGAGAGGCTGGTACAGTGGCCACCTTTCGAGTAAATTCAAGATAACTTTAATATAAATCATAATATATTAATGAGTATCAACACAAACAACGTCAAAGCACTTGGTAAATTAAAAATGTACTCTGTAATACCAAAAAATACAGGTTATACAGGAGTGACTAATTTTGCTTTTTGAAAAAATGTGGCCACTCTACCAAACTAGATGGTACAGTGGCCACAAAAGTAAGGTACAGTGGTCATTACTTGCAATTCTTATATTTTTATTTATAATATTCATAATAAAAAAAAAATTCATATTCGTATTAAAAAGTATTAATCTTTAATAAATATTATAAGATGTTAAATCCGCTTTAAAAGTAAACAAATTTGCTGCTCTTTGTGTTGCTCCAGCACTTTTTGGTTGGGTTAAAATGAGTTCAACATCTTTTTTTGTAATTTTGTAATTACATTGTATTCTTGACCAGAAGAAAAAACTTCTGTAACTTGTGCAACATAAAATTTTATTCTTTGTTTGAAACCTCACGAGAACAAATAAATTCACCTTCACCATTCGTGAGGATATGCCTTCTTCAGAAATTTCATCTACTTCTGAATATAGACTAACATCGTCGGAATCCACAATCAGACAATTCAATGTCACTGTTACTGTCATTACTGGATACGCTTTCATTTTTTTTTTGCATTACTTCTATTCGACTTATTTGAACTATAAATTTTTCTTTTTACTGTTGTTTTAGCTCTCTTCACTCTTCTTTGCCTTGATACTCGTATATCTTTGCCTTGATATCTTTCTGCTGTTTCCGCTTCTATTCTTTTATAAATTGGTGTATCAATTAAAATTTCAGTAGTCTTCTTTTTCCTTTGTTTTTTTAATGGCAATAAGGTAACTTTAGCGTATGGTTGCAATAATACAGGGAAAATAAATCGATTTTCGGGTGTGTCCTTGGAAGTTGCCATCCCTTTATAAGAAACAGTTTTCTTTTCAGGTGTTATTTTCGATTGATGTTTCTGATTTGTTTTTGGTATTTCATCTAGATAAGTTGATGTTAAAGGGAACTGAATGTCCATTTGTGGTATATCGCTAACATTTGAATTATTTGGTTGTTATTCTTCTTGATGTCGTTCTTCTTGATTGACATATCTGTTACGGTTGAAGCCATAAAATCATAGTCATTAAAAATGTTACCATGGAATGGAAATACACCAGTAGCTTTAGAAGCTGATACCACATTTTTGAGACAGAAAGCAAGTAGATAAGCGTAGCTCAAAATTTCTGCTATGTCGTAAATTGTTATCCTCTTTCCAGGATTTTTCAATAACCAATTTTAACAACCATGTGAGTAATATTTCCTCAGAGGACCAAATACAGCTTTATCTAGTGGCTGAAGGCGATGACTAGTATGTGGTGGCAAAGTCAACAAGATTGTATTATTTTTTTTTTGCAAATTTAATAAATGCCTTGGTTGTCCACATTGTTTCGTCAACAATATATACCTGACTAGGTGTTAATGCATATTTTTCATAAATCTTCTTAAGATCACTAAAAAAATTTGCAACGACTGGTCGATTAAACCCCATTGCCCTACCTAGTGAAGTTGCTTCTGCTGATCGTAATGATAATTCTGAATTTCGTTTCATAAAACTTGTAAATTAAAACTTGCCTGCCATCTTGTTTTCTTCCCATGAAGTTTTTTTCCTGTTAGCAATTACCAAATCATAAGCTAGTTATCTAGCACCTTTCGGATTGAGGCCATGATGAAGCTTGGTCATCATCTGTAAATAATTACCCAGTTCTTTTTCCTCGGTTGAAGAAAAAATTTGATTGATACATACCATAATTTGGGGTCAATCTTAGAGCTCGCTTAGGAACATCTGAAATTCAATCTATATATTTTTATTTTCGTTGCACTTTTTAAAATATCTCCTAAACGTAGTGCGTGGAATGTCGTATTTTAAAGCAGCAGCCTTTTGTGATAATCCACCTTCCCAAACATCATAAATCGCTTTTATCATATTTTTATCTGTAGTTTTTCCAATACGGGGATTTTTTTGTATTTTTCGTGACATATTACTATCTGAAACAAAATTATATTTGATGGATTCGACCGTTACTTGATGGAAATTCATTTTATGTAACAATAAAACACTGAAAACTTTGTTTTCAAACTTCCACAAAATTTATTATAAATATTATCACTACAACTGTTTCGGCTGATTGCCTTTCTCAAGACTTGAGAAAGGCAATCAGCCGAAACAGCTGTAGTGATAATATTTATAATAAATTTTGTGGAAGTTTGAAAACAAAGTTTTCAGTGTTTTATTGTTACATAAAATTATATTTGATATTTTTTGCAGAAAGAACAAAGACCACTGCTTTTTACAAACGTATGTAGGAACACTGGCCACCATTTTTTTAGATCTTCATCATCATCATCAGCCAATCGCGTCCACTGCTGGACATAGGCCTCCCTCAGTTCTTTCCAGTGTTCTCTACACTGGGCCGCTTGTAGCCAGTTTCCCGCTACACGTTTAATGTCATCGGTCCATCTAGTCGGTGGTCGTCCTCGGCTTCTTTTATAATTTCTGGGCCTCCATTCCATAATACGTCTTGTCCACCGTCCATCTTGTGTTCTGGCTAAGTGCCCTGCCCAGTTCCACTTAAGCGTCGTGGTTCTTTCGATGACGTCTTGAACTCCTGATCTTCGCCTGATTTGTTGGTTTGTTATGTGGTCTCGAAGGCTCACGTTCAGCATTGCACGTTCCATGGCTCGTTGTGTAACTCTAAGTTTATTCGCAGATTTTTGCGTGAGTGTTAAAGTCTCTGCTCCATAAGTTTGTACAGGTAAATTTTTAGATCTTAACCTTTAAAAAACAAACTCACTTAGTAATCTTCTGGTAACTCTGCCTACAATTTTATTCCATTTCTCAATATCAGTATTACAATAATTGACTACGTACCATCAATTACATTTTATAGCTCAATTTAAAATGTTTCGTATTCTTTCTCATTGCTCTACTATTAATGCATTTTCTCACCTTATAATATCGATATTACTGTCATAATAATTGTTTACTTTAACTTATTCCCTAACCCCCTATGTGGCTCAGTGGTAAGAGCGCCTGCCTTTAAACCTAAAGGTCGTGAGTTCGAATCCCACCTGGGTGGAAATTTTCGTTTATTAAAAAAATTAATAAATGAAAATAATTTCTATCCTTGTGTGATCGGTACACACCGGAGGGACCGCAGACGTTCGGATACAATTAGCGTCTCTTAGCAAAGACAATGACGTCGACTTTGCTAAGTATCAAGACAATTACTCTACACACACACACACACACACACACACACACACACACACACACACACACACACACACACACACACACACACTACACCTCAAATTGTAAGATTGGCGAATGGATTTAGTGTCCGCAGTCATTTAAACACAAACAAACAACAACAAACAACTTATTCACTAAAAATTGTCCAATAAAAATAATGTATTGCGGTTACTATAACTCCTAAATAAATTAAAATCAAACAAATGTCAGCTAGATATGTTAGGAAAATTTAAATTGTCACTCTTTTAGTTGTAAGTATTGAAATATTCATTTTGTTTACATCCAATAATTATTCTAATAAATTTACAGTTTTTCTGCAGAAGTCATAAAATCGCGACGAAAGATTTAGACGTAATACAAATAGAGTTGTATTTCCTACAGACCTATTGCTGATACTATAAAACAATAATATTTAACACAGTACGGTATTATATTTATAATTTCTTTTATTGTAGATTTGCACCAAGGGCATTTAGAGCAGATTATTTTAATGACCCTATTCACTTAGAACAAATATCAACATTAAATACATTTACAGTCCATGATTTGGGTGCTACCAAACCTGATACAAGTAGTGATTATACATCTGATTATTATCGTATAAATGAATGGTACAAAAAATGGTTACCGGATGATGTATATCAAAGAAATAATGTAAAAACAACCTACCGAGTGGAAATTCTATATGCTAACAATAAAAATGAAACATTTATATTCTTTGGACCACCAAGTGCAGGCCCTGTTAAGTGGACAAGACCATATTTTGATTGTGGAAGATCAAATAGATGGTTAGTGGCAGCTGTTGCTCCAATAGCTGGTGTAGATCCAAGACATACTGGATTCAGGTATCTAGAATATCCCACGTAAGTATGTTGATTTTGGTTACTTATTATTTCCTTTTTTTTGGGCTGTTCATATCGCAGATTGGAAATCGTCACGACAATATTGAACTATTTACAGCTGATATAGGAATGATTAGTGGTGCAGCTAAATTATTTTATTAAATTTTTTGTTCATAACGTTTTTCTGTTTTCAACAAATGTAAAATCGAAAATAATATAAACAATTTTATAAAGGAAATGACACCAACTAATACATTCAAGAAACAACAATAGATGACAGGAGAAATACTACACCTAATGGAACAAAGATATCAATACAATGACAAAGCAGACAAGAAAATAAAGAGAAATACAACAAAATGTGTGGCTAGGGAAAAATGAATGGCGGATCGATGTTCAGAAATGGACGAATTCAAAAAGAAATATGTTCAGTAGATACAAGGAAGTTTGTGAAGTGGTTGGCATGTGCAATAAGAAAAATACTAATACTCTAGTAGATAATGCAGGAAGAGTTGTTATGACGATAATGGAAGAGAAATGGATCTAAAAACAAATGCTTCTAAGACAAAATCTATATTTAGTCGCCAAACTCACGACAATGCTTCCCTACCATGGAGAGAGTTATTCAGACCAACTAGACCCAAGTAAAGAGATCGAATGCAGAATTGTAGCAGCTCGCACAAACTTGCTAAAAATTATATCCTTCTACTGTAACCACAACTTAAACCTAAAATTACGTCAAAAAGCTGTATCAGCAAAATGGTTGTAATACTACGATGCAATAGGACAGGGAATCCTTTATCGACTAGCGCTATCCTGAGTCCAGAAGTGTTATTATAGTATGTGAAATTGGCCACCAGCCACAGGAATGTTAGTGATCAGCTACTTAATTCAGCTACTAGTCAACAGAAATTAAAACTCAGAAAATTAATTAATGTTGGTACACTGAACGTACAAGGGCTAAAGACAATAACAGGTAAGCTGTCAATTATTGAAAGAGATATGGCAAGATATAACATTGAAATCTCTGGACTAGCTGAAGCGCATTGGTTAAGAGAGAGCCAAGTACAGGTGTTGCCATTCTGGTCTCAGCAAGATTACAAAAGACTGCCGTCAAATTCAAAGCTGTAAACGATAAAATTGTTCTGCTTCAAATGTAAAGCAAACCACACAAACCTAGTATCATACAAGTTTATGCGTATGTCGAATTTATTAATATGTATTCCATATGATTTTTTACTCGATGTCCTTAGCAATCTGCAGGGGATTCCAAGTATACAGACAACGAAGGTGTAGTTTAAAAAATATATTCACTATAGAGAATTGCTTTTTCATTCAAAATTGTATTAAGCGATCATATCTGTTATTTCTGTCACCAAGTCCAAAGTCTCCATCAACATTATCTTATGCTGAAATAGCCCAACACAATTACCATTTCGTCTTTCTTTGCCAGTTTCATGGCATCTTCTAACTCAGTAAATTCTTCACGTCTGTCATTATCATTGGCTTTTGTAGGAGCATACACCTGTACAATATTCATTACTCTGCGAAAGGTATTGATCTTCGAAATCATTATACGACCTGCGATTAGGAAAAAGTCAAACACCGATTTCTTAATGATGGAGGATACGAGTATTCTCCAAAAAGTAGAACACTTCGTATTCTGTTTTTCCCGCCTTCTCGCCATCGTACCTCACTAAAGCTCAGAATTTCTATGTTTAATCGGTTCATCCTCATGTCTACGTTGGCCAATTTTCCAGTTGTGTGAAGACTACGTACAAACTATGTAGTAATTTTGGTTACTAAATTGTATATTTTAAATGTTATACAGGGGGGATTTCTTTGCACCCTCTCCTCTGCTGGCCCTTTGTTAATTTGTTTCTGCATTTTTAAATAGTTTGGAAATACTCAATGAGTCTCTAATGCTGTTAATTTTCGTGGCATTCCGTATTCTTATGCCGTTGACCATCCATGTAACCGGTTTCTCAGAGTCATAGTAAAGTAAAAATGTTTAAACGTTTAAATACACTACTAAATATTCATCCACTCCTCTTTTCTACAGTTTTGGACCCATGTGTGTACAAAGTATAACCCTGCAATCTGGGTAGAGTGTTTTCTCTGCATTATTCCTCTCATAGACAATTTTTCACTTGAAAAGGTACTTACGCCTGTATATGGGTACCTTATAGTCAGAAATCATTATCCGTTTGGTATCTATGATTTCATTTACGATGGTATTGTCCTGAGCTAACCACTACTTTGCTTATGTTTTCTCGCAGTCTATAATTTTCCAATCTCGTTTCCCCCTCATAACAATGTACAACGGTGGAAGATCTTTGTGCAAGCAAGTCTTTGTACTTTACTTGTTTTTAGATAGCACTTTTTGTTGCACCTTTGACCATTATAGCACTGATGCATATGTAATTGTGAGTTTTACCACCCTGTTTCAAATTCAACATAATATGTCTGGTTTTAAATCCTATATTTTTCCATTACTATTTATGTAGTTACCACCCTTTTGGTTATTTGTTTTATCTGCTGATTCCAAGTAAGTATCGAGTCTAATATTGCCCTAAGGTACCTTACTTTACTAACCAAATTTAGGTTTGTATAATTGACACAAGCTTACATGTTGTGCCCTATATTTAAAGACCATTCTGTAACTACAGTCAGTCTATTACATTGTATCTAGTCTGCTACATTGTCTAGCGCTCAGCCCATACATAACCAGATTCCACAAGAAATGAGATCAGACTGTTTGTTGGAGAAATCCTCTCTCTATCTGTAGTGATACTGTATACCCTAGTAATGTTGACTATACCACACGGCTCCCCCTCTTAGACAAATCTCTCTTGTGATTGCTTTGTAAGGGTATTGTCAAATGCTCCCTCTATATCGAAAAATGCACCCAGTATCAGCTCGTGGTTTTCCAGAACTTACTCCACTCTCCTATGTATGAGATGGTGTACTGCCGTTTTTGTATATAGTTCTGCTCTATACGCGCACTATTATTAAGGTACTTTCAATGTGAGTTTCAACTAATACACCATCCCTAATGTGCCTATCGAGCAGTTTTTTGAGAGTCTCAGTACGAATGACATCCGATTTATCGGCCTCAGGAGCTTAGATTTTTCGTATCCGGTTTTGCCTGGTCATGGTATATGGGTCTCTAGGCTTTTGCTTTGTATCCCAGTTATAAGCTAGCCTGTGGTATCATATAATTTTTTGTAATTTCCATTCTGTAGAAGTATTGGATAAATCGGGTCCAAACTGGTTGACTTATGTAGTTAAATGAGTTTATTGCTCATTTAATTTGGTTTGATTTACCTTGTACTTGTTTTGTCACATACCAGTTTTTCCCAGAACCATAATATATGGTTCCCAGTCCTGTCTGATGTATTTAGAAGTATTAGTTTGTCGCTGATACCTTCAGAGGGAATAATTGGCTGAGTATTTTCTTGTAGCCAATTACTTCATTTTACATTTTATATTAACGTACCATTAAAGTATTATTATAGTATTATTTTTTCAACATAGTTTTTTCTATCTATACAATTATATTTAATTATATTCAAAGTTCGTGATCCTAACAAAACAACTATATCTTTTATACTACTGTTGTATTTGGTCAGAGGTAAAAACATGTCACATTAATGAAGTAAAATATTTATTGAAACGATATAGATAATTTTTCAAAGGAAAAAATAGGTTATCAAACATTAAGCACTGGATTCTATTAATCTTATATTAATGAATTGATAAATTTATCTTAGTTACTTCATAATTACATCGAATATGTTATATACGAATAGTAATAATTCTAAAGTAATCAATAGATTGAAACTTCTTAAGAACTATTTTTTTTTCTCATGTCTAAACGAATTTTTTCTGCTCTATATCCTAATTCCATCACTATATAGTTTGTGCAGAGTCAAATTATTTTTTCTTTAATCGAAAGTTTCACATGTTTGATATTTTTCGGTGTTGTCACAGAATAAGAAAGTGTCCAGTTCTTTGTACTGGAAGGACGACCAGAATGCGATTGAGTAACAACATACATGCGCATATTTCATATGACGAGTGATACTTTTCAGACAGACCTCGTATATTCTAGAGGCTCATCTATGAATGGATAACTATCTCTACATTAAGAACAAGAGAAAATTTACCATACCATACAACTTTGATTAACCCTTAACTGGTGACCATGCATCTCACAGACTTCGCATATTTACGTTTCTTGCCACAAATACGTAGCAACCTGTAATTCGGTACACCTTCCTAGCTTTTAGAGTATATTCGAACGTGTTAATGAGAGGTACCTCGCTAGTCCCATTTTCGAAATATTTATGTCGCGGAGTCTACTAGACGCAAGGTCACCATTAGTGTTATTTTAATATGGATAGTTCTCGTAAAGCTGTAAGAGTATTTAGACGATGATTTCGAAGAAAGTGCACAAAATGGTATAATGAGGCGAACAGTGGCGTTAGTGATGATGAGTGGAAGAAGGATATTATATAGAAAGTGATCATTTTACGGACAGTGAACAAGAACTAAGTGAAAATGAACAGCAACAAGACTCAGAAATGATATCTAGCGAAGATGAAGAGTTTCAGTTCCAGTAATTATTACTATGGAAAGAATAGGTATGAGTGGAGTAAAAATGAGCCAACTAGAAATGTCCGTACGCTTTTATCACAATATTGTTGTACTCCCATCAATCCGTCAAAATAGAAAAGTCAACGAGTCCCGTTTATTATTTTAATAAATTGTTTTCCTGGGTGAATTGAGTAGCTCAGTAAATGCCGATGCCGGTCCCAAGCCCGGATAAAGGAGGAGGGTTGAGGCGATGGGCTAGCAACTCGTCCCTTGTCAAAAGAAATTAATGCTAAAAATTTCGACCAAAAGCCTCGGAATACAAAGGATGGATCAACACAAAGACGACTAATGCAACGAAAAAGGAAAATGATATTGGCTACATGGAATGTACAAGAACTGAGAACCAAACAAGCAGAAGTATTCAAAGAATTAGCGGAAAGAAAAATAGATATATGTGTTCTCACAGAAACCAAGAAAAAGGGAAAAGGAAATGAAGAGATAGGAGAATATATACATATCTACAGCGGAGTGAGTAAAGATAACAGAGCTAAGAGGGGAGTCTCTATTGCCATTCAAAAAAATCTTAAAAACAACATTAAATCGTGGACTGAAGTAAATGAACAACTACTAATACTGGAAATGAAAAAGAATGGGCACAATATCGTAATTGTCGGAGTATATGCCCCAAACGAAGATGCAAATCCAGAAAGTAAAGACGATTTCTACGACAATATGAATGAAATACTCTCTGAAGTTAAAGAAAACTGTGAAATCTTTATACTAGGAGATTTAAACGGCAGAGTAGGGACAGAAGAAAATAGCAGAGTCGTAGGAAGATATGGAGAACAAATAACCAATGACAACGGAATGCGTCTTAGAGATTTTTGTGAAATAATGTCTCTCAAAATTATGAATGGATTTTTTCAACATAGAGACATCCACAAATTTACATGGATACAACCTACTAGGAATCTGCGCTCGATAATCGACTTTGTAATCCAACGTCAAACTTCCCAGCTGAAAACAACTGACGTAAGGGTATACCGTGGATCAGAATGTGGATCCGACCATCATTTACTTATGGCCAATGTGATAGTTAACTATCGCAAAAACAATAACACTCAGGTACAGAATATAGAAAAGGGACAAAAAGTAACATCTCCTAAATATAACCTAGAAAGCTTAAAAGAAGATTCAACAAAATTTCTTTACAAATTACGACTGGCCACAAAATTACAAAATGTGGATCGAGAAAATATAACAGCGGAAGAATTATACCAACAACTTAAAAACTACATTCATGAGGCTGCAAGTGAAGCTTTGGGGTATAAAGACAAACATGAAACAAAAAATCAAGAATGGTGGTCGGAGAATATGCAAACGTTAGTAAACAAGAAGAAAACTGCTTATCAGAAATGGATGTCAACGAGAAAGGAGGAAGATCACAAGGTATATACGAAATTAAATCGAGATGTAAAAAGAGAAGTAGTGAAAAGTAAAAATGAGATGTGGGATCGAAGATGTGCAGAGGTGGATAGGTATATGGGTGGAACAAGAGTTGGGCAAGCGTGGAAGGTGATAAAGTCTCTCCGAGGGAAGGAAAGGAAAAATCTAACTTAAAATTAATAGATCTGAAACAGTGGAAACAGCATTATGAGGTCTTATTGACAGAGGATAGACGTAAATTCCAAGATATCGAAATGGAAGAAATATCTGAACATACACAAATAATTGAGATAACAACCGGAGAGTTAAGCGATGCCCTCAAAAGATCGAAAAACGGTAAAGCAGCAGGACCTGGAGACATCCCAATTGAGTTGGTAAAGTATGGACCAAAAATATTACACGAGATGATGGTTAAACTATTTAATAAATGCTTAAAAGGACAAAATATCCCTGATGATTGGAATGTTGGATACATCAGCTCAATATACAAAAAAGGGGATAAACGCAATTGCTCTAATTATAGAGGAATAACTGTTACTAGCTCAGTTGGGAGGTTGTACGGTCGAATAATAAAAAAACGAATTGAATCAGAATATGAAGACATAGAGGAACAAAATGGATTTCGGGCAGGAAGATCGTGCATTGATAATATATTCGTTCTGCAGCAGGTAATCGAAAAACGGAAGGCAAGGAATCTATCTACCCACCTATTGTTTGTAGATTTAGAGAAGGCATATGATACGGTACCTTTGAAAAAACTATTTTATACATTGACGAAAGTAGGTCTCAGTAGAGAGTATGTGGATGCTATCGCAAATATATACAAAAATGCAAGAAGTGTCGTTAAAGAAGGAAACTTTATATCTGAATCATTTCCAATAACCAAGGGGCTTAAACAAGGATGTTGTCTGTCTCCGACCCTGTTTAAAATATATATTCAATCATCGCTAGAGCAGTGGAGAAAACAAGTATCCGGAATGGGAATAGACATAGGCGGTGGTGAATGTCTAACAGCTTTATTTTTCGCAGATGATCAGGTAGTCGTAGCGAATGACGAGGAAGACATGGACTACATGTTTAGAAAACTAAAGAAAGAATATGAAAAATGGGGCCTCAATATGAATATGGCAAAGACAGAGTATCTTAAAATAGGAGATGGTGAAGAAGATCCAGAGTTAGAAATTAGAAACACAAAAACATGCAATGAATATAAATATCTCGGATCTATAATATCTAAAGAAGGCACTACCAAAAGAGACATCGAAAACAGAACACAGCAGGGAAAAAAAAGTGGTAAACATTCTAAACTCTCTACTTTGGTCTAAAGATATTAGACAAGAAACGAAATTGACAATCTATCGAACCTTGGTAGAGCCTATTATGACTTATGGGGCAGAGGTTTGGCAGATAACGCAGAAGGATAGAAAAAGAATAGAAGTAGTAGAAATGGATTTTCTAAGGAGAGCGTGTGGTATATCCAAAAAAGATCACATCAGGAATGAAGATATTAGAAGGAGGACAAATACTGTATATTCCAGTGTAGATAGAATTGAAACGAGACAACTAGTGTGGTATGGTCACGTGAAACGAATGAATGAAGATAGATGGCCAAAGAAAGCTTTAAATTACATACCACAACAAAGAAGAAGAAGGGGAAGGCCTTCAGTTGCCTGGGAAGAAAATGTACGGCACATAATGAGAGATAGAGCCATCAGAGAAGACGAATGGATGGACAGAAAACGATGGCGGTCGAAATGCGAGAAACGGCAGAGGCTGTAGGAACCTCGCTTATATATATATAATATATATATATATATATAATATATATATATATATATATAAATTATATATATAATATATAAATAAATGATTTCACCAGATATGAAATCTTGTTGTCAAGAGAACTAACGAAAAACTCGCAACTTTTCTCTGCCACAATATCAACAATAAAAAAAGACGAATCCGAGTAGGCTGATACTGATGAAATAGAATTGAGAGCTTTCTTATGACTGCTTCTTTATACTTCTATTTATAAGTCAAATCATGAGGATGTACGAAGTCTGTTTGCTACGACTGGGAAAGGACGGTCTGTATTTAGAGCAGTTATGCCGCAGAAACGTTTCCTTGACCTGATGGCCGCCTTAAGGTTTGAACGATGCCTCGGACCAAGAACAAAAGCAAGGGATAATTCAGCTGCTGCTATCCAAGAATTATTTGACTTATTTGTAAAGCAATTCAAAGATGCATATACGGTTGAAAATATTTGTGTAGACGAAACTCTGGTAGGTTTCAGAGGCAGATGTCGCTTTAAAATGTATATTCACAGCAAACCCTTTAAATATGGGATAAAATATTATGTATGACTGATGTACGAACTGGGGTATTTAAATAATGCTTACATTTATGCTGGGAGAGGTTCAGATGGATTTAGCCTCAAATGAAGAAAGAAGAATGAGCATACCTACTCAAGCAGTTATAAGATTAGTCAAACATCTTTACAATACTAATAGAAATAAAACTGGCGACAACTGGTTTAGTTCAGTTGATTAAGTACATCATCTACAACATAAACTCACTTACGGTGGTACAATCCGAAGAAATAACAAAGAAATTCCTCCACAGTTCCTTCCGCGACCAAATCGTAATGAAGGTGACACTTTGTATGGATTTACGAAGGACCTAACACTTTTATCTCATACAACTACGAAAAATAAAGGACGACAATAAGAAGCATGGGAAACCTAAAAAAAGATGGGTAGATGACATAAGAGCAGGGCAGGCAAACAGTGGATTAGATTGGCGCAAGATAGAGAAAGATGGAAGCAATTGGAGAGACCTACATTCAGGAGTGGATGGAAAATGGTTGACAAAGAAGAAGATAATTCCATAGAAGTAGATGCAGATAATGGACTACCAGAAATAAATTCTTTTACAACTTGACAAAAGGGGTGTAGACACGATGGAGAAAAGTGTGTAAAATATTACTGTAGCCGCAGAACACTAGATGGCCCATGGCTATTTTTTATAAAATAGTAGACGTATGTGGAATAAATTCATACAGTCATCCAAATAATTGGATTAGATGAAAAGTTATAGAAACCCTGGGCGATTAACTCGTTTCCTCACATTTGCATAGAAGATATGAAACTCCAACATTTGCAAAGGCAGCTGAAAGAACTGATCGGAAGTATCCTTGATATTTCCGAAAATAAGGCCAACGAAGAAGAAAAGCTCGAAATAAGAAAATATTGTTACATCTGTCCATCCGAATTAAGAAGAAAGACTGCATATTTATGCACGACAACAGTATTGCAATTATGTTGTTTTTAATTATTTTTTTATATAAAATATACCTATTTTTAAATATACATATATTTGTTTGTATATGTTTAAATTTTTTGGAATATGACTGTAAAAAATTTGTGTTATAAAAGATGTTACCATTTTTTCTGTTTTTGTTATAAGTCCTACAGTTTAATTTTTTTCTTTTTCACTAAATAAAAATGACATTACATATTGTTTTATTATTAAAAGCTGTTTTATTGCATTTTTGGGTGCCAGCTTGACAAAAACAGCATTTTTTGAGCCAGGAATCTGTCAGACTCATGGTCACCATTTATGTAATTAAAAATAGGATCACCAGGTAAGGGTAAGGGTTAAAAACAGTTAGTAGGCAGTACTCTATTTCATACAGTGTAAAAACTGCAAACAATACATTGACGCAGGCGTATTGTAAAATTAAATTTATCAGTTCTGATTTGCATGTCAAATATATGAAACTTTTTATTATTAAAAATAATTTTGTTGCTATTACTTTAGTTGAAAAAAGTTATAAATCAGTATTGTTAACCAGTGCATTCCTTTTATAAATAGCATAGTCTCGAGAAAAATTTAATATTAAAAGCCTTTTTATGTATTATCTACCCTTGATTAATTCATTAATGGGGTGTATTTCATTTTCATGCACGCATATTAAATGTCACCAACAAATTCTTGTGGGTGTATTCGGTTTCAACAAACGTTTACAATGCTTTCTATTTTATTACACTATCGTTTGATATTTTTTCCAATTTGGAATAAAATCTTGTGTCAAACCATGTCATCGATCCTTATTTGTACAACAGTTTATTTTCTAAATATGGCCTGGAGTATCCTGGAAATAAATAAAAAATATATCGATGTGGCGTATTAGGTCCGCCTTCCAATCGAATTAAATACTGAATTCATTAAATGTTTCCCGAGATATTTTGGCACATTTACGCCACAATCCGAAGTACTTTATGTACCAAAACTACTTTCTTATGGCATGGTTAAGTTAAATATTTTTTAGGGGATTAAGCCACAATTATTGTATGGTAATCTTAATCTATTATAGATATACAGCAGCGTCGGTGGTTGAGATGGAATTCGATAAGATAGATATTAATCAATGCCCACCAGGTATAGGAAATAATGGACCAAATATCTTTGCAGATACGGCTAGGTGTAAAAAGGAAACGACAGAGGTAAAAACTGAATTATATTTAACTTTTTTCTTCCTTCTTTATCAATTAGTGATTCAGTATTTCGAATATATAATGGATTCTTCTTCTGGAGATAGTAGATAGTAGATAGTAGATAGTAGATAGTAGATAGTAGATAGTAGATAGTAGATAGTAGATAGTAGATAGTAGATAGTAGATAGTAGATAGTAGATAGTAGATAATAGATAGTAGATAGTAGATAGTAGATAGTAGATAGTAGATAGTAGATAGTAGATAGTAGATAGTAGATAGTAGATAGTAGAAAATTTTCCGAGGTGGAAATTGACATGTTCATAAACCTATTTTAACCATTAAATTTGTCCTTATGCATTATTATAAAAATATTTTATTTATTTAGAAAATATAATTTGAGTTAGCTTTGAGATATTGCGGGATGTGCATTTAATACCATCTTTGGATTACGAGCTCTCATTTGATACCTCATTTGTCATTCTATCTATAATAGTACCGGAGAAATTGTGTTTACGGACGGACAGGCAGATATAGATTTTATTTTTTTTTTTATTTAACATCCAATGTTTATTGCTATCTGTCTCATTACAAACAATAAGCAATATGTATAATTTATAACTGGGCCTTAGTGATATACAATGGCCTGAATCAGGAAAATGTAAGACCAGAAATGGAACGATGTATTATTCTGGAAACAACGATTACAAGCACAAACGGGAGTTGGCATTATAGTTGATAAGAATTCTCAGAAAGCTGTGTGTAACTTTGTTCCCTACTCTGATCGAGTATTAATGCTGTCTCTAAACTCTCATTTAAAATGTAAAATAAATATAATCCAAGTATATGCACCCACTGCAGACAAGGATGAAGACACCATAGAGGCCTTCTATGAACAAATCGACAATGTCTTAAGACTAACTAAAAGACAAGATATAAATATTATAATGGGCAATTTGAACGCTAAAGTTGGCCAAGGAGAAGTGGAGAATTGCGTGGGCGATATGGACTCGGGGAAAGGAATGAACGTGGCGATAGGCTTGTCGATTTCTGTGTCAATGGGGAACTCATAATTACAAATACCTTGTTCAAATTTCCTAAACGTAGACTATATATTGGAGGTCACCAGCTGACAATAACAACAAAATAGTCAGAAATCAAATAGATTATATTATCGTCATCAGAATATATAGAAATTCTATAATATCATCTAAAACTTATCCAGGAGTGGAATATCCTCCGACCACAACCCGGTTGTTTTGTCGATGAGAGTGAAACTAAAGAAGGTCAACAGCCCTAGCACCAAGAAAATCATAGATACAAGACGTCTCAAACAAGACAACACATATGTGGAAACCAAATTTAAAATAAACGAGAGCTTAAGGAAAGTCAAAGAAGATAATGCAGAAACTCTAACTATTGACCAAAATGGGGAAAAATTCAACATGCCCTTTGTTTAGTTAGAAAAGAAACCCTCAAACCACTTAAAGAAAAAACAAAACCTTGGATGACAGTAGAAATTCTTGAACTCATGGAAGAACGAAGAAAACATGAAGCAAAGACCTGAATAAAATACAAAGAAATTCAGAGAAAACATCAGAAAGAAAACTCGAGAGGCAAAAGAGTGGTGGCTCTCCGACAGATGCAAGGAAATAGAAGATCTGGATAAAAAGTACGATAGCTTTAATTTACACAAAAAAATCAAAGAAATGACAGGTTCTAGAAAGCGTACAAAAACGAATATCCTTAAAATGTAAAGGGGATATTATTACTGATATGAAGGAGAGATTATGTCACTGGACCAATTACATTTAACAACTATTTAATGATGAAAGAGAAGAACTGTCATTAGAAATCACCGAGGATACCGGACCACCAATATTAAGAGAAGAAGTCATCTATGCCATCAAAAACACAAAAGAGGGTTAAAGCTACTGGACCAGTTGAGGTTCCCATCGAATTATTAAAACTCATCGATGAAGATGTTATTGATGTAATGGTTGAACTCTTTAATCTAATATATCAGACTGCCACAATCCCCAGACAATGGCTGCAATCATATATTTGTAGCAATTCCCAAAAAACCAAGTTCAACAAGTTGCTCAGACCGCAGAACAATAGAAGAAGAAAATAATTTATGTACAATAACATAGTGGGAAGCCGCCCAGTGGCAAGCACCAAAGTAAGACATAATAAAATGTAATATATGATATAACAATTAATTTAAACTTCAAATTAACAAAGTTTAATACAGAGTAGAAGACTAAAAAAATGAAAAAAAAACCAAAAAAAGATTTAGAGAAACACCAGAATAAAAACTTGTTATTTCACCGCACTATGACACTATGCTCTGTTTCTCCATATTTACTAGAGGTCCAAAGGGTCTGGTCTTCGTCTTTCGTGTGAAATGTTGAGCAGATCCGTGGCCAGCGGATTTGGATTGCAGGGTAGTCTGGTCTTGTATACAGAGTTTACAGCAGATATTGCTTCGCTAACTGTAAATCGTGGTGTACTCTGTGGTTCGTAATGTACCAAGGGGCATTGCAGATCTGGCGTAGTACTTTCGATTTGAATCGTTGAAGTTTTTATATGTTGATATTACTTGCTGTACCCAGATTTGTGCTGCATATTACCATACCGGTTTTAAATACATTTATATATCAGAAATTTGTTCCCATGCTTAGAGTTGATTTTTGATTCATGTACCAATACATTTTCCTGTAGATTAAGCTGAGTTGAAGGTGTTTCTTCCAGATGTAGATACCCCAATTAAGTTTGCTATCCAAATGAATTACTAAGTATTTAACGACGGTATTAACTGGTAGTGGAGTGTAGTTGCTGTAGAATTTGAAGCCATGATAACTGTGTCATCAGCATATGTAGTTGTTGTTGTGTTGGTCGTCGTGGGAGATCTGATGTGTATATTAAGTAGAGGGTGGGTCTTAGTATGTTTCCTTGTGGAACTCCGGAACAAATTGGAAACAGGTTAGTGATTTCCCACCTCTTTTGACTTGAATGAATCGATCTGTCAGATAGGATCTTAAAAGTGAGCTTAGGGAATAAGAAATATGGATTTAATTTTAAAGAATAGACCTACATGCCAAACTTTGTCGAATGCTTGAGAGACATTTAAAAATGCAGCAGTACAGTAATTTTTTGATCGAGCGAATTTCTGATAGTATTTACCACCCTATGAATTTGCTCGATAGTACCATGTTGTTTCCTAACCCAAACTGATAATTGGGTAAAACATTACTGTCATATAAAATAATCTCCAGTCTTCACAGAAAATGCCGTTCAAATACTTTGGATATAGTAGGCAACAAGCTAATTGGGCGATTTGAAGATACTTCCGTGGTGATCCTTATTAGGTTTTGGAATAAGAATAATTGAGCAACTTTTCATTGGAGTGGGAAATAACATGTTTTTAATATTGAATTAAATATATAAATAATTAAACTTATGCCTCGTTGGGTTAGATTTTTTAGTACTAAACTAGATATTAAGTCATACCCAAGTGACCTTTTAATTTCCAGATTATCTAATTATTTCTTTGATTTCAGATTTCTTAATAGATTTAATAGGTGGAGCCATTTGATATAGTGCATTTACGACTTCGTTAATAGCCTGCTCTTCTTCAACTGAGACTTCCCTCTGATGCGGTTGAAAAACCTTACATAGATGATTTGCAAAAGTATATGCTTTATCTATGTTAGTTTTAGCCCAATTGCCATTTTGTTTCCTGATTGGCATATTCATTTGTTCGTTGTGTTTAAGTTTTTTTGTTAGTTCCCACTGCGAATAGTTTCTATCATCTGCAGGTGAAAGGTTCTTTAAATATTTGTTGATTCCATTGTCTTTATGTTAAATAAGTTTTCTTTTGAGTAGTCTGCAAGCTCTATTAAGATTTGCTTTATCTTCTGGATGCCTAGTGAGCTGCCACATCTTTCGCAGTTTTTTTTTTCCAATATGAGTTAATTTATGTGAGCAGGATAGGACTCGGAGTTGTGTTTGTAACTAAATTCCGGGGTAGACGTCCAAGCAGCTTGCTGAATAACTGTACTTAGCTTAGCAACTGCATGTCGCTATCACTTTTAAGAGGCAAGTATAGGTTAATGAATGTTTTTATTTCTTCTCTATATCTGTTCCAGTTTGTTCTTTTATTAGAGAGTATTAGATATTTAGGACAGTTATGAATTTGGCTATGTAGATCTATGAAGAAAGGGGAATGAAGGTCAAATGAAGGAGAAATTTGGAGATAGGTATGTGATATTCCTTTTACTACAGCGAAATCAATAAGATCAGGATTTTTTTTGTCTATCGATGGGCCAATACGTGGGCTCTCCAGTAGCGAAAGGAATAAATGATTCTCATTAATACTTTTTAATAATTCTCGTCCACGTGAGGTTATGATTCTGGAACTCCATTTATGATGTTTGGCATTCTAATCTCCAGTAGTAATGAAACGGTGTCCGAGCATCGTAAAGTATTCAGTAAAATGATCAGCCACAAATTATTTTATTCGGCGGACAGTAAAAAGCAGATAGAATAGACACTGATGTGGCTTGGATGTTAACTTTACTAATTTTAAATGGGTAAAGAAATAATATATAAGACTTACTCACAATCAATTTAATTTAACTATCAGACGACCGGTTTAGCTTTCTACAATAAGCAAAGCATCTTCAGGTCTCGATACAAAGTTAAATAAATGATGCCGGTACTCTATTAATTGATGGATGGTAGAACATGGTTGAAACTATCATGTATTGTTGAATGGAGAACTTAATTCTGCTATTTTGTTGTTTTTGACAGTTAAACGGGAAGTTCTTGAGGAGATAGATTTGATCCAATGAAGTAGAGATAGGTGTGTGATTGTTTGTTAAATGAAAGGGATGTTATATACCATTGTATTATTTAAAAGTTATTTATACTTATTCGAGAGATATATTTATGTATATATTTCTTGTATAAGATTCTCGTAAGAATATATCTCTCGAATAAGTATAAATAACTTTTAAATAATACAATAGTATTATAACATTACTTTCATTTAACAAACAATCACACACCTATCTCTACTTCATTGGATCAAATCTATCTCCTCAAGAACTTCCCGTTTACTGTCAAACAACTACAATAGCAGAATTAAGTTCTCCATTCAACAATACATGATAGTTTCAACCATGTTCTACCATCTATCAATTTAATAGAGTACCGGCATCATTTATTTAACTTTGTATCGAGACCTGAAGATGCTTTGCATATTGTAGAAAACGAATTCGGTCATCTGATAGTTAAATTAAATTGATTGTGAGTAAGTGTTATTTATTATTTCTTTACCCATTTGAAATGACTCAACACAAGCAACACATTCATGATGAATTTATTTATTTCATGATGCTTAATGTTATTTCTTATAATAATTGCCGTACCTCCGTGGGCTTTACCTAAGGATTTTGAGTAACATAGGTTGAATATTTGGGAATATATAAATGGCTCTTATTAGTCATAGATTATGAGAGTAAATAAATGCTTTAACTTCATGGAAATGCGTGGTTAAAGCCATTGGCATTCCAACAGCACATCTTTAGTTTAGTGTTGAAGGTTAAGCTTAGATATCAGAGACATTATGAGATCAAACATCTTATCCATTCTTTCCCTTAACTTATATACTATTAGTTCTAGATTATTTTGTATATATTGTTCTGAAGCTATTTTCTTGTGGCATTGTAAATTAATTACTATTAAACTGGGAATAAGCCACAATTAAAAATAAAAATACGTTTATTGACGTTTCAATTTCCACTTCGGAAATATTTAGTTAATAAATATAAATTTAATTGTTAAATATAAAAGTTATTTTGAGAAACGATTTCGAAGTGGAAATTGAAACGTCAATAACGTATTTTTATTTTTAATTGTGGCTTATTCCCAGTTTAATAGTAATTTATTTTGTATATGTTAAGGAGTTGTTGTTTCTATTGCATGAGAAGTCGCATCTATGGTAGATGTATTTCTTATTATCTCGTCCTGCAACAATTTTTTGTGTGGAAATTTTTTTTTCTGCAGCTCTTTGTATACTGAACATCCCTTATAGCTAGCAGGATGATTTTCTAGACAATTTACACATTGAACATCTTTTATGTTTTGTTTTTTTTGTTTTGGACATTGAGAAAATAGGTGATTGTCCACTCATTTTACACAGCGCGGACTCCTGTGTCAATAACTGTGTGTATGGCCAAAATGCTGGCATCTTTGACATTGAGGTAGTTCCGTTTTCGGATGCGGGGGCTCAACTGTGAAAATAGAGTTGAGTAATTTTGTCATATCATATATTATGTCTTTATTATTACTTTGAATGGCCAGTTCTATATCAAATAGTGGAAGATCTTTCTTTGTGCCTCTTTGCTTAATGTTGGAGATGTTCAGTGCTGTTTGTTCTTGCACTAGCAACGCTTTTTTAATGTCATCTGGATCTGTTGAAGGATGTAAATTACGTATAACAACTCGGAATCCACGGTTTTGTTTTAGTTGGTATGTATGGTACTGAGTATTTTTTTCTGCTAAAGATTTTACAATAATGAATAGTTTTTGGATGAGTCTGCTTGAACTTTAATTTGGTTGTTAGTAAGACATTTTAAAGTATATTTACCTGGAGTTATCTGATGGTCTTATCAGACCATCAGTAGTGAACGCGTAGTTAGTAATTGAAACTAGCCACTTTTCCAAAAATTTTGGACTGCATTTTAAATGTCTTAAAAATGAAAATGTCGCTTAAATTTTAACGTTTTAAAAAAAGTTCTTCATTTCGCTGTAAGTTCATCAGATTTGTTCATATTACATTTTTTAGTGCGAGCCAATACATGGATGGGGATTCCGTAGAGGTGGTTACCAATGTCGTTGCCTACCAGGATATAGGCTTCCTTTACATACGTCCAAGGCCGTTCTCGGAGAGAAGGTTGAATGGGCAACTGCTGAACAGTATCACAACGGATTTGACTGTCAGAAGATTGGATGTAAGTATTTTTGCTCATTGATTTATCATAAACTACAAATAAGATCCAAACATATCATCATCATCTTTATTAATATAGGGCCCAGCGTGTTTCCTTCGGTTTGCTTCCTTCGTCTAAATAAACAAGTTTTCGGTATTTTAAATCTCCTACCAGCTTCTCTAATGCTTGTTCCGTTGCGTGTTGCCCTAATAGTCGCTTCTGCATCTCTCTTGCGTCAAATCAGGTACATAACGTTTTCTCTTGTAATTTCTCATCTGAAAAACCAATTAATAAAAGCATTAAACTTCTGATAACAGGTAATAGAGATTACTACGGGATAATGGGGACCATCATTATGAGGTAACATGGACTGTGGTCTGATGATCTCGTAAAGAGCTTATATAAATGAGATAACAAGCTGATAGGTTTGTAATTTCTAATTTCTGTTATATCTCCTTTTTTATGCAATATTATCATAATGCCATAATGGCACTATTCCATTTTCTGGTGTAATTCCTTTAAAGAAGGAAGAATCATAAAGAACTTTCAAAGCTTTAATGAGACATTCACCTCCTAGTTTTATCACTTCACTTACAATGCCATCCTTTCCAGGTGTTTTGTTGTTCTTCACACTTTTTAGCTCTGATTTAATTTCCCCTTCCATTTTTTCTGGAAGTTTCTCTGATCCTTGATTTTGTATTGCTGAGATTTCTACCGCTGGAATGTAAAGACTATATAATGTTCTGTTCTTAGATGATTTTCAGGATCTCTTGATGTTCATATATGAAATGCCCTTGTTTATGTTTTAACTTATAAATAACCCTCGTTCATATCTTCAACTTTCGTTTTAGAACTTTTAGGCTTTTGTTTTGTTTTTATGATATTAGTTGTTTCTTTAGTGTTAAAGTTCCTTTATGTCTTTCATAACAACTTTTGAATATATTTTGGAAAAGATATATAATAGGTATAAAAGAAACTAGCATAAGGAACACCACCAAAACGAGTATCCAACTGTATTAAAACTAAACAAAAACATCGCAAGATCTGGAAGGAGAAAATACGTAGAACAATATTTGACTAAAAGATGAACATTTATTTCAATTATGTTAAAGTACATATTTAAAATTTCACCACTTCTTAGTGGTTCATTCATGTATGCATTGTGTCAGTACCGTAGAACGGGGTGACTTTGTTAATTTTTTTTATATTTTCTTACGTAACTTTTGAATGGGTGATCCCAAAAATGTGGAAAAATGTCCATTGGGATTCATCTTATGTTTATGTAATTTATACTGTTAGTATATATATATATATATATATATATATATATATTATACTATATATATATATATATTATATAAGAGTAGAAAAAGAAAATATAGATATCTAAATCCTTAATCTAAAATATATAATATATATATCTTTAGATTAGGATTTTCTCAAAAAAATAAGTAATGGTATATCTCAAATAGTCACTTTGATACCCTATTTTAAAATAGCTTGGACGATGCATAAAAGCTGTAATGGTGTCAATGTCAACCCATTTTTAAATCGATCAAGCCAATTTTTAGATATTTCAATTTTAATTTTTGGGGTGACTTTGACAGCTGCTATAGGCACAATAATTAGTATATAATAAATAATTTTACAGGTAGCTAATACTTTATTCAGGTAAAAAACATTTTAGCAAATTAGTAAAACAGTATAAAATAGTAAAAAAAGCCAAAAGAATGTATTTTGAACGGAAACAAAATCAAAGTTATTTTTCTTTAACATCAACTCTGCCAGGAAATGTACATGTAGTTGCTGTTTCATTTGTTTCAACCGATGGGGTCTTCAGAATTGCTAAGATATCATCGAAAGGAGCGTTAAAAACGTCGGTCTCCACAACTTTAAAATGTTTATGGGTCTCATCCAGTGATTTAAGTCCAATGAGTTCGTATTCGTCAAAAGGTAATTTCTCTTGTATCCTTCCGGCATATACGTAATTTTTACATTTTTGTTTACCTGACATAATTTTTACAAGCACGTAAGTTCCAACATTCAATTCAGCAAGGGAGGGTTTTGTATTCATCTCATCTTCATATGATTGGTCCTCCACAGAATCTTCATTTTCAATTTCATTTTCGCTTTCACTATTATAGCTGTTTAACTCGCTATCGGAGGAGCTGTCATCTGCCGTTATATGTCGACTTACACTTTTACCAGGTTGGATATGAAGTTTCTTTTTACTTTGCCGTTTAGTAACTTCTATCTCGGACTTCTTATTCATCAGATAGTCTGTGAGGCTGTCGTTAATCAGAGGTTCTACATAATCAACATCATGGTTGATTGGTGTAATCTTACTCAAGACTTTATTTGGATCGAAAGGGACCATGCCACAAGCCTCGAACCCATTCTTCAAAACTCTCTTAATTGCACTTTTTTCACAATCTCCACATTTGTACTCAGTTTTTGCAATTGTCTGATCCATTAATTCCAAGCATTTTTTTAATAACGACGGAAATTGATCTTTAGGTACACCAGTAATTTTTGGGTGTCGCAATTTAAATTCCGTCAAAACTTTTCGCCAAGAGACTTTCATGGGTTTAAAAAAAGACACATCCAAAGGCTGGCATATGTGTGTTGAATTACTGGGAAGGCACGCAAATTCAATATTGTGCAATTCACACAATTCTAAAACATGATCTGAAAAGTGAGACGCCAAGTTGTCGCCGATCATAACTTTTTTACCTTCCAGCCGTCTTGCGTGGGGTAATAATATGGTCTCAAACCAGTCTGTAAAACAAGTTACCTCCATCCACCCATTTTTTGTTCGGTTATATCTAGCTCCTCTTGCGCAACATCCACTACTACAACAAGGAGAGCCCTGTGGACCTCCTAATGTCCATGCATCCCACATATGTTCGCTGCGATATATTATATAAGGAGGGAGTAGTGTACCATCAGCAGCACCGCACATCATTATTGATGTGGCGGCTTTACTATGATTAGTGATTTGTTCTGGATATTTGGTCCCTCTTCTATAAAGCAATCTTCTTTTCCCCGGATCATCACTAACGTTGGTTTCATCGTAATTGAAAACGTGTGATGGAGGGCAATTTGAGAGAGTTGTTCTTAAATTATTGAAATATGATTCTATCGTTTCTTTTGTGACACCTGCCCGAGCTCTAGTAATGTTAGACGCAAGTCGTTCAGAGATTTGCTGACTATGTCTCTCTAAAAAAAGTTTTACCCAGTCGTTACCAGGACTTACCCCGTTTTTAAATTTAGAGATAATTCTTCCAGTTCTTTCTAAATAACTCTTAGTGAAAAGTTGTACATCTAGCGTCGATAATGGAAATCCCCAATCTGCACATTTGACAATGCAGGACACGATTGATTTTTCCTCCAGCTCCGTCAACGCAGTTTGGCCCCCTGGCTTCTTCACATGCTTCCCTTTGTATTTATTATATAAAGTACCATACGGAATTTTAAATCTTTCTGAAGCGGCTTTAACAGACAAGTTTCCGTTTACTATTTGAAGCAGAGCATGTTCAAGAGTTTCGTCAGAGAAGTTCTTGTAGCTTCTTGATCCCAACTTTCGTTTATAAACTCGCGGCATTTTTTCTTTTCATGCAGATAATGACGAAATCCTGAAAATAATTAACGGTTTGAAGTTTCATTAAGCAAACTATAAAAAGAAATAAAGTATCAAAGTCACCCCGAAAAATGTATCAAAGTGACCCCGGATAAGAAATCATTCAATTTCATGGAGTAGTTACGGAAATAAGTTAGGTTAAATATTTTAAAATAGTGACAACTAGACCTACATTAAGGCAACATACACAAAATTACCTGCAATTCTATTGTAAGAGCTGTATGTTTAAATTTAGTAACACAATATAAAATCTTCAAATTCAAACAAAAACTTCAATGGTGAATTTACAACCGTATACTTTTGATATTGGCCACAAACACCTTTTGCTATAGTGAATCAACATGTGCACTGAAATAAAGTTCAGACAACCACCATAACGGACGAAACATTTGGGTTGTATACTCTCTTGAAACAAAATATTCATGTTTTATCAAAGTCACCTTATAGAATCAAAGTCACCCCATTCTACGGTAGTTCAAATTCAATTAGGAATAATTAGTACCATTAACGTTTAATTTTCTGTAAGAGTTGCTAATAAAGTCTTGATCTTATAAGAATAATAGAGAAGTTATATTTTAAAATATTATTTTCTATTATAGCGATTCAAAAACTACCCTTACAACGGGAACGTTCTGAGCCACATTTAAGAGAAGTAGTATTAGATAAATACACAGAGTCCAAGAACCAATCTACTGCCCAGCCAACTTGAGCCAACCTGAAATGAACATCCATCGGGTTTTAGATTATATTGTAAGTATGAACAAAGATAATTGCAGAAAGTACAAACCCGAAGACCTACAATTAAATGGAGGAATCGTCCACGGAGCAAAGGAATTTTTCGAAAATGAAGCGAAAATGGCACTCAGACTTGCAAACTTCATTAGTGCTTTCCTACAAGTTTCCGATCCTAAAGAAGTTTATTCTGGGAAAAGAGTAGCCGATAGGGAGCTCACAGAAGATCAAATGATTGGAGAAACTTTGGCTTTAGTGTTGGGTAAACCTCTTTATTTGTATTATCTCATTAACCATCAATATTAAATTGATATTGTTCTAAACCTATTTTGTTGTAGCATCTTAATGCAATTTACTATTTTTGTTGGAAATAAGCCACAATTTTACTTTAAAATAAAATGTCAATAACCACATTATAACTAATACATTTAGTCTCGTCCTAGTTGTCAATGTATCACCGTTCCCTAATTTTGTTGTGATTGGCACATTTTCAAATAAACTATTTATGTCAAAACTTACTAAAATGTTATTTGAGTTAAATTCAATATTCGATAATTTATTTAAAAAATGTTGTCTATTCTTTATAAATGTGTCATTATTATTTGCAAATGGTTGTATAATATCCCTAACGCTTTTCTCTATTCGAGAAAAATATTTTTTAAGATGAGATGTATGTACTTTTGAAGTTTGTAAATTGTTTTAGCATGAAGCAAAGCACTTTCGGCTTTACTATTATGCCAGTCTGAAAATAACAAACGCGACGGTTTTCCAAATTAAAACTACCCTAAAAGATTACGAAAACTACATTTTTTACATAGATCTACCGTCAAAAAACTTGTTAATAATGTATATCCTAAAAGTTTTGGTACAAAATTAATTGGATTTAAGTTTACCAAAAACAAACTAATATCAAGTTGCTTTTGGAAACAAAAGTGTATTTACTTTGAAAAACAAAAGCAGCAAACTATGTTGATTTCACGCCAAACAAAATCCTCATGTATCTGTTGATACGTATTTCGACCTAATAGATCTCGTCAGAACAGCCTATTCAAAGGAGTTCTCAACGTGAAAAAATCAAATTTATTTTCTGCTTTTAAGAAGCAACAATAACATGGCTTTAATACGGACGCGCTAGCGACATCTAATTACAAAATCCGTAAAATAGTTTTCGAAACACAATTCAGATTTCTGCTTATAATCTGAGCCTTCTAAAAATTGCAAGGCAAACAGACGTTGAATAAAAAGATGTTAAAGGGGACATGGGGAATCTAAAATTTGTATTCCACGACCATGTCTTTTACCGAAGTCCACGACAAGACCTATTCGGTCGAAATACGTATCAACAGATTACATAGGATTTGTTTGCGTGAAATCAAATATTTGCGTTTTTTTTTTTCATTTTATTCGGATTTACTCTGTGTTGAGTACTAGAAGCACATTCGCTAAGGATTTCTGCTTAGTTTGTAAAGGACAATGTCGTGGAATGCAAATTTTATGATTCCTCATGTCCCCCTTTAACAATCTTTTATCAACGTCATGTTTGCCTTGCAATTTTGTATGAAGGCTCAGATTATAATCGAGAAATCTGAATTGTGTTTTCGAAACTATTTTACGGATTTTTTTATTTTCTTGTTACTGTCAGTTAATATTTATTTATTTTTAAGTTTTTCTTTTTAAAATGTACCAATAAATTAGAAATAAGGAAAAGTATCTACAAGTTGGTTGAGTGGTTACCCAAAGCTGTCGAATATTTTAAATGACTACAGTTTACGCAGAACCATTTATACAACAAATAATAGCGGAGTGCGAGCGGTGAATATCATATCCAAAAAGTGGAAAACCACGTGTATTAACTGCACAGAGGTCAGAGAGATTGGTGAGACGCGCGCTTTTCTTCTTTGATAAATAACGTAGGTTTTCCAACATCTTTACATTTAAACTTTTTTACATGATTCAATAAAGGACAAGATTAATGACATACATATCAGTAGCTCATTTTTATACGCTTATACCACCGTTCTTAACAGCACTCACGGCAGCTTCCATCCTTTCACTCTAGTGTATGTTTTTGTAGGATCTCCTTTTTTTACCCACACTGTTGCTATAAAAAAACTTGCATGTAAGTAAGTAGGTACCTAATAATCAAGATTTTGAAATTGACACTATACAGTAGTGTAACATTGACACATGGCAAAGTTAACCTCAAAACAAGTTATGGATGTTTTCATTTAATTAAAGCAAAATATAACACAATATTTCAATAAAGTTAGTTAACCACGATTTAAAACAACTTACCTTGCACAGAAAACGCAAGATGTACTTATCACATAACAGTCAAATTCTCTTATCCTCAATTTTAACAACCTTCTAAAATTGAAAATGCAATATTAAGCAGCTTATGCTTATTTTTTACAAGAGGGGCGACAGTACAAGTGAAATTTTAAAACCTTCAAACTTCCATTTTCCTTAGTCGCACTTTTGAAAATGTTTCAATATTTGCTCCGTGTAAATGTTACACCGGTTTTACCTTCCTTTTCCTTCTTAAAACTTTTCTTATCTCTATACAAAAGTATATATTATTTTCAATTATTCTTTTACTATTTCAGCTTTACGTGTTATATGTTAGAACTTTTTGGATAATAAAGTTGTGTATTCGTTAATGTTTCAGGAAATAGTCGCATTTCGTCAGCTGGGACATATTGGGAAAGAAATAAATTTCCAAATCGAACGCTCTTTGCACCTTATGCTTACAAGAGAATACTAAACACGATGAATTATTATAATGTCGAAGATTTAGCCAGACTGGACAAACCATCCGAAGTTTACCTAAACAATATGTGGTTTAAAGATTTAAAATATCGATGGGCTTCTAATTTAAATAGTTTAGAAAAATTCTGGTTGAAAATTATGATACGATTCAACGAGATTGGAGAAACCACGATGAAATTTGAACATTTTCCAACCTATTATAGAGGTGCAAGATTAGAACATGGACATTGGACGCAACCGTACTATGATTGCTACGGAAAGGTTCCTATGTGGAAAATTAAGTATGTGGTGCCATTCTTTGGTTGGGACAGTCTTAAAGCCAAACTTGAGTTCAAGTAAGTATTGACCTACATAATATTTTGCTTGGTTATCATTACGCCGAGCTTTCGACATCCTCTTCGACGTTTTATTCAGGGCTTCCGAGATCTTAGTCTCCCGAGCCCCAGACAGTACTAAACTGATCACTAATCAATGCGTTACTGTGTAATAGAGAAACTCTCATTTATACCGTCGATGGTCACGTGGCTTGGGTGGAGATTAGCATGGGGGCCAGCGTGGAGATTGGTGCGAACATTTCTGACAGTGGGATTTTGACCGACGGGCGGAGTAGACGGTATTTTCTTGATGATAGGTCTCCCAAGTCGAAGTAACCGTATGCCGTCATCTCTTTTATTAAAACAATTTGGCCTTTTTTCAATTTCTGGGCTTTCAATGGCTTCTCGGATAATTCCTGGTTTATAGAAACGGGTGCGGGCTATGGTTCTGGAGTTTTCAAAATCAATTTTGTGACCTCTATGAAGATAGTGTTAACCTAGAGCTGAAATTGAGTCAGAATTGCGAACAGAAATGGAATGTTTATAAATCCTATTTTGGGTTCTACGATTTGTTTGGCCTATATAGGATCGGGGACAGTCTGCACAAGGAATTTCATAAACTCCGTGTTGTCCATTTGGAATTTGTCTTTGATTGATCTTAGAAGAGATGAAAGTTTTTGTTGGGGGGTAAATATTGTCTTTATACTTCTTGATTTTAGAATTTTATCGATTTTGTCAGTGACACCTTTGATGTAAGAAAGAAAAGGTTTCGAATGATTAAGGTCTCAATCTTTGGGTTGATATTGAGTGGGAGATTGATGTCTGTGGATGCTCCTATTGAATGTGAATTTCACGGTAACCGTTTTGGATTACTGCTTGTTTTAAACTAGAGAGCTTAGCGAGTCTACTTGCATCATCGCAAAGGCGTATTGATCTGGAAACAAGCGTATTAATGACTAAATTAATTTTTGAAGGGGGATGATGAGAGTTGGCATGCAAGTAACGATTGGTATGGGTGGGTTTTCAATAAACACAGTGATGAAAACCTTTTGATTGGTTTCTCTTTATGATAACGTCGAGAAAACGGTAGGGATGAAATCAGTTTCCACCTCCATCCTGCACTGGATACTAGGATATATAACATTCAGTCTTCCATAAAGATATTAGTAATTACTGGCGATGGTGATGAGCTCATGAAAGCCCACTGTCAGAAATCTTCGACGGTATAAATGACCCTTCCTCTATTCCCAGCACCAGTAACGTCCTTGATTAGTTATCAATGTAGTAGTGTGTGGGGGCTCGGGAGGCTGAGACCTCGGAAGCCCTGAAGAAGACATCGAAGAGGATGTCGAAAGCTCGGCGAAATGATAACCAAGGCGGTTTAACCCGGAAGACTGTTGAGTTTAATATTAATTCCTGTAATGGTATTGATCTTAGCTACTAGGTTTAATTTGTACTTAAATATATATAATATATTATATAAATTATATATATATACTTTATAAATATATATACCTTATATCATATATATATATCCTCCTATAATATATATACTATATATATATATTATATATATATATATATATATATATATATATAAGAAAATACTGGATATTAGTGACTGTCGATATAAACAAACAACTCAGTTTTATTAGGGATGCAGTCAGAATATTGGCCGGGATGTTAAAAAAAAACACTCTTTTAACTTTTTGTCGAGCTTTCGGAATGGTTTTATTCCTTTTTCACAAGACACTGTAAAAGACAATTATGTAAAATATTTAAAAAATATCACAATTCTTCAGTGTAACTTACTAGTCGTTGAGATTATTTTTGTAAGCATTGAACACTCAACATTTATACCACACATTAAAATATACAATTATGGACATAATACATCATAAAATTTTTTAAAATTTGTTGTAAAATTCAATAGTAAAACTTGATTGATTGGCATGTTTTACTGGTGTATATTAACTCATACAGAGAATGGAAAGAAAAAACAGTGTAATTAATATGTAATTAGGTGTAAATTGATGTTATCTTTCTTTATAAGAAATACTAGAGCCCTCCTTAGGTGTCTATACTTTTTTAACCTGTCTTAATGGTATGCAACATATTATACAGAGGTGTAATTTTTGTCCAGGTAAATATTTATATTTTATTTTTGGTGTTTTCTTAGTAAATAACAATAAATGTTACTTTAATTTGTCTATATCGGACTTTTTATTGATGCAAAGATGTGCTAGATTTTATGAAACACATTTCACAAAAAAATACGTTTTAAATGGTTCTTTTCTTTTGCCCAAATACAGGAATCATCGAAATTGAACTCATGTTTTAGAGTTAGTGCAATGTTCTGTCAATGCACATGCATTGATTTTTTTTTGGTTTTTATATCACTGCGATGTGATATACACCTGCTGTGAAAATTACGAGATGATTCTCCTATGTAAATTTTATTACAGTTACTACACGGTATAGAATAAAACACATTCGTATGAACTCCTGTATTTGTAAAGGATCTTTTGTTTTTGTGTGTAAAGCTTCGATACTGTTTTTCACATTTTTGGTTGTAATTTTTAAGCCACTAACATTTTTTTAAAGATGTTCATATTAGCTTAGGTGTCAATAAATGTGAATATAGGGTAGGCAACCATAAGTTATTTTAGATGGTAATATTGATGCTGTTATGTGTCAATGTCAATTGTCGGATCTCAATTGTTATGAAAATTTTGGTTAACAGAAACTTGTGAAGGAAAAGGAGACCCGAAAATGAGTTTATTTAACAGCCCTATGGGATAAGAATTCTCTTGTAGTATGGATCTCAACTTTTTTAGTCCTTGTCACTGAATTCTATGTGTGACAAATTGATAACCCTAGTTTTTCAAAAGCCAAAACCAAATTTGTTTTCATCTTAGATGGATGTTGAGAATAAAAAGTTTATGAAACGGTTACTGAAAACAAGGTTTACGATACCAACTCCGTCCTTAGCATGCCATCATTGCCACGATGTAAAGAAAACTATACCTTTTTCACATACCATTTATTAAACGTTATGTTAGATGATTTGATTCTATCGGTCCCTGAAAACAAGGTAACTGATGTTTTAAAACACGTTTTAATGCCCAAATGTGAACACCTAAAGTTTACGGTTGAGAAGAGAGGCTGATAATATGATTCCTTTTTTAAACATGCTAATCCATCCTTTTTATTAGATTAAAAACTACTTGAGACTGTGGAGTTATTTATTTTATTTATTCGTATGGCAATTACAACACATTTAGAACAAAATTACAAACACTAGTAATATAGGTATATGACAAACTTTAAATAATTACAAACAAACATCAAGTGTATTAACATAATCAATTGACTCTGAAGTTGCAAACAGGAAGTCTTCAGGGCTACCGTTATAGGATCTTGAGGGACACTCTTCAATAATGTGGTCGATCGTTTGGTCCTTCCCACAGTCACATTGGGGAGACGGATTCTTTCCCCATTTATGTAGCATGTATGCACATCTGCCATGTCTGGTTCGGATCCTGTTTAGAGTGGACCATGTTTTACGTGGAAGATCAAAACCTGGTGGCTTGTGGGTAATACAGGGCATGTTATTTTGCCATGCATTCCATTCTTGGGACCATGCATTCGTGATGTTGAACTCCTCATGTATCATTCTTGCCGTTTTCATTGGTGGTTTTCTAGAACGTAGACGGGTATTTCGTGCATCCTCGGTATCTTGGTGGATCGGCAGGTTTATATTGTTCATGATCTTTTTGTATTCACGTGTAAGTGCGTCAACTCGTCGTAAATGTGGAGGTGGAATGTGACTTAATACTGGAAGCCATTGGGTGGGAGTTGATTTAATTGTACCAGCTATCATCCTCATAGTGCTGTGCAGCTGAGTGTCGACCTTTTTTACGTGTGGACTGTGTAGCCAAACTGGGGCACAATATTCAGCGGTCGAGAAAACAAGGGCTAAAGCAGTAGAGCGGAGAGTGGAAGCCGATGCTCCCCAGGTGGTACCGCAGAGCTTCTGTATAATGTTATTTCTTGTACTCAACTTTTGGGCAGTTTTTGTTAAATGCTCTTTAAATGATAGCGTTCTGTCTAGTGTTACGCCCAGGTACTTCGGTGTTTTGTTATGAGAAAGTGTGGTATTTTCAAAGCGTATGTTGAGTTCCTTTCCAGCAAGTTTATTGTTCAGGTGAAAGCAACTTACTTCTGTTTTGGATGCATTTGGTTGAAGCCGCCACTTGCGAAAATATTTGCTCAATATATATAAGTCTGCCGTCAGAACTTCTTCAGATGTTTCTAGTGTTCTGCATCGTGTAGTGAGGGCCCAGTCATCGGCGTATCCGAACTTTCTTGATTGTGTTTCTGGCATATCTGCTAAATATAAGCTAAATAGTAATGGAGAGAGCACTGACCCCTGTGGTAGGCCATTCTTAAGTTTCTTTGGTGGGCTGATATCTGTGCCCATCACTACTTGAAACATTCGGTCGTTGAGCATGCTATCTATTAAACGTGCTATTTGTTTACAGGAAATTGCACGGATAATTTTGTATATAAGGCCCTCTCTCCATACTGTATCGTAAGCTGCCGAGAGATCAATAAATGCCGCTGAAGTTTTAAGTCTTCTTTGGAAACCCGCTTCGATGTAGGTGGTGAGTGACATGACCTGGTCCGCGCAGCTTCGTTCTGGTCGAAAACCCGCTTGTTCGACTGGGATCACCTGGAACAGTTCTGTACTGATTCTATTATATATAAGCCTCTCTAATAGTTTTTAGATAGCAGAGAGAAGCGCAATTGGTCTGTAGTTTTTTGGGTTGTCAGCGGGTTTGCCTGGCTTTGGTATGGCTATTATCTTAGAGCGCTTTAGTTCTTGTGGGATATTTCCAGTTTCCATGATGTCTGTGAAAAATCGAGCCAACCAAACTTTTGTATACTTGCCACAATTTAGTAGGAATTCAGGGTGAATATTATCAAATCCTGGTGCTTTTGCTGGCTTAACATCTTTTAGAGCCTCTGATATGTCTTCGCTGGTGAAGGGGAGGGAATGCTCCGTTTCTGTGGCTACATGTTTTAAAGTTTTAAGTTCTCTCTTTACGTAGATGGTGTGTGCTTTATCCTTTGGTGCTCTGGATGTTTTCCACTATATGTGATGCTATGGCATCTGGCTTTACGGCTGCCTCTTGGCGTTTCTTACGGACACCACTCCCTATTTTCTTAGTAATGACCATGCCTGTCTGTTTGATTTCTGGAAGTTTAGACTTTCTACTGCTTCGGTCCACTTTTGTCTTCTAGCGGCGTCTAGGCTGTACAGTAGTTCATCCGCTATTTCTTGGTCGCCAGTTTCAAGAAAGCTCTGATATAATTCCTCGCTATTTTCGGACGCGAACTAGCTCTACACCCCGAGACTGTGAGTAGTCACTGTGAGTCACTGTGAGTAGTCACTCATTTCCCATATACCTACTATCACATTGGCAACCTTTTCATCATTTTAAGTGATTACGTTTATTTTAGGGGTGCAGTTGGTGTTACTATGGATTTATTGAAATTGGATATTAATCAATACCCAGATACATCAGCAAATGCTGTTAATAGTACAGAAAAAACCCATCAGAAAACATCTTAAGTAAGTAAATTTTTATAAATTCCACTATACAAAACGTGCGTTTACGATCTGGTAGTACAAATCTATATATTTTTTAATTTGGATCATAATTAAAAGTGTTATTAAAATCAAATTTATGTATAACAAAATTAGATAGAATACATCTGTATATAAAAAAAGAGGCATCGGGCACTCTAGTAAGAGAAAAAATTAGAGTGATATAATTCATTGAAATGGACAAGATTAACTTCGTAAACAAGAGTCGCTCCACCTCGCTCCAATGCTACAGACCATCCACTTTCGTCCCAATAGCGCTATAGAGGCTCTCTTATCAGCAAAGGGCTTGTTAAGTGGGAATGCTGGGTACAAGACCTCCCACACGAAATCCTACCCCGAACAATGCAGTCCAGCTTAAGGCACTTTATTCCCGCTATCTCTAGTGACTTATCATGGATCTGTATTGCTTGCTCGAGCCTCGAATCCCCGCTCTGGGCTATGCCCAGTTCGGTGACTCGGCGCTCGAGAATGTGGGCCCCTCTTCCTTTTTAGGTTTTGTATTTTTGGCTGTGCCTTTTTAGTTTTATTAACTTTTTTGCCGAACCGTTTTGGTGTTTTTAGACGTAAAACACTAAAAACAATTAGTAAATTCACTGCTATGCCAAATGTAGACTTTATTATATGTTTGCTGTTTGAGTCTTCTGTGTTTCCATCTATGGTACACATCCTACCTTAATATCTCTTGCAGGATCCGGTTTGGGTGGTCTTCTAACTCAGCAAATTTTGTTCTTGCTTTTTCCTCCATCATATCCAGTACCCTTATTTGTTTTAGGTCTCTGAATATCAACCGTTCTGGGCACGTTTTCAGCTTCTCTAAGGCAGTTGTTGTGTGCTGCTTGAATCTTCTTTTTGTTGCTGTGACTTGTGTGTCCCCATGCAAGTTATTCATATATAATTATATAATTATTGGTAGTATGATGCTGTTTATCAGTCTTGATAATTTGTTTTATGGACTGTCACGTTAACATGTAGTGTGAATGTTAGACCTTGGTCCTTTGTGACACCTAGGTATTTATTGCTGTATCCATAATCTCTCACTTTGTATGTCTCTCTCTCTCTCTCTCTCAAGAGTCCTTCTTATCAATTCGGCTTTCTCTTTTACTGAGTAGACGATTCCGTTTTCTCCGTGTAGTGGTGGAGATGAAGAGACATTTTCTATCACTTCTTAAAGTTTTTTGAAGCCTCCATATTTCTTGCATATTTTGGCTCCTTTCCTCCATTTCTTTTACGTAATTGTCCCACTGTTCACTTCTATATTCTATTAGTGCCTATTTGACTTGTCGATTCAGTCGATTTGTCCTATTTTATCTTCCTGATTTCTTGTTCTTCTGGCTTTTGTTATCATTTCTTTTATTTCCTCATTAATGGCTCTAAATCTTCCCATGTAAATTTCATATTCTGCTTAAGTAGTGTTATTCCTTAGTGCTTGTTTCATAATGTTTTCTAGCTCTAGGACTTTTTGGTCTATTTCTTGTGAATTGTCAATTGTAGGAACGTTTCCAATTTCTATGCTCACTAGTCGTTTGCAATTAGACCACTTCGTTTTCTTTCTTGTTGTTTTGTTATCTTCTTCCCATGTGCCTATTTCTAGGAGTATGGGGTTGTGGTCTCCTGATTCTTTATTTAAGGTTCGGATGTCTGTTTGTAGTCCTAGGTTTTTAGCCACTACTATAAGTATACAAATGGGTTGGTAGAGCATTTCTTGGAAAGTATGTTGGTTCGATAGCCCAATTGCCATGGTGTCTTCGTTGTTCACTAGATAATTATTTAATATTATTCCGTTTCTGTTTGTAGTTGTATCGTTCCAGTTAGGGGATCTAGCGTTTAGGTACCCTATTATTATGGACGGTTCTTCTATGTTCAGGAACGTATCCAGGCCGTCGTTGTTTAAAGGATCTGTTGGTCTTACGTATGCAGAAGGGATCCTTATGTCATCTTGTCTCATCTAGACTTTTATTGTAGTTGCTTCCATAGTTTAGGGCTGGCATCTGTTGTAACGTATGGTTTCCTTTTCTCACTAGGATAGCAGTTCCTCCTGAATTTGCTCTGTAGTTCCTGTAGATGTCGTATCCTGGAAATTTGATATTGATGGTTTGAGTTAGTTTAGTTTTTATCCATTTCGTATCTGCTTATTAGTTCGTCCAGCACGTTTGCATCTTATGCCGCCTGAGTACCAGGAGCCTATCTTCAAGTATCTCCTTGCTTCGTACCTTAGTTGAGTGCTATTTTTACATTTTTGATCGCTTCATTTACCGTTTTATGACTAGCTCTTCTAGCATCGTGGTCAGTCCTTTTTGTTGTTCTTTTGAGATTAGTATGGTCGAATCTGTGGCAAGGTTTTGTGTGGGTTTGGTGATTTGGTGGCCAGTCCTTTTGTTGTTCTTTTGAAAATAGTATGGTCCAATCTGGGCGTACGATTCTCCATTGTTCTTTTTAGATTGTTGTATTCTGTTTTCTATTGTTTGTCTGGGTCTTCCCCAGGCAGATACCTTTGGGCATCCCCTATAACTTGCTGGGTGTTGCCCTTTGCAGTTACCGTGTTTGTTTTGCTGGAATTTGGTAGACTTTTCTTCTGTGCTGTTATGCGTACTTAACTTACCTAGCGTCTATAAAGCATGCATTTGGGCGTGGTGGAAGCCCTGGCAATTAAAACAGTTGAGTTGAAAATCTTTAGTGAATTTTGTTTGAATGAGAGTTTTCCTTCCGTTTTTGGAAATTGTATTGTCTGTGTTTCCCTTTGAGTTTCAGCAATTCTCAATATTGCTCCTCTTTAGTTATTATACTCCCTCTATTTGTAGTGGTTTATTGTTGGTATTTATTACCGATGGTTTTGTTTTGACTTTATGTTGGTTTCTCCTTTGTTTTCTTCGGCGATTAGGCTGCTAGCGTTTTCGCTAGTTTCCATTGTCTCTTCCTTACCCTTATTTGGTAGGGGAGGAAAGTCTTCTCTGTTTTGTGCCTTAAATGTTGATGGTATAGTATGATGTGATGATAATGATGTAAACAGGATACACAGGATTTTTGTCCATTTTTTTCTATACACAAATCTAACGAAATATAACGAAATCGTTGATAAGAGTACACTTTGACTTTTAATATTCAGCTGCTAACCCAATAAACCACCTTTTCGACATATATAATAAACTTAAATATAAGATTAATTTTTATAGAAAAATTAATATTAAACTTTTTCAGTTAAGTGACTTGAAACTTAGGAGCAACCACACCACAGTATGATTTGCCTTGCTCTATTTAAGTAACTTTCTTTAGATTTAACTGACATGTTCCCTTGGTGGAAATGCGCTCTTGGTCTCACAGATATAAATTTAATACTTAAGCTGTTTAATACAAAGATACTGATTGTTAAGATACTGCACTGATACTAAGCTTTCTCTAAATTTTTGTATTTACTATAAAATTTATAACTTGATGGCCAGTCACAATATGAAATGTAGAGTAAAATACCATGGTTTATGACAATATTTAATAAATGCATTACTTACAATATTGTAAGATCATTTATTACTTCATTAGTGGGCATCTAATTTCAGTCACAACTTTCTGTGTTAAACGAACATTTACAGAATATCATTAAAAAATTGCAATCACATGTTAATAACCTCCAGTGTACTGTACATTTAGATAACGATTGCAAATATCGGTGTGATTATATATCATCAAACAGAAATTGTTGTATCAATTATTGGGATACTGCGATTTTACTACTTTAAGAAAGTTTTGTACTAATATGTCACCCTAATTTGAATTTAGCACTGAAATTATGTCTTCACACTTGGTATCCACATCCAAATTCAAAAAATATAAAATATGTATTCGTTTAACGATTACGATTCTAGTATTTTTATTTCCAATTATCTGTTGTCAATATATGAACTTTCATGCACTTGATTTCAGAAACTTCAGTCGGACCGTTTATGGACCAAAGTCAAAATCGATAACATTGTAAATCCAATAAAATTAAAAATATAAAACATCTCTTTTAGAATTTAGGCTGATGTTAAAGTAATACTTGGATGCTCTTGAAATAAATAATTATGTGTATATTCTTTTTGCATGCAGAATTTCAAAAAATAAAATAAAACATGAAAAATTACCAATTTGTGCTTTATTACATACCTTAAAAATTCTATCAACTGTTCAACCTAGCGTTAGAAAAAGTTATGAGAGATTCGAGAATAAACATATTTATATACCCGTAGTATACAAATAATGGCATATGATGATGATGGTGATCATTGGAAGAGCCCAAAATGAAACAGTTGAAGTATTAAAAACGCCATAGAAAACATCGGACTTCTAATTAACTCATAGAAAACTAAATACAATATGCCGGTTAGATCAAGAATGCAACAAAATAACTTAGAGGTGCAACACGAAACTATAGAAACGGTGGAAGAGTTTGTAACGTTCGTCACTGTCTAATTATAATTTAAACATCAATAGTCTTTTATAACCACTATTAGACAAACCATATTACCGTATAGAAATTTTAAGTTAATAACTATCATAGAATTTGGCATGTGCAACTGGACTTGAGGCCTCACTGACACGTTCTTCAACGATATATTCACTTCCGATCAAGGATCAGAATTACCGAAAACTTAATGCCAAAGTCGGAAGAGAGAATATATTTTCGCCAACCATCAGAAAAGGAAGCCTACACGTAGACTCTAATGATAACGGTCTCAGAATCATAAACTTTGCGATGTCTAATAACATGGTAATAGCTGGGACACGATTTGCCCATAAAGATATACATAAGGGAACTTGGAAATCTCTGATAATGAAACGATTAACCAAATAGATCATATAATTATCGATGCAAGACACTGCTCTATCTTATTAGATGTTAGGTCTTTTAGAGGAGAGAGGAGCATGATTTAAAGAGAGAATATCCAATTTAAAAAAAGGAGATCGGGAGAAGGAGAGAAAAAATCGACATTAATAAACTAAAAGATCCCGATATTGCAAATGTATACAGACAACAAATAGAAGATCAAATAAGGACATATTTGAAGAAGATATTAACCAACTATGGGAAAATATACGAGATATTGTGTTACAGAAATCGGTTGAAATCGTAATAGGCAAAACCAATTCAGAAAAAAGAAATCATTGGTTTGATGTGCGAAATAGCCACAAATAGAAAGAACACAGCATATCAAAAAACCATCGACGCAGATTGTACACGGAGAAAAAAGAAGAGTATAGACGGACGTAGTTAAACAGAAAACGTCCAACCCAAAAAAGGGTTGTTGGGAATTGAGTTTAAAAGTTTTTAGTGTGCCCTAACTAAACTATGCATAATTTAGTCGCCTGGCAATGATTTTAAGATAATTATATTCATCTCGTAGGCACCACCTTCTATGTTTTTTTGAAATGTTAGTTTGAGTGAAGATATTTTGAAAATTTTAGGTTGGACGTTTTTAACAAAAAACAAAAATCCGAAAAACTATTCGATTAAACATACTTATGTGGGTTGGAATCTTTCAGATAAATAAATAATGTCATATTTATATAAAATTTTTAATGATTCAAAGAAACAAAATTATAATGTTTTGCTTGTAAATTTAAAAAAAGTTTTAATTATTTTGGGTATCTACCTCAAAATCTAGAACTGGAATATTAAATACATCAACGTGTTCGACTACATTAGCACCTATAAAATTTTCATAAAATGGTTTAGCGTCTGAAGGAATTAGATGCTTTTAATATCGTTAATTTTATCCTCTGACAGGGCTTTAACCATTGGGCCAGAGTTGCATAAGCAGCGCCCAAAAGCACACTTTCATCGCCAAAATAACTAGGTTTCATAAAGATCTAGGGAATCCAAAGACCAGGGAATTAAACTTTAGTTTTGTACAGATCATAAATCTTTAATAATAAGAGATGTGCCGGTGAAAATAATGCAGACGTGTTTTCACGATAGTAGTGCGATATGTACTTTGGCAGTTTATTGATCTGGTTGATTATTTCCTGAATTTTATTTTCCGGGACTTTGTTTAAACCACCTTGTTTTCTACCTCTTTGATCAAGAAGTGGAGCACGATTGTTTACCTTTCTCAGAGCTGTTGTTACTATTGACGGAGTTATTTTAAGACTATTGACAAATATTTGCCTACAAATACGCTGATTTAGTAAGGAATATTGCCTGGAATACAGACGTCTTTCAGTGTTTCTTCCATATATTTTTTTTTTCGGCATTTCGTGGATATTATTTGCAATGAAGATAGTTTGAGCATTATAAGGCCCAAGACTCCAAAAACGATCAAATTCCTGTTTTCGTGACTCTGTAGAAATCAACTCAGAACATTTCTCAGTTTTGTGTTATTTCTTCAAATCTGGCTGAAAACCACGAAAAAATAATCAGCAAACAACATATTGGTATTTTTTCAATAAAAAATTTCCGACTTACCTTAACATTGGTAATATTTGAGTCAAATTCCATGTTAGATATTGCACTATTTGTTTGGTTTTCCATAAGTTTTGCTAGCTCACATTATGTATTTGCTTCTTTTCGACATAATTATTATTAAATAAGTATTTTTAAACCCGAACAATCAGAAAAATCAGACACAACTGAATAAAAAGAAATGTTTATCAATACATAGGTACATTTACAAAATAAAATTTTATTATCGACAGAAATCGAAGATTCAAACTACTTTTAACATATTAATGAAATAGTAAACGTAAAATGATACCAAGTGGTTTGGACGATTTGTGATTGCACTCTTATTTTTAACAAGTATACCAAAATTTATAAGTAGAAAACATCCAATTCACTTGGATGTTTTCAACACAAAAAAATGTACAGTAGTTTTGTTCTCTCATTGAGCGTTAAAATGATCCAACCCACTTAGCATGTTTTAACCACTCTTTTAACACGATTACTTATATCAACATACATTTTTTAGAAAAAATTCAACCCACTTGGATTTGTTATTATCAATGAAATTCTCAGTTAACCTAGTTTGTGGGTTAGAACTTTGACGATTATTAAAATAGTATGTAATGTTTTCACTTGGACGGTTTCTGCATATTATAAAGTAAGAAATTATATGGTCGCTGGTGTAAAGAACTCATTTTTAACAATTTGTGGGTTGGACGTTTTCTGCTTAACTACGTCCAGTCTTAGAAAAACGTATCCATCGACGTAAGAAGAGTGAATACGAACAGAACTCTATGAGTGAGATACAAAGTTTATTCGATAAAAATGAAACGAGGAAATACTACAAATCCTTAAATACTAGCCGTCGAGAATTTAAACCACGATTAAAAATTTGTAAAGACACTAACGGTGAAATTTTACATGATAAAAACTCAGTTCTTAACAGATGGGCACAACATTTCGGCGAACATCTAAATATAAACGATATTGAAGGAGGTTACAACATAGAAAATCAACAAAATCTACAACGTCAACTACACAGTGAAGACCCAACAAGAGAAGAAGTGCCAAATGTGATCCTAAAACTCAAAGACAATAAAGCCCCAGGAATCGATGAAATCTGTTCGGAAATATGTAAAAAAGGTGGTGATCAACTTTTTGCAGCAATCCATAAACTATATATAATGGTACTTATATGGCAGGGTAAATGGGTACCAGATGAGTGACTAAGGGGAATAACATGTCCGTTGCATAAAAAGGGTAATCAACTGGAGTGTAAGAACTATAGAGGCATTACTTTGTTAGCATCTATGAATAAAAACTTCGGCAATGTATTGTTTGAAAGACTTAAACATTTTACAAAGGATATTGTTCTTCTTAACGTGCCCTATCAAGTCCCCTTGACGTTGGCGATTAACATGGCGAAATTGTCTCTGTCTCGAGCTATTCTAAAGAGTTGCTCAGCTTTCCTTATTCCTGTCGACTCCCTGATATTCTTCAACCAAGAGGCCCGCTTTCTACTAATTCCTCTGCGTCCTTCGATTTTACCCATCATAATAAGTTGAAGAATATTATATCGGTCTCCCTTACTACGTGTCCAAAATAGGCCATCTTTCTACATTTGATGTTATCAAGCAGCTCGCGAGCAGCATTTGCTCTCTTAAGGACTGCCACATTTGTCAGCATAACCGTCCATGGAATTTTTAGTATACGTCTGTGCAGCCACATTTCAAAGGCCTCCAGACGATTAATGGTGGATATTTTTTAATGTCCGTACTTCGCTTATCTTACTTTTATACTTACCGTATAAGAGGACTGACCAAATGTAGTATTTAACCGTGCGCTTTCGAAGTTGAAGTTGCAAGTTATCATTACAAAAGAATGACCTCATTTTTAAAAATGTCGTGCGTGGCTATCTCGATTCTACATTTTATCTCTTGATCTGGATCTAGTTGTTCAGTAATATGGCAACCAAGATAATTAAAACCATGATATAAGGAAACAAGGTATGCTCACTAGGTGGACTCGTTTTTGCACATTTCTGCGCCGACCAAAATCCACCATCTTTACAATATGTCACATGCGTGTAGGGATGGTGACCTGATCCCGTACCAGTTACTTTGGAACATGTATTTTATTTATACTTGTGGAACTGATCCCTAACACCAATAGATTATAATAAACGAGTACGGGTCATGGACGTATAAATAAAGATCTTTATTTATACGTCCATGGTACGGGTACTGTACTCATAGTAAGTGTAAGTGAGTATATCTGACCTGATCCACAAAAATACTTGGATCAACCACCTCTACATGCGTGACGTCTGCTTTGTTTACTTTTGCATTTTTTAACCTTACTTTGCAATGTATTGGAATTAAAAAGTAAATGTATTTTTGTTTTGTTTCGATTTTTTTAGCAAGAGTCTGTTCAGATCATTTTAAATATGAATTAATTGGATTAATGTATAATATTAATTTTATTTTATTTAATTTAACTACGATATTTCGTATCAATTTTGTACATATTGAATTGCCGCCTTCAAAATGGCGCATTTTGGTCGTAAACGCGATTGGCTGTTCAAAATAGATGCGCGTGAGCATACCATGTTTCCTTATATCATGATTAAAACTGGGACACTCTTTGAATTATATGACCATCTACAGTATAATCGTGCATCTTGATGTGCTAAACGGCTAAACACCATGTATTTCGTTTTTGAACAGTTTATGTTTAGGCCAAACTCTTTTCCCACTGTATCAATGGCATTTAAAAGGCATTGTAGTCCATTCATGTCATCACTTAAAATAACTGTATCGTCTGCATATCTGATTGTATTTATCAGAATTCCATTAACTTTCACACCCCATTCCAAATTATGCAGCGCTTCTTTAAATATTATATCTGAATATAAATTAAATAACAGTGGGGATATGTATACAACCCTGTTTGACACCTCTTTGTATTTTATATATTTCTGTTGATTTTCCGTTTATGCAAGCTGTCGCTGTTTGACGCCAGTATTAACTTTTTCTTGTTCTTGACTATCAACTCCTTTGTCTTTTATATTGTAATTAATTTGTGATGCTGTACTCGATCAAAGGCCTTTTCATAGTTAATAAATACAGCAAAGACGTCTTTCCTTTGATCTCGACATTTCTGCAGTAATACATTTAGTGCAAAGAGGGCGTCCCGAGTTCCCAGTCCATTGTAGAAATTCGCATCCATGCGTAGAAATATTTTCAAAGTATGGCTCATAAGGCTTATCATTATATAATCGCTACAGTTTTTCGGACGTTGTTTTTTTGGTATTGTAATGAATTCGGACTTTAACCAATCTTCAGGGATATCACCAGTCGAATAAACATCATTGAAAAACTTGACCAGTATTCCAATGTTCTCCTCATTTATAAGCTTTAACATCTCTGTCGGTATGTTATCAGGGCCAACGGCTTTCTTGTTCTTTGCTAACTTTATAGCATGCAGTATTTCTGATTTTAGTATTTCTGGTCCTTCACCTTCAACTAACAGTCTAAAGTTTTTCGGGTCTATCATCATTATACAGTTCACTTATATAATTAGACCAGGTTGTTCGAATTTCATGTTCGTCTATTATCATTTTTCTCGACGAATCGGTTATAGTATGTGGAGTTTTCCTATGATAAAGACCAGCTACTTCTCTAACTTTTTTAAACATATTAAAACGTATCATGTTTTTCATTCAACTTTTCTACTTCCTGTGCATCTTATCCTCCATCCATTTTTCTTTAACCACCTTTATTTTTTGTTTAATTAGTTTCTGTTTTTCCTTATATTCTGTCTTGTTACCTTTCAGTTTCCTTCTCTGCTCCATTAATTCCAGAATTTCATCAGTCATCCATTGTTGTTTTTTTGTGCCTGTGTAACATTGTTGAATATTTTTCTATTACTTTCAAGGTAAGATCTTTTATCAATATCAAGTAGGATATTGTTAGTCAATATAAATGCGAATTTGCTGTTGGAAAGTCAACTACACATCAAATTCAAGCACATAGACAGATTCTAAACAGAATCTAGAATCTAGAATCTAGAACATAAATATACACCATCTCTTCGTCGATTTCAAAGCAGCCTATGACAGTGTGAAAAGAACTGCATTATATAATACAATGATAGACTTTGGGATTCCACCTAAGTTAATTAAGTTGACCCAACTAGCAATGCAAAACGTAATCTCATGCGTTAGAATTGAAGGAGAAAACTCTACGTTCTTTGACATTAATAATAGTCTAAGACAGCGGGACGCGCTGGCATGTCTCATCATTTATTATTGTCTTGGAAAAAGGAATCAGACAATTAAATATTAGAATGAATGGAACTATTGTAATAGATCGACGCAAATTCTCGCATTCGCTGGCGATATAGTTATAGTAGGCAGAAGTATGAGAGACATGGTGCAGTGTTTTACAAGGCTTGCGGACGCATGCAACGTGAATTAGGACTTGTGGTAAACGAGGAAAAAAACCAAATATATGTTGGTTTCTAAAAAACCCTCGAAATATCCAACAGAGAATTTAAATTAACAACCCTACCTTTGAGCAAGTCAAAGAATTTACATATCTTGTATCGCTAGTAAACGCAACAAACACGACAAGCGACGAAATAAAAAGACGCAGAGCAATAGCAAACAGAACTGTTTACGGTCTCAAGAAACATTTAAAACATAAAAATATATAACGTACAGTAAAGCTTAATATATACAAGACCTTATATAAGATCGGTTTTGATATTATTAGGGCTGAAACGTGGATCTTATCTCAAAATGATGAAAGACTTCTTGGTATTTTTGAGAGAAAAATTCTTAGAAAGATTTTTGGGGCCGTAAATGAAAATGTGCTATGGCGTCGAAGATACAACTTTGATCTATATCAGTTATACACCGATCCAGATATTGTGAAATTTGTTAAAGTGCAGAGACTTAGATGGACTGGACACATCACTGCTATCAGGATATCAGGTCACGAATACACGAAGAGATTAACATTTTCAAAACCAGAGGGCAGAAGAAGCAGAATACGACCCACGAATGAGATGGATTGATGATGTAGAAGAAGACCTACAGATTCTAAGGGTCAGAAGATGGAGAAAAGTTGCCAGAAATCGACAGGAGAGGCGACTTCTTTGTGAGTAGGCCAAGATCCACAACGTATTGTCGAGCAACTTATGATGATGATGATCAAGACTTGAAGCTAGCAACACCTGTAGCATAGTGGGGTGCTCAACTTACTGGACAAAAATGTTTTAAGAATTCGTTTTGTGTTTTTTGAAGACGAATGGTTTCTGCTGCCGATCAAAGTTTTATTTATTTATTTAGAAGGGAAAGAGTACAATTGTTTTGCTTTTTACTAGTTTGTTCAGTAATTGGTATCGCCCACATATCCCGTATGCTACATGAGAGAAAACGAAAGTCAAATGGGTATAAGCAATAATTTGGAGTTTTGATTAGACTGTAACAAGAATTTGGTTTATTTTTACTTTTCAATTAAGTCACCGAACTTAAGTATTGGTTTGGATGAGAAATCTCTCCTACCAGAGATTAGGAATCGACAATAGGATCTCAATTTAATTTAATTTTTTGTCATATTTACTTAATTAAATTGCCTAATATTAATATTAATAATATAATAATATAATAACAATCATATAATAAAATTTTAATTAAACATAATTATTTACCAGAGAAGGCTATAATACCTCTTTAGATCTCTTTGTGAGGTATTTGTGTACACATCTAACCAGAGAGTTATTTTTTTATAAAGATATGTCAGAGATTTTCAAACTTCCACAAAATTTATTTTAACTATTATCACTACAGCTGTTTCGGCTGATTGCCTTTCTCAAGTGATCTATTTTTGGCATGCGTTTACAGTGTATAGTCTCTAATGAAATAGGTTGAGGAGGGGAGAACTGTTTGTCTCAAGTTGGTCATTCAGAATTATATCTGTGTTTTTTAATTTGTTGATTTCCATAGATTCTAACAAAGATAGCTTAAGGCCTTTAATTTGAATGTGAAGAATTTTAAATTTGTCATTAAAAGAATGATTATGATCTAGAAGGTGAAGTGCGTATGTCGAATCTGTTTTTCTATTATTGAAAGCCCTTTTATGTTCTGCTATTCGTTTATTAAAGTTTCTACCAGTTTGACCGATGTAACTTTTTGGGCAGTCGCCACATTGAAGTTTGTACACACCACTATTTAAGTGTTTTTTATTTTGGTTCTTGTTATTTTTAATATATTTGCCTAGGTTGTTATTTGTTCGGAAAGCTGGTGTTATTCTTTTCTTTTTTATGTGTTTGGCTATTTTTGTTGTTAGTTTTGCCTGTATATGTAATCGAGCAGAAGGTACTGGGTTTTTTCTCTGTTGGTGGAAATACTAATTTCAGCGATTTCTTGTGTAGTTTTTGATTTAACATTTTATTAATCGTTTGTTCGTTGTATCCGTTGTTTACTGCTATTTGCTTGATTATATTTAATTCTGTCTCAAAGTTGTATTTTGACATCGGAATTTCTGTTAATCTATGTAACATACTACGATAAGCTGCCAGTTTATGTTGTGTTGGATGGGATGATGAATTGTGTATAGTCGTGTCAGTATGTGTAGGTTTATGAAATATGGAGAAGTCATGTTTGTTTTTAAGTCTGATAATTTTTATATCTAAAAAATTTATGGATTGATTTTGTTCTGTTTCTATTGTAAATTCAATATGACTATGAAGTGAATTAATATACTTACGATAAAAATTGGTCGAGTTGCCTGTTAGTTCCTGTGAAACATACCAGTACGTCGTCTACGTATCTCCACCAATATAGAAATTGTTTGAATACGGGATGTTTTGAAATTTTTGTCTCTAGATGGTCCATAAAAATATCTGATAGTAATGGGCTTAGAGGATTGCCCATTATAAGTCCTGCACTGTTATTTGTATATATTTGATCATTAAATTCAAACTAGTCCTGGTTTATGCAAACTTCAAGAAGATGTAAAATTTCAGATGTAATTATTGGATTTGTACTATTTTGGTCTAAAGGTTTTTTACTACAATAAAAGTTTCTGTAGGAGGGATACTAGGAAAAAGTTTTTTTACGTCAAATGAAATTAATCTGGAGTTGTTAGGTAATTGAAAATGTTGTATTTTATTAACTAGTTCTATTGTATTTTTTATGGTAAATTTAGGTGAAAATTTAGTGTGTTCTAAAATAATCTCTAACAGTTTTTTTGAAAGTTTATATGATGGAGCTGTATAAAAAGAAACTAACGGTCTTATTGGGTGATCCGGTTTGTGTAGTTTAATGAAAGAGTATAATTTAGGAGGCTGTGGGTTCATGATATTTAGGTATTTCTGTTCTATTGGATTTACTATTGATTTTGAATTTTCTAACACTAGCTTAATTTGTTTTTGATATTTTTCTGTCGGATCTTTGTGTAAAGTTTCAATATTTTGATTATTTAAGAATTTTATTGTTTTGTTATTATATTCTATTTTATCTATAGCAATAGTTGTGTTGCCTTTGTCTGTTTTTGTAAACACAACGTTGTTTTCTATTGATTTATTTTTAATTGAAATTGCTGTTTTATTCTCTTTGTAAAAGGAATTCTTAGTTTCACTACACAAATCTGTAATAGATTTAGCAATTATACTTTTTTCGATATTCTTAGCAGTTTTGTTTAACGCTACTTCACATTCTACACCTAAATATTCTAAAGTTCTCTCATTATTATGTTGGGGCAAGTTGTGTTTAAATCCTTTTTCTGAAAGTTGTATCTCGCTATTACTAAATTTAGTATCTGTTAAATTTATAAATCTATTGAAAAAAAGTATGGTTCGAAAAAACTTTTTGTATAATGAATATTGGGTTTTTTAATATTGTAAATTAGATTATTTAGTTTTTACACTGTGTATTGAATTTTTTATCTATTATATTATATACAGATTGAACGAAATAAATTCGGAACATAGGAATATAATGTATTTCGGCTCAATTCTGCTGTAGGTGGTTGGCCAACAAAATATTGTCAAATAATTATATTATAAAAATCCAATACTTCAGCGAGCTGCTGGATTCTGAACTCATAAAAATTGAAAGCTACACATAAATCTACGATTTATGCTGTCAAACCAGTTATAGTCCAGGAAATGAAGCATTTCAACTCGCAATTTTTTCGTGCTCCCTGGATTGACTTGAAATTTAACAGAAGGTAGGTAATAGCCTAAGGATCAAAATCTATATCGAACCAAAGTGCGTCCAAAGCCTAGGGGGTGGTTGTCACCCCATCTCCGGGGTGAAATTTTTTTTTTACGTTTTAACTACAGGTTTCGATTAAAAAAGTGATTCTAAACAAAAAATGTGCTATACATTTTTTTTATAAAATGATATTTTTCAAGTTATTCGCGATTGAAAGTAATAACTTTTAGACGAAAAAAATCCACGTTTTTAATCGATTTTTCGCGAATAATTCGAAAATGGTGCATTTTATCAAAAAAATTGTAGAGAACAAATTTGTAGCTTTTAAAAAGACAAATACAATTCATTTTTTAAAATGTTTTTGGGATATAATAGGAACCGAAATACGGCCTATCAATGTTCAGCGGTTTTCTTCAAATGCCAAATTTGAAAGATTCAAAATCAAATATCGGGAAAATGATGCATTTTTGGAAGAAAACTCACAAAACCTTTTTTAGAGCATAAATAGACCTATCATAAAAAATACTCTAGCTCAAAAATTGAGTGAGTTATGATGAAAATAAGGTCAATACCTCATTTTTTACGAAAAAATCGATGAAAACAACCCCTAACCACCCCCACAATTAAAATCGATCTTCACCCTTCTGAAATTCCCTTTGTACATGTATTGTTAATACGTCCAAGAAGTTTGACCCATTTAAAATGCTTTTGTGCGAGAAACAATTTACAATTTCATATTGTTTACCCTTCTTTTTTTAAATATGCCCGAAAATACTGAATATATGAAAAAAATACAAATTACCAAATTGTAGCTTTTTTAATGACTAAAATTATCCTTCAATTTAGATTTGTTGTACAATGAATATTTGGCGAGATATAGCCGTTTAAAGCATCGATTTACGATCAAGCACCATCTTTTTCGATCCCTTTAAACTCACCCCATTTAAAAACCAAGGGTTCCAAAAAGATTTAATTCACAGATTCTTGTAGCTCTTAAAAACCTCTACAAATCGTTTTTGAAGAAACACTCTATCGTTAAAAATTAAAGGAAATACGTTAAAAAAACCAGTGAATTTTTTTTCGGAAAATTCTATTAGTATAGTACAGTACATTTCGGAGCATAATAATCTACATAACCGGTATATTATCGAGCATAATAATCTACATAACCGAGTTCTGGGTGCTCAGGTGAAGGGTGCAATAATAGTCCACCAATAATTGAAGATGAGGATGACATAGATCACGATGAAGATGTAATTGATGACGAATAAAATTAATATTACAATTGTTTTACCTATAAATGTAAATATTTTCAACTATTTATGTAAATGTATAAGAATATATGGTGCCTTTTTATGTTGATAAATTTTTTTGTATTTAATTCTACTTTTTTCAATTTATATCTTATAAATTAGTTTATAAAAACTGCAATGTTGTAAAGGGTGATTTTCAAAAGTTGAAAAGTTGCAAAATTTTGGCAAAAAAATTGTTTTCACCTATAGCACTCATAACAATTGATTTTTAAGGGTTGAAAATGTATGAATTTGTATTTTAAAGTATAAAAAAATCACTATTTAACTAATCCAAACCAAATTTCACTCATCTTAAGATTTATAATAATTATTTTACAATTTTTGAAAATTAGAAGTAGTTTTCACCCCTAAGAACAATCAGGGTTCATCGGCATGACATAAACTATAAAGCAGAGGGTGAGTTGAACTTAATTCCAAATTTTTATGCAAATCGTTCCAAGGTGAAATCAGTTTCTCGCATTACTAATTTTTTTATATTAATCTCTAATAAGGGTCGCTTTTTAAGGGTTGAAATATGATGGAACTTTATTCAAAAGCACGAAACTATCATTATTTAATTAATTAAAACCAAATTTTACCCATATTCAGGTTTAATATGTTATTTTATAATTTTTGACAATTACGGGTAGTTTTCACCCCTTAGAACAATCAGGGTTCGTCGACATGACATAAACTATAAAGCAGCGGGTGAATTGAGCTTAAATCCAAATTTTTATCCAAATCGATCCAAGGCGAAATCATTTTTTTAGAATTAGTAATTTTTTTACATTAATCTCTAACAAGGGTTGCTTTTTAAGGGTTGAAATATGATGGAACTCTATTCAAAAGTATAAAAATAATCATCATTTAACTAATTCAAACCAAATCTTACCCATATTCAGGTTTAATATGTTATTTTATAATTGTTGACAATTAGGGGTAGTTTTCACCCCTAAAACCCTTCAGCGCACTTCGGTTCGATATAGATTTTGATCCTTGGGCTATCACCTACCTTCTGTTAAAATTTCAAATGGATACATGCAGGACGAAAAAATTGCGAGGTTTTAACTATTTTTCGAGCTTCATTTCCTGAACTATAATCGTTTCCTTAGACAAACCCGTCTTATGCAAACAACATTGTTGTGAGACAGATAGTTGAACGATATTTTATACAATGTCTATACCCAGGTATGGATTTATTTTTGTCCGAGTTTTATATTGGTCCACTATTTCAAATGCAGTTCAAACACACATGTATTAAATTGTATGTTCCGTTTTAATTGGTTCAATCTGTATATTAATTCTCACGTTAGAATCTAGGATGTCAAATTCTATATTATTTAATCTATAATTTAATTCTGAAATAAATTTTGTGGAAGTTTGAAAACAAAGTTTTCAGTGTTTTATTGTTACATAAAATGAATTTCCATCAAGTAACGGTCGAATCCATCAATATGTCAGAGGACTAATCCGTCAGATTAGTTTCTCGTAACACTTGCGATATTTTTTTAATCGAATGCCGAAGTGTAGAAATATTTTCTAGTAAGCGAGTAGGTTGTACTTACTTTCAAAGCTAGAGATTTTACTTTTTTATATTGTTATAATTTAATGCTAAGGTTTACCTACAAGTGTTTATAATTTATAATTGAGGATGTCAATATATTTAAAGTTAGGTTTAGGCTGTACATAATAGGTGAAGGGTAGTAATATAGGTTAAATTAATTGTAAATTGTATATTTTCCATTACAAAGAAGGATTAAACTGGATTGCACATAATATCTGTTTTATTAGTTTTTTCTCCTATTTTCATAACTTAATTAAAGCAACCATTACAGCAATATAATATACTTCTGGAAATAACCTTGATGCTTTCTTGGCGCCCACAATTTTCTTTTTAGTTCGTTTTTTGTTTCAGTATTCTTTTCTTGTCCACTTATTCTTAATTCTATCAGTTGGTCATATTCATTTCCAGGTAAGTGCCTTTCAGAGGCATGTACATTGACCGAATCCTTCCTGAGTTTAATTGGTTATCCTCTGGCATAACCTGCTAGCCAAGCAGCATTAAGTCTCACAATATTGTGTTGTGAGCACATTTATTTCATTTTTGTTACATTGGCACTAGATCTGCCAACTTCCTTTCTTGTTAAATTGGTCCTTAGCACAAAAGACCACTTATACAACTTTTATTACAAGTTCTGCTACTTAGAGTAATTGGTTGACTGTAAAAACATCACATCCAAAGAAATAAGAAGAAGAATATGCGTGGCTAACCGCTGTTATTTTGGTCTAGGCCCTCAACTAAAAGCGAGTAATATGTCAACAGCAACAAAGTGCAAACTTTATAAAACAATAATACGCCTAGTGCTCACTTGGACAATAACTACCAGCAATGACGACTACGAATCTTTGAAAGAAAAGCATTGAGAAACATATATGATGGAGTCAACGAACAGGGTCTGTGGAGAAGGCGATATGGTTTCGAACTCTATAGACTTTTTGGTGATGCATATATCGTGAAATCCATCAAAATAAACTTTTAAGATGGGTGGGCCACGTTCTGTGGATGGATGAAACTGATCCTTCTAAAATAACCATGCTAAATAGGCAGGTCGTAAGAAGAACAAGGGGCGACCTTAACTCAAGATCGCTGGGAATGAAATATTAGAAAACGATAACATCGAGGAAAGCTAGGAAAACCTCAAAAATAACATAATCAACGCAGCAACAGAATCACTTGGAGAGAGGAAAGTAACGAACACTAACATATCAAAAAATAAAACACCATAGTTTAAAGAGGAAGTTAAGACAAAATGTGAAGAAAAGAAGAAATCCTTTTTTACAATTCCGAAAACAACAAACACAATATAATACACAATACAATATAATTATCACAGCTGAGGAAACATAATTTTTGAATTAAAAAACAAAAAATTTTTGCCAGGCGTAGGATTCGAACTTACGCCTCCGAAGAGACGATAATAGTATCATTGTTTAAATAGGAACAGTGATAGATTATATGGATATTATGTTGTTATATTTTTTTAATTATATATATTATATAATTATCATAGTTTATAAGACAGGATTTTTTAATTAAAAAACACAAAATGTTTGCCAGTCTTAGGATTCGAACCCACTCCTTCGAAGAGACGATAGAGTATATTATTGTATTCATGTTATGTTATGTGATGGATTCATCGGAGCCGTGGGTTCGAATCCTACGACTGCCAATTTTTTTTGTTTTTTTTTTTAATAAAAAATTTTCTTTCTCTATATAATTTGTTTACTTATTATTAATTTAATAAAAAAGTCCACTCGGAGTAGGCCCCGTTCAGTTAGGATTCGAACTCACTACTTCAAATAGACGATATTTATATTCATGTTATGTGATGAATTCATCGAAGGCGTGGGTTCGAATCCTATGACGGCCAATTTTTTTTTTATAAAAATATGTTATTGTATTCATCTTATGTGATGGATTCATCGGAGCCGTGGGTTCGAATCCTACGAGTGCCAATTTTTGTTTGTTTTTTTTTTTAATAAAAAATTTTCTTTCTCTACATAATTTGTTTACTTATTATTAATTTAATAAAAAAGTCCACTCGGAGTAGGCCCCGTTCAGTTAGGATTCGAACTCACTACTTCAAAGAGACAATATTTGTATTCATGTTATGTGATGAATTCAACGGAGGCGTGGGTTCGAATCCTACGACGGGACGGCCAATTTTTTTTTAATAAAAACATTTCTCTACATAATTTGTTTATTTATTATTTAATTAATTAATAAAAATGTCCACTCAGAGTAGGCCCCGTTCAGTTATCTATATTGGATTCCCAACATGCCTTTGCTGTGACCAACACCGCAGCCATACCAATTCGCTGATCATATCCTATCTTGAATAGGCGGCGGCTACAGCTAACCGGTAACGATCGGCGGTACTTTCTACCAGAGATCCGGGGACCTTTCTCAGTGTATGAAAAGTTACGAGAACTTTGTACGTAACACCGCAGTGAGACTTGAGAGGACTTCCAAAGCACGTGACCTAGCTATCCGTATATATTCCGATAATTTCAAAAACTGTGCCGACGGTTTATAACGTTCGACGCTGACAAATTTCGAAACGAACCATTAGAGATGTAACCGTTCTTATTTACCAGTTTCATGTAACAGTTAAAAAATAATAAACAATTAAATTTTGACAATATTTTCCAATTTAGGCAGAATGTTTTAAAGATATTATTTCTAATGTTCTAATATATAAGTATTGAAGCTACCGAAGAAGAAGCTAAAGAGTTAAACCGTGTATGATTGAATATATTATTAATATATAAATATTAGGTTTATATGGGACACACGCGGTACTGCATAATTTTCATTCGAACATAATGCATAATTATTGTTGATTCGAACCTTAAAAGATGGGTGGAGTCTTACAACAGAAATAAGTTTGAAATTTGACAAGGACATTTATTTAAATATAAAAAAATGAAGTCCAAAACTATATAGAAATTTGTTAGACACTCTCATTAAAATCATTTGAGATTAACCTCATTGAACAGTTTATTTAGACATTTAAACACATCAATAATTGTTTTCAGTAATTTTGCACGTTATATATATTTATTCTTATCATTAAAGCTCGGATTTATAGGCAACAAAAATTGAAGAAAAAGGCGCCTATATAGGCAAAGATTTTTATTAAAAAAGGCAGGAATATTAACATTTAGGCAAAATATAGGCAATAAAGGAATATAACTTATTATTTATTGTACAAAGTAAATTAACGTAATATTAACTTAAGGCAAGTATATTTACACATCATAATCATAACATTAGTATAAATAAACTAGTAACTAAATAACTGTTAATTAATAATTAAACATTGTAACCACTTAAAATTTTATCATTAATAGAAACAACTAAATGTTTTTCAATATTTTCGGTCTTTAAAACTATGTCTTCGATCACTTAAAATTAATTTGTACATTGAAAACGAACGTTCGACATCGACAGATGTAATTGGAGCATATTTCAGAGCGGATAATAAATCTGGCATAATTTGAAATTCCTCGGAAAATGTCCCATTCAAAACTTTAGCAACATTAGATAAAAACGAAAAAACCTTCATTCTTGTCGAAAACATATTTCATTTTTTTAAAAATTAATTGGACCGTTACTTCCAGGTGCCGATTTAATTTTCGTCTTTAAATTATCTATTAATTTTACTGACTCACATAAATTTATCTCTTGTTTTTCTAATAAGGTAATTGTGGTAACTATTAATTTATAATTGTCATTGATATAACCGAGTTCCTGTTTCAATTTGGGATTTTTTAATATTTTTTTTGCTTCTCGAATGGCTTCGGAAATATCATCATCAAATTCTGACATAACTAATTCTATTTCATTGCAGTGTTCAAAGTAAAAAAAGACTGCTTCGAGCCAGGTTCCCCACCTTGTAATTACTGGTTTAGGTGGCAAAGGGACACCGGGAAGTCTTTCTTTATTATATTTTGCACCCTCAAACGGAGCCTTTACATAAACTTTTTTTCATAAAATTTATAAAATTATTTTACCAACGGAAACAGATTTCTTATTTCTTCAGCAATTCTATTTACCCCGTGGGCTACACAAGTGCAATGAATTAAATTAGGATAAAAAATTTTTAAATTAACAGCAGCTTTTAACCATACCATGTGGTCCATATGTATGGAATAAATTCATTTTTAGCGTTATTATGTACTATGTGAAAAAAACCTTAAACAGGTCGATTTTTATTTTTAAATTGACAATTTACAGTATAAAAATATTATACCCTTCTAGCACCCCCTTTGAATTATAAGCACCCCCTCGAAAATTTTAAATGACAAAGGGGGTCGTGTGACACTTTGTTAGAAAGGGATTTTAGTCCTCTGTTCAGCAATATAAAGTTTTTTTTTATTTGTGCAATCATAACTGAGAAAATTGATTTTTACATTTCAATTAAATGTTCAACTTGACTACCATTATTCACTTCTTGACAATATCCGAGGTGATTTTGGAATTCTCGTACAACATTTTGTATGTCTTCGGGGTTATTTTGTTAATTTCTTCCGTTATTCTAACTTTTAAATCAGCAGTGTTGCCTGGTCTATTAAAATATAAATTAAAAATAATCAGGTATTTTCGTATCTGTTTTGCTAAAAATTAGGGAAAAAACTTTGAAGATAATAAAATATTAGTTAAAAAGCCAAATAAACTATTGATATGAATCGAGTAGGCTGCTGTCATCTAGGTATTTAAAGTTAGTAAAATATTTTTGCGCGGATTAAATTTAATTATGGCTCATTTGTCAGAGACTCAAAGAATAGACATTTTAATTATGATTGGTTGTGGTAACAAAACAAGAACTCAAAAGGAGGTTTGTGAAATGTTTAATGATAAATACCCTGGTCAACAAGTTTCACAGTCTACAGTTAGCAAAATTGAAAAGAAGTTTCGTTATTCTGGACATGTAAAAAATATTGACAAACCAGGTAGAACTATTAAATTTACTGATGAAAAAAAGTTAGATGTACTTCTAGAGATTGAGGAAAATCCGCATAAGACAACTCGAGAACTTGCCGCCGTCAATGATGTAAGTAAATCATCTATTTTGAGAATTTTGCACAAAGAAAAATATCACCCTTACAAACTTCAGTTGGTTCAGGAGTTAAATGAAGATGATCCTGATAGAAGGCAAGAATTCTGTGAAATAATGATGGACAGAATGAACGCGGATTTGCAGTTCATAAACAAAATAATGTTTTCTGATGAAGCGACGTTTCATTTAAACGGAACGGTTAACAAACAGAACTGTAGATATTGGAGCAGAGAAAATCCTCACTGGGTGTGTGAGAGTCACACGCAATATCCTAAAAAAGTTAACGTTTGGGCTGGTATTATTAACAATAAAATTATTGGTCCTTATTTTTTTGAGGGCACAGTTGATGGTGAGGTTTATCTAGATTTTTTGATTAACTTTTTAGTGCCTACATTACGAAGATCTTTTCCAGATGGTGATTATCCAAATGAAATAGATCGATCTATTTACTACCAACAAGACGGAGCTCCACCGCATTTTGCACGTATAGTTAGAAATTATTTAAACGAGGTTTTTCCCAATAGGTGGATTGGAAGACGTGGAACGATCGAATGGCCGGCTAGATCCCCAGATTTGACTCCTCTCGATTACTTTTTATGGGGATATTTAAAATCTAAAGTATATTTTAATAGACCAAACAGTATTGCTGATTTAAAAGTTAGGATAACGGAAGAAATAAACAAAATAACCCCCGAGGTCGTACAAAATGTTGTACGAGAATTCCAAAATCGCATCGGTTATTGTCAAGAAGTGAATGGTGGTCATTTTGAACACTTAATTTAATTGTAAATTATATTGAAAAATACATTCTAAATATTATGATATTTATATCTTCATTTAACCTACTGTTTTGTGATAGAGACATTATCAAAATTTTACATCTTAAAAATCAATTTTCTCAGTTATAATGGCACAAATTAAAAAAAAAATTATATTGCTGAAGAGAGGACTAAAATCCCTTTCTAACAAAGTGTCACACGACCCCCTTTGTCATTTAAAATTTTCGAGGGGGTGCTTATAATTCAAAGGGGGTGCTAGAAGGGTATAATATTTTTATACTGTAAATTGTCAATTTAAAAATAAAAATCGACCTGTTTAAGGTTTTTTTCACATAGTACATAATAAAGCTAAAAATGAATTTATTCCATACATATGGACCGCATGGTATATGCCGCAGCATCTGAAAGCATTAAAACTATTTTATTCACTGGTATAGCGTTGGGTAAAAAGAGGTTTGTTAAACTATCTTGTATAAATCGACTTATTGTTAAATTGTTTGTTTTTTTCCAATTCTTTAACGGCAACTAAATAAGGTTTTCTCGCAAAGTTTTCGTTCAAAATTCCAATCATTAAATTAGCTATATACCTGCCGCATACATCTGTCGTTTCATCCACGATAATATACAAAAAATTGCCCTCCAACTCGTGCTTAATTTTTGAAATACATTCCACATAACATTTTTCCACAGTATGTTTTCTCAATGTACTCTCGTCCGGTAAGGATTTATTAAGATATTATTCAAAAAAGCGTTTAAAACTAGGGTTATTAACTTTATATAGAGGAATGTTGGATGCAATCATCATCTGGCATAAATCAAATTTAAATGCGTCTTCCTCCTTTTTTTTTTGAACTGCTTAAACTATCCCGCAGAGATGTTTGGGCTAACTTAGAGGAATTTAATTTTTCCAAATTACGTTTATGAAGTGGGGTTCCACAATGCTGGTCAATAAAGTACTTTTTTCTACTTGAAATCTGAGAATTAAAAAAAAATAATTAGAATTCTAAAACCGCTTTAGAATTTAGTTATGTTGTGGGACGAGAAAAAAAGAAAAAAAAATAAAACTTACCGATTTGCCGCATGGTTTACAAAATGCTCCATCTCCTTCTAGAGAAAGTTCCGAATAAGGTGCGATCCATAGCCTTAATTTAGATGTCATCTTTTCACACAACTGTCTTGAACGTTTTAAAACGTGTTCTTTGCTTTTCGGTATACGCAACAAAACTAAACTAGGATATAGCAATTTGCTAATTTGTGAGTAAACTCTGATACAGTAACCGACTGTACAACTGATAATAAACTAATAAAGCTTAGGGATTTCCAAATAGTTAACCCTCAAGTCTCGATCAGGTACATTTTCCTAGAAATCTATTATATAAACAAACCATTGATATTTTATTATTGACCCAAAATTTTATTATAGAATGGTTTAGTAATAGAATAATATCATGGGTAGTACCATGAAATTTTAAAAAAGGCACAAATAGGCGGAATTTACGAAAAAAGGCAAAAAGTGCAAAAAACACTTATAATAGGCAAAATAGGCAAAAAAAGGCATTTTGCCTATAATCCGAGCTTTACTTATCATCGATAATTCTCTAAAAATTTTTTATTGGTTCTTCATTTACTCCATGACACTTACATTCTCAGATATAATCGTAATGTCTCAAATATATAGGTTAACTGTGATAATTAAATATTGCACTTTTAAAAGTAAATAAAAAATTTAAATCAGAAAATTTTACGATCTTGTGCCAGAAAGATATATTTGATTACTTCCTTTATATTTATATACTCTATTTTGATCTTTTACTCTACAGTTCCATCTCTGAATCAGTAGTATAAGTTAAAGAAAAAATTATATTTGGCAACCAATTTTACACCTTAGTGTATATTGAGCCATCTACATTAGATTGAATTCCGCCACTTGTTGCTGTTTTAAAAGAAACACCCACTGACACACAGGTGTATTCAATTTACCTCCCTCCAACAGCGCAACATATTAAATCAAAAGAAATAACGAGGTTGGTCGATGACTGTACTATATACATTGTTTGGTGGGCTTGGTTAGATTTGGTGGCAGTCAGTTTAATCAAAACATTAAAATAATTTAAAAAGATATGTTTCGGTGATTTTAAAAATGTGCGGGATACAAAGTGTTAACATGAAGATGATGGGATATAAAATATTTTTGTTTTGTTTACTAGCGGTGGGCGTGTCTGGACAGTATGAATGGCAAGCCAGAGATTCCTTTGATGAGATTTCACGTAATATGCAAAGGGTAACAAAAGACAATTGCGAAATCCAACATGTTGGGGACCTTTACTTACCCGAGGAATCGGTATCTCATCTTCCCGACATCAAAGACATTAACATAAATCCAGTGTTCCCTAACAGGACTCTTTTACTCCATTTACACAATACAGCTATGAACAGGGCCTTCTTTTGGTCCTATATACTCCAGAGCAGATTTATTAGGCCAGCTATAAATGATACTTATGACCCTGGCATGATGTATTATTTTCTTTCTGCTGTAGCTGATGTTTCAACTAATAAACACATTAATGCTAGTGCTATTTATTTTTCACCAAATATGTCATATTCCAGCTCTTACAGAGGATTCTTCAACAAAACCTTTCCAAGGTAAATATTTTAAAAGTTTGAAATAATATTTGTTAGCTAAAACAGCCATTACCTTACCTTAATTAGTCATTGTATCATAATTGATAGTTCTAGATATTCCATCTCTTTCTAATAAATTAATTAAAAGAGAATTTACCAATATGATTCATAATGTGAAAGTTACATTATGTTAAGTTTTCACAAATTACAGCTAATTCATATTTTTGTTTTGATATGTGTTTTGTTTATACAATTTTTAAAATATAGGTAGTCATCAATACCTGCCTGTTTAATGTTGTATTTTTAAATTTCTATAACATAATGGAGATATTCAATTACTTTATAAACAATTGGTATGTTAATGTAAATTGTAGGTGATTGATAAAAAATACCTCTAACCAATTGTTACTTGTTGATACCCATATAGTTAATTGATTTTTCTTCTTCTTCTAATAGCGTTACAACTCTTTGTGAGTCTTGGCCTGCTTAACAATGTTCTTCCATTCTGCCCTGTCGGATACTTTCCTTCACCACTGTCTGATGTTCATGGTTTCTTTGCATTGATTGTGGCTAGTTTAACCTATATCTGACTAGGCTAATAAAAATCTGTAATATTTGGTGTTAATATATTTTTCTGATTTGAATGGAATTACTTTTTAATAATATTTGTGATCTAGTTGATCAAATACTACTTCATTTGAAAGGGTTCCCTTAATTAATAACCTTCCAGTAATCACACTTTTTGCACTTTCTTCACATTGTATCAAATGAACTGCTAAATATGATGTAAAGTTGAGTTGCAGAATTGGGTAGTATTTTCAATGTGTTTCTCTTGTATATTTATACTATTTTTTGATGCCAGTGATAAAGGAAAAGATAGTAAAGTCTAATGATTTTCCTTGAAGAGTGTAGGCGCAAAATTTCGGGCCAATGCTATTTAAATGCATTCATTTTTTTTTAAACTTGAGAAAACTAATCAGTATTTTTATTTTATTTTTTATTATTTTTTACGCACAACAGGCCTGTTAAGGCCTAGGGCAATTTTTGTAAACATAATCCTAATATTAACTAATTACAATTATTTTAAACAAAACTTTAACTTAAATATGTATATACAACATTCTTAACTACTCTGAAGGACCTGGTGGACAATATTTCTCCATTCGCTTCTATTTTGTGCTTTTCTTTTCCAGTCCCTCACCTTCACATGTTTTAGGTCTTCCTCCACTTTATTAATCCACCTCGTTCTGGGTCTACCTCTTCTTTTGGGCCGATTAGTTTTCTGGTTATTACTAGTTTGAGCATTCTGTTTGCTTCCATTCTTTCCACATGTCCCAACCATCTGATTCTTTGTGACTTGACGAACTTGGTAATGGTAGGTTCTTTGTATAAAGCCATTAATTCATTGTTGGTTCTTCTCTCCCAACCATCTTCTGTCTTCCATCCTCCGAATATGCGTCTCAGTATTTTCCTTTCCCATCTTTCCAGAGTATCCTCTTCCTTCTTATTTAATATCCATGTCTCACTGGTGTATGTTACTGTGGGTCGAATTACTGTTTTATATATTCTGACTTTACCTTGTCTAGAAACATATTTTGAGTTCAGTAGGGCTCTTAAACTACCTAATTCTTTATTCCCTTTTGCTATTCTGGCTTCCAGCTCCCATTCCTCTTTTCCATTTTCATCGAAAACTACACCCAGGTATTCAAATTTGTCCACCCTTTTAAAACTATAGCTTTTACCACTTACAGACCTCACACTAAAGTCTTCTTTTTTCCTTCTGTTCCTCCCATGATCATATATTTGGTTTTGTCTTCATTTAGTTCCAATCCGAATTTTTGTGCTTCTTCGATGATTTTCTTTACAACTCTTCTTAATTCTTTCTCTGTTTTTGCTAGGATCGTTAAATCATCAGCAAATGCCAAGCACTGGTGCTCATTTTTCATGATTGTTTCTTCCACCTTCATGTTGCTTTTTCTAATTACAGTTTCTAACACTAAGTTGAATAATGTAGTGGATAAAGGATCTCCCTGTCTCAAGCCTTTTGCAACCGTAAATTGATCTGATCAATATTTTTAGCAAATTTAAATGCGGAATGAAGGATTATATTATTACCGAGGGCTGAAAGTTCCTGAAAACTTCTATAATGTTTATTTTAGTAAGTTACAGGAATGAAAAAGAAGAGAAAATTAACTGTGATTTTTAATTTTAAATATCTCATTCAAAAGAAACTTTTTATGTATTCTAAGGGACTTTCGACTCTCGGTAATAATGTAATCCTTCATTCTGCTTTAAATTTTTCTAAAAATATATATTAGTTTCCTCAGGATTCGAAAAAATAAATGCATTTAAATAGCATTGGCCCGAAATTTTGTGCCTTCACTCTTAAATTTTACCCCATTTATACCACTTCTAATTCCATTTTCAGTCTGGCTCTACATAATATAAGATAAAAAGTAGTTACATCTTCAAAAGAGCAATAGGAAAATTTTGGGAATATTTCTGCCACCTTTAAATGGATTTAAAAGGAAAATCCTTTATTGCATTGCAATTATGTCACATATTTCTGTGAAAATGAATCATTCTATATTTTCATCAATTCTTCTAGACTCAAATATTTTTTCAGTATAATCTTATTATAATATTATCAATTTGATCACTTATATTGTTGCTACACTTGAAGTTTGTATATTACAAAGACTCCAATTTAGTGAGAAAGTTTAATTTCAAAAAATTAGTTAAGATTCCTTCTGTATCTGTGTGGTATTAATGAGTATATCAAATCAGCTGATTGGTTAGTAGTATGGTAAGAGATAACATTCAGTAAAGACAAAACCAATAAATTTATAATTTTTTCTGGCAAATAAAGTTCCACAAGTACTTACTTCTTTCATTTGTGTTTTTCGCATGAAATTAATATCATGTGTATTTATTAATATTTAAATTGTTTAATTTTTATTGTGAATTCTCAACTGCAATTAATCCCCAAAGAAACAAATATTTACTCATTCTTGTTTTATATAAATCAAAAATTGCAGAATTCATAACATAATATAAACAAACTGTACTTTTCTAGAACTTGTTTCTTTTTATATTTGAAGCATACAGCATCTACATTATAAAAATATGCCAACACTGTTAAACCAAAATTTTTTGTTCCATGTGACATTTGCGGCTATAATCAGTTTGTACTTTCGGTAAACTCAACCAATGAAGCTTATAAAACAAGGAAATTGGTTTTTATGGTTTTTATTATTACTGTAAATTTAATATTAGCAAAGTTATGCTTAATAGGCTTAAAGATGGTGCTGAGCACATGCGAAAAAAATGTTCAACAGTCATATCTCATTTAATTTTTAGTCAAAGGAACTAAAAAAATCGACATTTTCAGTAAAAAAGCTGTTTTTTGTATTCTACCATTGTTTCTGTATCTTTTTAGTTGTTGAGTTATTTTGAAAAAAGGGGATTTTTTGAGAAATTCTAAAAATAGTATCTTCACTTTAAACTCGTGATTTTTTCAAAATTAAACCATATAATTAACTCAGTTAAAGGTTGAAATTGATACATAACCAGTAGTAACGCAGCAAAGGTGTTAAACTTCCAGAATGTAATGTTTGTGTATAAATGATGAAGTAAATTGTAAATGAACAAAGAATAGTTTCAACCAGGGTAATTTCTGGTGGGAGTGAGTTTGTTACTTTCTACATCACAAAAAATATAAACCAACTTTATTTTAGTTATAACTTACCTTAATTTTCATGCAAATCACTTTTACCAGTGGTCATTTTAAAGGTTTTTAAGATCTTTAAAAAAGTTTCTGTAAGTTTTCCATGAAAAACTTTCTGATTTCCGCTTATTCATTATCATATGTTTGGATTTTTGTATTTGACAAATAAAAGTCTATTTCAGAACAGCCATACCTTTGTTAATATTAAGTTTACAGTAATAATAAAAAATGAATCTCTTCATTTTTACGAATTTTATGAGCTTCATTTTATATCCAAACAGTTGTCCCAATGAAATTTAAATTTTTAGAGTTATTCACGAATAACTTCCAAAATATTAACTTAAAAAAAAACAACTCAAAAGAAAATTTTTGTCTTCAACACATTAAATGCCACGTGAGTTGTATTTAAGTCATACCCTGTTTGGACAAGGTGTTATGTGAGTTAAACATAATTCCACGTTGGTTAAGATTCTCGACTTATAGCTTGAAATAAAAAAAAAATTAAATTAGGCAGTTAATTTATTAAATCCACTATTCTAGAGAATACCGTGGTGTTTTTTTATAAACTTTTTCACCCTAGAGTTAAGATGGTAACCACACACTTAAGAGAAGCAGATATTGGCATAGGGACATTTTGATCTTTGTCAAAATCGTTGACCTACTGTCAAAATTTCAAGCATATCCATGCATATAAAAAGAATTCTGAGCATAAAACTGTCATTGCTGGACTATTGGGGTTACTTTTGGTTGAACTTTGGAATGGCCTAGGCCAAAATAGCATTTAAAATCTTATTTTAAACATAATTCGCAGATGTCAGGACTTGATTAGAAGCAGAGGTAAAAATACCCAATATTAGGGTAAAAAGATTCTTAGCATTTGTTTCCTATGGAACATAAAACTAATTAAAAATAAGTAATTTTTTCTTTTCTCAAGATTTGGGCTGAATTTGCGCAAGACATTTTGTAAAAATTATTTCTTTGAAATTACTTTAATAGCACTTCTTGAAATATGATATTTAATTTATTAATTCGACTTTGTTAATTAATAAATTAATACAACTATCAATGGTGCAATAATTTCTTATACCAATTACATTATATTTTTAATTTCTTTTATTGTAGATTTGCACCAAGAGCCTTCAGAGCAGATGATTTTAATGACCCTATTCACTTGGAACGAATATCAACATTAAATACATTTACAGTCCATGATTTGGGTGCTATCAAACCTGATACAAGTAATGATTACACATCTGATTATTATCGTATAAATGAATGGTACAAACAATGGTTACCAGATCATGTAGATAAAAGACATGATACAAAAACAACATACCAAGTGGAAATTCGATATGCTAACAATACAAATGAAACATTTACATTCCATGGGCCGCCAGGTGCAGATGAAACACCAGGGCCTGTTAAGTGGACAAGACCATATTTTGATTGTGGAAGATCAAATAGATGGTTAGTGGCAGCTGTTGTTCCCATAGCTGATATATATCCAAGACATACTGGATTTAGACATATAGAATATCCCACGTAAGTGCATTGATTAATTTTTTGGATACTTATTATTCCCTATCTTTAAGTGAATGATCATACTCTTGAGATAAGAAACACATTTAACCTTCCTAAATTGTCTCAGAGGTGATCCTAAGCTGATATGTCTCAAATTACTCAATTCGAAGATTGACTATTATAATCTGTGTTTAAGTAATTTTAATATGCCTTCGACATTTACTCAGTTATTTCAAAATTTTACAGTTCAGTTTCATAGGTGTAATTTTGGTAAGCATTCTCCAATGAACAGAATGATTCTAAATGGTAATAAAATAGACCTTGATTTATTAATATGTGCTTTGGAGAATAATTGTAAACCAAGTATAAAGCGATTTTTAATTTTTTTAATTTGGAATTAGTCCAGGATATGATGGTAAAAATAGTAGAATAGGGAACACAAACTTTAAAGAATTATATCTCCTTTAATTTTTAGTCTATATAAATAAAAAAAATCAAAATCATCAGAAAAAACAGTTTTTTTGTGTTCTAGCACTTTTTCTGTATCTTCTTTAGCTGTTGACTTGTTTTGAAAAAGAGGATTTTTTTTGAGAAATTTTAAAAATAGTGCCTTTACTTAAAACTCGGATTTTTTCAAAACTTAACCTAAATCAGTTGTAGTGTTTGCATGTATATTATTATTATTATACAATATTGAGCCAAACCAGAGCTTATGTGGCCCAAATTACAAAATATTTGTAGGTACTAAACTAAATATCAAAAATCAAATAAACAAAAAATCAAATGTAACAAAGTATAAATAAAATAATATCCAAAAGAATTAGTACTTAGAAAAAGTTCTGGCAATAACAGCAAATTAAATACAAAGGATACATAAGATTACAAAATTTATTGTAATGAAGAGAAATCATATCAAATATATCCTTACCACTTTAACAGTTGAAAAAAAAACAAAAGATACAAACATAGTTAACATAAGACTAGGTGCAATGTCCTGTTAGCTTTCATCATTGTTTTTGAAACTAATTAAACTAGTAGCTTCTACTATGTCATCACTTAAACATTCCCTTTATCAAAAACTCTGGTTAACTAAAAAGTTTTGTCTTGCAGTGGTTTTGAAAGACTCCTTTTTCAGTTTATAATTATGGCCCCCCAATCTGTCATTTTCGTTAATACCAAAAAAGTTTTATGTTCTTAAAAAATCCCCCTAAGAATTCCATATTTATGTAGATATGTCATACTCATGTATGAGTTAACAGAGACACATTGAGCTTTCTTGGTTGGGTTTCATATTTTAATCTGTCATAATTAAGGTAGTTTGGAATACTCAATGAGTCTTTAATGCGTTGGTTTCCCGTGGCCGTGGCCTTCCGTATCCTTATGCTGTTGACCATCCCTTGATGTTGCTTCGTCTTTGAGACTGTTTTCTCAGTCTCTAGACAAAAACCCCGTACTCTCGAAGCCGTTGGCCAGTAAGTATTCAGTGAAATTTTCGTTACATCTGGCTACCCTCGCTTAGTTTAGCCTACAGACCAATGCAGTTGCCCACTGTGTGACATGTGGAGTCATAAGTGAGAGTTATCCATATGAGGACCATTATTAAGAACCATTTTCTGTTAATCACGCTCGATGTGGTCATTCCAAATTAAAAGTACTATTTCTATAACACAACATTACACCCCTGCTTAGAATATAGAGGGTATATTTTCAAGTGAAGTAAAATCATTTTAATTTCCACCACTACTGAATATGCATCCACTTGACATTTCTGCACTTTTGGTCCTGTTTGTATGCCTGGTCAAAATGGTATACCATCTCAAAGGTCCGAATAGCTATGGCACTGGAAGAAGAAGAAGTATGCCTTGTATAACTCTGCAGTCTAAACTGCGAGTCTAATATTACCCCAAGGTACTTTAATTCACTCGCCAAATTTAGATTTATGCCATTTAGGCTTAGAGCACCCGATCTCTAAATTTCTCCTTCTGGTAAATGTCACGATTTTGGAGCACGCAGTTTAATTTGTCAGGATAGGGAAAAATTAATGTCTAATTGATTTGTTTTTAATGTAATAATTTTCCAAGGATTTTATCATTATAATTAATTTTATTGAACAAATTTGAATTTTATTTATTTCTTTCCACTACTGTTTGTTATTGAACAATAGACAAACACGAATGTATTTCTGAACTCAAATAAGAACTGTACTTAATTAAAATTATTCAGATATTTTAATTATCAAATTCAATATTTTTTAATTCTTAATAAAAATGAATTTTAATGAGACATATTTTAAAATTATCTTTATCGTTTCCATAACTATTTTATTTTGTTAATTTTAGTGGCATATTGTTTATCTTTGGCCAAATATTAGTAAACTTTATTTATTATAATAGTGTGGTAATAAAAATAAAAATAGAGATACAAAAAAGTATTTATTGGTGGTTATGAGAATGTCAATGGCTTATTATTTTAATTAAATTGGAAAACACTATCACAAGCGATATAGTTGTTTTGTTAGGATCACGAACTTTAAAAATAATTCTACATATACGAAAAAAATACGTTTTTGAAAAATAATATGATTGTTAATTTAAGCTATGTATTGCGGCATTGCAGGGAGATAGAAAGACTGCAGAAATGTCAAGTAATTGGCTACAAGAAAATACTCAAATAAATATATAAAAATAGATTTTATTGTTATTTTAATTATGTAAAAATGATTTACTAAGCTACATCAGTATTTAAAAGATTGACACAGTTGAAATTATAATTCACAATCTCTAAAAATTTAACTTGCAATCATGCAAAAAACGTTTAACCCTCAATTCAAGCAAAAAACCACTCAATGTAGGGTCAGCTATTTTAAGTTTATTTTTCAATAAACACTCAATCCTGTATCAACCCACATTGGCGCCATAACAGTTAAGCAGGAGATTAGAGAACCGTCGTTATATTCTATTATTTGGTTAATAGTTTTATACTATTAAACTTGATATATTAAAAAACCATTAAAGCAGATGGAAATTGGCAAAACTTTAAAGTGAACATAAAACTGGAAGTGGAACGCAAGAGGTGGGATGCTGTTTAAGGAAATACATGAAGGATCATATTAATCCACCTGTTAAAAACATGGTTCTGTCGTCAGACTGTTGTGGTGATCAAAATCGTAATATTAATCTTGTGATTTATTATTATCAGACAAATTATCAGACTTACTGACCTGATGTGATTAAGTATATGTAGATTTATTTGTTTATACATATTACTATCTTCTACTTCTACCATCAATAAAAAAAACCAAAGCGCCATTACCTACGTTTTATATTGACATAAAAATATAGACACATGTATGGACACTTACAACCCGGTATTAATTATGCTCAGGTATCAAGGAATCAGACACAAGTAATATTAAATAATGCAGCAAGCGCACCAACGGAAATACGAATGATATAGATGAACTTAAAAACATGTTAAAAAATCTTATGGAACAGATGGGAACAATACTAAATCTTACCAGTGTCTTGACCAAATTAACAAAGTTATTAAGTTTCTTAAAATAGCTGTATTGAATGCCAACGGGCTAGCAAAACATGCAACCAAAGTAAAAGCTTTCATTATAAACGATAATATACATGGACGTATATAAAACGTCCATGATAATATAGGTATCATGCTTGTTTTTGAAACCCATTTTACACATCGAAGCTATTTTAAACATTCGAATTACACAAATCATCCAGATGGTACGTCACACGGAAGAACCGCAATTATTATTAGGTCGACAATCAATCATCACGAACTAAACCGATATTCAAAAGATCACATACAAGCAACTAATATAAGCATAGATGACTTATGGTTCATTTACAGTTTCTGCAATATATAGCCCAACCAAAGCACTCAATAACTAGCGAACAATATGAGCAGCAGTTTACTACACTTAGTAGCATATTTATTGCTGCTGGTGATTATAATGCTAATCATACACAATGGGGCTCTAGGTTAATAACACCAAAAGGTAGACAACTATTAAAAACAATAGAAAACATCATCAATGGGTGAACCAACCTATTGGCCAACCGACAGAATTAAAATCCCTGATCTTGTTGACTTGGGTAATGGTGGTTGCCTACCAACGAAAAGACCTGTTGGGTCTTTTGCTGGGTCTTTGACTTGTTGGGTAATGGTGGTTGCTAGGTACATTAGTTTCGGAACACACCTATACCTAGTCACGTTCAGCTGTCTTCTTAAATTATATTCCTGTCACCTCAGCCAGTTGGTCTGTGTCGTTTTAACTGACAAGTACCACGTGTTAAAAATCGAGCAGGGAGATATGTAGTCCCTATAGTAATTAAAATTTATCCATTGTCATCGACCTAGAGTCACAACATAATTAAAATGTAACATTTGGAATTATGTAAACCCATATTTGGAGGTCTTACCGATAACTTTATTGTTAGCTTTAATTACACAATGCACTGAGAATGATCTGTTTAGATCGAAAACGTTATGCTAGTACTTAAAATTTTGACACTTTTTTAAAAAGTTTTAACTATTTGTTTTTTATACCACAATACAAGTGTGAAGTGTTTTAACTTCTGTGTTTTTTTACCAAGAATAATGTTTACCGTTGGATTCCGTCGTCGCTTAACAGGCATGAACAAATTATGCTTGCGCGTCTACGTCTAGGACATACCACTCTTACCTTTTCACAAAGAATAACCCACCCATATGTGATCAGTGTAACGTTCGATTAACTGTTGAACACTTTTTAATAAATTGTGGTAAATATGATCAATAAAGACTTAACTCGAACTCTCTAGAAGAAGCACTAGGTCAAGAGTGTTCCTATGATAATATAATTAGATATCTAAGACCTATAAACATTTTCTATAATGTGTAGTTATTCAATTTTGTTATTTATATTTTGTTCCGTCGCTAATAACATTTTGGTGGATGCGACTTGTATTCTAATAAAAAAAACTAATGCAGGCGTATTGTAAAATTAAGTTTAAAAACCTTTTATTATTAAAAATAGTTTTGTTTCTATTACTTCAATTAAAAAAACCGTTATAAATCAGTCTCGTTAACCAAGTGCATTCCTTTTAACAAAATTGCATAGCCTCGAGAGAAATTTAATACCCCTTCATGTATTATCTACCCTCGATTAATTCATTAATGGGGTGTATTTTATTTTCATGCGCGCATATTAAATGTCACCAGGAAATTCTTGGGTGGGTGTATTCGGTTTCAACAAACATTTACAATGCTTTCTATTTTATTACACAATTTTTTTTATTTCCTCTTATTTCGAATAAATCAATTTGGATGTGAATGTGTATTATAAGGAATACAACTTTGCTGATTACGAATTTGATGTCAAAATTGAAAAATTCAAAATGACCGATCGAATATGGCGGACCAAATTTCATATTTTTCGGATTATTTGGACATGAATAATTGCTTCGGTTAAGTAACAATGATGCGAAGATTCTGTACTGATGTTCCAACATTTTTGTTCCTTTACTATGTGGAGTACAAAGAAACTCATAAATCTCAGAAATAAAATGATAACTATACGTTTATATCAGTTTTTAAACATTTCATAGACATTTACATTTTATTATTTAATTTTCAAAGTTATTTATTACTGGAATAGTGGGCAGTAGTACGGGTTTCCAAGTTATTTTGAAAGTCAATTAGCTATACTTTATAGAAATATTGGACAACGCGCCTAATGCGGCATAATACATAACTTTTCGATTAATTGAAAGAAAATTTTCGTTTTATTTTTATTATGTTTTTGTTCAGAAATTGTTAAACTATTGTTACTATATTTTTACAGGCGTAAAGCATTGAAAAACAAAGTACATACGTGGAGAAACATTATCTCAGTATCCAAACAGTTTCTATGATCGGACTTCAAAAGTGCCAACCTTTCCATAAACAACTTAATAGTCGAAAATATCTATAAAAACTTTGTTCCCAGGACTTTTGGCTATGATTTCAACATTTCGTCCCACTGGTGGCGTATTGTGTCTAGTTTAGCATAGAATAAGATGGTTAGGACATGTTGTCGAGACTTAAATCGCCCGATATAAAGAATTGCTGATTTGCAAGTTCCTGGGATGAATAGGGAAGAAGACTTGGGGAGATGCGCTTAGGTGGGACATGTCGGTAAAGCGGATTAATATTTTTGTGACCCAAAATAGAAACTTGAGTAAAAATATAATATAAATTTTAGTAAACATGTTATTAAGGAAGCCGACCCCGCGTAGAGATAAAGGGAAAGAGAATAATAATTTTTAAAACGTTAAACTATGCCTCCCATGGATATTAATCTGTTAATTTATTTCAGATACACAGCTGTATCTGTGGTTGAGATGGAATTCGATAGGATAGATATTAATCAATGTCCACCAGGTATGGGAAATAATGGACCAAATATCTTTGCAGATACGGCTAGGTGTAAAAAGGAAACGACAGAGGTAAAAACTGAACTATACTTAACTTTTTTCTTTCTTCTCTATTAATTGGTTATTGAGATCCTTACCTAAACAATAGATTTTGTGACTAATAGTGTAGTTCTGAATCTAATTTATTGTGCCATTTTTATATTACTATATTTTTTTTTGATTTATAGATATAGCTTCGTAGATATAACTTCGAACTGCAGAATATCTACAAGCATACGTTTGGTGGTAAAGATATTACCACTATAATTAAGCGAAACCGCCTGCAGTGGGAAGGACATGTAGCCCGGGCCCCTGAATCGAACATGATAAAAAAGATTCTAACAGCGCAACCTGTGGGAATGAGACGACGGGGTAGACCAAAGCTGAGGTGGATGGATGGGGTAACACAAGATGCGGAGAAGATCGGAGTCGGCAACTGGAAAATTCAAGCAAGGGACAGAACAGAATGGCGTAGAAAGCTTGAGAAGGTCGAGGCCCTCTAAGGGCTGTAGCACCAAGATGATGATGATGATGATATTTTTTTGAAATAAACCACGAATTATAACTAAAGTATCTTTATAATTAGAGTAAGAGTAATTATCTAAAATCTAACCACACTCCAATCAGGCATCTTATCGATAAATTAAATCTCACCCAAAGTTGCCTACTTAAATATAAAATTAAATTCCATATACATTTCAAAAATAATACAGGTTTATCTTCCCTACAACGCAACACAATGACAAGAAAGTAGATACATTCGACGAATAAATAATATCCGCAACCAATAAATATCCTTCTGACTTATTCATAATATGGGAGATTTCAAACCCAAAATTGGAGAATCAAAGAAGACCCATTAGAAACATCACTAGGAAACTTTGGAAGTGAAAGAAGACACGATAGAGGCAAAAAATAATCTGTATCCAGTGAATAGCTTCTAAAAAAATACACAGACACTTGTGAAAGCCCAAACGGAAGGAAAAAAAAAGAAATTGATTTTTTTTTTAATAAAAATGAAAAAAAAACTGAAATAACAAGCTAAAAAGAAATCAGGAGATACAAAGACGAATTACTAACCATAGCTGAACAATTCTACACAGACCTTTAGAGGTAAAAAACAGACAAAAATACACCGCTGCAATAATGGCAAAAACAGGAATATTAAACAAAGGATTAGATTTTATATCCAATATAACAGAATCAGAAATCACATATGCATTAAAGGAAATTAAAAATAGTAGAGCTCCAGTACAGATGAAATTGTGTACGCAGTAGTGATGTAACAAATGTCATTTTTTAAACATTCGCGAATGCGAATATATGCCACCGACATTCGCGAATGCGAATGCGAATATTCAGTTTTTTTTTTAATTTGGCAATTTTAATTGTCTCCGGCACTGCCGGTAGTCTCATTTGCGCGAGGTGTGTAGGCAATTGGAAAAAGTCTGTCATTTTTAACTGCTTTAAATTGTCCAGTATCATTCTATCATATTTGCTAAAGTAAAGATGTGAAACAGTTGTATTTATTGTAAAGAAGTTTATTGTAGGCGGTTAAGTTTATTGAGGGGTCGTTTAAAAAGGTATTTATTTATAATCACGTTCGGGCCAAAAACGCAGAAAGCACGTTTTTCGATCTAATTTTCTCTTGTTATAATCAAATTTGACCTGTTATAGAGAGAAAGTTATAGCAGAGAACTAAGTTCTCTGGTTATAGTTCCAATAAAAATTTCACGGGACACAAGTCACTCCACTTGCCCTGCTCTGCTCGTGCACAAATACAAGTGAATTTTTAGTTAAAGTGTGATTAGCGATTTATTACTATGAGTAAATCAAATTATAGTGAAATATGGACTTATTTTTCACCATTTTTCGATACTGAACGAGCTAAATGCAAGCTGTGTAATATTCGCAAAACATTCGCACAAATTTTACGAATGCGAATGCAAATGCGAATATGCAAAAATATGCGAATATTCGCGAATGCGAATGCGAATATTCGTTACATCACTAGTACGCAGTCGCATCATTGTCACCAGCGCCACCTCTTTGACATATATATCTAGAGGCGTGATGCCAATGACCAACTCCATTGCAGCAGTTGGTGTTGTTTTCATGGAACCTGTTATATTTATGTTATGTTATATTTATATGTTATATTTATGTGTTATATTTATGCAAACCATCCGCTGAATATGGTTTAGTTTGTTAATCGCTGTTGCCTTTTTTTGGTATCCAAGCACTTTTGGTACCCAAGTAAGAGCTCCGTAAGCTACCATTGGCCTAACGACAGCAGTGTAGACCCATGCGATTACCCTGGATGAAAGGACCCACGTGCGTCCGACGCTTCGTCGACATTGCTCATAGGCAATATACCGTGGGCTTACTGCAAAAATCCGTTAAGTTCGTAATTGTTTGTTTCGAGAAAATTAACTTTTAATGTTTACTGTCTCAATAAAACTAAACCATTAATTTCTTATGATTATTAGGTGAAAAAAATTAAAGTTTGAAAGTTGATATATTTTGGCAATACATGTTTTGCTCACAATATTATTATTGTTTATATAGGATGCTAAAAAACAAAAAAAAATATAGGACTTAAATGATTTTGGCAGAATAAAAATAGCAAAAATGTATTTAATAGTTTAATCTTAAACTAATGCAACAACAATTTTATAGCATGTATTAACAACAAATTCCTTCAGTCTTCAATATCTTCATCACTGTTGGTTGAGGAAGGAACTTCGTCTACAGCTGATTTCGATGTTGGCAAAGATTTGTACCAACCGTGAAATTCTTCTGGGATGTCTCCTTTACGACACAGTTGCAGCAGGCTATTTTTTTTTCTTCCCTGTTATTGGAATTATTTTTGAATGTAAATTTTGAAGGGTTATATTTTCAAAAGAGTTTGGAGGAGTTTTACCAAATACTTGAATTACTTTGAACTCTGAAGTATGGTCTCATACCTATACTGAATTACTCCTGATTTGGTTTTTTCATATTTTAGACACTTGATTTTAAATATTAAACCAATCCTGAATGGTATAAACTGGAACGTATTTCTTTGCTTTCTCTATAGCACTGTGCATACTGTCTACCTCCATAAAGGTGTGGCCACTTTCGAGGAACTTATGCTCTATGATTTCTAGGTTTGAAGTTTGGACCAAATATAAAAATAGTGCTGCAACATTTTGGTTGCGGTTTTGTCCGCCACAGGTATCAGAATACAAACAGAGCTGCTTTATTTCAGGTTTCATTTGGTTAATATAATTAAGTAAGCAACTACCTAGTTCTGAACTGCCTCTTTTTCCTAGTAACTCTGTCCATCCATAGCAAAAGGCATCATTTGGTTCACGTAGCTCATAAATGGTAAAATTATACATGCATACTTTAAGACTGTAATACATAGAACTGACGTCACTCGAAGGTATTTGTAACACTGATTGCACATCAAAGCTACAACATATAAATTCTTTTTCTACTCTCTTACTAGTAAATTGTATATTACCTACTATTTGGATGCTAAGTAAATGCATCATAACAGATACTGACACGTAATGACTAGCACGTAATAAAAAAAATTACGCTTCAGTTCTATAAAAATGTGTAATATCACATAAGCCTTGTAAGTCAGTTGGTCGAGTTACCATGGAAACGAATTAACAGGCGTTATTTTGACAGATTAAAAATTATTAATCTGTCATTGTCAATATAGTGGTAATTTAATTTTAATTTTTATAAACGAAAATAATGGTAGAAAAAGTATAGTACACAACTTGAGTTGTAAGCTTATTACATGCTTGTAAAATTACTGCGCTCGCCGCTACGCGGCTCGCGCGCAACTTTTTTACTCGCATGTAATAAGCTTCTTACAACTCTCGTTATGTAATATACTATTATGCTGCTGACATTTCTCTTTATCATCTGCTTTCGCATTCATACACTCTTCCTTCCGCATAATGTGTTGTACGTAGTCATTTTCTAAACAACTGCTTCTCCGGGCCCACTTTTAAGGAATTATATTTAGTGCAAAGCTGGGATTGATCTTTTTTTGGCTTATAGAAGGACAAGTTGTATTGGTACAAAAATCCTTCTGTAGGTAATTTCGCTTACATGTTTTACATTTTCATTTAAACATTCTTGTTTATATAAATTGTACATTTTCGTAATGCTAAGTTGAGGATCGACCTACAAACGTTTAGTTTCTTTTCTGTAATAATGAGATTCCATGGTAGGAAACTTTTCTATATGATTGTTCACTCTTTCTATATTTTCTTGGGCTGTCTTGTTATGTGGAGTTTTACATACCCGGATTTTTTGCACATCATTATTTAAATAGTAAATTTTTGTATCGGTTCTTTTTTTCCTTGAACTCTCTGTTCGCACTCTTCTCCTTAACGGTGGTATACTTTCTGTTGTTCCTAAAAGAAACTTTTTTTGCTTTAAATATTCACTATGCCAAAAGTAGTACTAGATAATACAGAAATTGAACAAATATCTTTGTACAAATACCTTGGAGCATGGATCACAGAAGATACTGATCAGACAAAAGAAATAAGATGCCGCATTGAAATTGCGCGGTCAACTTTTAATAGAATGAGAAAACTTTTTTGTAATCGCGATATAAATATATCGCTCCGGATAAGAATGCTTCGATGTTATATTTTCTCTACCCTCTTGTATGGAGTTGAAGCTTGGACACTTAAAAAATCCAACATTAAAAACCTAGAAGCATTCGAAATGTGGTGTTACCGACGCATTTTGAAAATATCATGGATGGATCGCAAAACAAACGAACAAGTTCTCGAACAACTAGGAAAACAATGCGAAGTTTTTAAATTCCATAAAGATCAGGAAATTGGAATACTTGGGGCACATCATGAGAGGTGAAAAGTACGAACTACTAAGGAACATAATGCAGGGTAAAATCAAAGGTAAAAGAAGCGTAGGAAGACGTAAAATCTCGTGGCTACGCAATCTCCGTGAGTGGTTTGGATGCAGTTCAATTGAACTATTCAGGCGAGTAACCAATAAAATTATAATTGCCAGAATGATTTCCAATCTCCGATAGGAGTGGAACTTGAAGAAGAAGAAGAATGCCAAAAGTTGTGACAAAGTGATTTTCTAAGTTCTTCTGAAAAATGTGCATTGCATTGAAACCGGCATTTTTCGCAGTTTGATACTTTGGTGCCTTGGATTCAATTTTCTATTTTTTCTTTAAATTTCTTGTCTATTTTGAAGGTTCAGCTTTCTACCATCGACCTCTTTTTTGCGTAATTTTTGCGTAATCTGCTAATTGTTCATTTATTACATTTTCTTCCTTACCTGCCTTAGTACTTGAGACATTTTCTTTATCAGTACTTTCACTATCTGATGAAGGTTCGTAATGTGGATCTTGAATTGAACAATCCGAGTCAAAATCTTGTACTTCAGAATTATCTGAAACAACAGAATTGTAAATTTAACATCCTACGAGTTTCAAAAGTATACTAATAGAACATTATCTAAGTTTTTACTTAGCTTCTAGCTAAAGTAATGGCCTACTAAATTGGTAGGTATTGATTGATAATAATAATTAGTTGCAAATATCAGCAAGAAAATATTATGTACTCTGTTTAATAGATCTTTTAAAATAAAAATACATAATTTTAATCAAACATAACCTTACTCTTAGAAAAATTAAAAATAATATAAGAATCCACTATTAAATACATACCCAAATTATGGTTCTCCTCTTCTAATGCCATTAACACTAATTTTTATATCTACTTTTGCCACTTGTCATCATTTTATTGACTAAAAAACTATAAAACTTAGCAAAGTAACACGGTGAGGTTTATTCGTTAGCATTAATATTGAACCCAAAATAGTCTGCCAAAACAAGTTAGGTGTCCTTATGTGATTTTTGCTGCATAGGCTATTCCCCGAAAACATTGTGATAAACAGCAGAAATCGTTTAAAATGCCTTAACGGTTTTTAGCTGTATTACATTGCATCATGTTAGTAAATATATTTCTGCAACATCGGCTATGTGCTCTTAACGGATTTTCGTAGTAGCTTTTGTATTCTAGGTCACTATTATTTTACAATGTAAACCTTTTAAATAAACATAACGGATTTTTGTAGAAGATTTTTTTTCTTATAAAAAATAATAAAAGTAAGATCCATTTAAAGTAACTTAAAGTATATTGCTTGTATAAGATTGTATTATAAGGTAGTTAGTACATTTTGGTCACATTTAGTATTAACGTTTAGATAAGTGCTTTCACTAAACGGGTTTTACCAGTAGATAGTTTCTCTCTTTCTAATACTCTCTATGAACAAACCCGAAAAATGACCAAACATGGACTTAACAGATTTTTGCAGTAAGCCCACGATATGCTCTTTTAGCTCTACTATCTAAGTGTGAGTTCCATGTTAACTTTCTGTCAAGGGTAATACCAAGGTATTTCACCTCGTCAGAAAAGTTTAGACTGTAGTTTATAATCCTCGGGGTATTAAGCCTGCGATTCTTCTTTTTCTGGTGAAAAGAACCATCTCTGTCTTCTTAGGATTTATAGATAGTGAGTGTTACTTGCACCATGTTTCTATTAGTCGGAGAGCAACTAGTAATCTTTCACATAGTCTGTTCTCAAACTTACCGCTTTGCAGGACAGCAATATTGTCTGCCTAGGCTATTGTGTAGAACCTTTGCTGCTAAGTTCGTCAACCAGGGTGTCTAGAACTATGTTTCAGAGGAGTGGTGATAGCACCCCTCCCTGTGGACACCCCTCGTAACCATGCCTCTAACAGAAACGTCTTCTACATTTATGCTTATTGCTCTATTAGAGAGTATACTGAATATCCATTCGCTTGCGGCCAGGGGAACGTCCCTGACGTTGAGTTGTTGGGTGATGGTTGGGAATGTCTTGTTATCAAGCGCTCCCTTAATGTCAATGAATATACCTCGGTTAGATAAAAACGAGGATAAAAGGAAAATAACTTAGGTGACTGACATCATTCAACGAATATCTAGGCTAAAATGGAGATAAGCAGGACATATAGTGAGGATGACAGATGGTCGATGGATACAAAAATCCTGTTTAAATGGAGAACATGTGAGGACAAACGAAGTGTCGGTTGACCACTAGTATGATAGACTAACGACAAATAAAATGAATAAAAACTGAATGAGAGAGATCCCGAGGGGTGGCACGGAGAAGAGGCATATGTTCAGCAGTGGGCGTTTGAGGCTGGATGATGAAGAGTAATTATAATGAAATAGGAGTTTCTGTTTACATTTTACGACGCACCATGGTAACTCCTGACATGGATAGTCTGGTTTGTTTAGTATTCATATCTTGATAGTGTATCCATTCAACTGTGTTGTGTTGTTATAAAGCGTTGACTCTCGAAACATAGATTATTTGTTTATTCATACTACATTTTTTTAGTGCGAGCCAATACATGGATGGGGATTCCGTAGAGGCGGTTATCAATGTCGTTGCCTGCCGGGATATAGGCTTCCTTTACAGGCGAGAAGGCCATTCCTGGGGGAGAAGGTTGAAAGGGCAACTGCTGAGCAGTATTACAACGGATTTGACTGTCAGAAGATTGGATGTAAGTATTTTTGCTCATTGATTTGTTATAATCTACATATAAGTTCCGAATATATAAACAACTAAAAATACTTAACTTCGCATTACAATTCAAAGGTAAAACATCACAGACGGGAAAAAGGGTTAGACAAAGTAGATAGAAGGAAACTATAATAAGGAACAGTACCAGGACAACTATCCAAGTGTATTTTAAAAGTAAACAATAACATCGCAAGATCTGGAGTGATTTAAGATTTCACCACTTCTTAGTGGTTCAATTCAGTTATCCACTTTGTCTTCTTCTTCGTATAGGACACGGTCCTGTTTATTATATCATCCCAGCTCTTGTAATGTTGATGTCATACCACCACTTTAGGGGTCTTCCTGGGTCCATTCTGTTGACATGATCTCTCCATTTGCGACATCTTGCTCGTACCCATCTCACCACATTCTGCACTCCAGTTTCTTCTAATGTATCCTCATTCCTCATTTATCTATGAGAGAAATTCCTCTTATGGTTGTTAATACTTGCATTTCTGTAGTTTTCATCAATCTTTTTTTTTGTAAGCGACGTTTCAGCTCTAGTTTCCGCTATGTGTGTTAGTACTGGTCTCAAACATGCTTTATATATCCGGATTTTTCTCCTTTTCCAATATTGTGGCTGCCTTGTTGACTTGTTTGTTCACTTCATCTGCAGTGTATCTATCATATGATACATCTATTCCGACTTAGTTGAAATTCATGACTTGTTCTATTGCGTTTTCGTTAATCATTAATTTACCTCTGATGGGGATCTTGGCTGTAATCATTGACTGGGTCTTTTCGTGGCATATTAATATATTTAACTTGTGTACTGTTATATTGAATCTGTAAAGTAGGCGCTGGAGGTCATCTTCAAATTCTGTCATGATTACTGCATCATCCGCATAGCAGAGAATACTTAAAACTTAGTTCTTTATTTCACAGTTCACCTTCTTTCTAACTGCTTTGTAAATTTCGTATGTCTCTTGGTTTTTGTTGCTCATGTATCTTATCTCGTTATCGGTATCTCGTTTTTCCTTAGTTGCTATCTTGACTTCGTCTGTAAAGTACGGTTTATTGTTTTTTGGTCTGTTTGTGTTGATTGCACGATACAGCTGAAACAAATAGATGACATCGAAAATATAAACGCGAGCTAGGAGAAAACTAAAAATTACATTGAAGAAGCAGCAACAGAAGCCCTAGGAAAACGCATACTGAACAAAAGAAACAACAATAGTACATCATGGTTCAGAAAAGAAATAAAAGAGAAATGTAAAGAGAAACGAGAGGCCTACACAAAACATCAAATACTCCAGAATCCCAACACACCTAGAGAAGAATACGAAATGAAACAAAGCAGTTGGTAAGAAGAACAAAAATGAACACTGGGAACAGTTTACAAAAAGGATGGAAAGCCACTTCTACGGTACACAAAAACAAATATGGAGATTCATAAGAAACCAACGGAAAGAAATGGCAGAATTGAAGGAATAGAATAACATACCAGCAAACGAATGGGAATGATACCTGACGGAAGGTTTTAAAGGAAAAGAAAATAATCAACTCAATAACGTACCTGAATTAAGACACATAATAGAAATCAGTTTTCAGAATAGAGATAGCCATGAATTCACTGAAAAATAGAAAGTCACCAGGACCAGACGGAATGACCAACGAGCTCCTAATACACAGAGGAGAAAGTATAATCCTAAAGATGACAAAAATTATACAAAAACTAATATTGTACTGCAAGATACCAGACGCATGAAAAACAGCATAATGATACCAATGTTCAAGAAAGGAGACAAAGAAGACCCCAACAATTATGGAGGTATAAATCTACTGGACACCGCACTTAAGCTTACCACAAAAGTCCTAACCAACAAAATTAATAAACTAACAACTTTATGACAGGGATGTGTCCTATCACCTTTGCTGTTCAATGTTTACTCTGAGAAGATATTTCAGAAAGCTTTGGAAGGCACCTCGGATGGTATAATTATAAACGGGCAATGTATAAATAACCTGCGACATGCTGATGACACTGTCATACTGGCAGATAATGCTGAAGCCCTGCAACGCTTAATGGACCGAGTAACGACAGCCTGTAGAGAATTTGGAATGAAATTGAATACAAAGAAGACAAAAACGATGGTCATCAGCAAGCACCAAAACAGAAGGGTGAAGGTCAATGTCGACGAAACAGATCTGGAAAGAGTAACAAGAACAACGTACCTTGGAAGTAATCTTGATGAAACTTGGGACCACTCACTAGAGATAAGAATACGCCTGGAAAAGGCACGTACAATGTTTTACAAAATGCAAAAAGTTCTATGCAACTGCCAGCTGGGCATCTCATTGAGAACTAGAATACTTAAGTGCTATGTTTTCTCCACCTTGCTCTATGGTGTTGAAGCCTGGACAATGACAGAAGCAACACAAAAAAAGAATCCAAGCACTCGAACTCTGGTGTTACCGTAAAATTCTCAGAATAGCCTACATGAGCCATACGACAAATGCGGAAGTCTTGCGGAGGATGAATAAGGAAAGAGAGCTTATACTTATAATAAAAGAACTGAAAACACAATATTTTGGTCACATCATAAGAAATCAGAAGTATGAACTGCTCCAACTTATAATCGAAGGCAAAGTCAATAGCAAAAGAGGGAAGACCAGGAAGAAGACGCCACTCCTGGCTTAAAAACCTACGGCAATGGACGAACATGACCTCCATAGAACTATTCAGGGCTGCTACAAATAAGATTAAATGGGCAAATGTAATGGCCAACGTCCTTCAGGATAAGGCACCGTAAGAAGAAGAACAACTTTATCAGATGAACAACAAGGATTCAGATGCGGAAGATTCTGACGTCGTATTTGTACTAAGACAAATCACAGAAAAGGCCATCGAGTCATTCTTTCTCTAAGTCTTTCTATCGCAACCAAGTCCAAGACATCTTACACCTACTTTACAAACAATCTGAACAACAGAGAAACAAATTCTAAAAGAAACAACTTTACAAACAATCAATATTATACAAACCATGAAAAACATCAACTTCCATAATCGAATACAGGCAAAGATAGATGGAAAACTAACACAGTGTATACTAGTACAAAGCGGAGTCAGACAGGGTGACTCGTTAAGCCCACTTCTCTTTAATATAATAATCGATGAAATAATACGAACAGTGCGTATAGATCAAGGTTACAGAATGGGGAACAAAGAAATCCAATTAATATGTTAAGCAGACGACGCCCCATTGATGGTGGAGACAAAAGACGAGCTCCAAAGATTAACGCACATATTCAATACAACAGCCAAGAAATACAATATGATAATATCAGCTGAAAAAAAAAACAAATGTATGACAACATCTAAATACCCACTACGAAGTAAAATCGAAATTGGGAAAATAAATAAGCAGGAAGCAAGGTTTAGATATCTGGGAATAGATATAACTAGTTATGAATAGAGAGAAGGGAAACATAAGAAGAGCATGGAATGTAGAAGACATAAATGGATGGGTGACAAAACGGAAACCGGAGTGGAACGAACACATCAGTGGAATGGCAGAGGATAGAATAGTACGAATAGCACGAGATAAGTCACCAAATGGACGAAGAAGTATTGACAGGCCAAGAAAAAGATGGTGCGATAATTTAAACAATTTAGGAGGCTAATATTGAAGAAGAAACAGGCTTTAAAGCCTACATACAAGAAGGAAGAAGGAGAAGAAGTGTTGATTGCTCTTTGTCCTATTATTTCTGCGGCACTACTTGTAATATTAGCTTTTAGTTCTGCTTAAGATTCTCCAACGCTGTTTATTTTTGCTATGCAGTTCCGGGATACCTTTTTTTCCATTCGTATTTGGTAATAGGATTTTAGTGCTCTGGTTTTCCAGGGATTCGATATTAAATTTTGTTATATAGTTTGGTTTCCTTCTTTTTTCAAACTGTTGTTTTGGTTTCCAAACTCTGTTGTGTGAGAAGTTAGGGTTCTTACCTCAAATATGTGGCTAGGTTATAGTTTCCTGTTACTGATTAGTCGATCTTTGACTTTTGGCCTCTGGTGTTATTAAATATATATTTATGTTGTGTCTTGTGATCTAAGTATGTATCGTTTATACGCAATTAATTAAGGCGCACAGGTTTATCAGCTTTTCTCCGTTTTGTTGTTCTTCGTTGAATTTCTGCATAATTCCTGGAATTCTCAAATGTTAAAACGAAATCGCTCATTAGGAATACACTGCCCGATTATTAATGTTGTCTAGTATATCCTGTAGCTATGGGGTTTAGGGAAAATGGTTACCATTCATGTTTGAATTATCTGTAACAGATGACACTTTATGAAATCCTGATCTTATGAAATAATAATGAAGTTGTTGCACTCAATTAAAATATTTGTTAACTATTAATATTTTTTATTATAGGGATTCAAAAACTACCTGTACAATGGGAACGTTCTGATCCATATTTAAGAGAAGTAGTATTGGACAAATACCCAGAGTACTGGAACCAAACTACAGGCCCAGCCAGTTTAAGCCAACCAGTAATGAACATTCATCGGGTTTTAGATTATATTCTAGGTATGAACAAAGATAATTGCAGAAAGTACAAACCCGAAGACCTACAGCTTTATGGAGGAATTATGCACGGAGCAGAGGAATTTTTCGAAAATGAAGCGAAAATGGCACTCAGACTTGCAAACTTTATAAGCGCTTTCTTACAAGTTTCCGACCCGAAAGAAGTTTATTCTGGGAAAAGAGTAGCCGATAGGGAGCTCACAGAAGATCAAATGATTGGAGAAACTTTGGCTTTAGTGTTGGGTAAGCCTCTTTATTTTTGTTATCTCACCAACTCTCAATATTTTTTGTATGTGTCAAATTGTTTTCTATTCTGGGAACTATATAAATTTTCTTATCAATTCAGATAATCCTGGACATATTTTTTAAATCAAGTACACACGAAATATTTGTTTACTTAATATCAAGATTAAACTATTTCGGCAATAAAAGAATCATTTAACTACAAATACAAAGGAGTACATGGAAATCAAAACAAAAACTAATACAACAAATCAAAAAACTAATGGCAAATTAGATAATATTGTCTTTTTTACATAATTCTAGTGATATCTAGTGAAAATCCTAAAGAGACCAGTCTTGAAAAACTCTGACATAGGAAGTGATATAGAAATTGCAATAAGAGGTCAAGAAAGCCGTACATCCTCTGGAACGTACAATATATCCCTAGAAATGATTTGTGTCTAATAAAAACACATTGGATTGGATATGAGGCCCCTAGAAGTCAAGGGGTCTAAGTATCGTCGGAGCCGGATAAGTATTTATAAAATTATTACTTATCCGCTGGACGTTTTAAAGTGGCATTGTCTTGAAAAAGACAAATGCCTAAGGGTTATTTATTGTAAGGAATAAAACAACCATTTCTAAGTAGAAAAAAACTCAGCTTCAGAGTCTTTTTAAACTTTTTGCAGAGTCCTCCAATGAGGAGCCCTGCGGCTACTCCGTAAGAGTAAAACCACGACTGACTGTAAATCGAAAATGTCACATATTTAAAGTATATTTAACTTTTATATGAAACTTTTACGATTTTTAACCAATAGAATTTATTAAAACTTCCAGAAGGAGGGACGATGCACGTCGATGCGCGAGATTGCGGCGCTCGGCGACATCCCCCCCGCTTTGGAGACTCTGAGGCTGATAAAAAAAGCTGATTTTATTAAATGCATTAAGAAAACAGAATTTTTACAAGTTAAAAAATAAATTTAAAAAAATTATGCATAAAAATGGCAAAATTGAATGTTCAAATGTTATCAAAGTCATTACTTACAGTTTTCTTAACACAAAACTACACTCGCGTGGCACTGCACTGCACAAAAACACTCACAGGCGGTGGTCGGTGTCGTGGCCGGCTTCTGCAGGTCCCTCCTCGGCGATGTGGCCGGTCGTCGGCCGCTACGTCTCGTTCTAGCCCTTCAGTACCCTCTGCATGTCACCGGTGGTCCGTACGTAGGCGAGTTTTACCTGAGCCTCCGTGGTGCTCCCACATACTGGTAGGGCAGGCAGTGACTGGCTACTCCGGGGACATCCATCGTGCATCAGGTACGGCATCAAGGTAGGTTGGCTTCGGAGAAGGTCACACATCGACGGTTACAGGTTGCAGAATGTTGGATATCGGCATATTAGTGTATAACATACTAATATCCGATCCTCTCCCCGCTGTTTCTTGAGTGGTTCTTGTTGCAGACCACGTGTAGGAATTTCTGCGATGTTGGAACGCTAGCATGAGAACTCTAACCACTCAGGGCGTGGTTACGTTCGAGTTTTGTTGGGCGCCATATCGTCGGAGCGGGATAAGTATTTATAAAATTATACTTATCCGCTGGACGTTTTAAAGTGGCATTGTCTTGAAAAAGACAAATGCCTAAGGGTTATTTATTGTAAGGAATAAAACAACCATTTCTAAGTAGAAAAAAACTCAGCTTCAGAGTCTTTTTAAACTTTTTGCAGAGTCCTCCAATGAGGAGCCCTGCGGCTACTCCGTAAGAGTAAAACCACGACTGACTGTAAATCGAAAATGTCCCATATTTAAAGTATATTTAACTTTTATATGAAACTTTTACGATTTTTAACCAATAGAATTTATTAAAACTTCCAGAAGGAGGGACGATGCACGTCGATGCGCGAGATTGCGGCGCTCGGCGACATAAAAGTACACAATCAACATTTTGAGAAAACTCAAGTCAAAGTCAGAAGATTATTGTAAGAGGGAAATTTAAAATTCCATTATTTTGACCGTATAAGAAGGATGATAAGGTCTTTGGATTATTATTGCGAATAGTAGAAAGTATTACAATATTCGGTTATTGTTATATGTATAAAAAATAATTGATGGTGCGCACATGGATCCCTTTACCTCATCATTAATTTTGTGAGAATAAAAATGCTCAATGTGCACAAAAATACATAAGTGATTTTATTATTATTTAAACAATTATTTTGTATGTTATTTTTACATGACAGTATTAAATCAGAAAATATGAGATGTTGGCACTTGAAAACTATTTAATTGCTGTCATCGGTGTCATAAACGTTGTTACCAAAGTAATTATCATCATTTTCATTGCCTATAAAAGTACCGGTTTCCAGTCTTTGTTTCGTGACGGGCTTAGGTAAAATTCATGGTATATCGGTGGTAAGAACTGCAAGAGTTCCATGAGATCTTCATACTTTTTGTATTTAAGCTTGGGCTTCTTAATTACCGGTTGAAACATGGGAAGCTGATAAGAAATTTTACCTGCTCGTTGTTTCTTCATTTGCAATTTTTCGTAAGGCATAATACCCTCTGCTGATGTTGTCTTATAAAAAAGAGTGTCTGAGTTTGCCTTTTCATAATGCATTTTCTGCATTCCTCGTATTCCTGGCACATTTTTCCGGAAGTACTGATTTAGTAATTGAAGATCAATAAAGTCTGTATTCATTAAGTTAGTCACATTAAATTTTCTACTTGCTGAGGCAGCCAGATTTATCTAGTCTTCTGGTACATAGATATCACGTTGGTTCGTCTTCTTTTTAATTTCTATGATTCCAAAATCTTGATCACTTTGATTGTAAGAATGTCCAGCGACTAGAAAGTGGAGATCAACAGTTTTAATTTGAGTATTCTTAACAATATAAAGCCAAAATTTGACAATTAGGTGACTTTTGTTTTGCCCTCCACAGTTGTCACTGAACGCAGAGATGTGTTTCACAGTGGGACGAAGACTGAACGAATTGTAACAAACAAGAAGCTATCTCCTGGCAGCCCCTACCTGCCTGTCCTTCGTGCCACATGTATATGTGGGCGGTTTCACTTGTTAGGTTGTGTATATTCAAATTGTACGTCCAGAGTTGACTGTCAACTTGACTGTCATTCTTTAATAATTTGCACTTTCTTTTAGCTTCTTTAGCTGCTTCTGCTTTCCTTAAATGAAGTTCTTTTTCAACTTCAGCTGTTTGCTTCTCACCAGGCGTGCCGTGGCTAATTTTCATTTGTAACTTGTCACAAGTGACACAGGTGTCGGTGTGAGGTCTGTAGAAGCTTAGATTGAATTTTGTTTTGAATATAAATCTGTAAAAGCTTTCTTTTTCAGGTTCCACATTTTTTTCTTCCCTACAAAATTTTTCGTACAGTTTATACATAATTGGTCACATTCAAGCCTGGTTTAGGTATCTTTGGTTTGGAGATTTAGTCCTACTGTAATGGCTTGAGTAAGTGGGAAAGTTTCTTATATGCTCCATAATTATCTCCACTTTGTTTGTTGGAATTTTGTTTGGCGGTTCCTTCTTTCCTCGTTTGTCACGTTGTGATACGCCAGATGGATTTATTCTTTTTTTTAATAATAACATTCCTTATCCTTTTGTTAGAAATGTCAAGAGTTTAAAAAAAGCCTTGCACACCATTTAAAAACGATGTCTAAAGCTCCCAGTTACCTAGCTCCCAATATTCATTAAATATTGATTCCCTCTGTTCGTAAGGAATCTTTTCGTTGCAATGAAACCTACACCGTTGATTATATTCACGTAACTTTTTTGACTCGTGTTGCCTCATATTACGATCCAGATCAGCATGCCCTGTGTCTCTTAATTTCTTTTTCTTATAACATTTCCATGTTTCCTCTCTTCTTAGCTTTTTTTCCTTGTTGAGCTTCAAGAGGAAAAGTATTGGACAGTCCAGGTCTCCCTTCTTCTTCTGTACTATCTGAAAAATATTCGCCGTTAATCAACAAAACAAAAAATAAATCGTATCATACATGTAAATGTTATATTTTTATAATATAAATTTAATAAGACAACGAAGTTTGTCATTCCTCCACAAATTTATTAATAATAATTTTTAGCTTACCCAAAGAAGAATTCGATTGCATCATCCTCAGGATTATAATCTCTGTCTATTTCAGAATCATAGCCATCTCCAAATAGTGGTCTCTCACTGCTACCGCTTAGAAAACTGATATTGTCATCGTTTACATCGTCATGGTTCTGTTCATTACTTTCCTCGTGAATAGGATCGATAAAATGAATAATTTTGTAAAAAAATGTACAGTTGTTATATTTATTATTACTGCTATATTAATTCTTCCATATTAATAAAAGGCTAAAGCTAAAGTATCTAGTAATTACACCTTACCTGCATATTGTAGGTTAAATTGAGCTTCTTCTTCACTTTTTTCCATTTAGTATTAGTTTTACAAATTGTTTTATTATTGTAAAACATTTATATATTTACTTTGAAAAACACCAGCAGTAAAATAATAATAATCTGTGATGGTTTGTGGATTCCTGGTAAAGGGATCTAAGTGCTTTTGGGCCCCTATCGTTCCAAGTTTGAACTTATCAATACTCAGTGGTTAAGGGGCACCACGCAAGATGTCATCACCTATCAAAATAATCAGTTGGATCTATTCACCACCAAATAGATTAGTATTTTCACAACTCATTCATGCACCTAACTCATTTTTTTTCAAAAATGTTACTTAGACCCCTTGTCCTCTAAGGTTCTTATATAATAAGTATTTAGAATTGTCAAAACACAGGAGATATGCATATAGTTAAAGGATTGGGCGATATCGATATATTCATCAAACATACATGAAAAATCTTCAAATGTATATCTAATTAAGTGATGGATTTGACCGTTACTTGATAGAAATTCATTTTATATAAACAATAAACTACTGAAAACTTTGTTTTCAAAACTTCCACAAAATTTATTATATTTTATCACTACAGCTGTTTCGGCAGAGTCCATTCTCAAGTGATTTATTTTTGGATATGTTTACAATTTATAATCTTGACGAAATAGGTTGAGGAGGGGAGAACTGTTTGTCTCAAGTTGGTCATTCAGAATTATGTCTATGTTTTTAATTTGTTAATTTCCATAGATAATAATAAACATAGCTTAAGCCCTTTATTTTTAATGGGAATAATTTGAAATTCGCCATTAAAAGAATTATTATGATCTAGAAGGTGAAGTATGTATGTAGAATATATATTTCTATTATTGAAAGTCCCTTTATGTTCTGCTATAAGTTTGTTAAAAGTTCTCTTGTTTCTAGTTTTTTTTTTATATTATGTATTATTTTATATTTGCCTAAGTTGTTGTTTGCTCTAAAAGCTGGTGTTATTCCTTTCTTTTTTATGTGTTTGGCTATTTTTGTTGTTATTTTGCATGTATATGTAATCGAGCAGAAGATACTGGGTTTTTTTCTCTGGTGGTGGAAATACTAATTTCAGTACTCACAGAACAAAATTAATTCATTAATTTTTTAGATTTAAAAATCATCGGACTTAAAAATAAACATGAATTCTCCGTATTTCATAAACCTACCCATACTGATACGACTATACGTTCATCAACCCATTCTACACAACATTAACTGGCAGCCTATCATAGCATGTTACATAGATTAATAGAAATTCCGATGTCCATTGTCCAACTTTCACAGCCATACAGCAAAACAGAGAAAACGTAACATCTGATCATTCGAATTCTGAGATCTAGACTAAGGTCTGATGTTGTAAAAAATGTGTTCATATTCTTGAGTGTTTTCCTCGCTTGTTCTTGAAATTCTTGCTGTATACAAAACTATATTTTCAATGATTAATGATTCATTTACTATTTCAGTTTTATGTGTTGCATGTAGAATTTTTTGAGTTTTTACTTATTGAGTAATTTGTATTCGTTAATATTTCAGGAAATAGTCGCATTTGGTCAGCTGGTACATATTGGGAAAGAAATAAATTTCCAAATCGAACGCTCTTTGCTCCTTATGCTTACAAAAAAATTCTAAACACGAGGAAATACAACGTTGAAGATTTAGCCAGATTGGACAAACCATCCGAAGTCTACCTGAACAATATATGGTTCAAAGATTTAAAATATCGATGGGCTTCTAATTTCGATAGTTTAGAAAAGTTCTGGCTGAAAATTAGGATACGATTCAACGAGACCGGGGAAACCACAATGAAATTCGAACATTTTCCGACCTATTATAGAGGTGCAAGATTAGAGCATGGACATTGGACGCAACCGTACTATGATTGCTACGGAAAGGTTCCTATGTGGAAAATTAAGTATGTGGCGCCATTCTTTGGTTGGGACAGTCTTAAAGCGAAACTTGAATTTAAGTAAGTATTGCACCTACATAACGTTAAAGTTAAATTTATTGTTATTCTAAAAAATTCACACAATGGAAAATTTAGTCGATTAAACGTTTTAATTGTATAAAAATTATACAATTTTTTATTTTTGTTGAGTTTGAAACTTTCATGTTCAAAATAAAAGATGAATTCAAATATTTTTTAATAAAATAATAATAAACAGAGATAGTTATTAACATATTCAAAAAAAACTATAATGATATTAGAAATAGGGATTTGTGTGTTTTTTTATTGTTACATTGCATGTTTACTATCTACTCTTGTAACGTTTCAATCAACCGATTGAACGTGACACCAAGATCCGCTCGGTACTTGGCCCCCGTACTATAATATTCCTAAGCGACCTCACTACATACACTACTGAGTATGCTGGTTGCCGATATGGAATAACTAGAATATAATAAAAGTACTCAGCTTTATTTTGTTTGGAATGAGTTGTCCCGTCTTTCAGGAAGGGTTCCGATCCCTGTTGAATCTAGCCGTTGTCGGTGGATTTAAGGAGAGTTGCTGGTCTACATCATGGCAATTTTCTTCCCATGTTACTAAAGGGATTTCATATTCTGTGCTGATGCATCAGTGGCTTGGTATCTGGTTGCTGAATGTTGCCCAAGGTATTGCGGTTGACTGTTTTCATGCTCCCACGGTAGTAGCCGTTTATACGGCCAAGACACTAACCAATTTAAGAATGATTGTAGCAATTGTAGTAGAGTGAAAAAGAACGAATAAAAATTCGTATCGCAAGTACCGAGCGGAGCTTGGTGTCACGTTCAATCGGTTGATTGAAACGTTACACTCTATACACGGAGTAATAAGTAAATAGTCTGTAAGTAAATTAACGTGAGTTATGTACCGTCCAGGCGACCGACGGTTCTCTAAATATTATTGCGGTAGGTCTTCTGACCATACTATCTTCAATCTTCTTTCGGCAAGTGGTTGGGTGAATAAATTATTTATCAGTTCGTTGTTGTGATCAGTGGTACCATTTTTATATTTTATTGAGTGATTCTTTGTTATGTCCTTGAGTAATGGGATCTCCAGATTATTGTGAAGTGTTTGGTTAGATACATACCATGGAGCTTTACTTATCATACGGACTATTTTGGATTGGAATGTTTAAAGTATCTTCGTATTTGAAAGTTTACTACAGCCCCATAGTTCATTTCCATATTCCCAAACTGGTATGAGTATAACTTTGTACAGAAGCAGTTTATTTTCAAGAGATAACTGAGATCTTTTGTTAAATAGACAGTACATATTTTTTAGTTTAAGATCTAGTTGTTTTCGTTTAGTTTTAATGTGCTTTGTCCAGTTAAGTTTTTCATCCAGATGCAATCTCAAGTATTTGAAAACTGATTTTATAGGGATGGGAGTATTACTAATATAAACTTGTGGACATGTAGATTTTCTTGTAGTAAAAGTAATTTGTACTGATTTGCTAGCATTAACACTGATCTTCCATCGCTTAAGCCAGTTTTGTAATTGGGCTAAATGATTTTGTACTTTTTTGATGCTACATTAGGGTCGATACCTACTACCAAGATTCCCGTGTCATCGACAAAAGTGGATAAGAAGGTATCATTGTTGTTTGGAACTTCTGCTGTAAATATCAGATACAGAACTGGGCCCAAAATGCTACCCTGAGGTATGCCAGATTGTATGATGTAATTTGAGTAATCTTCAATTTTGACTTGGAAGTAACGATCAGTAAGATACGATTTTAGTATAAAGTATACTTGGTCTGTTAGGTGTAATTTCAGTTTGTAGAGGAGACTTTTATGCCATACTCTATCTAATGCCTGTTGTATATCTAGAAACACTCCAGCGCAAAACTTTTTCTCTTCGAGAGTTGTTTTAATGATATTTACTATTCTGTGGCATTGTTGTATGGTTGAATGCTCCCGTTTAAATCCGAATTGGTGTTATGGTATAATTTCGTTTATGGGAACAACTTGCTCGATTTTATGTACTAGTAGCCTACAGAAAAATATTTAGTGAGCAACACTTATGTGATTCTTCTTCTTAATGTGCCTATCCGTTACGAATGTTGGCGATCATCATGGCAATATTTATCTTATCTGCAGCAGCGTGGAAAAGCTGCACAGATATGTTGTATTGAACCAGATCCTAAGGTTCTTTAACCAAGATGTTCTTCTTCCTGGACCTCGCTTTCCAAATATTTTTCCTTGCGGGATGGCTTGCAAGAAGAGCAGACTTATGTGATAGAACCTTTAAAATACAAAAGAAATCAAGTGAGGAGAAAAGAGGTGTCGTCCAGGTTGCCAAGTTGTCAGAAAAATATAAAAATAGAATTTTTAATTCATAAAAGTTTTATAATCAATTTAAAATCAGAGAATAATCGAAAAACACACATTTGTAGATGTGTAAAATGGATCGAGATCAAAATAAAAGAAAAGCATAAATTCCGGTCGTATAAAATTTTACAGATTATAAATAAAATTTTCGTGGAGATGTCAAGTAATAATTTAAATGTAACAATAAAACACTGAAAACTTTGTTTTCAAACTTCCACAAAATTTATTTTAAATATTATCACTACAGCTGTTTCGGCTGATTGCCTTTCTCAAGTGATCTATTTTGGCTTGGGTTTACAAATTTATAGTCTCTAATGAAATAGGTTGAGGAGGGGAGAACTGTTTGTCTCAAGTTAGTCATTCAGAATTATATCTGTATTTTTTAATTTGTTGATTTCCATAGATTCTAACAAAGATAGCTTAAGGCCTTTATTTTGAATGTGAAGAATTTTAAATTTGTCATTAAAAGAATGATTATAATCTAGAAGGTGAAGTGCGTATGTCGAATCTGTTTTTCTATTCTTGAAAGCCCTTTTATGTTCTGCTATTCGTTTATCAAAGTTTCTACCAGTTTGACCGATGTAAGTTTTTGGGCAGTCGCCACATTGAAGTTTGTACACACCACTATTTAAGTGTTTTTTATTTTGCCTCTTATTATTTTTAATATATTTGCCTAGGTTGTTATTTGTTCGGAAAGCTGGTGTTATTCCTTTCTTTTTTATGTGTTTGGCAATTTTTGTTGTTATTTTGCCTGTATATGTAATCGAGCAGAAGGTACTGGGTTTTTTCTCTGGTGGTGGAAATACTAATTTCAGGGCTTTCTTGTGTAGTTTTTGATTTAACGTTTTATTAATTGTTTATAGTCGTGTCAGAATGGGTATGAAATATGGAGAAGTCATATTTGTTTTGAAGTCTGCTAATTTTTAAATCAAAAAAATTTATGGATTGATTTTGTTCTGTTTCTATTGTAAATTCAATATGACTATGAAGTGAATTAATATATGATAAAAATTGGTCGAGTTGCCTGTTAGTTCCTGTGAAACATACCAGTACGTCGTCTACGTATCTCCACCAATATAAAAACTTTTTGAATACGGGATGTTTTGAAATCTTTGTCTCTAGATGATCCATAAAAATATCTGATAGCAATGGGCTTAGAGGATTACCCATTATAAGTCCTGCATTGTTATTTGTATAAATTTTATTATTAAATTCAAAGTAGTCTGGTTTATGCAAACTTCAAGAAGATGTAAAATTTCAGATGTAATTATTGGATTTGTACTATTTTGGTCTAAAAGGTTTTTTACTACAATAAAAGTTTCTGTAGGAGGGATACTAGGAAAAAGATTTTTTACGTCAAATGAAATTAATTGAAGTTGTTAGGTAATTGAAAATGTTGTATTTTATTAACTAGTTCTATTGTATTTTTTATGGTAAATTTAGGTGAAAATTTAGTGTGGTCTAAAATAATCTCTTAACAGTTTTTTTGAAATTTGTCCGAAACCAGATCACCCAACAGTCTTATTGGGTGATCCGGTTTGTGTAGTTTAATGAAAGTATATAATTTAGGAGGCTGTGGGTTCATGATACTGAGGTATTTCTGTTCTATTGGATTTAGTATTGATTTTGAATTTTCTAACGCTAGCCTAATTTGTTTTTGATATTTTTCTGTGGGATCTTTTTAAATCAAAAACTACACAAGAAAGCCCTGAAATTAGTATTTCCACCACCAGAGAAAAAACCCAGTACCTTCTGCTCGATTACATATACAGGCAAAATAACAACAAAAATTGCCAAACACATAAAAAAGAAAGGAATAACACCAGCTTTCCGAACAAATAACAACCTAGGCAAATATATTAAAAATAACAAGAGGCAAAATAAAAAACACTTAAATAGTGGTGTGTACAAACTTCAATGTGGCGACTGCCCAAAAACTTACATCGGTCAAACTGGTAGAAACTTTGATAAACGAATAGCAGAACATAAAAGGGCTTTCAAGAATAGAAAAACAGATTCGACATACGCACTTCACCTTCTAGATCATAATCATTATTTTAATGACAAATTTAAAATTCTTCATATTCAAAATAAAGGATTTAGGCTATCTTTGTTAGAATCTATGGAAATCAACAAATTAAAAAACACAGAATTCTGAATGACCAACTTGAGACAAACAGTTCTCCCCTCCTCAACCTATTTCATTAGAGACTATAAATTTGTAAAGCCAAGCCAAAATAGATCACTTGAGAAAGGCATTCAGCCGAAACAGCTGTAGTGATAATATTTAAAATAAATTTTGTAGAAGTTTGAAAACAAAGTTTTCAGTGTTTTATTGTTACATAAAATGAATTTCCATCAAGTAACGGTCGAATCCATCAATTTAATAATTTAATGCTGTTGAAATACTGATATTGGAAATAAATGTATAAGTTTTGGAATACTGGTGTGTATTATTATTATTATTATGTATTATTATTTACCGTAATTATAAAAGGGTTATAGTATTGTAAAGAGAAAATTTGGAATTGTAGAGTAAAACAATCAGATTAATACATTGTGATCAGCTTTGTACAAGGTTGATTATGATGTAGACATTTTTTTATATAAAGAGTGGCTATATTATCTATTTTAGAGTTAACAAAATTTGTAGAATGTGTAAAGTAAATAAAATCTGTTTTGCCATTTAAAAATATTCATTGTTCGTAAGCAAGTTTCGAAGTGATCTCAAATATCTCAATTTCAGAAGAATAAATCAAAATGTCATCCCAAATTTATCTTGGTACTTAATGTATATGGTTCAATGCACTATTAGCACCAACTTCTATAATCAGTGGTTCCACTATGACCTCCATAATATTATCGAGCTCCCAGAACATTTTTTCTTCTGTATTTTTCACATGCCCCACACAGTTTTTCCCATTTTTCCGGGGTCATCTTTAGGACTTAATCGAAGAGGTTTTTTTATATCTACGAATTTAAAAATTTTGTTGTGGGTAGCAAGTTTTATTTTGTTCTCTTGCCATTTTGTCTATGACATATTTATTAAAGTCTGTGAAAGCTGTAATTGTAAAAGTTCCACTTCTAACATATCGTCTTCGAAATTAATATCTTCTGTGTAGTCAGTGTTTTATTTTGTTTGTCCCATGATGTAGTAGGTGCTTTTTCAATTTTTCGAGAATGATAAAGAGGCATTATCAAGAACTATCACACAATTATCTTCTACACGGGCAATGTACTTGCAAACCACCTTTCGAAACTCTCAGCGTTAATCTCTTCATGATAATCGTCGCTCTTTTTTTACTCAAACATCCATAAACCATTTTTTACAAAACATGTTTCATCCCGAATGTACGTAATTAAATTTCTGATATGTATAAGTCAAGTTATTATATTTATTTTAGGGGTGCAGTTGGTGTTACGATGGATTTATTGAAATTGGATATTAATCAATGTCCAGATACCTCAGCCAATGCTTTTGAAAGCACAGAAAAATGCCACCAGAAAACATCTTACGTAAGTAATTTTTTATAAATTCTACTATGCAAGACGTGCGTTTTGTAATATTGTTTGTAAAATCAAATTATTCTGGTAGTTCAGTTACTTCCTGTCAACTTTGACAATATTTGGTTTCAGCAAGACGTCTGTTCTGTTCATGTATTGCGGTACAATACACGAGCAGTTCAAAATATTTAGAAACCATTTTTGGAAATAAATTAATTTCTTGTCGTGGTACGATCAAGTGGCCTCCTAGATCACCAGACTTATCCCCAAATGACTTTTTTCTTTGGGAATATTTGAAAGCAAGTGTTTGTCGACATGGTTTTAAAAGAGCCCGAAATTTAGCGGAATTGAGTCAGAAAAAAATTCATCTTTGTGGTAGCATTAGACCGTAACTGCTCAGGAATATGAGAGTATCTCTGTACAAAAGACTTGGTTTTTGCTGTGCAGAAAGAGGTGGAATATTCGAACCTCTATTACATTAAATTTTTGTTTTTAATATTATTATTATGTTATTTTTGGAATTCCTTTTTATTTCTGTTTTTAGAAATCTACTTTTATTCCAAGCCATTTTGGCAATAAAATATATCAATTTTTTTTAGTTAAATAATATTTTTAATTCCATATCTACGTAAAATTGTACGTTTTTTGACGAAATGATATGCACTCTACCTGTGTTCCGTTTTTACACTGGCGGTTAGATTTAACCATACGATGATCGTTTGCGTTTGGTAAGGTGCGGTGCGGTAGTAGGGTATCGACTGGAGAGGGAGTCCAGTTGAAAAAATTAATTAATTTTAAAACATTCGACGTTGTATTCAAATTTACACTGGCTAATTGCAAATTTGTATATTCGCGAATATGCGCCATATTCCTGTTAGGAGGTTTTTTATCCTTAAAACACTACGCTGGCTAGACGGGTTGGTGAGTGATTTTATACAATCCCTAAAATCAAGGGATTACCACTTCCGCCATCCACACCGTACCGAAAATATTCTTCTTCGCCGTGGCTGCCGTTGTTGACTTCAATGGACAAGGGTCACGGATCCCCCTAACTCCTCAAAGCAGAACTTGAAAAGGCAGATAACAAATGTCAACTCAGAAGTGATGCCTGAAATAAGCCGCCATCACATATCTAAAAATATATATATCCGGTTTTTTAGGCGTTACGCCCGTCCGGTAGGGATCTATGGAGGAGTATCACCAAGCCGCAAGCCCTTATCTCTTGCCGTACTGCTCCACCATAGGCCGATCAGATCCCAGCATATCCTAGTCTAAGCCGCAGATTCATCTAGAATTTTAAACTGCTGCGTTAGACTTTTTGTTTTCAGTACACCGAGCTGGGGGCCCGAACCCACATCCACTGAACCATTCGACAGTGAAGCGAATGAGAGGCAGCCGCACAGCCCGCTGAGCTATCTGACCGACTACATATCTAAAAATACTATTTAATAAATGATATTAAATCAGAAAAACTCAGAGAGCTATGGAACGACAGGTATCTAACTCAAAGGCCATAAAACCAATGAAGATATTCATAATAGAACAAAAGTAAAAGATGCTGTCAAACAGGCAGCTAAACTGAAATGGAAATGGGCTGGACATAATGAACGTCTTAAGGATGGCCGATGAAATAATGAATTCGGTAATTGGCGGCCATATGATGTCAAAACACCACGAAGAAGACCGCAAATGCGCTAGAGCAACGATATTAAAAGAACTGTAGGACCAATGTGGAAACGTCTTACAAACAACAGAGATGAATGACGAGAATTAGGAGAGGCCTATATTCGGCAATCCGAATAGAGAGAAAGGCTTTAAGAATTGCAAATCAGGGAATCTCAGTTATTGTATTAAAAATTCTATGTTCCGTTAAAAAATTCCAAATCTGTATATATGTAAAAAGAGTTAACATTTTTATTATAGAGCCCAATTGTTTTGATACCCTAGCAATCTAAGATGAGTGCGGCCTCACACTAATCTTGATTTTATATTACCAAAATAAAAAAAATTAGATGAAAAGTACAACTAAGAACTTTTTAATGTCCACCACAATGACAATAACAATAACAAATCAAACTTTCATGGTATACAAGGCAACTATCGAACACAGTAATTAATTAAATCTTGCCCAAGTACTTTCGATCAATAGATCATCTTCAGGGGCATTTCGTCAGTTGTGGCTTATCCGACATGAGCAGAATGTTATACATGTAAATTTGGACATAATAATACAATACACAAAGACAAGCAAACACTTTAAAATTTTTAAAAAGGAGAAGCTACATGTTATATAGAAGCCGGAGACATCCGGATGATCTATTGATCGAAAGTACTTGGGCAAGATTTAATTAATTACTGTGTTCGATAGTTGCCTTGTATACCATCAAAGTTTAATTATTCGAACATTCAACCTTATATTGGTTGAATAACAAATCAAACTTATCCGAATTTTTTTAGCTGTTTCTTATAAATTATCCACATAGCATCTAAAAGAGCCATTCCAAGTTCATAATTTTTGCAGATAGGTTATTTTAGATTCAACAAAAGTAAAAATATAAAACAGAAGCTCAGGCTGATGTTAGAGTAACACTTATGTTTTTGAAACAAATAGTTGTGTGTATCTTCTTTTTGCATACGGACTTCCAAAAAATAAAAGATTTCATAAAAAATCACCCGTTTGTACTTTATTATGTACTTTTAATTCTATCCATACATTTTTAGATACTTAACTTGACCTCAATGTACTACTATGTACTATCTTATGTGTAGCTCGACAAGATAAGCAATCTCTATTCCATTATCTGCATTGTGTTTATTTTTCTGTGGTACAATACTAATTTAATTTTCGGTGTTTTTAAACTAATTTCCTTATAACTTTTTAACAGTATAGTCAATGACTGTATATCGTGCGCTTGTTAATAATTTATAAAATTTAAATAACATCTTTTTTTTCAAATTTTAGTGTGTACCAATCCTAGGAAGAGGATTTGAAACAGGAGGCTACAAATGCGAATGTAAACAAGGCTATGAATACCCATTCGAAGATCCCATAACCTATTATGATGGACAATTAGTAGAGGCAGAGTTTACAAACCTAGTAGATGATAACGAAACTCGCTTTAATATGTTTAAATGCAGACTAGCGGGTGCTGGTAGTATAGAAGTAAGCATAACGACTGTTTTAGTGTTATTATTGATTTCCTTGGGTTTATATAGAGTTTAATTAATAAAAATTATTAGTGGGTCATCAAATTGGTGTTCATATCAGCATGCTGAAAGTTAAACATGACATAGTGCATTAAATGTTGAATTAGTCTTACCTAAATTCATGTCAATGCAATCGTCATGTTGTACGACTTTCTCAGCCGCAGCGATGAACCATAGTGTGGTTCATAATACATAGTATCTGATACCTAATTCAACAGTTACCTTGCTGTGTAATCAACTACTTATAACTGCAAACGAAATAATGTATTAAAATTATTTGTAAGTATCGGTGAATGTTGCATGTTCATCAATTTTAAGTTAATTATTTTTACTCAATATTTAAGAGATGCATGTGTTTGGTTTTTGCGAAATAGTTTTTGTAAGATCAACCCGACCATCAGAAATCAATCCCTGTAGAAAGATGTAAGACAAAATTCACAAGTTTTACAAAATATTGATCTGACGTTGTTAGTTTTACATAAAAAATACAAAACAGGCTTCATGTTTTAATATATTTTCATATCATTGATATTTTCCAAAACTCTGAAGTGAGAATTCGGAAGACCGTAAATATCGCTTCCACGGCCACTAATAGCTCCTCTTTCTATGAGAACAACCAGCATCAGCTTCTACAAAATCTCTCACGGTTAATCGAATATTTTCCAAAAGCTTATCCTGCAATGATTGCTGATATTGACGTACTTTCGACGACCTTACGTGTATCGTCTTCAATAATTTTACGACTAGCTTTAAATTCATCACAGTCACATCATTCTACTGTTCTAATTGTAGGTGAAGAGTTTTTATACACTATTGATAATTGTTCGTGAATTTGTTAGTTTTGGTGCTAACAAACAAAGTTAAACAAACATGTTAAACAAAGATAAAGTTTTATATCTGCACTATTCAATTTCTTCCAGTGTAAAAAATATGACACAAAAGTATATTGACAGATTTATATGATAACACGTGTTAACGAACAGTAGTATCATTTGACACATTTTTCGTTTTTTTTTTTTTAATAATAAATTCTATAATTATCAAAAATAGCAAATTATATAAAAATTTTCAAAAACTTTTGAATTTTTAGTGTTTTTCGTGTATTTTTCAAAGATAAAAATTTATTTACAGCTGATATTGCGACCCTTCAGGAAATTTTACATGAAAATCATACGTTTCATTATTTCACTTAAAATACATTATCTCTATAATTTTATATTCAAATGTGACAGACATTCCTAACAATTTACTTGAAGCATTCGGTTTTCGTTAAAATTTTTAATTCAAAGGATTCTGATTTTTGATGATTATAGAGATAATGAATCTGAATTTTTATGTGAGACAATTTTTTGAACCTTTTTTTGCTACCTACCGTATATTTCAATATTTTAAATAAAAAAAATATTAGATTAATATAAATAAAAATGCTTTGAAGAAGATGAATCTGCGTTGCTAAACAAATGTGAAGGAAAATCCAGAAAAACTTGAAAAATCGAAAAAATCTAATGTTTTTAATTTCCAATATAGTTAATAACAGGCGCATTCTAGTCCTATCCCAAAATCTCAAAGTACATTATATCAAACTTCGTGTTCCTAAATTCCCCTAAACTCGTTGTTTTTGTCCCAGGCATTTGAAAATATCATATTTTTCATTTTTTCGGCTTTTATTGAAAAATGTAAGAATTCTGGTTTAACCGTTGCGTTGAGCAGAAAATTTTACATCGAAAATGTGTTTTTCAAATCTTTTCTTATATTTCAAAGAAGAGTTGTGCTGAAGACAAACTTCAAAGTTATTTTAATCCCTAATTACGCTGGAACTTCAGGGCCCTAATTTACCGATCGAGTTAAAAAATTGATTTGTTTACTTGGTGTGGAATTACGCAATGAAAACTTAAGGTACGCGCACACTTAACCGAACCGGTCGGCAACAGAACGCACCGCTACAGCCCGGAATTAAACGCCGTACCGCGCATTTACCGCAAATCACGTCAACTCAGTTAGTGGATTTACATATTTCATGGAAGACGGATCCAAAAATTATTATTGTTTGTTGTGCGAGAAGAGGAACGACGAAATAAACTGCCAAAAAGGAAGCGTAGTAGTGAGTATATGAACTTTATAAAAAGCCAAACAGGGAAAGTACATTTGCTACTTTATTTCCTGATTTAATCGATAATCAAGACAAATTTTATCAACACTTCAAAATAAGTTATGAAAATTGTGAAGAACTCTTATCTATTATCAAAAAAGATCTTACAAAACAAAATACAATGAAAAACTCTATTCTGACAAAAGGACGCTTAGTATTAACTCTTAGGTAAGTATTTAACGTTTTTTCGATTCGTTCCGTTGTGGAAGAGTTCACTAAGTCAGCAGGCAACGCAGCACTAGACACTGACCACGAATACATTACATTCCGAGTTTTTGGCGCAGTTCGATGTAAGCCGATAAATTGACGATCATCCTGGTGCGTTTCGTCACCGGTTTCGTTACCGGCGGGTTCAGTTGTCAAGTGCACGCGTACCTTAAGTCTATGATTTAATTGAAGTGGACATTATATGTTATGGTTTGGTGTGTGCCCCGGTATTATTTGTTATTTTTACTTTTGCTTTACAAGATTTGTTCTTTGTATACTTCGTTTTCCATTCCATAATAATTTAATTTTTATAGTCTTAGGTTCTGATGTAAATTAATATATTAGATTTTTCTGTGGTTGAACTTATAAAACGTATATTTTTGTAAGCAATAAATTAGTTTTCACGGTCAATTTACAATTTTGTATGTTGAAATAAGTAGAAAGTTGGTTAAACAGTCGTTAATATTATTTGCTTTCAGCATTATGAAAATCGAACACTTTGATGACCACGCCGAAAGAGGTTAATCAAACTAACGGGGCCTTTTCACATAATTAGTGCCTTGTAGAAACAAATTATTTTTTAATATACAATTTTAATTGTACCGTCCACATATTACTTTTATAATTTTTGTTGTTTTTGTTGTTAGGCGTTTCTTAAAGAAGCACCTTTTAATTGTGACAAGAGTCAATTACTCGATAATAAAATTAGTACAATTTTTCTATAATTTTCATTGCACGTCAGTATTCACTCAATCAATTTTATGTTGTCATACAGTATTGCCGAATCTTCAAAATAGTCAAGGGTATAAGGAAGTTTACGAATGATAAAAATGTAAGATTATTTCATCTGCTTGAAATGTACGCGTTTAAAAAGTAAGTGGGCTCTATAACGAGGGATAGGTTATGTTTATTTTTAAATTGAGTGTTAATTTTGATTGAATGACTAGTTACGGAATGTAAAATCTAAGGAGTTACTACTGTAGTGAGATCACAAGGATCGGGATATACACTGTGGACTTTCCGGAAAGAAACAAAGCACTCAGCTCGGCGCTGCAAATGTGCTCAATTACACTTAGCTCAGAGTGTAAGTATTATAAAAGGGAAACAAGAACCCTTCGACTTAGAGACGGATGTCTAGCTCCGCACGCTAAAGACTGAGATCAGTATTAGATTAAATGTCGATAGTCCGAGCTCAAAGCGGTGTAAGGCTGCGTATCCGGATCGGCCACTTCGCTAAATCAGTCACTGAGTATGTACCCTGCCTAACACTCGATTATTTTCTATCAGTCAGCACACGACGTTATCGCTGACGTTGTAGCTAATTCTTAAACGTTGGTTACACTATAAGTCATAACTGAAGAAATTTACTCACACTTTCTTTTAATAAACAGTTTTTTGTTGCAACTATTGTTGCTTTGAATACTAAAATCGGAATAACTTTCATAATTGCATTTTTCAGTAATATGCTGAATGTTTGGCGAGAAAAATGAGAACAAACTGGTAGTTTAATGACGACATATTGATGACATGCAGTGAAATAAATAGGAAAAAAAAATAACAAAATAAAATTAAGCAATTTATATTTTAAAACGCATACATATGTGTAAATTTTGTTTTTACATTGTAATTAGGGATGAACCGTATGCTTAACGTACTATAGAGATATTTATAATTTCTGATTTTTATAAATTTTTGCTGGAAATATGTTTAATTATTGTTTTTATTGCCATCAACATATTATTATACAACATAATATCTTTTCATATGTTCAAAATTATTGAATTTTGTATGAAAATTTGCTTAGTTTCTGTGGTTGTGTTGGGTTTTTATTGTATTAATAATTTGTTCTAAAGATATGCCACTCAAGACATTTTGGATGCATGTAATAGTAGGCCTTGAATTATCCAGGGATATTTCTTTGTAGATGAAATACCTGCATCTAGAAGAAATCTATTTGTACCTTTTTTGGTACCCATTTTCCAATGTAATTCATGTCAGTTTTTTGCGTTATTATCTAATCTTTCACATCCTCTTTTCCAAGTCACTTTTTATAATCTCCATTCATCTCTACGTAAGGTATTTGTCTAATTCTACCTGGTTTGTGCCTTGTAGAATATTTTGCGTTGCTCTAAGTTAAACAGCCACCTTGAACCACCAAGAAATAGGCGTGATTATTTCCCTTTCACTATGTTAAGCGGTGTTGCCAGCTTATTGTTGTTTTCCACTAACTTCTATTTTCATTGTGAAGATTATTTGAAATATTTTCAATTCCTTTTAAAATGTTTATCCCTAAATTGGTTTGCCTGCAATAAATACAATATACATTATTTAACTCTAATGTAAAATATATAAATTTTGTTCTTAGCTACAAACAATATTATATGACTTAAGTTAAAATATATGTATTAATAAATATTATTTATTAACTTTGTTATATATGTATTAAAATTGCATTACATAAATTAGAGAATAGATAAATAGAATATATATCTAGGTTTGTTGATACTTAAATTAGCTTCCTCTGGACAAAATTTTTAAAGAAAAATAAATTGTCATGCCTGAAAATTTCGTGTGCATATTTTTACGCCCAGTTTTCAAGGTATTTCTAGTAGCGGCAACACTGTAATTTCTGACAAATGTTTCTATCTTAATGCTATGAAATGAACAATATATCGAGAAACTGACCATCTCCCTACATCATTTCTTTCTTCCTGACAACATTTGATCTTGGCGGTTCAACTAAGGTTTTTTGTATTTATTTCAATCGATCTATTTTTGTTTACTTTTTCTTATACTTACGTTATTTGGTTACACTTTCTTTGGACTTATTTTTTTGGATGTTTTAATGCATCAACCATTTTTCGTTTGATTTACTTATTTTTTCTGTCATTCTGCAGATAGTTAAAATTATTATATAGAGTACATGTATAGATATATAAATAAGATAATATGTTGTATTTTTATTCTAAAGTGTCATTGTAATATATCACAACTTATTCTAAAGGATAATGTTACACTGTACTTTGTACATACACAATATTTTACTAGTAAACAAATTTCTAGCTTTAAAAATGTAGATTATATTGACTAAATTATAAAAAATTCTTTTAAAGCTTTTTATAAAAATAGCCCAAATTATTTATGTTTTCTTTACTAGTATTCGAAATTAACATTACTGTATAAGTTAATTTGCTTGCTGATAGCAAGTTGTGTCACTCTCTAGTGGTCTGATGATTTACTTCCCCAATGAAAAGTTCTTAGTCTTAACTTAGATCTGCTGGGAAATCTTTTCTGTATCTTCTATCTTTTTGTGGTTTGTAGTATTGGTTGGAGTAGGACTAATGGATAAAATAATAATCCGCGATGAAGTTTAACACTTCTTTCTTTGATAATATCCTAACGTCGTAAAATTTCAAGTCTTACCTAATTCTAGGTGATCCTAAACATAGGTAGGCACATCCTGTCATACGCCTTTACTTACGCATCGATATTAATTACCTCAATTCAGAGCTACAGATGCAATTTACATAGGAACCTCTTGAAAAGGATCTCCCGGCAAAAAGCCATACGATATTATTTTTACACCAGTCGTGTATATTCTAGAACGATTGTGATTTTAGGTGACATTATGTCCTTTTTTCTGACTCTTCTCTTCAATGGGAACTCATTAGTTTTTCATGGAGTTGCATACTTATCGTTAATTTTGCTAGTTACACTGTTGTAATATTAATTAAACCTTTGAATACTTTTACAAAACCTCGCAGCTGCTTGTTATGGTGTAATCCATTTCTTTAAAGCGGCGACAGAGAACCGTCAATTTACTAACTCACTATACGTACCACAAATTTGAACGATATGAAAAATGGTTGTATTTGTACAGTGGCTCAATAACAATAGCTCTAATATCATTCATCTTTATCAATCTACATTTATCGCACAAAATTTATAGAAATCAAATTTAAAATGTTAGGACTTTGTACATACATTGCTACAAGAGAATAATAATATTTTTAATGTAAGGTTTGGTAGGAATTTTTACATTTTTTGTATATGTTTACAACTTTTTAAAATATTTTATCTTATTTTATGTTTTTTATAGACATGTAGTTTGTTACTATATATTAACAAATGTACTTCCTGTTAGCAAGTTATATTTTTATTATTACATTGTTTTTAAGCGTTATAGTCAATTTTGGTACTATTGAATAGTAACACTAAAAAATCCCACAAACTAAACGTATAACATTATACGAAATTTAACAAAACTTGTATTAACAAATTTATGTATTACAAAAAGTGGCTAAATCTTAATTTTACGATATATTTTCGTATATGCATTTAGCAGTTTTTAGAAACATCTTCATAGTCGGTATGTCAATCTCTTCTAAGCAATACAAATTTCACCAATTTATCTGAATTTATCATTAAGTAATATGTATTTCGTTCTAATTGATCGAAATTAATTTCTCCGGCAATCAATAAAACTAATTCCACCCGGTTTCAAAGCATATATTGGACGTACCCAATTAGATTTAAATTATGAAGATTATGCGATCCGAGTTAGAATATCATGTTTATTATTATTTAACTTGTTATTATTGTAAATCCTGAAGAAATATTTAACGAATACTTGCAGCATAAAGAAGCACAATTTTTTTCAAGAAAATCTACATTGTTATGAACTTCAAACCCCTAGATGTGATCAATATTGTTCCTTCGATAGTATTATTACCAAATATCCCACCATTAACTATGGACTCGAAAACCTAAGACGAGCTTGGTTGTTACTTAGACAATAATATTACTAAATATCTTACCATAACTGTGAACTAATAGTGTGATTTCATACATATCTTTGTTCTGGGTTCCAGCACATTGTATTTAAGGATATTGATAATGTTGTAATTGTTAATCACTTGAAGCACTTGAAAATGTTGGACTCACTTGACGGTCTTCAAGGCAAGACAAACTTACCTTGAAAATTTTGGTGATTCCAAAACTTGGAAATCACCAAATACCAAATATCTTGTCCTTAACTATAAACTATAAAGATTATTGAACATTGATAAAACTATTTTGCCTTGGGGTTTTTACACAATTAATATTATATCATGTGGTATCACTGCCAATTGGCTTATCAATTTCATTAAAGCAACAACTCCATTTCTTTTCGAGTCAAATGTCTCAGGACACATACAATATATCTATTGTCATAATTCTAATCAAATTTAAGTAAAAAATCGAATATTTTTCTTTTAATAATTTTTTGTAAGTTATTTAGAATATGCTTTGATTTTTCCCTGCTAGCACGTATTGTTTTCATCCAGTTCAGTTTACTTTAAATTTAGCAATATATTCTAAAATATATTTCTAAAACATTGGCCATTTTCTAACATAAAGGATAAAAAATTCGAATATAAATGAAAATACTCATTGTATATTACGATCTCGTGCAATATTTTATTTAATGTTTAAATGATATAAATAATGGTTCATAAATTACCTAAATTGACTGTAATACTATTAAATTCAATAAACGGAATTGACAGGACAAACTCTCTACTTATGGTTAAAATTAATGTACAATTAAAGAATCTCATTTTATGGTTTTAAATAGAAATAATGTTGACTTGTATAAAACGTTTCCGTCCATGAAGGCTTTAGTGAAATCCTAAATTATTTTTATTTAACTGTGACAGAACGTCACAGTGCTTGATAAAGCAGCTTTTATAGTAGTTAATGCATTGTATAGGTATTTCCCAAATTTAAGGATTTCACTGAATATTAAGATTTTATTATACAGCTGTGAAAATATATTTGCAATAAAACTTGTTTAATGTATCGTGATTTTTATTTTCATACATACCTATTTATCCAAATGCATAATAATATGCACCCTTTAACCCTCCGGTTAAGGTATGGACCAACTACATAAAAGAGCTCTTCCTGGATACGAGGCCCCCACCGAGAACACCACAAAGTATACGAATACTGGTCCTATTATTTTAAAAGCAGAAGTAGAAAAAGCCATCAAACAAAGCAAAAATGGGAAATCTCCAGGTCCTGACCAAATACCATCAGACTGACTCGAAACTTCTAGACGACGACAATGTCTCGGAACTAACAAAACATTTATAACCACATATACGAAACTGGAACACTGTCACAAATATGGCTGGAGTCTACATTTATCCCACTTCCAAAAAAACCTAATACATTATCATGTAAAGACTTAAGACTAATTAGTCTCATGAGTCACTCTCTCAAGCTACTTCTTAGGATAATTCATAATAGAATCAGGCAGAAATGGGAAATAAACAATTCGGATTCATAGATGAATTGGAAACAAGGGAAGCTTTGTTCTCAATGCTAACACTACTTCAACGATCACAGGAAGTACATAAACCAATTATTGTCTGTTTTATAGATTTTGAGGCGTTTGATAGGGTTCAACATGGTAGGCTGTTTGAATATCTAGAAACGATTGGTATAGATGATAAAGATCTGAGACTTTTACAACATCTATATTGGTATCAACAAGCTTCTATTCTGGTAGACGGTAAAGAAACAGACAAAATTTGTATTAAAAGAGGTGTTAGACAGGGTTGTGTGTCGTCCCCAACTTTGTTTTACGTTTACTCAGAAATAATTTTCAACGAAGCCTTAGAAGGGCAATGTGGAGTTCGAATCATCAGATATGCAGATGACAACGCAATCATGACTGAAAGTATCGAAAATCTTCAATTCCTTATAGAAATTATATAGAATATAGGTTTTTGCACAATTAATATTAGGGTATCACTGCACTATCACTGCCCTTATCAATTTCATTCAAGCAACAACTGTTACCATTTCTTTTCAAGTCAAATGTCTTAGGGCACATACAATATATCTATTGTCATAAAATTCTAATCGAATTTAAGTAAAAAATCGAATATTTTCCTTTTAATCATTTTTTGGTAAGTATTTAGAATATGCTGCTTTGATTTCTCCCTACTGGCACGTATTGTTTTCATCCAGTTTAGTTTACTTTTAATTTAGCAATATATTTCTAAAACATTCACCATTTTCTAACATAAAGGATCAAAAATTCGATTATAAAATTGAAAATACTCACTGTATATTACGATCTCGTGCAATATTTGTTTAAATGATATAAAGAATAGTCATAAATTACCTAAATTGACTGTAATACTATTAAATTCAATAAACGGAATTGACAGGACAAACTCTTTACTTATGGTTAAAATTAATGTACAATTAAATAATCTCATTTTATGGTTTTAAATAGAAATAATGTTGACTTGTATAAAACGTTTACGTCCATGAAGACTGTAGTGAAATCCTAAATTATTTTTATTTAACTGTGACAGAACGTCAAAACCACTCTCTTAATTTTCTCATACAGGACATTCTTCTACGGCCTGGATTTCTGCGTCTTTGGATTTTTCCTTGCATTATATTTTGTAGGAATGTGTACTTTTGTTCTCTCATCAGGTGGCCTAAGTATTCAAGTTTTTTCTTTTTTATATTCATAATAACTTCTGGATCGTTATTTATTCTGCGTATTACCTCTTCATTTGTAATTTTATCCACCCAACTTATTTTTAGTATACTGCGGTAGCACCACATCTCAAAGCTTTCAAGATTTTTAATATTCCTCTGTTTAAGAGTCCATGCCTCAACACCGTAAAGCAAAGTACTGAATACATAGCATTTTAACATTCTAGTTCGTAGTTGAATAGGGGAAATGTGCCTATGATGGTCCCCTTAAGAAAATAGCTTCATAATAATTTTAATTATTTACTTAGCAGACTTTAAATATGACCACATAACGTCTCGTTATTTGTACAATATGGCAAATGTTTCAAATTTTGCAGAAAAAGTGATGTTAAAAATTTATTCATAATTTACTAAAATCCTGTTAAGGGTCCATCATGGGCATATATGCGCTCATGATGGACCCTTTGGTACGCCCATGATGGACTCGTTGCATTTTGTGTAAAATAATTAAATACCAAATTATTTTATTAGATCAAAAGACATTACAAAAATTACACATGGTATTTTTAAGAATAAAAAAATTACGCGCACAATTCACACACACATTGTTTATGTCGAGGATTTACATCTGCACATTCAGTGTGATACCAATTCTTACACACTTGACAACGAATCCATTTTTCATCGGATCGTGAATGCGAAAATAGTTCGTTACAGTAGATGCAAGCTGCATCGTCCGAGTCGCCTTCTACAAAAGAGCATTCACAATCGTCTTCAGAACCACTTGTAGTTGAAACATGAACTTGCCTTTTTACTTTTCTGGCGTCTTGTTTCCTTTTTTTGCTTCTTTGTCTGCAATTTTTTGTTTTATATCTTCAATTTCTGGCGTTGAATTTAAATATCCTGTTTTACCCCGTTTTCTACCCTTTTTTACTTGAGATACTCCAGCTAAAGGAGGAGGACAAATATCTTCTACCGAGATGTTTAGAACTGACGATGATGTTGATTTCTGATCAGTGGGGCTTTTTGATAAACTTTCAATCGAAGAAACATTTTGGCTCCAATGTTCCGGTGGTGACTTCTAGTCAGAACATTCTGGCAGTGGGTTTTGTTCAGAATTTTCTTTATCTGTTGTTATAGACGGCAAAAATTGCCAATCCTCGAAGACATCTGGATTGAATGGTTGTATTCCTGTCTTATTAAATGCATTGATTGCATTTGATGGTAAAGCACTTTTTAAATACGCTCTATTAAAGAGACTGGCTACTTTAAATTGGGTCACCGTTTTACCTGGATTCTGTCGCAGCCATAATTGAATTTCTTGGCCGTAGTAAATTTGAAGTGGTCTAAAAAATCTTACGTCCAAGGGTTGAACGTGATGAGAACAGTGAGCAGGAAAACAAAACATAATAATACCGTTTTCCTTTGCAAACTGGAGAGCTTCAAAACTTTTGTGACTACCATGGCCATCGAGTAACAACAAAACTTTGTTGATTTTAGAAGCCTTGTATACCTTAAAAAATGTTGCAGCCACAAATAGAAAATATTGGAAGTCATCCATCCTTTTTCTTGAGCGAAGGCTATATTTCCAGTAGGTGCATCGATCATAAGTTCATCTTTCTTTCTCTGTCGAGGAAAAATCAAAGCAGGAGGAACATATGTTCCAATTGCATTCATTGCACATACGACCGTAACATGTAGACCGCGCTCTGCACTACTTAAAGCACCAACTTGTTTGCGACCTTTACTAGCATAAATTTACTGTGATTTCTTTTGCACAGTTGTCAAACCGGACTCGTCCATATTATAAATGTTTTCCGGTGGAAAGTGAAACTCGTCTAATATATTTGCTAATGCAGTAAAATAGGCACATATATTTGGTTTATTAAAAGCTTGAGCCCTTGCCAACGAAGTATTTTCTGGAGTGCGTAATGATATTCGAGGATTTCGCTTTAAAAAGCCTCTGACCCATTTCCAGCCTGCCATCCTGGTTTCCTTATTAAAATTGTGGCTAATATTGTTTCTTTCGGCTACTTCGTATACAAGCTTTCGCAAATATTTACTAGTCAGGCCAAAAAAACGAGTTTCCATAGTAATAATATGGTCAGCAACTTCCTGTTCAATAGTAGTGGAGAATATTGGTCTTCGTCCACCCAAATCACCTTTGATACTTCCTTGATGCTTAATAAAGCGCCTTTTCAAAGTCGTTTTTGGAACGTTAAATGTTTTTGCTGCCAGCTTAAACCCCATAGTTTTTTCTTGTATGCTTTTTAAAGCTTGTTGCATATTACTCTCGTTCCACTGTTGCCTTTTTTGTAGAGCCATCCCTGTAAAACATATTATGTTAATCATTAAGTAACAAAAACTGAAGGTGTGTCCAATTTTATTTTCTTTTTCCTATGACCCCTAGTCTGTCATAGGTAACGACACAGGGGTCCATCATAGGCAAATAGACAAGGCAGCAAATTTAATTCTGTTACTTTTGTTTTGACCATTTTAACCTAAAACAAAGTATAGTATTTGACAAAGAAAGTGTAGTCATTTTATACAAAACAAAAGCAACACTTAGCTTAACGTATGCAAAACATTCGAGAAAAATGTTTTTAAGCAAGGATTACAAATTAGACAAAAACAAACTTCAATCAAACCTCAAACCTCAAGATTATTTTAAACTATGTAATTAGTTAAGTGTGAGACATGTTACAGTTATAAAAAAATGTGTAGAACATGAATACAAATCTATATAGTGTATGTACGCATTCTCTTTATGAAATACCTACTTTATTTTATTTATTCTGAATTTTTCTGTATACGCCAGTAATCCGGCACCCTCACTCTATCTTAAACTCGACAAGATAAATGTTTTGACAAAAATCCACAAACCGGTCCTGATTAGTTACCGACAAATCGTGTTTTAAAATTTCAAAGTATAATAATTAATTAAGAGCCAAAGAGGTTTAAGCTATAACGAATATATTTTTTTATAACGAATGTATTGTTTGAAATGACGTTCACTAACAATCTTGATTCAAATATACATTTTACTCAAGACCTCAGCAGCTATTCTCCGGCATTCGGTGAAAACTATTTGTTGCAGTTGTACATTTTCGAATAAAAATCGAAATCATTGGGGTAAAATCGAAGGGTTTGAAACCTAGAGATCTAGCTGGTCATTATATTGCATCTCTCCGACCAATCCATCGTGCAGGAAAACACTCCTTCAAATACTTTCGAACCTGTAGAGCATAAGGAGGTCATTATACATGAGGAGCATTATACATTATTGCTGAAATATTATCTAATCCTCTACCAGCTTATAGTCGTTTTCTCAAATTTTTCCATTCTGATAGGGTCAATGGTAAAAATTCCAGGTAAGTCCAGGCCCAGGCACATAACTTATATTAAACAGTCATATAAAAACAGTACATTGCCTTAAAACAAAATATTATAGTGTATGGTTAATAGCATAATTAGTAGAAAAGGAAATTAATACCCTTGATATTTTTTATTCCTCTCATTCAGCTGCCAATGTCATTGTCAAAAAATATATGTAGAAAAGTAAGGTTAAAGATTTTATTTATTTTTAATTAACCTAAAAATATTTATTTTTAACTTTGTTTTTAACAAATACAAATATGTTAAAAGTTATTTTACTTTTAATTTATGTGCATTTTTCACTATGTTGGAATTTTGACGTTCGCTGTTTATATGTTGATTGTGATGAGTCTAACACAAATACAAAAAAATTTAATATTGGTGAAAAATTACAAACTTATAATCCTTATTGCCTAGTTTTTGATTGTAAAAAAGGAAATATCAACTCCGAAGACGAGAAAAATGATCATACGCCAAGTATAGAACAGGAACACGATTCCGAAATTATTAATAGATTAAAGAAGTATAATCCCTATTGTTTAGTTTTTGATTGCAAAGAAGACAAATTGAACACTGAAAATGTTGACCCAAATACGAAATCAGTACCAGATACATTGAGTAATCTGGACAAGGGTCTTTACTGTTCATTATTTGATTGTGAGGAAGTAAACAGAGACCCTGAAAGTAAAGAAGTTCAATCTAAATCCAAATGGAATCCGTATTGTTGGTTTAATAATTGTTATCAATCTAACAAAGATTCGGAAACGGAACAAGCGAAATTCTGGCACTATGATTACTGGTTCAAAAAAGACAAAGAAGGTGATTCAAAATCATGGGGAGACAGATTTTACTGCAGTTTTAAAGACTGTTCTAAAGAAATAGATGATAGTCAAAACATTGAAAGTAGATTTACCATAAGTGGAATATATAACTCTGCAAAAGATTATTTAAATGCAGCAAAACCCCAAGATATTGTTGCTGATAATGTATTTTCATCAGAAATTAGTCCATATTGTTGGTTCACTGAATGTTGCAATAGTAATACAATCCCAGGTGATATACAAAGTAAGTACATAGTAGTATAAACGTTATTTAAATACATTGGCAAAAATGCAGTTGAGCACTCTTATACACTGAACATTTTGAAGGTGTAAAAATACCTAGAACAATTCTGTAATTTTACAGTAAAATTAACTGGAAGTCACAATACAGTGATTCAAATTGAGTTTAATAAAAACAATTTGTAAAAGGATTCAAAATTTGCCATTGTATTTATGTTGCTATTATTTATATAGGTTTGAGTTATGATTTGACACCATTTATATTAGTATACTGATGCAACTACTCCTCTAATTAGCAAAATGTGTTGATTTTCTTCTCTGACTATCAGTTCTATGCATAGCCATGGATTTGAATTATTATTTGATTCAAATTGGTATATTCATGCAAACCCTTCCAATTTTTCTGAATGAAGTAATTTCATTATATAGTAGTACATTTTCTATTTATTTACCTTTACTCTTTCAACTATGTGATATTAATAACCACAAAATACATTCCTGAATAACAAGAGTTTCTTTTATTTGATGAACCATACATCGATCACCATCTTTTGAAGCTTTATATTATTGAGATCTTCTATCTCAGTATTTCAGTACTTGTAGAGAAAATAGACATGTTTATGTCTAAACTTATGTTAAAATTTATATTCTTTTCAATGTTAAGTAGTTAAGGATGAATTAAAAGGCATTATTATTTGATTTAACCATCATTTTGTTTGGTTAGGATTGGGTTCGACCAAATGTCGAATTGTTGTTCATATAATGATGTCATTCATATAGTGATCCTGACAGCTCTTATAAAAAGATAGAAAAGATTTTTTAACTTCTTGGATCGTTGGGGCAATAGTACTGAAACTAGTTGGAGAAAAAATTCAGATTCTGGCTTTAGTCTTGGGTTTATATTGTAAGTTACAACAACAAATAAGAGATTATACAATATATACACACCTTGACTAAAACTTTTAGGTCACACAAGCACCCCTAATATGACTGAATGACCACTTATGTATGGCTTTATGTATTCTCCGGAGCAGGGCTCAGTTAAATTAGAAATTGAAAAGTTTTTTGATGTCAGTGCCAGGACTTGAACCATCGAGCAAAAATATAAAAGAGGGAATGTAAAGGTAGTGGGGACAAAAATATTGTGAGACAGGAAGTGCTATCTTGAGAGGCCACTTTAAACAAGGAAAGACAGTCTCTTTCCTTGTTTAAGAAGTCAAATTTAGTTTGGTTATGTTATTGTTTGTCCCAACTGTCACATGAAATTTTATTTATATTGAAGTTTTTTACCAATTATGTCACTTTTTAGACTATTATCATTAATATTTAATTAAAACTTTCTTGTCTGAAAAATATTTTACAGGTATTGTTAACAAGTGTTGGAAAATTTAAATTTAGCGCCTTTGCATTTCCGGATATGTCCGCCATCAGAGGCCACTTTTTTGGTCTCCTTTTCATAACGATTAGATTCCCTCTTTTATCTTTTTGCTCGATGACTCGAACCCAGAGCCTCCAGCTTGTTAAGCCAGTAACATAGCTGTTACTGGCTACAGTACTGCCACCCACTAAATAGACGAACAACTATTTTTAGTAAAAAGTATGAAATAGAAGTTGGTGCTGTTAAATCTTATTTTGTAACTCTACAAGCACAAGTTAATTATGACTTTATGTACAGAGCCATGTTGAACCTTCAAATAAAAGTGCTTTTTTTGAGGTGATCTCTTCACCAGTTCACAAGTCATATTATCATTTTCTGTTTTCTGACTTTTAGACATGATGTTCTCAAGGGAATATAATCAGGTGGTTTCCCATTATCTGCCTGATCCTTATTCTATTGTACAAATACTTGGTTCCTCTGTCTTGTGTCAATTTCTCAACCCCAGGGTAAAAGAGTGTCAGATCACTTACCAACTCATCCCCGAAACGTTGGTAGTAAGTGTGAGATTTATACTGGCAATTACTTGGTCCCTATCTGTGTTAGCCATCCAATTGTAGGTTGCAGTCATCTACCATATTTATAGGAGGTAGCAATTTGGGTTTTTACTTCACCAAGATTAAAACATTTCAGCAATTCCTAATCTCTAGAGAGCTTTAAAAGACAAAATATTTGTATGGGTAGTCTTTTTTTTTAAATACTATTTCTTCATATTTTTACGCCTATCAGGAAATAAAACTAGCAAGTTAGCAAATTAATCTTAAATTTTTGAATATTGATATATATTTGACTCCTTTGAATAGTGTATGAATTACCAATCTGTGATTATATTTTTTTATGTTTATTTTTAGAATTATCATCTTTATTAAAAACAAAATTATATGGTCAACCCTTAGCATCTACAGTTATAGATGCTATAAGTCCTCATTGGGACAGTAACCATCCTTCAAGAAAAGCACTGGTCCTAAGCTTGCATGGTCCTATTGGAACAGGGAAAAATTATATCAGCGAGATGGTTGCTCAGAGCTTATTTAAACTAGGAGTTCAAAGTAAATATGTTCACTATTTTTCAGGAAGGCTTCATTTTAACCAAGGGGGAAATTCTGATGAATACAAAGTATGTGATACAAGCTTTAAATATTGGTGGGTGATATTATTATGTAGAATTCCTTCACACCTTCTAATATACCCAAAGTGATATTTAACTAGTTTGCTAGCATTTTTAAATTTGCAAATTGACTTAGAGAGAGATTTTTGTATCAAACTTTACATACCATAAAAAGAACCAAAATGGAGTTAGAGGCATGGTCATGTAAAATGTTGAAGCAAAACTTTTATACTTTTATATCTTACAAACAGAAATGTTCATTACAAATTGATACCTTTTTATATCATTATAAAAAGACTATTAAATACTAATTTCTCTCGATGAGCTGGTAAAAACATTTGTGTTAAAGATAGTCTCAATTAGAAAGGCAATGTAAAAAGAAAATTTGCTTTGGACATAATTGAGAGAAAATTTTTAAGGGATGTACCCCTTAAAAAAAATACTAACTACTAAAAAAAATACTAAAATTAATTATTATTGACTTTTTTTGTTTCCCATTAGCCACTTTAAAAAAGAAGTTAAAACTTTTTTTTTGAAAAAATAAAGATATTTCTTTTTCAGCAAAATTTGTACAGCTGGTTAAAAGGCAACGTAACTTCCTGCAGTAAACAATTGTTTATATTTCATGATGCAGACAACATGCCTGAACAGTTATTAAATTCCATCTTGCCTATGTTGGATTACCGAGAAAAAGTTGATGGAGCTGATTACAGAAACGCTATTTTTATGTTTTTGTCCAATAGTGGATCACAATTGATTATAGATAAATTAAATGATCTTTACAATCAAAATAAAACTCGCGCAGATGTAGAACTAGAAGATTTTGAAAAAGTAATTATCAAAGATATTTTTAATCATCAAGGTAAGGGTAGATAATTTTTATTATAAGATTGTATGCTTTTTTTTCTTTCTTTTGCACTAAATTCTTTAATGCGTTCAAATTCTTTATGTGTTCTAATTGAATATTGCCGTTGTGCTATCAGCTAGAAGACCATATATTGTTTTTAATATTTTGCCTCCATTCGGTATAACAGAACAGCGAATATCCCCCATAAAGTGCGTGGTGCCTCATAGTGGCGGGATACAAGCAAAAATGTATTGGTTATCTAAAAGAAAGTTTGACTTTCCTTAGGCCAACTATCTGCCTCTTATTTATACAGAGTTGTCCTTAAGTAATACAAAAAGAAGCAGTAGATTCTACACAATAAAATCTTATGATTTCAGCTAACTTGCTTTAATAAAATGTTGATACATTTGAAATTTAAAATTTTATATTAATACAAATAAAACTCTGCTGCTGCCAAATCTAAAAATTGATAATGAAGAAAAGTTTTGAAAGTCCCCACGAAATCGCAAAAACAGCATAAAAGCAATACAAAACTTACTACCGAAGAAATAGAGAGATGCATACGACAGATAATAACGACAAATTACTAAACTGGGTGACAGAAAACTGTGTAGTCATTATTAATTAGACTGTGCTGCTTGGAAACTTTCTCGCTGAAACCTTTACTTAGAGTTTCTTATAGTCCAAATATTCAATGTTAAAAAGACTTTAATGGATAATAAGACGATTAACATCGCTAATTACAAGTTAAGCGAATATTTGAAGCAAGGGTCAAAAGAATACCAGCTAAAAAAGTTTGAAGTTCTGTCTAGAGAAGATGTTTTAAAATTTACCCTTGAATCACCGAATGAACCGTTTTTAATGAACAAAGTTGCATTAATATTTGATATATTTGGTGGATGTCGACGGCAAGAACTGGTGAATATGCTAATTACTCACGTAGAAGATAGAAAATCAGTTTTTGTGCTAAACGTACCAGAGACAAAAACCAATAAAAGGCGTGTTTTTACCATTATTGACGAAGACAAAATAAATAGTTTCAGTAGATCATCTTATTTACGACCATGTGGTTGTTCAAAAAAGATCTTTTCTTGCCTGTAGACGAGGTTACTGTACTCTACAAGCAGATTTCGAAAAATCTCCTTGATCGTTGCGAAATATCTGGGTTTGAGCGATCTTGACAAATATATAGGTCACTGTCTGCGTCGAACATCGGCAACTCTTCTGGCAAACGCTGAATCAACATTTTCTGCTGGCAATCTATCTATCACCTGATCTTTCCAGAATTACCAGTTTTATGTGAATTCAACTAAATAATGTTATGTAGTTATAATAATTTAATTCCATATTTTATAACTAATAATAAATGTTATTAAGAAATTATCCGATTTTTTTGTCTTTATGCCTGTGCGGGTTATAACATAAAGTACACTATTATGTAGTTGGTAACTAAACCATAAACCAAAAATAACACAATAATGAACGAGAATGACATAAAAAATATTACCGTTTTAAAAAAATTATTACTGATGCATTAAATGTGTCTATTCTATAATGTATACATTTTAGTAATTATTTTCCATGCTATTTAAGGTGGATTTTACCATTCTGATACAATAAGCCACAATCTAATTGATCATTATATACCACTCTTACCAATGGAAAGAACACACGTTGCAGAATGTATTATTGATCAATTTAAAGAGAGAAACGTAGATTCTCCTACTGAAGAACATGTCACGTAAGTACCAAATCTATTACTTTTTAATATACACAGCAATTTATACATCCTTATATATTTTTATTTTTTTTGCAAACACCCCCTTTACCTTTTTATTTGTTCTGAATAGTAATTGAGTCTAGTTGGCTCTCACTCCCTCGAATGGGAAAATTCACTCATCGCTTATACCTATGGTATCAAAATATTGGAGCTTGTTTGTTTACTTTTCACTCTCTATTATCTCCTTATTTATATGTCAAGATCTATATACTTGGCGGTATCCTAGTTGTATTTAACAAACAGATTATTATTGTTGTTAGTGTCTCCACATCAGTAAGCGTTGCTTTTCTACTTACAGCTAGTTTCAAATGAAGTGGCTAGCAGTTCCACGAAATGTTTTATCGCATAGACAGTAGAAATGGCTATGTTTAAACAATTTGAGGAGAATATTTTAAATGTGCTTTTACAAAGCAAAATCTTTAAGACCGTAATTATATACTCATTAAAGACATAAAAAGAACTGATAATATTTATTTTAAAAAATGTCTAACCACTGGATTTGAAACTAGTTTGTTATTCATTATGTTTTCAAGTCTGGTAAAGAAAAAAGCGAATACGCGTATTAGAAACTATTTTATAGAATGGAGACGGATAAATGTAGTGATAGTAAAGAGATCAGATTGACACCGGAATCCAAAGGAATTCAGTAGTTTACAAAGTGTTTGTTTAAAAATATATAAACACTGTTTCCTGAAGATAATCGAACCAATATTAAACAACATGTGAGCGAAGCTACTGGAGTACCTATACGCACAGTAGAAAAAATAATTCAACATGCGAATATGTTAACAAACACAGATTCAAATGTTTTACAAGGATTTGCAGCTGCAACATCTGCTAAACAAAAAGCAATTGCGACAGACTTGTCGGACTACGATAAACACTTCATTAGAAATGCAATTTACCATTTCCACGAGACTGAAGGTTATCATGTATTATTGAGCCCTTTGCAGAAGAAGCTTGGAAAGCTTTTTCTAGTCATAATTGCCCTTAGATTTTGATTGTGCTGTACCACGATATGCCTATACTATCTAGCAGACTGTTGTATTGCGTTTCGCTACGCCGTATTTTCGAGTTCCCATATAATTACTTTCGTCTGTGTTTAATCTAAGCCTTTGTCGTCTTTACTCTAGTTCTAAGTTGTCTGGCTCTAGGGTATAAATAATACACAGGCGCCATGATTTGAGGCATATCAGTTTTGGTGTGCAATGGCAGCAGATGTTAAGTAACAGTTTTTTGTTTAGAACTCGCGTTAGCGGTAAGTTCTGTTAATTTTGTTTCTTCATGTTTGATCAGGAAAATATAGAAATAAGTTAATTTTCTAGAGATATCGTCGGGCCGCATTCAGGAGTTGACCTCATTATCACGTCATCACCTTACCTGTTCCATTGTCTGATTTGGATCGACCAGATAAGATTAGTTTGTTTGTCTATATATTTTTTAGAAGCTTGCTTCAAGACACATGGCGTCTAAGGCTTAACGAGCTTGAGATCATTAAACTGGTAATTTCGAGTTAAGTGTGAAAAGTCATTTTACAACTAAACTTACATTTATTTCGTTTATTATGAAGTTACATATAATCATAAAGTGCATTTATTTCTTGAGTATATTACGTGTATAATTTTCGAACCTAAATGTCTACTACCTGAAAATTCACTTATTCTAAATTCCTACGGTATTAAATCTGGAGGACTTTTTCCATGTTATCGAGACCTAGGTGACCTGGTATGCTGAAGTATCTCTCAGAAACTTTAGTACGCACTTAGATCTCGCGAACAGTACCGTTTTCTCATGATCTTATGGAGCTTTTCACATCTTGCATTCAGCGTTTCCTGTGGACGTTGCTGATCAACATCGCTATTTGTATTGTTCTGAAGCTATTTTCTTGTGGCATTGTAAATTAATTACTATTTAACTGAGAATAAGCCACAATTAAAGATAAAAATACGTTTATTGACGTTTCAATTTCCATTTTGGAAATCGTTCTCAAAATACAAACGTCAATAAACGTATTTTTATCTTTAATTGTGGCTTAATGCCAGTTAAATAGTAATTAATCGCTATTTGTAATTTCGAAACTGCTGCTCGGATTAATTCGACCAATGTCATTCCGAACAAATACAATATGATAATATCAGTAGAAAAAAATCAAATGTGTGACAACATCTAAATACCCACTACGGTGTAAAATCGAAATTGATGGGAAAATAATAAAGCAGGAAGCAAGGTTTATATATCTGGGAATAGATATAACTAGTTATGGAGATGTTGAAGAAGAAGTACGACAACAAAGCTTAAAAGCAAGTAAAGCGGCGGGATCTCTTAATGATACAATCTGGAAGAACAAACACCTAAGGCAAGACACAAAAACAAGAATCTATAAAAGCAGCAATTAGACCAATATTAACATACACGGCGGTGACAAGACCTGACACATCTAAAACGAGACGACTACTAGAAACAACAGAGATGAAAATACTCCGACGAATATCAGGGAAAAGTCTGTTGGATAGGGAGAGAAGCGAAAACATAAGAAGAGCATGCAATATAGAAGACATAAATGGATGGGTCACTAAACGAAAACAAGAGTGGAACGAACACATCAGTTGAATGGCAGACAATAGAATAGTACGAATAGCACGAGATAAGTCACCAAATGGACGAAGAAGTATTGGCAAACCAAGAAAAATATGGTGCGACAATTTAAACAATTTAGGAGGCTAATATTGAAGAAGAAACAGGCTTTAAAGCCTACATACAAGAAGGGAGAAGAAAAAGTCATCCCGAACCATTCCACGCTATCTTCGTCCAACTATCTTTTCTTGCATTATAGGATGTACGAACTCATATCTTGTGCCTCTACGGACGTAGCCAAGAAACTCAAGTTTTCACTAATACCCAGCCATTTGATATTTGATCATTCATTATTATTATTATTATTCAGATTTAATCCATGCTGATTTCACTCGTCTAATGAAAAAAATTCACTCATTCCTAATACATACGGTATCAAAAGAATTGAGCACTTTCGTGTTATTGAGACCTAGGTGACTTGATATGCTGGAGTATTTCCCAAAAATTTTCGTACACATCTCACGTCTAGAGTAGTATAGCATTCTGCATTGTCTTATAGAGATGTTCATTTAGACCCAGTTTTTTATGTTTCTAGAAGGTATTTCGGTACGACTCCAGTAGTAGAGAGAATATGTCCAGATTTTAGCCATGGGGCTTCCACTTCCTTTAAGGAGAAAATTCACTTATCAGAGATACCTACGATATCAAAATGAGCTCTGGTGAGGCTCTTTCAGTAGTAGAGATACTGTTAGGTATCGTCTGAGTACCTTTACTTCTCCATTGTCTTCGTATTTGAATTTCCAGATCTCTGTACTTGGCGATCTTTTCGGTGTATTTAACACGCAGATTATTGTTTTTAGGTATCGCCACATAAGTTAGTGTTTTTGTCTAGTTCGTTAATTAATTAGTATAAGACCAGTCTATTATGTGCTACTGATTGGCCTGTGTACACAGTGCGATCCCAGTATAATTTATCGAGCATACTCTCAGAAACGTATGTGATAATATGTACGTACGATAATATGTGATACGGTTGGTTTGGGGAAGCCCAGTTTATTAGGTATCCCTTGTTGAAGGATCTCTCCTACTGAAACATTCGGTTCCTTATATTCAGTTGCAGCAAATGCCTGGCAACCCAGTTGCAATATTGGATAGTTTCTTGGGCTTGACATCCATATTGGTATTTGTCGTTTTGGACCTGAAGTCTTTAACGATATATTTCAGGTAATTTTTGTTTGGTATAACCTCATCTTGAATAGTGAGTACGGAACTTTCTATTTCAAGGTTCAACATTAGTAAATTAAACAAATTTTTTTTTTTATTTAATTTACGAATGTTTGTATTTTGAGATCGATTTCCGAAGTGGAAATTGAAAAGTCAATAAACTTACATTAACCTTTAATCGTGGCCTATTCACATTTCAATAGTAATACTTTAAAATGTCACGAGAAAATAGCGTCAGAACAATTTCAAGGAGCATATTTCATTACTTCAACCAATAGTTTGACTCAGGCATAGTCTTAGCTGACTTCATTGGAATGTCACCCATGCACATAGGGGTTTAGTGCCTAAAAACAAATTTTTACGATTAATCTGAACGAAACAACTGTTTTATCCTTACTATTGTTAGACTTTAAAATACTTTATTCAAACACTAATCACATTACAATACTTGTTTATTTGTTGTTACAATTAATTACATGTAATTACAATTATAATTGTTGTTGGTTACGCGCCTGAATAGTTCAATTGAACTGCATTCAAACCATTCACGAAGATTGTGTAACCACGAGATTTTACGTCTTCCTACGCTTCTTCTGCCTTTGATTTTACCCTGCATTATATTTCTTAGTAGTTCGTATATTTCACCTCTCAGGATGTGCCCCAAATATTCTAATTTTTTTAGACTGAAGTTGTATTGATAAGATCCTATCAGAATAAGGAGTGAAACTTCTCACAGAGTAATTGACCTTTTTTGCAACTAAGATAGAAACACTATAGCGATGATTGACCTCGTTGTTACCTCAATAATACATTATTAACAGTTATTACAATAATACAGTTATTCCTCCCCTGCCGGATTTTAGATTCCGTGCTCCATAATCAGTAAGTTTCTTTACTCTACTTGTCATTTGCCATTCATGACTTAACTAGGGGTACATTAAGAGTCTTTAATGCAGTGGTTCCCCGTTGCCTTCTGCATCCGTACGCCGTTGACCTATTTTTCGATGCATCCGCCTTTAGGACCAGTTTCCCAACCCTTGGACAAAAGAGTGCCCTTCCACTTATTATCTCATCCTCCCGCAGCCGTTGGTCATAAGTGGGGGATTGCTTATACCGGCAATCATTCAGTGAATTACCTGTTGGTCCACGGGAGGTATTTTATTTTCCTTCTACCCACCGGTAAACCAGGTCGGGCATTCCCCTATCCGCCACCTGGGGCGCGCTCTCTATAGGTTACAGGTTCTTCCGAGAGGAGGAACTCCTCTCATTGTAACTTTTACGCAATGGCATCTATTAACTTCAAAAACTCAATAAGTACTGTTCTTAAACTGTTAATTTTCTTTGTTTATATACATTTTCTGACATTCCAGACATTACTGAACATTCCGGGATTTTTCGATGATTTCTCGAACATTCTAGAATTTTAACACCCCTTCTTTTTTGTCAAGGGACTTTTTCTATATGGAATAGATCTCACGAAACTGTCGTAACACTATGAACTCTGATTATTCATTATTATTATTATTATTATTTATTTTTGCTGTACTATATTTTATTGACCATAAGGATATTTATTATTAAATAATATTATTTTATTGTGTTTACAATTTCCGTTATTAAAGTTATTTATATATTTTATTTAAGTATATATTTTCTTTTAGGTCTATTTTGAATTCAATGTCCTGGGTCCAAACAGAACATTTTGAATATTCTTTAACCGGTTGCAAGGCTATTGGATCCAAGGTCCGTAACTTGTGGGAAAAATACTATAGACCAAAACAACAAGAAAAGGCTGATCTTTGAACCTAGTCAACCTAGTTTTAAGTTTAAATATCTAGTACATCAAGCTAAGGGCAGCTTATAATATAATATTCCCAAAGAATATTTTTATATACCATTTGTTAGAGTATCTGTTGCAGCGGTTAGGTTAACTTCTAAAAAAACATCTAGTACAATTTGTCGCTGATGTTTTGTTTGGCATGAGGATGGAGTGGAAACTGTTGATTCCGAAAATAGTCGCATAATAAACATATCTTAACCCTCCGTCTACCAGGCGGATCCATTGACCCCGTTACAATATTCAATGTAATATTTTTCACTTTACATATACATTGAAATTTAGACCAATTCTTACTCCGAAACGTGGCAACGGTGGTATCGAGTGAATGCTATGGCTCAGTGTAGGCTGCACCGCCAATATTCATTTAGCCAATGTGGACAGCGCAAGGATTGATTTCTAGAAATAAACCGCAAATTGACGACAAGTGAACGTGTATTTGCGATGCAGATGTGGTGGTGACTTAAAAAAACAGCGCTATTGTGAGAACATTTGAGTAGAAATTTCCCAGAACTGTGGAGCCCACGCAGCAGGCCTTATTTAATTTGAACTAGAGATTTGAAAGCACAGGCAATGTTGCTGATTTACCTCGATGTGATCGTCCTCGCACTTAAGTCTTCTTTTACAGTAAATTTTTCCACAACTCAGACGTGATATTTTCTATTATCCATTTTAAACTTGTACTTAATATAAAAATTGTTATAAATGTTATTTTGTTGAGAGTATGAGATATACATATATTAGGAAATTTTTAAGCAGACGATTATTATGTGACGGCGTCATTAAAAAATGTGCAACAGATTTGAGAGGAAATAATATATACAGTAAACAATGTTAGATACTAATTACAATCACATTAAAATAACAATTTGCATTATAGCATTAGCGATGCATTTTAAAATATAGGAATGTTCGTGCGTGTTATGTATTAATCTATTGAAGACTGATGCTGTGGACTTACTTTTTGTACGTAAATTAACTTAAAAATAAACTTAATTATTTGTGAAGAGCCATCATGACTGTATAATTGTCTACATATCGTTGGCATATCTAGCATGCCCTCCACTTATTCCTCCATTTGTACTTATAACGTATTGCACTGAGTGGTTTTTTAACTATTTTAGGATAGGCTTCACAATGTTGATGTATTTTTCTATTAAACGACCACTTCTTAAATAAGATAGTAAGTCTATAAATCGTGCTGAAAAATTCAAATTTGTTATTATTTTAGTCATGTAATCATTAAGTAACGAGTTAATGGACTTTATTTTTTGTGTCGAGTGGGACACGGTAAACGACTGAAGCAAGAACTTGAGTTTGTCGCGTGTGGGATATATATATATATATATATATATATATATATATATATATATATATATATATATATTGAAATGATTTCAATATGTTAAAATATATACAACTTTAATGAATTTTATATGAGTTTGTTGTTTATGAATTTCATGAAGCCATCACAATGTGGGTTCGACTCTGAAATAAAAGAGAGAAAAAGATTAGTAAATTAAATGAAATGAGGTTGAATGCTCGAATAAATGAACTTTGAAAATAAGGCTATTATCGAGCACAAGTTAATTAAATCTAGCCCAAGTACTTTCGCTTACAATAGCATCTTCAGGGGCATTTCGTCAAAATAAGAACTATCCGGCAAGCGTAGGATGTGAAAACATTAAAACTAACATAAATTATACAAAACACTACACTAAAACGAGGACAAACAGTTTAAAATTACTTCTACGCTACATTCTCTGTCAGTTTCTGGAGGGATAATCATTATCCCTCCAGAAACTGACAGAGAATGTAGCGTAGAAGTAATTTTAAACTGTTTGTCCTCGTTTTAGTGTAGTGTTTTGTATAATTTATGTTAGTTTTAATGTTTTCACATCCTACGCTTGCCGGATAGTTCTTATTTTGACGAAATGCCCCTGAAGATGCTATTGTAAGCGAAAGTACTTGGGCTAGATTTAATTAACTTGTGCTCGATAATAGCCTTATTTTCAAAGTTGATTAGTAAATTGTTAAATAAATTAATTTTGACTTACCTGGTATAGTGTTAATAATTTCTGAATAGTATAGTTGCCTAGTGTATAGGTGAATCGTCTAAACCTTAAAAAGAACAAAAAAAGAAGAATTTTAAAAAAATATATAAACATAGAAATTTTAATAAACGTCAGAAAATAAACTGCTTGACAGTTTATTTGACAGTCTGTGGGAGCTAAATTAATAGGGGTTTTGTTAAATAAGAAATTACAATGATGTGGAGATGAAAAGAATAAATTAGTATTGTAATAGAATAAGTTTTATATCTAAACATTTTTTTTTGTAAATTCCCAAATTATATGTGATTAAAGTGATTATGAGAAAGTAATGTGGCTTGACAAATATGTCAAACAGGACAGTTTTATGCTTTAAAATATTTAAATAGAAGACAGAAAAAAAAAGAACGTTGGTTGCTGTTAGCAACGGATAATAAGAGGAATTGGTTTTTGGAGAGGACGCCGACGAGGTTTTTTTGGACGAAGGGGAGCCCTGAAACTGTGGAATAGGTCGGGAGTGTTTTTTAACTCGTCTAATTAGAATTTAGTTTTTCCACAGTTTCCACAGCAGAGATATCCAGAAATTTGTTCCAGAGAGTAAGAGAAACAATTTCACTTATAAATTATATTGGAGTATAGAAATGTCATTTAAATTGAGAAAATTAAAATTCATGAATTAACATAATTGCGATAGGCCTTAGAAATTGAAATTATTAATGATCATTAAATTAAATTACTATTTATAACTGGGAATAAGCCACATTAAAGATAAAAATACATTTATTGACGTTTCAATTTCCAATTCGGAAATCCGATTTCCGAATTGGAAATTGAAACGTCAATAAATGTATTTTTATCTTTAATGTGGCTTATTCCCAGTTATAAATAGTAATTAATTTACAATGCCACAAGAAAATAGCTTCAGAACAACATTAAATTAAAAATAGAATAGTACGTACCTTAACTTCCGAAGAGAGGATTGATATTCCAGTTTCACCGATTATTTTTGAGTAGTTAGTTTCCTTTAAAGAAATCAGAACTGTTTTAAAGTGAGGTTGGACAATAATTTTGGGGATCATTTGAAATTTTGATTATATTTGAGTATCAACGGAATAAAGTGTTCATTTTCTTTTTCTTTATAGTTCATTTAAACACTTTATAAAGTTGCAATATTTATTTAGTTTTTAGGTACTTGTAGAGAGTCTCCACATTTTGTAATACATTTTTATTGTCACGTCACTAAACCACGTTAAGACTTAAACGATTCCTATTTTTGTAAATTTTTAAAGGCAACCGAAGTTGCAGACGAATTTTATTGTTTATATTAAATTTGTTCAATATTAATAAATAACGTGCTTCATTTGGGTTAATTTATCAAAGGTCTAAAGTAAATTTTGGTTTAATTTCTTTTTGAACTCTACCAGGAGACTACAGAGTCGACGTCACACAGTGACAGATTGCTTAGAACGAACACATAATTGAGCTAGCCGAGGTATATTAAATTAAACAACGAACCACATATTATAAAAATTACATTTATTATAAAAAAAAAAATTAATAAAATACAACTTTATCAATATATATATATATATATATATATATATATATATATATATATATATATATATATATATATATATACACACAACTCTCCAAATTTAAAGCACCACCTTAAAAGTATCATTGGTTTGAAACTATTTTATGTCTGAACCGTGGATTTTGATGATTTTTTTTCACATTATAGGTCTAGTTAACGTTTTACCTATATACGGAGTGTAAAAATAAAGTTGTGTTCTGTCATCTTAATTTGCAACACTGTGAAATGTATTAGAAACAAACGCTACCTCTTATTAATATTGCGAAAAAGCTTTATCTTTCCTCAACATTTGCATAAGAAAATCCTCTCGATATCTATGATATGCCTAACCCACACTGGGTTGGGCTGCATTCGGAGAAATGAGAGACGTATTTAAAACAAATATACCGAACCATTTAAAAAGAAAAGCTTTTAACCAGTGCGTTCTACTAGTCCTCACATACGGAGCAGAAACCTTAACTCTCACAAAAACATCACCCTAAAAATTGAGAAGGACACAACGAAAGATGGAGAGATCAATGCTTGGAATAAGCTTAATAAATAGAATAAGAAACGAGGAAGTTCGTAGACGAACCGGAGTGGAAGACATTATCGAACATATTACAAGGCAAAAATGGAGATGGGCAGGACATGTTGCAAGAATGAAAGACGACAGTTGGACAAAAAAATTGCTTGAGTGGAGACCACGAGCTGACAAGCGAAGCCGAGGAAGACCCCCAACGCGATGGACCAACGACCTCAAAAGAATCGTGACCAATTAGATAGCAGAGGCACAGAACAGAAGCAGATGGAAAAATCTAGAGGAGGCCTATGTTCAACAATGGACAACTCAGGGCTGATTGATGATCTATGATATAGAGCAACGGTCGGCAACAGGCGGGCCGCGGTCCGAATCCGAAATGAGGAAGGTTGACGTGCGGACCGAACTGCGAAATATCGATTGCTGAGTCAATCAAGTTCAAAATAAAACTGCTGTTAATTTTCAAATAGGAAGTGAAATGATAAATAAACATAGTAACAATTCTGTATAAGTGATGAAATATTGTTTTATAACAATAACTAAAATATATAAATCTGGGGAATTCTGTTAAAAAAATGGCAACTTTTAAAACACAATTTATGAGCCTAGCAACGCTGCTGCCCACTGACTGACAGCCGCTCACTAGTTAGTCAGTGACATACACGTAGCGCACTACCATTAATTTGTTTTGTGATTACTCGCGTTTTCGTTCGTTTTGTAAAACATCTTTTTGTACCTACGTTAATATTGATCCGAAAAGGAGAAAAGTATACAGCGAAAATAGGAAGTTTGTGACAGAATGGACTGAACAATATCGTTTTACACTGCCTGATAGGTTGCAAGTGGTTCCGGTGTGCCTTATATGCAATGAAATTGTCGCCTTAGTTAAAAGCAGAAATTTAAAGCGACACTACGAAACAACTCATCAGCAGTTCCACAAAAACTTTTCTCTTAAAATTTCTTACGAAAAAAGCTCAAAAATCCAAGTTCGCTGCATGAGCGACCAGGAAAAATCCTCAGAGGCAGCGTTACGTGTGTGCTGGATACTTAATAAACACCAAAAAACATTTTCTGATAGTGAAGGAATGTATGCTGGCAGTAGCTAACTCACTTTTTGAAGAAAAAAAAAGATGTTGCCTCAGCAATTCAAAGCATCTCATTGTCAGCACGAAGTAATACACGAAGAACGGAAATTTTAGCTGCGGAAATTAAAAACTCTCTTCTTAAGCTTTTGCAAAAGGCAGTTATCAGTTAGAATTAAATGATTTCGCTTTCTACTGATTGGAGTCCCAGCAATGATTGGCAAAGAAAAAGGTGTAGTAAAGAGGATCAGGGATAAACATTTTAATTTAATAACCTATCACTGTATAATACACCAGGCAGTCCTTTGTGAAAAACTAAGTGCTAGACCTAGTGAAGTTAATTAATTTTATGAGATCTCATTCTGCTCTTCATAACCGATATTTCAAGGAGTTTCTTTCTGAATGCTCGTTGGTCAAGTTATTGAACGTTTCTGGCTAATAAAAGAACATATGATCTCCTTCTTACAAAATATAGATACGCAGGGAGCCAGGGCACATTTTGAGCATATAAAAACAGGTGTAACATGCTGGTCGTGGCTTTTTTAAAAGATATTTTAAAATATTTGAATGCGCTTAACACAGAGTTACAAGAAAATGAAAGATTAGTATGTGATCTGATACAAAGCTTGTCTGCTTTTCGTCATAAGCTGGATATGTTTGAAAAAGATATTGCACAACAAAAATTAATTTATTTTCCAACTATTCTTGAATATAATAAAAATAAGGAGTACTCCGAAGAAGACATTGTAGTGTTCGTAAAATTTCTGGGCGATCTTAGGAACGAATTTGCTTCAAGATTCCAATACTTTGAACAGGTAAGCAAGCTATCTTCATTTCTAAAATCACCATTTGAAGTTAATGCAGCGGCAGAATGGACAGATGTGGCTGCTAAGCTGTTTAATCTGTCAAAAGCATTACTTCAAATGGAGTTTATTGAATTACAAGAAGATTTATTCTTGCTCGTTTATAAATCGGTATCCACCGAAGAATTTTGGGCCAAACATATGCTAGCAAAATATGAAAATTGCAGACAACTTACAATCAATTTGGCCACTATGTTTGGCTCAAGGTATATGTGCGAAACGTCTTTCTCAAAAATGAATTTTTTGATAAACAAATCTCGCTCCCGATTTACGGACGCCCATCTCGAAGATACAATTCGAATTTGTTGTTCGACTCGAGAACCAGACCACAAACAACTAGCTCAAGACCGTCGGTGCAATTTTTCGCATTAATTTAAGGTCTTTTGTTTTATCATTAAGCATGTACCAAAATAATAAACATCTTGTCATTCAATGTTATCATTTTGTTTTTTTGGCCTTGTTCAAATGTTCTTCTAGTATCCGGACCCCACAAAATTGCTTGCTGACTCCTGATATAGAGTCAAAGATTATGCAAAACTTTAAATATAAGAAGTTTTTATAGACATTTTAAGCAAATGAAATCAAAGAAAACACTGCTTATATAAACTTTATTGACATGTAAAACAACTAAAGCCAAAGAACACATAACATGAACAATCTTTAAAAAGTTCTCTTTCTCACGTCCATGAAAACACTTAATAACTATTATTTCTGCCTCTGTTTCTAATTGCTCCCAAACTTCTCTCGCCATAACTTCTTTGTCGTCAAGAGGGACAGATGATGGTTGTCGGCTCCTGAGTTGAAGATCAATAATATATCATAATTTCTTTACGAGATTTAGATCAGGGCTGCAGAGTGGCCAGTTCATGGTTTGTGTACCAATCTTATCCAAATAATCACGGATCACACGTGCAACATGCGGTGCATTAAACGAAAATTGTTTCCTATTTAAGGAGTAAAGGGAACTACATAATTAGACAACATATCTGTAATGTACCTTGCACTTATAGACCATACTGTGAAATAACAATAATCATAATCCAATCACCGGTTCACAAAAAAATCGCTTCTAATTAATGGAACATTTAAGGTGATGCGTTAATTTTGGAGAGTAGTGTATTTACTGTGTTGGATTCACGTATGGACTATATTTCTGAGTGTTTAATCATCATCATAGTCATTAATATCTTAGCATATGTGTTGTGGTTCATCATTGAGCTTCAGCAGCTGGGATAGTTTGATTATTGATATTTCTCCACTGGTTGCATTCATATGTTACATGTACTGCCTCAGTATACTGTTTGTTGAAGAATCATAGCCTGTTACTTTGTTTAACTTAATTCTTTTCGGAGCAAATTCTACCTCGGAAAAAGTGTTTTAGGTTCAGATTGATTCAAAGACTGTGTTGTCGATGTCTGCGAGAGGAGTGCGATGTGTCCCTTTTGAAGGATAGTGGCAAGTGGAGTGCACCTGATATTCAGGTACATTAGGGGTGTTCGCGGGCATCTGATCCATATCGGCATATAAAGACTTATACAATACGACCTCCAAAAATCTATAACCTTGTTAAAATCCGTCTGTACATTGGCTTCATCATCTTTGATAGACCAAGACTTCTGCTTGAAATCTGGGTGTTTAACCGTTCGGAATTATTTTTCCTGTTGACAAGAAAGGATTGTAGACTTTTGACGAAGTCTTGTTCGTTGTTTCTGATAGGTTCTAGTTAAGCTTTACGTTATTCGTTAATGCATCTCTATGGTGGTGTACAAAGTCACCTTCTGCCTTGGATAGATATTCGGAGTGGGATTTTTGCTTATGAATGAGGGTATTGGGTTTTCTGCCTAGTGATTTTTACTGGTGTAGGTTGAAGACATCTTTATTGTGCTTCAGTTTCTCTGATTACTAATTGGTTTTTATTGTTGGATGAATACGATTTGTTGAGATCTGTTTTGTGTCCCTTGGCACGATCATGTATGACTAAGGCTGATAAAATTTGCTTATTTCTTAACTGTAGTTTGTATTTGTTCAATTTTGTTAAGTTTGTCGTTTGTGTTTTTTGATATAAAAAAAGACATATACCTACTACAGATTTCAGCAATTTTTTTGTATATATTTTACAAACTTAATATTGCCATTAACATTTTGTACTAAATGGGTATGTAAAAAAATAAAATATTATATGAATAAATATTTTATTACAATTTCGGATAAGATATTTAACAAAATTAAAAATTAAATATTTTTTCAAACAACTGAAGACATTGTTATCTACCTACTATTTTTATGTTATTCGATATTGTATAATTTCTTTATATTATCCATTAAAAAACACTTGAACCTGGACTTTGTTTTCTTATGGCCTAAATGTAATAATATGGAGATGCGTAGGCGTATCCTAGAAATAAAAAATAAAGAAATTTAATCAATAATTAATAAATGCAGTATTAAACATTCTCCGGAGCACAAAAAAACATGAAGCTACGACTTGAACGCAAAAGTTGGTGCTGAAATAACACAAGATAGAAACGGAAAGTATGGACTTGGAGAAAGGAACGAAAGAGGGCAGAGACTAAAATCTCCAGCTGATCAAGAAGGAAAGGTAGTCAGAAATCTAATCGACTACATTATCATTAACAGAGGTTTAGAAACAGTATTACATATGCAAAAACATTCCCAAGTGCAGACGCAGCAACTAATCATAATCTGCTCTGTGCTGGATTCAAACTAAAATTAAAAATAATAAAAACCCCGACAGCTCAGAAAAAACATAATATTCGACTCCTAAGAAATGCCGTAATAGCAGATGAGTTCGAAAATAAGATGAATCAATGAAATTAAAAAACAGCTAGAAAGATCTGAACAAGAAAATATCTGACAAAATATAGATATAATGAATTCCGCCATGGTTACCATAGCAAACGAAGTTTTAAAATCAGAAAAAGAGCCAGTAAAGAAAAAGGATTGGATGACCGATAACATACTAGACCTTATTCAGCAAAGAAGAAATTGTAAAAATAAAGATGAGACTCGATATAGAGAAATATATCGACAAATAAGATACGAGGTTAAGCGAGCAAAAGAGGACTGGATGGAACAGAAATGTCGTGAGATGGAAGAACTACAAAGAAAACATGACGAGTTTATTATACACAAAAGACTTAAAGAAATTACCTACACTCAGAGAAAAAGAACTGCTCACTTTATGAGAAACTCCAAAGGTAAAATTATTCTTGACTTAAACGAAAAAAAGGAAGAATGGACCAACTACATAAAAAAGCTCTTCCTGGATACGAGGCCACCAGTTAACGCCACAAAGTATACGAATACTGGTCCTATTATTTTAAAAGCAGAAGTAGAGAAATTCATCCAACAAAGTAAAACATGGGAAATCTCCAGGCCTTGACCAAATCCCATTAGACTGGCTCAAACTTCTAGACGACGACAATGTCTCAGAACTAACAAACATTTATAACCACATATACGAAACTGGAATACTGCCACAAATATGGTTGGAGTCTACATTTATTCCACTTCCAAAAAAACCTAATATATTATCATGTAAAGGCTTTAGACTAATTAGTCTCATGAGTCACTCTCTCAAGCTACTTCTTAGGATAATTCTTAATAGAATCAAGCAGAAATGTGAAGACACAATGGGAAATAAACAATTCGGTTTCAGAGAAGGATTGGGAACAAGGGAAGCTTTGTTTTCAATGCTAACACTACTTCAACGATCATGGGAAGTACAGAAACCAATTTACGTCTGTTTTATAGATTTTGAGAAGGCGTTTGATAGGGTTCAACAGGGTAGGCTGTTTGAATATCTAGAAATAATTGGATTAGATGATAAAGATCTGAGACTTTTACAACATCTACATTGGAATCAAGAAGCTTCTATTCTGGTAGACGACAAAGAAACAGACAAAATTTGTATTCAAAGAGGTCTTAGACAGAGTTGTGTGTTGTCTCCAACTTTGTTTAACGTTTACACAGAAATAATTTTTAACAAAGCCTTGGATGGGCAATGTGGAGTTCGAATCGTGGGAGAAACTATTAATAAAATCAGATATGCAGGTGACACCGCAATCATGGCTGAAAGTATCGAAGATCTTTAACTCCTTATCGATCGAGTCACTAGAGAATGCTCTAATAACGGACTAAGCATAAATACAACAAAGACAAAGTTACTTGTTGTTAATAAACAAGACCTCGTCGCTATAAACTATTGTCAATAATGAACCGATAACAAAAGAACCATTTTAAATATCAAGGATGTTGCATAAACGAGACACTAAATCCAGATGAAGAAATTAAAACTCGTATAGAAATTGCAAAAGGAGCATTTATGAAACTTAGATCTATTCTGAGCAATTCTCAGCTGAACTTACAGCTGAGAATTAAGTTCCTAAAATGTTATGTGTATCCTGTATTACTGTATGGATGTGAAACCTGTATTATGAAGGTTAACATGATAAACAAATTACAAGCCTTCGAGATGTGGTTATATCGTAGATTCCTCAGAATATCACAAGTTCAACACATTTCAAACAGAGAAGTCTTGAACAGAGTAGGTCAAGGTGAAGGTGACTTAATAAAGATGATAAAAAAGAAAACTCGAATATCTGGGACATATAATGAGAGGAAGCAGATACAGGATAATGCAGTTGATACTCAACGGAAAGATCGACGGAAGAAGAGGAATTGGTAGAAAGAAATACTCATGGCTCCGAAACCTTCGTTAATAGACTGGCTTATCAGCAGATGAATTATTACATGCCGCGCAAGATCGAGAACGATATCGGCAAATCGTCATGGAAGCTACCCAAGCCTAAGACTTGGGCACGGTACTTAAAGAAGAAGAAGTTTTAAAAAAAAGTTAGTATATTTTCAAAATCTTACGAAAGAAAGAAGAAAATAGGTGAACAGTGCAAGGAAAGTAAAATAAAAGGATTGATACACATATCAAATATAATATAATATATAAAATCAAATTATATAAGTTAGGATAAGTTTAGCAGATGAACAACAGAGTTTTCGTAGTGGAAGATCGTGTACAGATGCAATATTCGTTATAAAGCAAATTACTGTGAAATCACTAGAGTATAATAGACTAGCATTGCTGTGTCTGATAAAATACCAGAGAATAGAAAGCGTTAGACAGAGTTAGACTCAAAGATGTAATACATCTTCTGTATAATAGAGAAATTCCCCTAAATATTATATAAACTATCGAAAACATCTACCAAAAGAACAAAATGGAAGTCAGAATAGATGGACAACTTACAGAACCAATATAAATATCCAGCTAAATAAGACAAGGAGATATATTGGCCCCCTGCTCTTCAATTTGATGATGGATGATATCATCAAAAGCGTTAATAAAGGAAGAGGATACAGAATGGGAAACAAAGGAATAAAAATACTGTGTTGCGCAGACGACACTAAATTGATAGACAAGATGAACATAGTCTACAAATAGATTTAACATAAGAGCAAAAAGAATTTAATATGAGAATCTTATTTTAGAAAACTAAAACAATAATATTCAGCAAAGAACCAACCAGATGTTAAATAGAAATTGATGGCATCAGTATTGAACAAGTAATGGAAATAAAATACTTGGGAATTACACTGCCTAGCTATGGAGACCTGGACAAAGAAGTGAGAGATCAAGTATAAAAAGCAAATAGACTGGCAGGATGCCTTAATAAAACTATATGGCGAAACAGACATATTAACAAATAATGACATATGCCTCAGAAACCAGACCCGACACAGCCACAACGCAAAGGCTACTGGAAACGGTAAAGATGAGAGTAGTGAGAAGAATTACAGAAAGTACGCTGAGAGATCGAAAGAAAAGTGAAGACATTAGAAGAAAATGTAACAAACAGTGTATAAATGAATGGAGACATAAAAGAAAAAAGAATGGAATAACCACGTAAGGAGAATGAAGGAGATCCATGTCGTCAAAATAGAATAGCTCTATTGATTCCCTCTTCTGAATTCGAACCTAGTATAAAAGTAGCAACTAATCCATTTTGAGTTTTTTTTTCGAATCTCTTGAAACTAGTTTTGAACTAAAAATCCTAAAGTGAGATATATCTACGTACAAACTTTGTCTGCGGCAGTTACTGACAGATTATGAAAATTTCGTCAAATTATACTCAAAAAATAGCGAAACATGCCGCAACGTAGTTTGAGTTTAATGTGCTCTGGGTCTGATAAGTGTAGATATAGATATTGTGATAAATATTAATGATTTTTAAAGCTGTAAGTTTTTTTAAATTTATAAAAGATAATATTATTAGAAATAACTTACCGTAAGCTGGCCAGTAACCATACGAATAAGATACGGGGTATCCATATGCTAACCATTGTGGGTTAGGATTTGGATGTGGAACAGGTGCTGGTGCTGCAGAGGTCATCATGACACAGAGCATGGTAACAAACAACTAAAAAGAAGAGGCGATGAAAAATGGGCTAAATATTATTATTTCGACAGTTTTACTTATTTAGCGTATGGCCCAACGCATCGTTAGTTAATATGCTTTAAAAATGAGTCCCTAAATAAATATTGCAGTGTGTTAAAAGATCCAGTTTAGCTATCCATGAAAGGCTTGAATGTGTGGTATCTAAAAAGTTCTTCAATTCCCCCACATATGCTCTAAGTTCACACTCTTTTACTTTTTGGTAGAGAAATAAATCTGAAGAATATCAAGAAAGTACCTTGACAGACTGAGAGATCACAAAAATGAAGAAGCAAGACTTCTAAACGCACCAGCGGGAAAATATTCGAAGGTTGAATTTGAATTTTTACAAGGCAGATCAACAATAGATGCGATATTAATTATAAGATAGTTGATCGAAAAATAAAGTAGTACAGAAATAAACGCTTATATAGTAGGTATTCATTGATCGAAAGCGTATGAGATAATACTTCGAGAGATTCTGTTGTGGACACTCAATAATAAAGGGGTTCCCGATGCTACTTCCCAATATGTGAAGATTTTGAGAGATAGTATGTATGATGAAGTAACAACTAGTGTTAGGGCAAATACGTAAAAAATGACATACATGTACAAAATGGCATATCATAGTTATTAGTAATGTAATTTAACGGCCTGTGAAATGGGCTTACGTCCATCGCACTCATTTCGATATTATCGTGTTTGTACAGTATAAGCTTTTGTACAAACGAAAAGTTTTATGTATAAATGGTAAGTTTTTCGCGATTTCACCTATTTTTGTTGTATTTATTTTATCACTAATGGATTTGTTGTGTCTCTGATATAATGTATTCTACAAAAAAGGACTCTTTGAATTTATTTTCTTTAATTTTTTCTTTCATAAAGCTATATGGACAAAACGACATAGCTGAACAACGAACATAATGACATAGGTATGTCATTTTGTTTTTATCAATTCAGTAATGAACTGAAAATGTAATCTAGGTATTTATTTATTACAAATATACCAAAATACCTCGCAATTATAAGCGTAAGATTGATCGCCAATCCTGGAGTGAATATTCAATGCAGAGAGCTACAGAAGCAGTTCAAAAAAATGAAATGGGTTGGTTATTGGGATCAAAAATATTTGGTGTTCCTCAAGCAACTCTACGGAGGCACGCATTGGGCAATAATAAAACTTTGGAATCCAATTCAAAAGGTCTTGGATGCTGGAAACACACCTTCTCTTGTGACGTGTAAAGACAATTAGTGCAGCACTTGAAATTCCTTAAATCTCGTTTGTTTAGGTTGACGCGCGCACCGTTCAAGAACTAGCTTTTCAGTTTGCTGAGAAAAACAACTTTGCTCATAAATTTAACTTACTAAAACAAAAAGCTGGACAAGAATGGATGGAAGGATTTCTAAGATGAAATAAACATATATCTTCGCGGAAACCTGAGCCTACTTCAGGAGCTAGGGATCAGGTCTTTAATCGGCCTCAAGTCAAAAAGTTTATTCAGTTATATGAGAAACTTCTGGAGTCTGTAGACTACAATCCACATAGAATATATAATGCTGATAAATCGGGCCTTTCGACTATACAAAAACAACAGAAAATTTTGGCTACTACTGGTAGAAACCAGGTTGGCATTATAACTAGTGCAGAGCGCGGAATACACACCACTACTGTTTGCTGCGTTAATGCGATTGGTACATTTGTCCCACCGATGATGATATTTCAGAGGAAAAATATGAAAAATGAACTTGTCGACGAAGCTCCTCCAGAAACTTTAGGTGTGGCTCAACAATCAGGATGGATAATAATCGAAACATTTTTAAAATGGATAAAGCATTTCCAAAATTTTGTAAAAGCGTAATGACGATAAAGTTATTCTTATTCTTGATGGACATGCAAGTCATACGAGGATTGATGCTTTAGAATATGAGAAACAAAACGGCAGCAGTATTATTTGCCTGCTTGTATTATGCCGTATATAAGCATATGACAAGGCAGCTACAGTGCAAAATGGTTGTAACGAATTCAAAAAGATTATATGTATGAACCTGCGGAAACTATAAATAGACCACTGGAAAATATCCCCAATGAGCAACTTGAGTAGCCAACGACTTCAGGTGATATTTCAAATGCTGGGCTATCTAAACAACCATACGGTATTTCCACTACTGGGCCATCTAAACAGCCACAAGTTGATACCTTTTTGCTTTCTGCAACAAATATTCTACAAGTTACTCCGACTACACAATCTCAGTGCAAGCTGCATACATCCATGCAATAAGCCGATAATGATTAATATCAAATTCCAGTATCTAATATTTTACAAAACTCTATTAGAAAACGTATTTCACAGGATAATTGTCTATCTACCGACAAAAAAGAACATGCCTCGACTTCCACTCTTAAATTTATTAGTGGACAGGGTAAACGTAAACCAAAGACTCGTCAAACATCATCAGTTCTAACCTCTACTCCTAATATAGAGGAAATTGAAATGTGAAATAATTGAAAAATAAGCACAAAGATCCTCCAGCAAAGAGAAAAGGACACGTCAGTAATAGGTTAGTTAAAAACGACAGTGAAGAAGAAAATTTGTTTAACAACATTAAAAATGATGATCTCGAAGACTCTCCATGCATATATTGCAAGAATATTTATTCCCACTGCAGGGCTGAAGAAGATTGGGTGCGGTGCAATATGTAATTGCTTTCATTGGGCTCACGCTGCGCTGCTTGTGCTGACGCGAAGTTCCAAAAAAAATTCTTTGGGTTTATTTGTGAGCTATGTAAATAAATATTTTTTTTAATTAAAAATAATTAAATTTATGTGTAAATTATTTTGTTGACATTCTATTTTTTTTAATAGGACAATATACATATAGCATATGGACAAAATGGTTTTTGGCTAATCTCAGCTAAATTAAAAATATTTTTTTTATGTTAAATTTACTTAATAATTAATGATTAGCTTCAATATATAGAGAACATAATAAAACCATTATGCCATTTTGTACGTAGGTAATTCCCTTATAACAAGCTTGAGAAAGCCTAATACATTTCGTGAGCAAATATGATTGCATCAAAGTGTGCAATCACCTATGCCTTTCGTGCTTAATATGTGCTAATCGGATGATGTCAGTAGAAAATACTGAAAGTGAATTAAAGCAAAAACTAAAGGTAGGTACAATGAAGGTTAGCTATCGAAGAAAAAGATATATAGCTTCGTATTAAAAAAAAAAACAGAGAATCGGATAGGATTTGAACTCGGATCTCCTTTATGCCAAGATAAAATCCATGCCATTAACTACCGATCGTTAATAACATTTGTAAATATTTCCCAAAAAATATACTAATTAAAAACTCTTAGACTATTTCAATTCTTGGTAGAACATTATAAAAACATAAATTATTTACAAAAAATACACAAAAATATTTTTCTTCATAATTCACTTATTATGTTTAAGGATATTTATTGTTTCAATGAAATTGTGCTAAAAATTAAACAAACAAAACTTACCACCAGAACAATATTGAGAAGCCCCATGTTCTTCATATTGACTGCTGCGTATTCTTAGCGTTACATAAGAAAACTGCAGAAAAATTCACTAACGCGCCATTTATAATAATTAGTATATATTAATAATACAATGATTAAAATTAATTTAGTCACCACATTTTATGCAGCCACGCCGATATGGGCGTGTATAAAACCAACTTTTTAGGGGTCAGATTTTGAATAAAATATAATAGCATAACGTTTATAAATAAGTTTTTTTAACTTCAATGAGTACAGTAATCTGCCCACATGGGCTTCTCATTTTCTTCTTTGAGTGCCTCTCCTATCGGAGATTGGATATCATTATGGCGATTCTAATTTTATTTACTTCTGTTTTCAATAATTCGTTAGTGATACAGCCAAACCACTCTCTTGAATTTCTCGTCCAGGACATTTTTCTACGGCTTGGATTTCTGCGTCCTTGGATTTTTCCTTGCATTATATTTTGTAGGAATGTGTACTTTTGTCCTCTCATCAGGTGGCCTAAGTATTCAAGTTTTCTCTTTTTTATATTCATAATAACTTCTGGATCGTTATTTATTCTGCGTATTACCTCTTCATTTGTAATTTTATCCACCCAACTTATTTTTAGTATACTGCGGTAGCACCACATCTCAAAGCTTTCAAGATTTTTAATATTCCCCTGTTTAAGAGTCCATGCCTCAACACCGTAAAGCAAAGTACTGAATACATAGCATTTTAACATTCTAGTTTGTAGATAAATACTAATATCACGATTGCCCACATGGACAATAAGCTTTTATTTTGTTAAACCTACTGACATGTAGAGAGTTAGTCCAGTGAGTAGCCTTATCTTATATTATGCAAGAATGTGTCAAACAATTCTGATCCATTTTGTTATTAATACGAACTCATAATTTAGCTCAGTGTGGCCGAACCTCAGGCACGCGGGCCGCATGCGGCCCGAGTCACGTTAAACTGCGGCGCCGGAAACACATTGCCATTGATAACTTTTACCTGTTCCAACCCTGTCGAACTTTCCGTAGTCTTAAGAAAGTAGTTAATCTTGAACACCTACTCTCGATGAGGGGGCAGTTAGCTGCAGTCAGCTGCACGTGTCGTGTTGAATTAACAGTGGCGAATAAATTGAATGTTAAAAAACGCAAAATTTTCTAAGATAATCGTACGTTCCAAGGAAAATGGGAAAATCAATATTTCTTCATCTAATTAAAAGGCAAACCTCAGTGCATTATTTGTTGTCAAGTACTCGCGGTATCAAAAGAATATAATATTAATTGTGAAACCCAGCACAAAACAAAATACGACAAATATCAAGGTGAAGCTCGCAATACATGTGTAAAAGAACTTAAAGCTAAATTGAATAAACAAAAATCTCTATTTACAAAACCGACAGCTGTTTAATCATCAAACTTAGCAGCATTATATGAAGTATGTTTAAAGCTTGTAAAAAGTAAAAAAGCATTTAGAGATAGAGAAATGATCAAGCGGCGTGCCGTTAAAATGTGTTTCAGTTTCCCATCAAACTATATCTAGAAGAACTTTGAGGGTATACAAGGCAACTATCGAACACGGTGATTAATTTAATCTTGCCCAAGTACTTTCAATCAATAGATCATCTTCAGGGGCATTTCGTCAATTGTGGACTATCCGACATAGTAGAATGTCATAAATTTAAAACTGGACATAACAATACAAAATACACTACACTAAGACAAACAAACACTTTAAAATTTATATGGCGAAGCTACATATTGTGAAGAAGCCGGAGACAGAATGATGTCAGACAGAATCATTCTGTCTCCGGCTTCTTCACAATATGTAGCTTCGCCATATAAATTTTAAAGTGTTTGTTTGTCTTAGTGTAGTGTATTTTGTATTGTTATGTCCAGTTTTAAATTTATGACATTCTACTATGTCGGATAGTCCACAATTGACGAAATGCCCCTGAAGATGATCTATTGATTGAAAGTACTTGGGCAAGATTAAATTAATCACCGTGTTCGATAGTTGCCTTGTATACCCTCAAAGTTTAATTATTCGAACATTCAACCTTATATTGATTGATATCTAGAAGAGTTGATGAGCTGAATACTCATGTATTTAAAAAAATGGACGACACAGTTCGTGATTGTTTGTTCCTTCTACTCCTTAGCCCTGCAAGAATCTGTTGATCTCTCTCTTCAATCCTGACCCCCCAGGGGGAGTGTAGTGGTCGACGTGATGTCGTGTATTGTCCGTCTCCAGAGATCTCTGTCTCTGGTCATTTCTTTTAATTTATGCATAGGTCTTTGGCATATTCCTGTAATTTGATCTATCCATCTTGTTGGGGATCTTCCTCGTGATCTTCGGCCTTCTACCTTTCCTTGTATTATGAGTCTTTCCATGTTTTCGGTGTTTGCTCTCATAACATGCCCAAAATATTTTAATTGTTGAAGATGGACTTTACTAGAGAGTCGTTGGCTAACTTTTAGCTCTCTTAAAATTGAATTATTTGTTCTGCGGTTGGTCCAAGGAATTCGTAACATTCGTCTCCAACAGAACATTTCAGTGGCGTCTATCTTTCTTCTCTCCGATTGTCTCAGAGTCCAAGATTCACATCCGTAGGTCAGTATTGGGAATATTAAGCAGTTGATCAACCTCATCTTTATCGCTCTTGAAATTTGACAGTCCTTCCATATTTTGATCATTTTTGTTGTGTCAACTTTTGCTAGATCACATCTACGTTTAATCTCTTCTTGTAATGACCCTGTGTTTGTGATTAATGATCCCAGATATAAGTATGAGCTCACAACCTCGAACCGGTCAATTGTGGTTATGTGTGGATGATTGTTGTGTAGTCTATCCACTATCGTGATTTTTGTCTTTGATATGTTTAATTGCAGACCAAATATTTGACTTTCGTTTTCGATCAGTCGTATAAGTTCTATCAGCTCTGCTTGACTATTTGCAAGAAGGGCTGTGTCATCTGCGAAACGTAGGTTGTTTAGTTTATGACCATTTATTGAGATGCCCTTTTCCCATCCTTCAAGTGCTCTTCGCATAATATACTCCCCATATATGTTGAATAATTGTGGAGATAGTATACATCCTTGTCTGATCAACTAATCTGTTGATATTACTGACAAAAATCAGCGATTAATTTGTCAGTTGTCATTTGATCAGTGAAGATTTTTGTGTAACTGAGGAACTTCTAAATCGGCACCACATGGAAGACGGGACCAAAGGTATAAATATATTTGAAGCAGTTAGTGACGCTGTGAAAAATATAGGCGGTTTTCAAAAGTGCTCTTGCGTTTGCACCGACGGAGCAAAAGCAATGACGGGACGCATAACGGGATTTGCTGGACTTTTGCGGGAAAATGGTGTTAACTGTGTTATGTTTCATTGCATTATCCATCAAGAATCTCTCTGCGGAAAGATAATTAAAATCAACGATACTATGAAAATTGTAGAGCAGATAGTAAACAACTTAAGAGGAGGAAACAGCTCTGCGACACCGAAAATTCATCTCTTTCTTGGAGGAATTAAATACTGAATATAAGGACGTCCCCCTACATTCAGAGATACGCTGGTTGAGTGCAGGTAAATGCTTTAGAAAATTTTTTTCTTTAAGAAAAGAGATCTTACTGTATTTTGAAACGGAAATTGTTATTAACACGGACGTATTTATAACAAAGCTTGAGAATAAAACATTTCTTCATGAACTGGCATTTCTAACAGACATTACCTCTCACTTGAACATATTAAACCTTCAACTCCAGGGGAAAAATAAGATAGCATCACAGTTGGTTGGTCAAATTTAGACATTTCCCAAAAAAACTTGAACGTTTTGAGAACTACATGAAAATAAACGACCTCACACATTTTTCTGTGTTTCGAAATAAATCAAGAAGAAACTATGGTCGATTTCTCGAGGTTTGAAAGTTCTTATAGCAATAAAAAGGGAATTCGATGAAAGGTTTTTGGAATTTCATGCACTAAACCGGATCTTGAGCTTTTTAACAATCCAATTAGAGTCAACATTCAGAACCAATCAGCAGAATACCAATTAGAGCTGTGCGAACTAGAGTCTGATTCGTTTTTTCAAGCAAAGAAAAATAAAGACATTAGTACATTTTGGAAGTTAGTCTCCAAGGATCGTTTTCCTAAACTTCGTAACTTTTCGTTGAAAGCTACATCTAGAGATAATGACATGGGTTTATAAATTTGCTCAATGAAGCTAAAAAATAACTCAAAAAATTGATGCAGAAATTTCATTTTCTGTAGTTCACACAGTTCGACCAAGAAGAAAAAGGACTTTTTATGGTTATGAACATAAAGATGAGCCAATTCAATCTCCAGAATTACATTTTAAAGTAAATTTGTATTTTTATATGCTTTATATTTTGGTTTTTTAAATAATTTAAGTGTCTTTTCTAAGGAGGAAATAATGAAATATTGTACCAATTTAGAAACTAAACTTTATTTCCTAATTTATTTGTTGCGCTTAGAATATTTTTAACTATGCCAGTCGCTGTAGCTCACGGGGAGCGATCATTGTCAAAACTTAAATTAATAAAAAACTACCTAAGATCTACCATGAGTTAATCCAGGCTTACAAATTTAGTTATAATAAGTATCGAGAAAGATATTTGTTTTAATTTAAATGTGACTGACCTAGTTAGGAAATTTTCACTTAAAAAGAAAGAAAAGTCGATTTTAGTATTTAGACGTGTATACCTACCTAGTGTTGTATTTATTTGTTCTTTATTTTACTTTATTTTTCGTTAAATAACTACGTAGATTTGTATTTTGGTTATACCAAATTATATTTATGTACATAATATGTTGTATAAGCTCATATTTATATTATAGGTATATGTATTCGTTGACTTAATAAATATATTTTTATGATTTACATGTTCAAAATTATGTTTTTATTTTCCCTAATTTGCGATGTTTTCTTATGCACGTTTTCCAAAACTGCTGATGAAGCGGCACATTGCAAAAAGCGGCATTTAATAACGAAGGTGATAGTGAGGGGATTCGGTATCAGGTGCAAGTCTAATGTTATGTTGATTAGAAATGCCCACCTCTTCAGTGTCATTTGGATTAGGCCTGTCTGTCGTGAACGATTGCGCAAAATCAATTACTTGGAACAAATCGCGGTTGAATGGTAAGATCCTTGTCTTTCTAAACTCGGCCTGTATAATCACAGCTGTATATTCAATTATAAGTGGCATTATAATAGTTATAATACTCCATGTGTCGTGAATAGTCATGATTTTGCCTGGATGATTTCGTATCCAGGCCTCACAGGCAATATTAATGGATTTTTGAATGGCCCTTAAACGGATCTATCTAAGGGCTGTAGTTTGTGACAACAGTGGGGCGGAAATGACAGTAATACTGTTCCATTATCTTTGCAAAAATTTGAGTTGATATGTATATGGGACGAATAATTGTCTAGTACCAATAATATCTTATGCGACAAAGAGGCATTCGTATGCTTTTGAAAATGTTTAAGAAATGTAATAAATGTCTCTTCTTGCATCCACTCTGATGGATTACCGGCACCGTTTGATTCCACTGGCCCGTCTCTAATGAAACGCTCTTGATAGTTAATTCGAGGAAACACGAACATAGGTGAAATGACGTTGCCCAATTTACCTGCAAATGCTAGTCTGACCAAAGTGCCTCGGTCAGCAGAGGTAAGTGCGCCCAACTGCCTTGTACCACATCTTGCAACAACTCTGTCAGGCTTCTGTACTGTAGTTACGCCGGTTTCATTACCATTATACGTGCCCTGAGGTTCAAAGTGATCGCGATTCATAACGATCTGAGGATTATCATAAAACACATTGACATTATATCGGTTAAAACTTGTCGCCCGAGATAGGCCTGTGGTTTGAGCAGCGCGGATAGATAATTCGGAATTTCTCTTCACGAATGAACGAAACCATTCATCTCCAGCCATTTTATTTTTCAGCCAAGTGAAAGGAACGTTTAAATCATAGCACCTAATTCTATTTCATCGTAATCATTATTGTACAAAAATATGTCGCTTTTACTTACATCAGAATTATCCGATGTTGACGATCACCATTGCGAAGGCTTCTCGATCTCCTGCAATATGGAATAATTGTCCCGCATTTGATGTTCGAGTCCATTCACGAATGTTATTCAACCAAGAAACCCGTTTCCTTCCTATACCTCTACGACCCTCTATTCTGCTTTTAAGGATCAGTTGTAATATTTTATATCGACTTTCCCTTACTATATATCCCAGATAAGACATTTTTCGATGTTTAACAGTCTTTAGCAGTTCTCTATCTTGGTTGACGCTCCTTAGTACTTCTTAGTTAGTTTTCCTTGCTGTCCAAGGTATCTTCAGCATTCGTCTATGAACCCACACTTCCAATGCTTCAATTTTGTTCATGATCGATAGTTTTAGCGTCCACACTTCTGCACTATACAAGAGTACGGACCAAACATAGCACTTAACCATTCTTTGTCTTAGTTCTAAACTGAGATGATTATTGCAAAGAAATGACTTCATTTTCATAAAAGTAGTTTTAGTCATTACTATTCTACGTTTTATTTCTATGTCTGGATCTAGTTGGTCCGCTATCACAGTTCCCAAATATGTCATTTTGTGAACTTTCTCTACTTGGATTCCGTTTAATTGAAGCTTTGCATCAGAATTTAGGTCACGACTAAACACTAAAAATTTGCTTTTGCTTGAGTTTATTTTAATGGCCATTTCCTCTCCTATTTCGTGAATACGATCAAGCAGAATTTGGAGACCTTCAATATTATCTGACAGAATTACTGTATCGTCTGCATATCTAATCACATTAAGTAGTTCCCCGTTGATTTTTATTCCATATGGTTTTCTCTCAAGTGCCTTTTTAAATAACTGGTCCGAGTAAACATTGAACAGTGTTGGTGACAAAACGTAACCTTGTCTGACTCCTCGTTGTATAGAGATTTCATCGGTGTAGTTATCTCTAATTTTTACGATAGGAGTTTGACTCCAGTACAAATTTTTAATGACATGAATATCCTTGTCGTATATTCCGATATTTTTCAGTATTTGTATGATTGTACATACTGTAGGTACTTTATCGAATGCCTTTTTGAAGTCCACGAAACATGCAAATACATCTTTTCTTTGATCACGATATTTTTGTAATAAGATTTTAATCGCAAAAAGTGCCTCCCTGGTTCCCATAACATTTCTAAAACCAAATTTAATATCTTCGAGGTTTCTTCGCATTTGCTCTAATTCTGTTGTGAAGTATTCTTAGTAAAATTTTTAAGAGTGTGGCTCATTAATCTAATTAATCGATATTCTGAGCATTTTCTCGCATTTTGTTTTTTAGGTATTGCGACAAAGATGGATTTGAGCCAATCTGTGGGAATCTGTGGGGTTATATATTGAATTAAAAAGTCTTACTACTACTTTTATGTTATCATCCTCTATTAGTTTCAGCAACTCAGTTGACGTATCATCTGGACCACAAGCTTTTCTAATTTAGCATTATTTATAAAGTGTTCTACCTCTCATTTCATAATTTCTGGGCCGTCAGTACAGTTTCGGTAGAATTCGGCAATATTATTCTTGTCATTTTCAAACAACTCTGATATATACAGCTGCCATACTTTTCTTATTTCGTGCTCATTTACAATAATTTTGTTATTATTGTCAAAGGGTACAGAGTGAACTCGTTTTTTAAATATGTTACTTTTTTAGTTTTTTGTGCACATTAAGTAAGTCGTGTTTAGATATTACATCCTCCATTTCGCCATACCTTTCAGAGGATCCATTTTTCTTTGGCTAATTTGATCTCCTTTTTTATTCTTCTCTGCAGGTGTTTATATTCTGTTTCATTAGATTTTATCAGTAGAAATTGTTCCATTAATTTCAAGATGGCGTCTGCCATTCATTTATTTTTCTATTAAGCTTTTTCTATTATCATTGTTTGTAGAGATTTCAGTAACTTGGTTTTTAAATTCACTCCATAGTTCTTCTGGATCTTCTAATTGTTCTCTGAAGTTTTTTATTCTATTGTTAAATTCTTTTTTAATGTTATGTTTTATGTTTACGCGTTTCCTAGGCATCTGTAATACAAAAATAGTACCTATAAAGTTAATGTTACAATCGTGCCCATGAAAATCCTTATAACCGTCCTCACCCGCTTCCCCATTTTGATAATGGGACTGTCGCAAGCACGAAGTTGCATAACCTAAACAAAAACATAATAAGCTTATTATGATCTCTAAAATGCGACGATTACATAAGCATATTTTGAAATACGTGATGATATTAATATTTAAGTTATAACACAAATAAATTCGCCAATAAATTCAAATTTATAAAAGTCGCAATATATCCGGTTATAATCAACGAAAATTAATGTTTTGTATTAATTTGGGGTACCTCGTGACATAAATCATAAGAATGCCAGTTTTTAGAAATTTTTATTACTAAATACATGTGATATTGTCCCCATTATCACGCAAAAGTAAAGATTTTTGTGCATTTTAGAAAAGTTTTTTTTTAATTTTCAAAAAATCGACTTTTAAACTATTTTTGTAATACCTAGTTAAGCAAAAAATTAATAAAAATACCTTTATACAATTTTATTTTAAAGGATTTTCTATGCTTTATCAGAAAAAATGTGTCACTTTTCCATATAATTTGTCGGTCTTCACATTTAGTATTTAAAATCAAATAGCGATCTTACAATGTTTATATATTATTTATAAGTAAAATTGCTTATTACATTACATTTACTTATATTTTGTTTATTGCATATTATTATCACCAAATTTATCAAAAGCAGTTGTTAGTTACTTGTATCAAAGAGTGTCATGAAAAAGGCTTTTTATTTGCTAATTTCTCTGCTCTATGATTGTTACAAAACCATAACACAATATTGTTTTTTGATAAAATTGCTACCTCTACTACGCCACTGTCAGTAATTGTCATTTCCTTCAATACCTTTGCTAACATCAATTATATAGTTCCATCTTTGTTATCAAATGGGAATAACAATGCCGACAAATAATTGATACTACAGCGCTAATATGGAGTGCATAATGTATTCATGATCACTTTACCTTGGATGAGAAAAGAATATTAAATGGATTTATTTATTTACTTAGTACTAGCATGAATCTATAGAAATCATTTTTTTAATACAAGAACTCTTACGATGATCTATATACGGCGATGTTAGTGACACGAGTTTAAAAATATTTAAAGGTGTCCAAATTTAAAGTCATTCAATGGAAGCACGATTGGAAGTCCTTTTTCATTCAAAACATTGAATGCTATTATGTTACGTTTATATTATACATAGATAGTTGGTTACACATACTCGGCTTATGGGGCACAGAATTACGTTCTCTGTTGCCCACGAGGTTAACTCCAATTTAATGTGACCACTTCACGACAAACAAGCAAGCAAACAAATAAACTCAACCTGTAGAGACTTGTGTACCTATATGAACATTCGGGCATACAATTCATTTTGATGAGGATTGGTCCAAGTAAATCAGGAAGCACTCCTCCAAGCCTCAATGTTCCCCAGGCTCATGCCGATGCGCTATGGAGACTGCTTTCATAAAAATGCTTGTCATGTGATGATCCTGGGTACAGGGATCCCAATATGAAGTCCTTACCGAATAATGCAGGACAGCGTAAGGCTCTATAGTCCCGATATCGTCTTATCTGAATTACCGTCGATTTGCTGTTGTTACTGGCCCAGTTCGGCGACTCGGCTCTCGAGTGTGTGGACTCTACCAGTTTTTTAAGGTTTTTTGTTAGTAGTATTTTTTTATTTGGGTGATAATTTTTTTGATGGTTTTTTGTTTTTTATATTTTTTGGATGGGATGTCTAAAATGAAATATCGATTAGTTTATGCGTGATACCTTGAAATGTTCATGGTGATTCCTTCTGATAGAGTTAGAATATTATCCAGACTTTTTTAAATGTTCGCAAACATTTGTTGTTTAGAACTTCTGTACTTCAATCTATGGAACACATCATACCTTAATATCTCCCGTAGAATCCGGTTTGGGTGGTCTTCTAGCTCAGCGAATTTAACTCTGGCTTTTTTTCTTCTATCGTCTCTGTCGAGTTAATATTTAAGTAATATGTTTATTTTAAAAATCACCTTGTAATCAGCGTATCGTCTCTCCGGCTAAGGGTTTGTGAAAGCAATTAATTTTAATGACTTTCGTCTGAGGATATGGAGTATCGAATATATATATATATATATATATATATATATATATATATATATATATATATATATCGGTTTTAGAACGTCTTTCGACGTTGTCCGATGCCTAACTTCCACGTCCTTCTATCATCCCATTGGCCGTCTCTAAGATCTCTTGTACCCATTGCTTTAGTTACCCCTTCTTTCCATGTCTTCTTGGGTCTTCCTCGTTTTTTGCGGTTTGGTGGTACCCACTGCATAATCTTCTTGGGTAGTCTTGTGTCTTCCATTCTTTGAACATGACCATACCAAATCAACTGTTTCCTCTCAATGTCTGTTGTTAAGTAACCATCTATTCCAATTCTTCGTCTTACTTCCTCATTTCGAACTCTTTCCCTGCGGGATATACCTAACGATCTTCTAAACACATCCATTTCTACAGCTTCTAATTTTTTTCTGTTGTTCTCGGTTATTCTCCAAGTTTCTGCTCCATAAAGTAGACTGCTTTTAATTAGTGACTCATAGATGTTATATTTTCGCTTTATTCCTATTTCAGAGCTCCAAAGTATTCCATTTAGGCAGCCAATTGTTCCCTTTTCTTTATTTCCTCATCGTCTTTTCCCGTTCTATCGAAGATTACTCCCAGGTACGTATATTCACTACAGGAGGTGATTTCTTCATTATTCTCTAGTTCGATATTGGAAAACTCAGCTCCTATGGGTAGGTATTTAGTTTTTTCTACATTGATTTCCAATCCCCACTGTTCATATTCTTCCTTTAGTTTTCTTGCCATATACTCTAAATCGTCTTTATCATTGGCTATGATGACTTGGTCATCAGCAAATTGTAAGGTATATAAACAAACATCTCCGAGGTCTATACCCATACCGTGACATTTACGTTTCCACTGGTTTAGTGCTTTTGCAATATATATCTTGAACAACGTTGGTGAAATACAGCAGCCCTGGCGCAGACCCTTGTTAACGATGAACTTTTTAGATAGTGTGTTGCCAATTTTTACTTGTGATGTAGAATAGGAAGAATAAGGTATTCTTCCTAAAGGAAGAATACCTTAAACAAAAATTACCTGGTCCTCCAGGTTGGGGGTTGAGACGTCAGGTTGGTTCCCTGTCACTTGTAAAAAAACCGCATTTACCAAAAAGCCTAAAAGTTGCCTCGGGACTTCGGACGGATCAAAAAGACGACGACAACAGCTACGGAAATGGACAATGAACATTGGCACATGGAATGTACAGAGTATCGAATATCATACAGTATAAGAATATAATCAATTTATTAAAAATCCTTTGTAAAAGGTATATATTAAGAACCGAAACGGGCTAAGTTAAACAGACAAAACGTTTTCGGAATCCGTATTCCATCATCAGTGTCTAAGAGTACATGAATGTAGCCACTAAATATATGGGTAAAAACTCGTTAACACATTTTTTTTGAACCTATTCTCTATCCTTCCATTGTTGGATATAGGTCTCCCCCAGTTCTCTCCATCTTTCCCTATCTTGAGCTGTTCTCTGCCATGTGGAACCTCCTTGTTTCCTGATGTCATCTTTCCACCTCATCTGTGGTCTGCCTCTTGATCTCTTTGCATTATATGGACGCCATTTTCCGATGGAATTGTTCCATCCGCCGTCTTGGAGACGTTCATTGTGTCCAGCCCATTTCCATTTCAGTTTTTCTGCTTGTTCTATCGTGTCTACTGTCTTTTTTCTGGTTCTGATCCACTGGTTACGTTTTCTATCTTTAAGTGATATACCCAACATTTGTCTCTCCATCGCTCTTTGTGCCTTCCTTATCCTATCCAAATTGGCCTGTGTAAATGTCCATGTCTGTGCTCCGTAGGTGAGCACCGGTATTATACAAGAGTTATATACCTTGCTTCGTAAGTATAGAGGGATTGTTAGATTTTTTAGAACGTAAGAAAGTTTGCCGAACGCTTCCCATCCCATTCTTACTCGTCTCGATATTTCGGCTGTTTGATTTTCTCTGTCAGCTCTGATTGCTTGTCCTAGATAGATATACTCATTTATCTGTTCTATTTTTTCTGTTTGTATTTTTATTGCCTCTTGGTCTTTCGTGTTTGTCATTACTTTTGTTTTGTTGAAGTTAATTTTTAGGCCTTTTTGCAGTGATTTTTCATGAAGTTCATTCAGCATTAATTCCAGTTCTGTCGTTCCGAGGAGATCAGGTGTATATCATCCGCATATCTAAGGTGATTTAGGCATTTTCCGTTAATACACATTCCTCTGTTTTCCCAATCTGTTGATTTTATTATGTCTTCGAGGGTCAAGGTAAACAGTTTAGGTGAAATTATATCGCCTTGTCGGACTCCTCGTTTAACTTTTATATTATCCGTTATTAATTTGTCGTCCAGAATTACAGTCATGGTTGCGTTTTGGTAAATATCATGTATCAATTGTCGGTATATTGAATCTATTCTACTATTGACCAGAGCTTCTTCAACCGCCCAGTGTTCAATGCTGTCGAAAGCCTTTTCATAATCTACGAATGCTAAGTACAGCGGAAGGTTGTATTCATTGGTTTTCTCAATTAAGATTTTAAGCGTATGTAGATGGTCGATTGTGCTGTATCCTTTTCTGAATCCGGCCTGTTCCACTGGTTGGTAGTTATCAAGTTTATAGGTTAGTCGGTTGTTTATTATTCTTGTGAAGGTTTTATATAGTTGTGACAAAAGGGAAATAGGACGGTAGTTGTTTAGGTCTGTTCGGTCTCCTTTCTTATGTATTAAGATTGTGTTGGCATTTCTCCATTGTTTAGGTATTTTACCTTGAACCAACAAATAATTGATTACATTTAGTTTACAAGATTTCTTATAATGATTTAAGATGTTGAAGTTACCGTTGGATTAGGTAACATGGCGACATATGACTCCACGTTAAAGTTGCTAGTCTTGAGACGGTGTGTCTACGAGGACTGTATGGGAGCAACTGTTGCTGATCAAATATTTGCTGTCTTTTCACTTTATTTTTTTTTTTTCGTTTTAATATATACCTATGTTGCTCGAATTTGTTGTAAAGATCGTAGAAGGGTTTCTAATCCTTGCGTAGAAGGGTTTGACCGTTCTTGGCTTATTTATAAAGAGATTTGGGAACTTTTATGTAAAACAATTTTGAATAGTAGGGTTTTTTAGGGTTAGACCTGATTTTTGCGGCATAAAGTCTTCTGTCTTCTAAGGAATGCTCACCAACTTCACAACAAATACTTACGATTGGTGTTATGCGAAAAGCCTCAGATATTATACGTAAAGAGAGATTGTGAAGACTGTCAAGTTTTTGCATAATCTAATTTTGATCTGATTAATGTTCTCTATAACATCAAAAGTGTTTGGAGATCCGCACCCCATTCTTTGTTGGTCATAGTTTTTAGAAGATTTCATCGCTTCTGACAAGATAATATCAAATTTGTTATATGAAATTTCCAGCTTAGAGTTTCTTCGAATTTCATACCCAAGAACTTTATTGACGTTACAGGTTTTAGGTTCTCATTACATAGTCTTATGTTGGAGATGTTTGTGATCTTTTTCTTAGAAAACAGGATGAAATGAGTTTTTTCAGTGAAGAATCAGAAACCTGTTTTTTGTGACCAGAGTTCTAAGTGTTGTATGAAGTTCTGTATGTGACAAAATATATTTTGTTATATTGTTACCTTTGCAAAAAAACTACAAGATCATTGGCGTAGACGCGTGCCTTTATAGGAGATTTAAAATTTTTGATAATACCTTGATTGCCACTACGAGAGCGTAGAACTTTTCTAGTATCCATTTTCTGGATACACTATATCTAATGTTGTGTTGTTTTCTGGATACACCATGGACGTATAAATAAAGATTTTATTTATACGTCCATGGGATACACTATACATTTTCTGGATACACTATATCTAATGTTGTGTTGTTTTTCCTAACTCTGAAAGCTCTATTTTGAAAGAAGTTTTCAATAAAGAAAAGGCAGTGACCTTAAATGTTCCAATTATGTAATTTTTTATTATATAATCGTGCCAGGCTGTATCGAAAGCTCTTGATATGTCAAAGAAAACCGTTAGACATTTACTCCTTAGTGCGAATGCTTCAGAAATATCACTTTCCAAGTCTATATTGCCTATAGTGGACCTTTGCTCTCTAAAACCACTGTGCTCTGGAATAATTAAGTCTTGTCTCTCCAGGTGCCATCTTACTATTATTAATAATTTTTTCTAGTAACTTACACATGACGCATGTTAAAGATATCGGTCAATACGACTCGGGACTTGTTTTAATACTATTAGGTTTTTGTATAGGTATTACTGTGGATTCATACCATTTTCAGGAAATTTGTGAGGTAAACAAATAATATTAAACATATTTAAAAATTGTTTGTGGGCGCTAACTGCAAGGTCTCTTAAGTATTCTAAGCATATTTCAGGTCTCTTGAGACCTTGGGATTTGATTTTACGTGTATTCTAGGAGATCCACCTTTTATTAGACTTACTCTTAGTGTTCCTTTGTTATGTTGCCATATTTGTTGTAACAGATGATCTCTTAAATCATACAGTCAGCCGTCTCATTTGGTTGTTCTTCTGAGTCAAGTTGGTTAAGCTCTAATGTAGTTGTTGTTTTAAAACTGTCTTTATATTTGAGGTCCCATTATATTTAAGTTAACCTCAACCCAAAAAACATTCAACAGCAGATAGCTAAAAGCTATCCTAAAGCCGCAAACATAGATAGTTGTAGGGCATACACAAAAGATCTTTAAGGTCGTAGTGTGAAAAGTCTACGAATGCAGTCTCTTTACCTACACTTTATATACATTTTCTTTAGACATTACTTTTCATCAATGAATGAGTTTTATGAAAGAATGAGTTCCGTTTGTGTTATATCAAATAAATAAGAATCTAAAACAATCTGCACGATAAATCAATTGCCACACCTTTTTTGCTATAAATAATCACTATTTATAATTACACATCTAATCTCCTTCACATCTAATTAAAAGTCTTATAATGTCACCTTCAATATTACTTACTGTAAAATAATAGGTATAACAATCAAAATGAATAATACAATTATTTTATTATGTAAATTTTATTCAGAACAACTAATAATTTGTATAGTATACATACAAATAAATCAACAAATGTAACAATTATATTTACGATCTAGAAAAACAGGATCTTGGTTAAAAATAATAATTTCACTGGTAACTTTGGTAACATATTTTTTTAACATTTACCCGTTTAATAATATATACACCATCGCATTATTTCTTAGAAATGTTTTCTATCTATCTCGAGAAATAGTTCACTGTCTCACAGAGAAAGGCCCAAAAATATCTCATACACAAAATCTCGAAATCGTATGTGATACGTGATGTGAATCGTAAGTGCCAAACAACTTTCACTAAATATTTAGAAAACTATATGCTCAACAAGGCAAAAACCTACAATTAGTTCGATTCATACTACAAAATTGACATAGTGTATTTTAGTTTTGTTTAATAAATGGACAAAATACAAAAGTGTTTGCAAAATAAATTAGAAGATGAGTTTAAATATTATCAGATGAAGGTTAGCTTATCTCTTACTATACCTTGTGTATTTGTTGAATTACTGGATCCTAACAAATTTGTTGCGGGTTCTAGAAATAGAACTCAGTTCTCTCAGCAAAACCTACTCTCACTGTAGCGTGTAACCACTAGGTGCATGGCGTACAATATAGTAAGTGAACGAGCTAGTTTATGAAGCCTTAAAACTGGAGCAGCTTGGGAATAAACAACGACAGAAAACTCGGGTCCTTCAAGTTGGTTATTGGAACAATGAGCTCTTTATAAATCTTGGTATTTGCTTAAAAATCAAGAGTCAAGCTCCGGGAATCGGACGGGAATAAACCTGAATAGACCTAATGACCATCTACAAAGCATAAAAACTCTAATATAGAAAGTAGTGAAACCTTTAGTACTAATATTTGTCGATTTTCACAAAGCCTTTGACACAGTCGAGCTAAGCAAAATACCAAAGGTGCTTAAAAGTTTGGATAGATATTATGAATGCCTAACGACTAATGTCAGTAGTCAGTAGTAGTCTCATAGTCGTAGTCTATGAGACTGTTTTAGTGGAAACCACGTGGGAGAGTGACTGACTGATGAGTAGGCAAATTGGGACCTCAGTCTCGTTTGACGGTTCTTGTATTTCTACAGAACACGATACTGATACGTTACGAGTGAAGGTACGTCACATTCTCAACGCGGTTCTTCCCTAGAACTTCCCGCGGAAATTTATCTGAACATCAGATATCAAAATAGACTCTAGAATTACAGGCTTAGCTTACGTTGGGGATAATATACTGATATCTACGTGAAACTCGAATATAAAATATAAATTCCAAATTTTATATTCAGCTTTTTAAAATCTTACGTGCTGAAATCAGCCAATATCAATAATATTGTAGTATTTGGCAAGAATACCGCACTAAATACAATTAAATATTACAATTTGTACAACTTATATATCCGTCGAAATATGCACTTTCTGTTTTTTATCTTTAATTTTAAAAATATTAAAATATCTGCGGTAAAGATCCAATAATATCTTATAATAGAATATTGTTGTGATGGTTGCTATTTACATATCTAGAAACAGTCAAATTCCAATCAAAATGTGTATAATATGCGTCCAGTTAAATATTTTTACAAATAGGCTGTTAGATTAGCCAATCAGTTTACATGTGGTTAGATCCAAATTGATACGAGAGTATTAAGATACACTAAATGAATTAAGCCAAGACAATTCTTAAAACCTGTTGGATTGCGACATACATCGCAGAATTGTGTAATAAATTATAGAAAAGCTAAAAAAAAAGACTTCCTTCGTGAACTAACTTTACTCTTTCGATTCCGAACTACCATCTAATTCTAGTTGGGTGCAGGAAAAAGAGTGGTTCCAAAGAAATACGTGGGACATCTAGGTGTGAAAGCTGCGGTGAGATCCACCGCGTTGAGGAGGCTCATGCTTAACATCGGTGGGCCCAAAACTGAAAGGAGGCCCTTCATTCTGTTGTGCAATCGATCGTCCTCTACGCGGCGCCTGAAGTTCTGTAGTTTTAACAAAGGCGTACAGAAGGCAGCTCACCCGAGCAGATAGGAGGAGTCTGTGGAGGGTGGCATGTGCATACGTGCTAGGAAGTAAAGAGGAAGAGTATACCAGAAGAAATGATGACAGCAACAGAACGTTTATAACAAGAAGAAAGGGTGAGGTCTATTATGATGTGGCACGAGGAATGAGATGAGAAGGGTGGCCGAAGTCGCATCGGCGTTTGGATTACTTCTTGACGCAGATGCACACAGGACATGGTTGTTTCAGGGCTTACCTTTACAGATTTGGAAAGGAAAGGAAAAAAAAAGACAAATTATTGTACTGTTAAATATCAGACACTGTCTCACACACTCTGTTGGTATGCGAAAGATGGATAGACGATAGGAGCCTGCTTGAGAGAGCTAGGAAGTAGGGTGCACTAACCCATGGAACTGATGGAGGAGATGCTTAGGCTGTCAGATCGGTGGAGAGCAGTTCAGACATTCATCGTTGCCACGCTGGAGGAATCTTTCATAACCGGGCTTAAAGGCAGTTCTGCCCACCTCCTAGGACCGAGGTATGTTTCGAACATTTTGATCTCCCACCCTCATAAAAGACGAAAAAGGTTGAGGTTCTTGGCCTAGTAACCGTAGGTCGTTTAGCTTACTAGTTGAAGGGCATCTTGAGTATGACAGAAGATGCTTCATATTATGTTATTCTTCAAATTCGCACAGATCGCCATTAGTAATTTGCAGCTTCCACTGTATTTTGTTGGTTTTTAGGCCAGTTCAAATACAGTTTAATGATGTCCTCCAGATCTTGCAGTCTAGGCTACTATCTGACGCCTCTATTCTTGGGATAGTGGGTAGTTTGTTGGTGGGTCGAATGATACACAATGAAGAAAATTTTTTCTGGATTTTAGCCTTGAACAGTTGGGTTTTGGGTGGCACAGTAGGTGACGTTCGTCAAAGGTTTCTTTAATTTCCCTACATATCTAGCAACTGCTCTGAGTTCTTTGGCGCCTTATACAAGGAAGTTAAGTGATGCAAGCTTCATACTATCCCACATCGGTAGTCTCATTCAAGGCTACATCAACTTGTTTTGCGTGGATTCCAGACTGAGCAGGCATAGTCTCCTGTTGAAAACTATATTGCCCGTGCTGTTATTCTCATTGTATTAGAGCTTGCCCCCAGATTACTTACAAAGACTTTTCTTAGTAGGTCGTTTCTGGTGGTGATTTTTGTCTTGTGTTATGACACTGGTACTTATATGTTAAAGATCAGAAGATATAATTAAAAAAGTTGATGGAATAGTGTTTAAATCTTTAAGCAAAAAGCAAAAACCTTTAAATTTATACAGAGCTTTCTGAAAAAAGCTGCTTCCCTATTTCTGAAAAGATTAAGACAATTATTGACGATGGAGAATATGAACGTAGGAAAGTTTGTAGCCGTGAATTGTTTAGCTTAAAATTAAGGAAAATATAAAACAAGCTCCTATATTTAAAGTTAGGACGGATCGAATAACCCTGTTATTATGTGACAATGTAGCTAGACATATGATCGAGGCTAGTATTATTTACCGGGTCTTCCTATTTTCTCACAACATAAACCGTGCTTCGCTGAATAGTTTCGATTAAATAACATCGTTGAGAAGAATTATTTGCAAAAAAAAGGGTTACCGTTTCTAGATTTACTATTAATAAAACCTACAGGATAAGAGCAATGCATCCGACCACCCTGAAGGCCTCTGAATCAAGAGTGAAAACGTTCAGATGGTGTTTATCCAGCTAAAAAAATTGTAACCTCTTAATCAGGTCGTTACTAAATGTGCCAACGCCTTATAAACGCAAAAAATATTTGAAATTATTATTAGGATAGCCATCGATAAGAACACTGATATAGATGCTGGAAATTATTCATTATCGCATATGTGATAACTTACATTAGAGCGACGTTGAATTTGTAGCGGAAATCGTTGTTTGAATGTTGCATAAGTGAAAGATTATTTAAAAGAACGCCAAAAATGTTATCATTTACAAGAAATAATTAAGCTATTTTCTGAAAAAACAGTAAGGTATATCTGCTGCGCTCTAAGGAACAGAAGGAAAAATGAGACCACACTCTTATAGGTAGCAGTGGGACCTTCTTCTTAAAAGTACTAACAGTAACATAGTAGCGCTTTTGTTTCGCTGAATAATTTTGTACTTTTTGCATTTATTTTGATACTATTTTTTGGTAAAAAAGAAGTTTGACTGTATGCTTTCTTAGTTTTATAAATAATTTCCATATCTTCAAAAAGTCATCATAATTACAAAAACTTATGGAGCGCCATTCCCTCACTTTACACTAATTAGTTAACAATTTACTATATTAGCAACTAAGTATATAATGTTTTGATTTTTCTTTTCATGTAACAAACAAGATAATAATAATTGCATGTTAAGTACATAAATCGGAAAAAACTCTAAGGGAATCTGTAACACTTAAGTAACATATATAAATACATGTATGCAAAAGGATAGCAGTCTCTTAGATAAATGTTAATTTAATGTAACTTTGTAAAGCCAGATATTAGTCATCAACAAAAGGTAAAAATGCGAAAATAAATAATAACAATGCTCTACAAAAATATAAAAGTGCATAAATCGACGAAATCTGCTACCAACCCAACCACGGTGGTTGGTTCATATCGGAAACGAGGGTAAATGTTAGATTTACAGGTAAATTGATTATAGCGTAGTTCCGATTTAGTTTTTCTAGTGTTTTTAAAATCATCAGCCCGTTTTTACCTAATAGGTAACCTGCGGGAATGTGTACATCTTCAACGGATGTGTCATCAACCATTTCGATAAAAAATTCTTGATTAGGATTAACAACATCACTAATTATGACTGCCCTGGCACCCGCACGTTCTGCAAAATACGTCTTCTTCTTGAAAGAACAATCTCTGGAACAGAGTGAGCCATAATTAGAAAATATAATTTAATTCTGAACATAGGCAATAGATCACATGCATGTAGGTGGCGCTAGCGTCAGAGTTTGCCCTAGAAACACTTCCTAGTTGTTTTGCAATTTTATGAGTGATTTAAGTTTTAATAAATTATTTAGGCCATTTTAATTGTTTGAACACTTTTACTTAAAACTTTACAGTATGCCTTATCACCTATCAGATGTGAAACTTTACAGTATGCCTTATCACCTATCAGATGTGAAAAAAGTATCAGCAAGCATACAAAAATCTGTTCCAGGCACCTTTCAGATGAAAGATATACTGTTACAAGTTTGGGTAAGTTAAAAAAACTTATACTAATTTCTTACATTGTCATCGTCTTATTTGTTACGACAATGAAGGATCCTAAAAAGATGCAGTACCTCTAATAAATTTACAATAAAAAATAAAGTTGGAGACTTCAGTGAAGGAGTCTGGAAGAAGTGATTGATATAGAAAGAGGCTTTGTGCAGCAGTATTGCCACCAAACAAACAAAAAGAGCAAACAGAAACAGAATTATTCCATATAGCTAAGAATGATACACAAAAGTGTGGTTCAACAGAGACACCTTCTAATGAAAATAAATCATGAGTTCAAAATATGTATTATATCTCAAACTGTTATAATATGGAATAGAAGTCAATTAGTTTCTTATGAATTTTTGTCAGAATAGTTGAAACATTTTACTCGTTTTTCAAGAAAATTATTTCCATTTTTTGTTGAAGAGTTTGGAAAATCATACATTAAAATCAAAGTGCTCTTTCAGCGGAAAATAAACTGTTAATAACGCTTATGAAATATAGACTTAATTTGTTTTATTCTACATTTAAGCATTTTTTTGCAGTAGACATTCGAACTGTCCAAAAAATATTTGTTAAGTGGACCAAGCATTTTTACACTTGCTTAAAAAAATAAATTTTTGGAATATTGCAACAACTTCAGAAGACCAGTACAAAATTATTCTGGACTGAAATTCCATTAGACTGAAACAATGACCCTACTAAAAAAATTAAAAAAATTGTTTTTAAACAAATTAGGTGGTTTATTTGACAATTTATTTATTGAAATAATGCATATTCGGAATGTACGCAAAAAGTACATACAAGTTCAAAAAGAAACGTTGAAATACATAAAAAAGGAACAGAGATACAGTTAACAGCGCACATACGTCGATTTAATGGATTTACGCGGCCAAAATTATTTTACCGCATAGTTCTACACAAAATGGTACAAATTAATGGAAATATTGTTTTTTTAAATATTGGCATCTACTTTTCATGGAAAAAATCAAAATCAAATTTTAAAATTAACAAAAAATATATTAGTTTTTGTTTTACCTCACATATCAGTGTCTGACATATCGGACTCAGTATTCGGGTCACCTGGTAAAAGCATTTGAATTGTTTCAGGGCAAAATGAGCCTGGTTTGACTCTTTTCTGTACACGTTTCTTGCTGATTAAAATGGTTAATAATGGATCAGAAGTTAGAAGAAGTCTGTTGAATATATCAAGGTTGCATTCCTCCCTCGAGAACTTTCGTGCATAGTTCTCGCGATATAATCGAAAATGCTTATTTTTAGCTTCTGCTGCCTCTTCCGACAGCTGTCCTATAGGTAATAAGGCATTTTCGATTATTTCTGCACCGTGAACTAATATTTTATGCATGGTCGGTGTCATAGGGTGCCATCCATACAGATCGACATACAGTTTCGCTGTTGCTTTGGAATAATCATCAAATTGTTGAACGTCAATTTTATGACCACTTGAAATTGTTTCTAATATAATCTTCAGTCTATATATCAATTCAAAATTAACTTTTGTTATATCGGCAGCTAGTTGAGGATTTTCAAAAAATCTTCGGCTAGTATTGCCGTCATTAGTGTTCCCGAAATTGGCTTTTGGCATGTCAATTAACAATCCAGTTTCTTTTCTAAATCTTTCCTGGATATATTTTTTTTGTGAGCACTTCTATCTTCTTTGCTTCGTCAGTTCTCTTTTCTCCATACTTTTTTATTGGTAATTTGTATGCCAAATGTAAAACGCTTTCAAGCATTCGGATTCTAGCATGTAATACCGAGAGACCAAATTCAATAGCCTTAGAACTTGTACTTAATTTTTTATTCAGATTGTTAAAGTCTTTAGATGTCGCTCCGCATATAACACCGACTTGTAGATTTTGTATTAGTTGCAGCATTACAAACCTTGCCATCAATCATGGTCATCTTAAAAACATGATCAAACATGAATGTGTTACCGTTCAAAACATCTTCAGTATGTGTTAAGTTTTTGGCAGATTCTTCAACGTAACTGATCTCCTCGTTCGTTACATCAACTGTTTCTTTCACAAAGCTAAATCGTATAGGTCTACAATATCTAGGCGAGGACGGTATTGGGTTTTGCCAAATTACTTTTTTACCTTTTTTGCCACATACTATTCGAAGTGGAACAAAAGAAGATAGGAATATATGCGCATCCGTAGCAGCGTCATCGTCAAATTTCTGTTTGTATCTGGCTTGTTGAGATCCGTCACAACCCCATTTACAAATAATTTTTAAAGACTTCCTTTCATTGTCATTTAGAGAACAAAGGATTTCTTCTAACCCCACTGATAAGCGGTAAACGGTGTTATCTATTAAACTTTGTAAACTGCTTTCTGCGCAAGTACTTGATACCTTTATGCAATCCGTTGGCGGGTAACATTGTTTTTTTTTCCTTTAACAGTAAGTCATAGGAAGGATAAAAAGATTTATTTGTATTTCTAATGATTTCATACTGTCGCTTGGTTAAATCAGCTTCAACAAACATTGCTAGGGCTTGCAACGGTGTAAGAGCAGTAATGTTTTCTTTATTTATTTTCCTGAACGCATCTCTATATTTATCTGCACGAGTTGGAGAGTTTGTAATATCTTTTAATATTTTTGAAGCATTTCTTTTTCCTCGAGCCTGTAATGTTGATTGGGCTGCATGAACGATAACTTCTCCATCAAGCGAAGAACGTATTTCTTCTGTTTTTCTCCTTTTCGTTCTTTCACTGGAGTCATTAAATGATTTAGATGGCCGACCTGGTCGCATTTTTTCGTTTTCTACAAGTATAAATGTTCCATCTAACCAAACTCTATTTGTTTGTAAAAATATAGCCTCTTTTCGGTGGGCCTTTAACCATTTCTCTTTCATGGCCGTTTTAAAATGCCGAAATCTTCGCTTTAAACTGGTTAAATTGTCAGATGTGTCACCATAACAGGTCAGTAAGTGATTTTCTAAATATTTCAGTCTATCATCTAAATTAGGCAAATCTTGAAGCTTCATTTGGTCGTAAAGATATTTACGGGTCACTATTTTTATGCCAAAGGCACCAGATGTAGCTAAAACAAAGAAAATCGTAACTTGTTACAGTGAATACAATTAAGTACTTTTATTTGTGTGACGTCATCAATAAAACAAAATAAACAAAAACCCCTGTATTTCGGTCATCCGCAGCTAAATCGTACGGCATTAATTAGCCAAATATATGCAATATACTATAAAATAAACAGCATTGCTGGATCTGGGGCGATAATATAACTTAATGTCTTATAAACATAAAAAGTAAACAAAAGTTTTACTACAAAACTTCGTGCCTTTGATTTTGAAAAAATAATATAAGATAACAGTAAACATTCTTTACATATTTCAAGAAATATGCATTCTTACCTGAATTATTTGATTCCATCATAATCACTTTAAAAAATAAGCTGAATATCACAAAATATCACGATATATGAAAAGTGTATTACTAGGCGTAGACAACAAAACGTTATTGACAAGCTACCTACCGCGCGCCTGCGTCTGCGCACGCGCATGGTAAACAGTTCTAGAGTTGGGACAGTTATTTTTTGTTAATTCAAACCATCATGTATCTCTAGGATATTTCTTAAATTTTTTACGTCACTTTTGAAATTTGACTTTTGGCCGGCTAATTATTTAAAATCAACGTATGTGCAGCGCCTTCCCCCTCCCTTCAGCTCCCGAGAGTTTCAAAGCCGACCGATTTTACATACATGTTGAAGCTTTGTGAAGGATTTCATTAAAGGGCAATAATTTTAAAATTTAGTACTTTAAAACTATAATGTATATTCTTTTAAATGGCGCTAATTAGATTTCTTAATTGTTATAAACAAAGGTGCTATGAATTAAATAAAAAAAGAGGCCAACTTTGTACCAAATTATTTTAGGACAAACTTTTTTTTATTTAAATTTGTGAAAAAATTCAAGCTTTTTAAATATGTAAAAATAATATTTTTACAGTCAATGGTTAAAAAGTTATTCTAATTGTTTATAAGAGTTTATAAGAGTCTTTGAAAACACCTACCATGTTGGCAAAAAATGAGTGGATGACACAAGAAATTCTAGATCTGATGGAAGTTCGACGGCAACACAAAAATAGAAATATTATCGAATATCGTGAAATTAATAAACGCATAAAAAGAAAAATTAAGCAAGGCAAAGAATCCTGGCTTGAGAATTTATGTAAAGAAATAGAAGACCTCCAAAAAAAGCATGACAGCTTCAACCTGCATAAGAAACTTAAATATACTGCAGGAATTAGAAAACAGAAAAATGCTCACATACTTAAAAGCGCGGACGGAAAAATTTGTGATCACGAACAACAGTGCAAAGAATGGGAGAGATACATCACTGACCTTTTTGACGATGCTTCTAGGGAAAATGCTCCAAATACTGCCTATGACAACCAGTTGGACAGAGGTCCCAATATACTGAATTCAGAAGTCGAAAAGGCAATACAGCAAGCCAAAAACAATAAAGCACCTGGACCAGATCAAATCCCTGCCGAACTACTTAAACTTTTGGATGAGGAAAGCATTGTCTGCTTAACCACTTTCTTCAACAAAATTTACAAGGAAAAATACCAGATGATTGGTTAGAGTCACTGTTTATAACATTACCAAAGAAAAGCAGGCCCACCAAATGCAGCGATTTTAGACTAATCAGTTTGATGAGTCACACACTGAAGATACTCTTACGAATTATACAAAACCGAGTATTCCTTCTATGCGAAAGTAAGATGGGTGATAAGCAATTTGGATTTAGAAACGGTCTAAGAACTAGAGAGGCACTATTCTGTATGCGCGTTCTATTACAAAAAAGTTGTGAATTCCGAAAGAATGTTTATGTTTGTTTCATCGACTTCGGGAAGGCGTTCGACAGAGTCCAACACAATACACTTTTCGACTGCCTACGGGCAGCAGGACTTGACCACTATGATATAAGACTGCTGAAATACTTATATTACAATCAAGTAGCCTCTATCCAAATTGGAGACAGTCCCACTGAAAAAATACCCATCAAACGTGGAGTACGGCAGGGTTGTGTTTTGTCACCCACTCTTTTTAATCTGTACTCTGAAGAAATCTTTAGGGAGGCTTTGGATGACAGACAAGAGGGAGTAAGACTAGGTGGAGAAGTAATCAACAATATTAGATACGCTGACGATACAGCCATTCTTGCAGAAAGTTTACAAGATCTCCAAACATTACTAAATCTAGTCAGTGAAGCAAGTTATCGGAGAGGCCTAAAAATCAACATTTCAAAGACAAAGTGGATGGCAGTTGGAAAGATCCATATAGATCAAGGTCTGCTTTCTCTTAATGGAGAAGAGATAGAAAGGGTAAATCATTTCAAATACCTTGGCAGCTGGTTAAATGTAAATTGTGACTCTGATGAAGAGATAATATCCAGGATCGAAATATCACGTAAGGCTTTTATGACCTGGAAACCAGTTTTATGCAACAGAAACCTGTCAATGAACATTCGTAAGAAGGTCCTGAAATGTTATGTGTGGTCGATCCTATTGTATGGTTGTGAGACATGGACGTTAAAAACCACAATGCTAAACAAGTTAGAAGCATTCGAAATGTGGTGCTATAGACGAATCCTAAAGATATCGTGGGTTTCACACACTTCCAATGAAGATGTTCTTCAAATGATCAACTCAGAACGTCTGCTCATAAACATCATAAAGAGGAGAAAAACAGAATACTTCGGCCACATAATTAGAGGACCCAAATACCATTTACTTCGCCTTATTATACAAGGAAAAGTGGAAGGAAAGAGATGGATTGGTCGAAAGAAACTTTCATGGCTGCGTAATATTAGACAATGGTGTGGTTTCACAGTAGAAGAATTATTTCGCGCAGCAGCCGACAGAGAAAGGTTTCAGGAAATTGTAAACATGATGACGGCCAACGTCTGAATACGGACACGGCACCCAAAGAAGAATTGTTTATAAGCAAAAAAATCGACATGTTTTTGCAAAATTATTTTGCAATATTTAAAATTAATTTTCCTAATTTTTTTTAATGTAAATAATAAAACAAGTCTTCTTCTACCAGAAACAACCCTTACAATTTCTAAAGCTGTATAAATTTCTGACTTATATTGTTGCAAAAAATGTTAATTTGGGATAAACAAATAAAATAACTTTTAAACTATTAGACCGATCACTTTGAAATTTTAACCTTATTTTAAGCACTACAAGACACATCATTCCATGAAATATAAATATTATAAGTTTATTTTCAAAAAAGTTATTAACATTTATAAAAAACCGAAATTTTTGACTTATTTTGCAACTTTCTAAACAACAAATAAGGATAGAAACATTTTGAGAACGCCATTTTGAAGCTTTTTATATAACTTATAAGTTTCCTTTCTTCTAAAATTTGTTTAAATTGCTTCACTTTTTGCTGATAGACGAAAAAAGCAAAAATTTTCCGTTTTTTGAACTTAACTTGTTAATAACTAATTTAGTCCAAAAAATCGACTGCAGGAAACATATAGGTTTTTGTTACAGAGGTCCACACTACTCAAAACAACTGTCGTTTGCCTGGCCGGACGAGTGTCAAAAACAGGGTACTTTTTTTGCTTATTTCCCTGGCCTAAAAATGGCACTGAATCATATAGAACAGATGAAAAAAAAACAATGGAATTCCGAAGTCCACTATAGAATTTAAATTAAAACATCCGGAACATAAAGATACACTTCCGTCTCCTATTGTAACTTGCAAGGAGGAGAATACTCTGGTTAGGTACGTTCATTAAATTTATCTTAATCCATAGCATTATTTAATTTTACATTCAATATTCCAGATGTACAACAAACCGCTTCAAAAGGTTTCCCCAAAAATGCTAACGATTTAAAAAAGCAGCGTGCAAAAATTTTTAACCGAAAATCCGCGCCCCAACAACTTAAAAGATAATCGACCTGGAGATGGATAGTTAAAAGTAAGTCACCAAAAAATGTATTTTAATCTGTATTTATTGTTTGATTTTTTTTAAGGTTTTTTGAAGCGACATCCAGAGGTTTCTAAAAGGACAAGTGAAGGTGAGACGGCAGCTAGCGCTTGTGTATCTGAACGAGACATCAAAAACTGGTTTAAAAATATTGAAAACTATGTTAAAGAAAAACATCTAGAAGAAGTTCTAACTGATCCATCAAGAATTTTTAATGGAGATGAGTCAGGATTTCAAATACGTCCATCTACTGGAAAAGTATTTGCTATGAAAGGTTAAAAAAATGTAGGTATATAATTTTGAAAAAAGCTGTTCAAAAGAAAATGTCACTGTGATGTTTATGTTTTCAGCAGACTGTAAAATTTGCGTGCCTATGGTTACATATTCTAGACATAATATCAACATATTCCAGAAAAAGTTGCTAAAGGTATTAATTCTAAACGGGGTGTGGGCAGAAGCGATAATGGTTGGATGATGGCAGAGACATTCTATCAGTATATTGCGAATGTTTTTTACCGCCACCTAATTGAAAATAATATTAAGCTTTCAGTTATTCTTTTTGTAAATGGGCACAAGAGTCACTTAAGTTAACAATTAAGTCTATTGTGTAATGAGAGAATGGGAAGAACAGCATCCAGGAGGGGTAGTGAATAAGGTTGTATTTTCTTCTATTGGAGCAAGCTACAAAAAAAGCTGTAAAACTGAAACGGTAATAAATGGTTTCAAGGTTTGCGGAATGTTTCCATTAAAAGCAGATGCTATTGACTACACAAAATGTTTAGGTAAAGATGTAGTAAAAAATTTAATCATTTCAGATCATCAAAAGAAACCTAAGATGAACTATAATACTTTCGTAAATATCTTAGGTCCTGAAAAAGTTCATAGCTTAGAGAATTTAAAAGAAAATCCAAAGAATAATCTACCTAGCGATGACAATTTGAATTTGTTGTTCAAAATTTGGAATTTTTTTGAACATGATCCAAAAAATTTGAATAACCCAATGGTTCTAAAAAATAGGGATACAAACATAAATATTATTCAAAATCTAGTTATCACATCTCCTGTTAAAAGTACTGAAATATACATCAGAACAAAGTGGTAGTGAAAATGTATGGTAACTGTATGGTTTACCCTATTGAATTGTTTTATTATGAATAGAGTTTTGTATTGTCTATTTTATAATGTAATGGTGAGTAAATTTAAGCTAAGAAAAATTGTTTTGAAATTTTTTCTTAGTTCTTCAAACCTTTTTCATTCAACATTTTTACCTTTTCTCTACTTTCAAAGATTATAATACAAACATTTAAAGTTAACTATCTCAATAACTGTTAGATTTAGGTATAGAAAGTAGATAACAAAACTTAAAGATCAATTAAAGTTCTTTCTAATAACGTAATAATACATAGCGTGATCAATTTTTCCATACACAAAAGTTGAGAAATTTTTAAGCTCACATTTTGAATCACCTTGAATATTAAATATAATTATATCCACAAAATGTTAAAATTTCCTTAAAATAAAATTATATTTAAAATAAGGAAGTTTTAGTCAATGTCCGGTATACCATGATTATTATGGAAAATATTATTTCTAAAATTAAACATTTCTTTTGTTTCTTAACAATTTAAAACTGGATAAGACTTAAAATTGTAGGAGACAAATAAAATTGTAAAAAGACACATATCTAAGTATACTATAGAGATAAAATTAACTAAGTACTAACCCCCTTTCAATTAAAGCTACATTTCCTTCTATATCATCCAAATTATCAGGAGGTTTACATCCATTTTTTGGTAGAACAGGTACGAGTGGAACATTTTTTATATGGAAAGAGGAATTCTAAAACACAAACAAATTAAAGTACACACGAAACACAGGTGTGCATTTATATAATTACAAATGGGGCTCCAAAATCTAATGCAGGTCTAAGTCTATATGTGTATTCCAGCTGAACAGGATCTACTATTTCAAAAAATACATATCCATTAATAAGATCTGCAGAAGAAGTTCCATCCATGTGATGTAGGTTGTTGGCTACAATTGAAACATTTGTTATTGATATATTATGTATTGATATTTACTTTTAAACCTACCACCGCAATTGATTAATATAATATACGAACAAAAATGTATCAGTTTTACAACCATATATTGGAAATATTTTGGAAAATTCATCCTAATTTAGTTTATGATGTTAGAAGTATTTAGTATTGACTGAAAAGCTAAAATATTTTAAAATGAAATGAATGATTGGTTGAAGCAAAAATTACAATTGTTTGTATAATCATCAGTGTTTGTATTTAACACGAAATTCCGATAAAAATCAATTTGATATTTTAATTTGTCTTGAAAATTCTAGAACTTTGTTTTCTGCAGGTACAATTGTCAAATTTTGAGGTTAAGGACATTAAAAACTTATTACCTTGGTTGTAGCTAAAGTTACGTACAGCCGTAAAATTAATTTATAGCTTTTATAATGTACTATAAAAGCAAGATAATCTTTTTATTTATTTAGCAACCTTATTCAATTATGTAATTATAGTATATTTGCCGCATATAGAATCAATAAATATTTTTTTATGTATATTTTAATCATAGTGAATTTACAGTGTGATTGTGTGAGTAGTAACTTCCATTCGTTAAATAGTTGTCTGTTGTCTTGAACATCATCCCTCTTGCAAGTACAAGTCTCACATTTAAAATTTATAGACAGACTCCATAAATCATAATACAACTTTTTAAAAAATATCAAATATTAACATTTATTATGCTTTGGTGGTTATAAACTCTTGTACTATTCTTCGATAACTAAAAATGGAAGGAAACATAATCGAATCAACAGAAAATGAAGAAATTAAATCTACTGCTGTTGTAAAGTATTCTTTGCCAAAACTAGCACCATTTACAAAGTTACAGTGCAATACCGATTTAAATTTACCCCCTTCAAATTGGCTTAGCAGCTCCGCGGATTCATATGGTTTACAGCATGTTCTTACTCATCCAAAAGGATTTTCAAGGTAAATAATTTGTTTTAGTTTTATTAGGCCTATGTTCAAATTTACAGTAGTTGTTTTTTCTAGAGTGTTAACTGTTTATCAAACCATCAAAATAGTTTATTTTAAATATTTTCCTTTATTCTATTTTGTACATAGTTGAATTGGTGTGCACAGTTTTTATACTTAAATGTAGTAATAACCAACCAGGAAGAACCCAGTAGATCTGATTTGTGAATATTTGCATATTTATTTTTAAATAAACTGTTAATTTTTTATGTTTTAACTACATTATTGGGTAAACATACTATATTTTATTAATATTTAAAATTTTTAGTTTCAAAATGGCACACATGTTTCCAGATTGCGTTGGAGAGGTCGATGTAGTATCTGATGCAGAAAATATTAAAAAGCTGCTGAAAATTCCATACCATAAGAAAGGTCATATAAGCATGATGGTCCATCGCATTGAAAATACATTACTGATAGATGATTTTGACATTTACAAACATCTCTTAAGAACAGCAGAAACAGAATGGGAATGGCTGAGAAAATTTTTCGTTGATAATATTAGCAGAGCAACATATGAAGAGAACAAGCACATTTACATCAATAGCAGAAGAAGAGAAGCTTTAAAAGAAAAAAGTCTGGTTTCAAAGTTTTTATATCACAGTTTGGTTCCCACAGAAACAGCTGAAAGTAGTAATTTGTTAGAAACTAATACTTGCCAACCTGTCAAAGATCCTTTATTACCAGAACCTTCACCTTCTGCAGAATGTCCTGATTCACCTACTTCTGCCCATAAGTATAATACAAATGTTTTGTGGACATTCGAGGATATAGAAATGCTACTAGGTAATAAATAATTTTATTTCATTGATATGACAATAAGTAAGATTACTATACTGCCTGACATTCAACAATATAACACCCAGTAAATATGAATATGTCTTAATAATTTTTTGATAATGAACTGGATTCATATAGTCATTAAATGATTAAAATTTCCGAAACAATCCGAAAAGTAATCTAGTAGCTTTTGCTTTTTATTAAAAAAAAAACACTGTTTTTTATTTATAATGTTTAAAAGTTTGATGTTTAGTGTTTTATTCTTGATACTACCTTCAAAACATTATTTTTTTAATGACTTGTGTACACTGATGCAATACTCTTCACCAATTAAGTAAATTTGACCGGGGGAGAATAATGTAGATGTGAGAGGCTGGAATTGCTCTTCATGAAGTCTCATATGGTTGGGAGGAATGTGTCTACTGTAATGCAATGTTGGAATAATTAAACAGAAGAACATAGATACTAATGTGTTAAACAAAATATTTTTCTTTCAAAATCCACTAGGTAACTAAGTTCCTGTAGCTGTATACCATGTATCACAAAAGTTTATATTTAAAATCCTTTATAAAAGGTATATAATAAAATACCCAAACAGGATATATCACAATTACAAAATGTTTTCGGAACCTATTCCATCATCAGTGTAAATAAGTGTATATGTTTTGAGCCACTAAAATATTTCAGTAAAAACCCGTTAAATGTTATTAGTTTAAATTGCTGTTACATTATATGTTCTTATAAGTTGAGATGTTTTAGTTACCAGTGGAATTGATAATATTGCAAAGTAAGACTCTACATGAGGTTGCTTGGTCCTGAGACAAAGTGTCTACGAGGACTTGTTGATAGCAACTCAGTTGCTATCAATGTTACCAATTCCACTAATGATTATATCTCTGTCATTAGGATGAATTATGATTGAATTAGAATGAAGGGCATTAGATGCATAGCCACCTGACCTAAATGTGTCCGTTCGTTCTCAGCACTTATCTCCTCTGAAATTTTATATCTCCTCAGGTATAGATTTGGATAACAGGAGGTAGATAATAGGTAGGGTTTCATAGGATAGCTATAATGTAGTATTACTTATAAGGTAGTTGTTCAGCAATGACATCTGATCTCCGACTCACTCTTTCTTCCCTAGTGAGGAATCTTTAGCTTGTTTATAGTGTCTGTCTACAATAGGAAGGCCAGGACGGACCCAAGTTCCTCAACAAATATGATGGTCTCACTGCTCATTGGAGGAGATAATATAGAAGCCTCAAAAACTGCAAACTATTGATATATACTTTTGATTTTTAGGAACAGACATGCCAATTTTCGGTGGGGGTACTCATCCTTGCATATCGCTCAGACTTAGAGATATGAATAAACCAATAAGTGTATTAACAGGAATAGATTATTGGCTTGATAACTTAATGTCCAATGTACCTGAGGTAATAATGTGTTACCATTTAAATGGAATTGTCCAAAAGTATGAATTAGTTAAAACAGAAGATCTGCCTAGGATGGATAATTCTAAATTTTCACCAAAATTAATAAGGGACGTTGCACAAAGTATTCTCAGTTTCCTAAAGTCTAATGCTACTAAATCTGGCCATACATATTGGCTGTTTAAAGGAAAAGACGAAGAGGTAAGAAAAAAAGAGATTCATGTTGCAACTATTTTTTAACCAATAATTTATTATGTAATAAAACTAAGAGTGTTATTAAGCCCAATTAGAATTTTTGTATTATTATAATAATTTATCGATTAGTTTCGCATTTCTGCATCATTTTTTCTCTTTAAAAACACTATAATTTTAATACAAATTGCCAAAGTCATGTTAGCAGTAAAAATAAAGACAACATTAAAAGATCAGTAGACTTAATGCTAAACCTCATGAACATTGAAAACATATGTGTCTGAAAAAAAAGTACTGGATGATTTGGTGGTAAACGTAAAACTGAGTGGCCGTACTCTGCTAGTAATTAGTCTACAGCATACACAGGAGTTTTAATTTCAGCACAGAATATCTTATTGTATAGCTCCAGTTTTTTCAATTTCCTCTAAAAGCATATTTCTTTCTGTCCACCATTTTCTCATGACAGTCTTTTTTCGAAGCTATTGTAGGGTATTTTTCAACAGTCACATTATGATACAAAGCGTTGTCTATCACTAAAACTGAATTGGAAGGTAAATTAGGAAGAATGTTTTGTTTTAATCATTTCATAAAATTCTAATGATTCATGTCGTCATGATAATCACCAGTTTTTGGTCAGGATTTCAACAAATCCATTTTTACCACCACAATGTAAAATAATCTACTGTTCTTTGGAGTAAGCAGATTTTAAGCACATGTTTCGTCCACCATCCCAATCTTTTGGAACTGTGTGGAAACGATGTATGTAAGTCTGATCACTATGAACAATATTACTATCTACCAAAAATTGTTAAATACTTTAAAATTACTTTGACTGTGAATTAATAAATATGTTACTTTCAAATTTGTATTTTTGGAGTTTGTTTAGACATTCTGTTTTTTAGGCCCTTATCTAAATCCTAATTTCTTCACAATTATTGAACATAGTTTACCAATTAAAATTCCTTCGTTTCTAACGATTTGTAAACAGCGTTCATGGTAGATTTTTTGTGGATATTAGCAAAAGTATAAATGGTTTTTCTTATTTGTTTCTCAAATGAATTAACTGATAACTTGGAGCTAGGCTTTCAAATGCTTCTTTTGGGTGAACCAAATTTTGAAGTTAATCGTTTGTTTTCATCTTCCTAATTACCCTCTTTACTGTACTTTCTGAGACACTAATTGCTCTATTGGAGATAAATGATTTGCAATATCTCAAATATTTTTCCCATTTCATAAATAATTTAGGATAATTTACCTCCCTTGGCTATCTATCACTTTTTTTGTAAAACCAGTTGATTTTATGGTTAAGAAAAAAAAAGTTTAAAAATATTAAAAGAAACGTAATTTAACTTACATTTTAAGTATCTTAATATAAAGTCTTACAAATGACCTGAATGTATAGACTAGTCTGTCTTGTGTGCGAATGAACTGCAGATAATTAAATGTTTTCAATAATGTCGGATTTCATCATGTCGTTCGTATATCGTAGGCTTATGAAATTTTGTAAGTAGTCTAGTTGGTTCACAAGCACTCGTCAAACTATCAGATACTGTACTCAGAAGCATATGATGACTATTTTATTTTGTATTAATGATGCAGGGGTGGACATCCAGCAACATTTATATAAAAGTAGTACAGGATTTTATAAATAGTTTTTTTATAGGTGATCAAACTGTATGATTTAACAAGTCTCTGTTCAGAAAAAGACGTCGAAAAAGGCCAGAATCCATTTACGATTCCAGTGGCCATGCTCCTATACCGTGTAGCTAGAAATATGAAACATTCGTCAGAGCGGCCACAACCTGGCACAATAAGAACCCTTTTAAAGAACTGCATTAAACTGTTACCCCAAGAGAAATATCCAGAAATAGTCACATCATCCCTTTATATGCTGTCAGACCTGTATGTACCTGCTAACACTAATCCAGAAAGTCACGGTCTGGACGAAAATGACACAGATGACGACAATGAAACTTTGTATGAGGATGATTTGTCAGATGATGAAAACAGTCAGGAGGAAACTATGAAAGTTCTGGTTTTGGAGAATAATAGATTTGAGAAATTTAAAAACTATTATAAACCACCTGCTCCTATTGTTGGAGGCGTAGAAGAAAGATGTCAACAGGTAAATATGAACTCAAGTAATTTTCATTTTCCTTACTAATGATAATATTCTCAATAATTGATATCCAATGAGATAATAACAAAACTATGATAACTTTTAATGAATTACAGTTACGTACATTGAAATCGAACTACTTCGCAATAATATTTTTAACATAATATATTGTTACCATATGTTCCGGCGGTTGCGACTGGGAAAATTTTACCGACCGTGGGAAAAAACGGCATCCTTTAATGTTTGCACTTGCTCAGGTGTTTGAATGACGTCACGCTCACTTAAAAGTCAAGTCATTTCTTCTTTTCGGCTGTTTTGTCTCTTTCGTCTTCTTCTTTTCGTCAGCTGATCTGTTTTTCGTCTCATGTCACCTTCTTCTATTCACTAATTGAACATCCACGCTTGACGGGGAACCCGATATTTTATACACTGCTACATATAAGTTTACGTTCTTTCGTCTAGTACTCGACACAGATTTTTCGCCCAGTACTCTACATAGGTCTACGATTATTTCCTCCAATGCTCTATATAGGTCTACGATTCTTTTGTCCACGGCTAGACACAAGTCTTGTCGCTAATCGTCGTACGGTCCCACAGCCCAAATTAGATAACCAATATTTTCTTCTTTTCGTCCGTCGTCTCCTTTTCATATTTAGATGTTGATGTATACAAGGTAAGGTGAGAAAATACAATTCAGGTTACAGTGATACCGGGATATGATCACAGATCTACTACAGACGTTCGATTGGATTAGGGTCGGTGCTGGAGGTTAGCCAGTTTATGCAGGCAATCGGATGACTTTTGAGTATTTATTGACGATTTTATCACGGTGTGACGCGTGTTATTATCTATAAAAATCAAATTAGTTCCCTTTGAATGGCAAAAAAAGTATCAAACTCATCAAAAATGGTGGTTATATATCTTTAGTCCAGCAGCACTGTTCCTTTCTGTACTTTGTCATTTTATGTAATTTTTTATATAGGAGCATATTTTGCTATTATTTAATTATATATTTTAACTATTTAAAATACTGTAATGTCTTTATTAATTCTAATTTATTGTTCTTATTTTAATTTACTAAAAGTTCAATATTTATAACACTTACAAACTTAATTTATTTAAAGTTTATTTATGATAATTTATCTTACAATAATAATTTATTACGATCGTTACATTTTAAAACGCGTCGCGATCTTCGTTTCTGACTGCCTGTTTTCTCCAAAAAGGTCCCGTTATATACCAATAACGCTAGACTAGAAAAGTCGATCGCCTTCTCGTCTGGTATAGAATATAAACATGTTTTTCCTAGGGTCGGGCCGCCGGCTGCATTCTTGTTACCTGAAGTTTTTATTCGAATCCTTCTGGAGAGTTCGGTAGTATATGACCTAGAAAATACGTGAATGAATAGAATATTAGTAATAAATATGTTTACGGTTTTGGGTCAGAATTTATCGTAACAATATATTTTCATATTTTTTAAATGCCTCTCTGTAAAATTGGCATGGTCATATTTGTTATCAAGTTCATAGAACTTCTTCTTCTTCGCGTGCCATATCATAGAACTACTTGTTGATAATTATCCCGAAAGCATAAAACGCTTTTAAAATATCAAATTTCTTGAAATCCTATCTAAATTATTGAATCTCAAAAGGGCGGTGCACTCGCAATATAGCACGCTTTAATTAAAAAAAATTATTAAAAAAATACCTTTATAAAAGGTATATTAATATACTTTCTAGCATTTTATTGCCCACAGTTCTACGCTATTAAAAGCATGGCAATAGAAGAAGCATTAGTTAACAACCGGATCGACTCCAGGTACAGAATATTAACACATAATATTTACGAACAAGCTGAAATGATATTGACGTTGGGTAATTGAATCAAAACAAGACCAGTAAAAATCAATCGACGCGTAAGACAAGGAGACACAATATCTCCAAAATTATTTACAGCTGCCCTAGAATATATATTTAAGTCAATAGACTGGGAAAATAAGGGAATCCCTATTAACGGAAGATACTTGAACCATCTTAGATACGCAGATGATGTAGTACTAATAGCCGACACGTGAAATGCACTGAATATGATGATTGAAGAGCTAGACACAGAATCCCTAAAAAAAAACTGAAAATTATACTGAAAAAGATAATAGATGAAGTATACACGTTTCAGTTTTCAGCAAAACTAAACTAATGTCAAACAACGATGACACACCTATGATAAACATCGAAGGGACAGATATAGAACACGTAGATGAATATACATATCTGGGTCAAAATGTCAAGGTAAGCAAAGAAAATCAGACTACCGAAATAAGCTGACGTGTAAAAATGGGATGGGCAGCATTCGGAAGACTCTTATACGTACTTAAAAATAAAAATATACCTCAAAGACTGCGAACCAAAGTGTTTAATTCCTGTATCCTACCTGTACTTACATATGAAGCTTAAACCTGGACATTCACTAAAAAAAATATGGAGAAGATCAGAAAAACTCAGAGAGCTATGGAACGACATATACTGGGTATCTCACTTAAAGACCATAGAAGCAATGAAGACATTCGTAATAGAACAAAAGTAAAAGATGCTATCGAAGAGGCAGCTAAACTGAAATCGAAATGGGTTGGACATAATGAACGTCTTAAGATGGCTGATGGAATAAAGAAATCGGGAATTGGAGGCCATATGAAGCCAAAGGACAACGAGGAAGACCGCAAATGCGCTGGAGCGACGATATTAAAAGAACTGCAGGCCCAATGTGGAAACGTCTTACAAACAACGGAGATGCATGGCGAGAATTAGGTGGGGCCTAGATTCGGCAATCCGAATAGAGAGAAGGGTTTAAAAAAAAATAGAAAACCCGGGCTACATCTCAGAACGTTTTCGGAATAACTATTGCATCATCAGTGCTATCTTGATGTACATGTTTGAAGCCACTAAATATGTGGATAAAAACCCTTTAAATGTAGTTTGATTAACTTTAAATTACATCTTTGATATTTAAAAACTATGATGTTTAAGTTATAAAAGGAATTGATCACATGGCAACGTAGGACTGCACTGGGGTTGCTAGTCTTTAGACAAAGTGTCGGTGAAGACTTGTTGCTATAATTTTCTTCATTCGGCCACTACCATAAAGACCATTGGTCTTCCATTGGACTACCATTTTGGTCTCGTTAGAGAACAAGACATATCTCTACTAGATTTTGATACAATAAAGCGGTAGTTACATTCGGTTGTGCAACGCTTTAAGGTGGTATGTCACAATGTTAAAATTTATATACTTTTTAGGTACAGTTATCTTCACTATTTCAAAACAGATCTTCAAGTTATGATTATGTACGTAAACTGTAAACTTTCTATTTTAATGATATCTAGTTAACATTTTCAAAAACAGCAGTATTTTTTTCATAACTGTACTTAAATGCATCCATGTCATAACTTACGTGGTAACGTGCCTAAAAATTGGTATTGTGAAATAATTATTGAACTTAGATGCAAAATAACTACGTTAAATGATTAACTATCCAAAAACCTTTATTTTAAGCAAATGTTTGTTATCCATACTGCCGTAATTTTTAAATTAACTGTACCTAAAGATAAAATTACAATTAAAAGCTGCAAACTAGGGATTTTGTTGATGTTACCGTAATAAGTTGGCATTTTTATAGTGAGAAATTAGTTCAGCTATCACTTAACAGATGAGAAAATAAGTTCACGTGTCATTTAGTAGAAGGCAGCACTGATGTATTAAATAGCGATAGATGCGCGTTTGCCGAATTTAAGAAAAATCTGCAAAACATTGAAAACTAGTTTTGTGGTTATTCCAATTGTCTATGAGTTATGCAGTAACCATAGTAACGAATCACGTGGTTTTGTTAGCATGGCGACCCCTCCCACCAGTAGTTAATATTGTGGCTTCGTTTGACTTTCTTTTTATGTTCAATCATGATTGTATAAGGGAACAATGTCTTAAATATACAAGTTTACCATTTTTTTCCTTGGCACCTTGACGTTATATAATCGTGGTTGAAAGTCAAACTATGGTCAGTAAAATTTACTGCGGGATTATACTGGTTTTTACATAATATATAAACATAAAAACAATTCGTTTTATTCAATTTTTAACAAATTTAATTTTTATAGACAAAACAATAGTATGTAATGATCGATTAAATTTTGTCGATTAATTATTTCCGGAAGAAAATAAGATTATTGATATTTACTTTAATATTTACTTGAGTCATAATTAGAAACGAGATGAAAATCTGAAATTTTCTTGAGGAAAACACTTCCCCTGTTGACATTCGATATGAAAAAATTGTTATTATATATTATAATATTATAATAATTATTATAAATATATTATTAATAATTAATGTTATATATTTTAGATTTCTTATAAATACTGTTTTTATACATAAATAGTCGATCCAATTACCATAATCCCTTTTTGATCATTATTTAAGTACCTGTTTTTCAAACAATTGCAAATTTCTTTTCAGTTTGAAATAAATATTTTTGGGTAGATAAATAATTCAGACTTGTCGCCTGAAATATGAGTAATAAAATACCTCCAAATGAATGAACGTTTAACGTTTTGTGTATACAAGGTCAAGTAACAAAAATCCCTAATCAGCACATCCAGCTGATTGCTGGTGTAAGTGTAAGGCAATTAAAATTTATGACGTCTGGGAATGTGGTATCATCTTTCATATTAATAATAATATTAGAATTGTATAGTATGCTTAGATACAGTTAGTCGAATTTGGGAAACTGTATTAAAATAAAATCACACTTGTGTAATTTGATACAAAATTAAGCTTTTTGTACGTAGACTTGCGATTATCTGAGGTAATTGGGACCGTGACTACCTCGGATACCGAAAGAACTCTGTCACTGAGATTGGTTATACTGATAGAAAAATGTGTACCTATGTTAATAATGATTAATGTGTTTATTTTAATAACTAAAAACTGATATAAAAGTAGTATAAAAGATAAAAAAAAAGTTAATTTATAAATGTTTTAAAAAAGTCTTTGATTGATTTTTGTTTCAACTTCAGTCCTCCTTTTGGGGCGGCGATGTTGCGCCAACGTTGAAAATGAAGGACGTCTAATGGTGTTGATTCTTCTTGTTGCTCAATGTATACGAGAGCTGCTTCAAGGGACTTAAATCCTTCGGAATGAGAAATCTTTTAAGTTATCCCATCTGTATCTTCTTCTTCTTCTTCATGGGTGACGTTTAGACCTAGATTGGCAATTGTATCATCTGTCAGTTCCACTTCATCTAGATTCCTTCAATCGATAATGTCTTGTTTTACGATTGTTTGTTCTACTGGTAATTGATTGGCTAGGTGGGCTATAGAATCAACTTTACAGTCATCAGTTTTATTTTGAACGTCTTGTGTTTTGTTGTCTATCTTAAATAATTTTTTCCACAACTTCTGAGTAGTGGACATTTTTACGTCGTCCCAGGCAGATGCAATCCAATAGCAAACATCTTTAACCGTGATCTTCTTCAATGCCTCAATTACAGTCAGCCCTTCATCCAGTTTATAGTTAGCAGTGGCTGAAGATATGCAGAGTACCTTGAGATATGCAGACGATATAGTCCTGATAATAGATAAGAAGGAAGAGTTACAGAAGATGGTTGAGAAACTAGATAGAAAAGCGACAGAGATAGGTCTAGAGATGAACTATAGTAAAACCAAGACTATGACAAACCAAGAAGACCAATTAGAAATAGTAGTCAAACAGAATAAATTAGAGCAGGTGGCAGAATACATATACCTAGAACAGATAATAAAGCTGAACAGAGACAATCAAACAGAAGAAATAAAAAGAAAAACTAGACTAGCATGGGCCTCATTTGGTAAACTATCATATATTCTAAAAAATAAAAAGTTCCCTAAATATATGCGAACGAAAGTATTCAACCAGTGCATTTTACCAGTTATCACATATGGCTCACAAACAGGACTTTCACAAAGGAGAACATCGACAGGATATCCAAAACACAAAGAGCAATGGAAAGACAGATGCTGGAAATCGGTCTTAAAGACAGGAAAAGAAACTCATGGATCAGAGAAAAAACAAAGGTGAACGATGTATCAAGACAGGTTGCAAAACTTAAATGGAACTTCGCCGGTCACACTCTCCGGCAAAAAGATGAAAGATGGAATAAGCGAATTCTACACTGGAAACCATGGGAAAAGAAAAGAAAAAGAGGAAGACCACAGATGAGATGGACTGACGATCTTAAGAGAAAGGCAGGAAAGGACTGGATGTAGATCGCCCAAAATAGAGACCAATGGAGATTAACAGGGGAGGCCTATGCCCAAGAGTGGGCGTCTAAGGCTGATTAGATAGATAGATAGATAGTACCTGAAGAAGCTTCCGCCGATAATTCCTCTTCATTCCTTATATAACGTTTTGGTCTAGGGTTGGATGAGAGATGTTACATGGGGTGGAAGGAACACAGCTTGTATGTCACCACTAATCAATTCCCTCACATATGGGTGGGATCGTGCGTTGTCCAACAACAACAAAGCTTTTTGGACCAATCCACTACCACCACTCACACTTCGGTTTACCCACTATTCGATTTCATTCGGCTTACGCTTCCAATATCCAACAGTTACTTCTCCGACATCTAAATCTAAAGAAACCTTCTTTATTGATTCACCCTTGTCCAACCTCTTAATTGTATTCACTTTTGTTTCCAAGGGTGCAATTACTCTCTTTCGTTTTCCACTCATATTGCACAGAAAGATTCTCTCTTACATTCACAAAAATCAACTTATGAAAAATTAATTATGAAACCGAAACTAATAACTGGAATAAATTCACAAAACAGTACATAAAAGAAAAAATATTACCGTACAGATACTTAATTTGACGATCTGAACGACAGCAAACAAATCGGTAGTTCAATTCACATTGATTAACATAGAAAGTAACAGGAAGTTGTAGACAAAACACCACACAGAAATTTCTGCACATGAAATCTCTTTCACATCAGCTTGACCTAAAGCATACCTTACAAATAATTCTCTTCTTATCAATAATCCAAAATTTTCAATTGATTGCCCATCTAACAGCTGCCGATATAACTTCTGACCATCGATCCCTTTTTTTATTACTCGATATTGTGATTCAATAAGTACGACTATAAAGGTAAATAAAGGTAAAACCAAGGCAAAATTTTGCCTCGATTAACCTACGGTACCTAAAAGTATATTCGAAGAAGCTTCCGAAGAAGCCCAAATTTAAATTACCTCCAATCGAGTTCAAAAATTATTCAGAGATTGCAGTCTAGGTTTGGCATAGAGGATCTCCAAATTGAAGTTTACATTAGAGAGCTCTCAAAGTTAATTTTAAGTCGAGTTTCTTAGTATTATATATATATATATATATATATATATATATATATATATATATATATAATATATATTTGTAATATTTCTGCTCTTTATGATATGATTGATAGTCAACTTCGTTCACTTGAGACCTTAGACAAAACTGCTGACAAGTTAGCGGCGATATTGTATCCTCTTATTAAGTCATGTCTGCCAGAAAATATGATTCGACAATATGGCATCTTATGTTTTCGTGTCCATGGAAAATATTGGAAAAACTGCAGAAGTTACAACTTTAAAAACACACTTTAGAGTGGGTTAATGACATTTTTACAGAGTGAAGTTTAAAATGAAAAAAAATTGATTTAGCAACGGAAGCTTTTCGTTTACTAGCTGAAAATGAATATAAATTCAATAGTCTTATTGCCAAGATAAATGTAAAATTACAAAGAACTGATCAGTCCTTAGCATCCTCTGATGGGTTAATAAATTATGAAATTTACAGGTGTATATGTTTATTATAAGTAATTTTTTCTACTTGAAATAAATTTAGTTTTTTACAAAACTAATATGCACCATTTAAAATGTTTACAAAAAAAAAACAAAAAAAACAAAACAACAATTTAACTTCAAAGGTAAATGAACCTCAACGCAACACGATACAAAAATTAAAAAATGATATGGAATGATCCAATTATCCAATCCAAAAATTCACACAAAAAAATATACACCTGTAAAAATGAAATTTACAGGTGTATATTTTTATTATAAGTAATTTTTTCTACTTGAAATAAATTTAGTTTTTTACAAAACTAATATGCACCATTTAAAATGTTTACAAAAAAAAACAAAACAAAACAACAATTTAACTTCAAAGGTAAATGAACCTCAACGCAACACGATACAAAAATTAAAAAATGATATGGAATGATAAAATTATCCAATCCAAAAATTAGAATTTGTGAAACTTCAAATCAAATAATACGATAGCGCAATTTCAACTTACATTGCAGAAGACTGCCGACCGAGAGCGAACTATACCGATTCTCCCGATCGTATATTATATTTTAAGTTATAGTACGTGGCGTCGTTGGCAACACTGTCGCTGTTCAGATAATTAAATTTCGAGAAAATCAAAATATTAAAATATGATACACGTGCTGCCATCTATTAAAGAAATTGTTAAACGTTAGTTTATTTGAACACCACTCATTTTGACTGCGGCGTGAACATACCCCCTTAAATCGCTCTAGGTGCCACAGTAACTCTTCCATTAACATTTCGTTGGCTAAGCCAATTTTCAGTTGAAATTTTTGAGTAGCCTTTTTTTGGTATGTTGCGCATTGTATTTAGTAAACTTTTACATTCCTTAAATTATAAAACGTTAATTATGCTCAGAATGTTGCATACTTTCAATATATCATAATTCGTTTACACTAATGATAACTCCGAATTAACATGCGATTCTTGTGTTTTCAGTGGGTGAATTTTAAGCTACAAGAAGCATTCCTAATAATTTTATCATATATTAAATTAAAATGCATCATATATTACATGTTATTACATTTTAGTTTTATCACGTATAATTTTCACAAAATGACACTAAACTTTGAAATTGTGCAGTTCGTAAATCTCTATTCACTTAAGTGTACAGATAGAAGTTAATCTAAAACGGATTTTGGGTTTTAAAAATTTGTATATTTCTAGGCTATTCAACATGTTGCCGCTGGTCTTGATTGCATTAAATACTTTCCTAAAAACAAAGAAGAAAGAAGTTCCGGGGAAAAGGACGAGGAGGAAGTGAAAATGGCTAAACCATATGAGCCAATACCAATGCCATACGGTAAAATAAATGAGACAAAAACTTCAACAGATTCCACCAAGAAAAATAAGAAAAAGGAGCGAAAGAAGAAATCTGAAAACAAGAACCAGGACAAATTAACCAATGCTCTTTTACCAAAAAATTTGAACGAAGCTCAACCTTTACCTACGTGGCAAGAAAAAGAAAACCGTAATATATCGTGGAAGGACCATTTGAAAACCCTACTGTATGAAAAAGCCGTTTTGATTTACGCCATTCTGTCCGAACACCATTTTGTTCAAGGCAATTATGGACTAAGTTTGAAATATATTGGACTGCTTGCTAGGTGCCAGTTGGTAATGAATAAGTTGCAGTATGCTTCTAATGCTCTAAGAGAAAATTGTTTATTGGGTCGAGCAGGAGATTGTTGCATAATGATGATACAAAATTGGGGTAAGTATTTAACTTATTATTAGATATTGAATTATGCCACATTCCATGTGGACGAAGATTATGTCTAGTTTATGACTAATTATAAGTGCATATAACTCATGTTTGTGTTGTGATAAGCCATTAGTAATCCATAGTGCAAAATTTAGTGTATTATCACAGCCACCTAAAGTTACAAGCCGAGAAGTAAAAATGGCAACGTCGCAACATATGATTAAAGTAGTCCTATGAAAGAGAAGTATGGTGATCCGTTTCGTAATCCGAAATATTTTAAATAATAATTCATGGATCTCTTTTTAACATTGCACAAATAAGGGAAATTTTAATTAAATTTAATAAAAGGAAAATATGAAATAAATAAGTTAAACCTGTTACTAATAATATTTATTTTCCATACAAAGGTTAGAATTGAATAGGGATAGTAAACATTTATAATTTTTAAAATCTAGAGTTCTAATTAATTGTAGATAGTACCTAACAGATTAACAGAAAATACGGGTAAAACCATTAAAAAGCGCATGCAGAAGAGTCGTAAATCAGTCATTTTGAATTACAATATTTTTGTAAAGTATAAAAAACACTTTGAATTAGGTACTTTTCTTGCTCAGCGTACAACTTTTTATGCCTCATTAATTTTATTTCATTACAGTAACAAACGGAGAGGTTACATTTTACATTATCACTGTCACTGAAAATTGTACAATTTTATGGACAAAGCTAACAAAAAAGTCAAATAATATAAAATAACAAAACAAAACAATCTTAAATTAGTAAAATTATTGTACAACTTACCTAATTTGTACAGGCAACCACAAAATTCAAAACAAAGTATGTAGCTACTGCATGAGACACTCAAATGTAAATGTACAGAATACTAATCTATTTGTTTCTTTGTTATTCATTAAGAAACTCATGGACTGAATAATATGGTGTTTCAGAGAGATAGGTTTTTGTCATTTTACAGAACTTGGTGAAAGATGTTGGGGATTTAATTTGTCCCAGTGAGTGATTTAGTTTTTTGCACTATATAGAATAGAATTCTTTACTTACTCAAAGGACAAGATTAGTAAATAAACATCATAACCAGAACTTCTAATAGAATAGCCATGATCAGGTCTTTTAGGAAAATTTTTGGATGCTTGCGAATCAAACAGGAAGCATCACAATTCCGTGATTTTTTGAGACCAACTAGATAACGAATTGCTATTTTTTGTAATTTAAAAATAGTATCAAATTGGGCTGCTGTACTAGAATCCCAAAAAGGAAACTTATATGGAAGGTGAGACTCGAACAATGGGAAATATGCCATTTTTGCAGATGATTGACAAAGATCTTATTGCAAAGCAAGCTGAGGCTAGTTTCTTACTTCAGGAATCAATGCAAGAATCATTTACAATTACTATCGATAAGAATACCTAGTAAATATTACAGAATTAATATTAACTATAATAGTAGCCACTCGGCTCCCAGGGGGCTGAGTGGCTTCTTAGCTATTCTCTTATCCACATTTAAGCAAGGTAAAACTTGGAGTCAGACCAAACCTTTATTGTAAGTAAATCAGCGGTTATAATTGAATGAAGAGTTGAAATATTAGTTGCTTTAGCTGACACTGAAGAAAAATCATTTTTAGTAGAAAGAATCAGGGTGCCACGGTGAGCTGAACTTTGACGAACATACGTAGCAGTTGTGGTATAAATAACTCGTCAGTCTTATTTCTAATAATTGAATATTAATAAGGACCGAGTTAGGATATTTGCCAGTTGAGACCATCTTTCTAATTTACCATCTTTCTAGTTTACCATATCAGTCACTACATTCTTGAATGCTTAAAAAATAAAAATAGACACTGTCATTCGTCACTTTTTGATTCCACTCATTTAAAGTAATCTTCATGCCGCATTTGTTAATAAAGTTGAGTCTATTAAATCTTGTTTAAGAAAGTCTTTTTCCAGTTGTTCCAATTTGTGGTTCTCTTTATCAAAGTGATGTTGTCGTCTTTCCCATGGATCACTTCTGTCTATAGATTTAGAAATATACATTTAGAAATATATAGAAGATTGGGGAAAATCCTAGAAATAACATTTAATTACAATTTTGGATATTTTAGTTTTTCAGACAAAACATAGCTATCTTTGTCTTTCCATGTTTGATGAAGTATAATATCTTCAGAATGAAAATGCTTAGCACGCACAACGTCTCGTTTGATAGCTTTTAACCACATATCACATAATTGTTTATCTTTTGGGAAAGAAAATGTGCTTACAAGCCCTTCCAACTTCAGAATGCTTGTGTAATTACTAATTACTTTTACATCGAAGTACACAACAATATCTTGATATCTGTAAATGAAAAGAATAATTTAAGCTTTTGTGGCATTTAAACTATTACGATATTAACTGGAGAATAAACTCAAAGTTGTCGCAAAAACTGTGATTTCATTGTCCAAATGGTTAATATAACAAAAGAATTAAAAATTACCTAAATAAAAACTGAGAATAATGAAATCTACACCTAACCTAACAATGTTTATACTTACATTTGAGTTTATTTCAACCTGTAGTACAATATCAGTAATTAGTCGAATAAATAAATAACTTAATAAGTAACTTAAATAACTGACTAGACACATAAAAGTATTTAATATTAATTAAAAAAATATAATATACAAATAGTTACCAATTCACTGTAATCTGCTGTCCACATTCAAACAGGACTACCCTTAGATGTTATCAAATTTCTACTTCATGGCTTGTAACTTTAGGTGGCTGTGGTATTATTCATTAGTTCATTTTTGAGTGGAATAAGCTCTTTCATCATATTAAAATCTCTTGTTGGTTGGTATTTACCATTTGAGTATATGTAGGTCTTTGTGCTGCACTTATATTTGTTGTTGCCACTGGTAGCTGTTGGTTTTGTAGTTGATTCGGTAACTCTTTCTTTCTTAAAGCTGGAAATCTTGCTTCCTGCAGTTTTTTATGTACACTGTATCTTCGTAATTCACTGGGTGGTTATTACCGTAAAGTACACATTTTACTAGATCAGATCGAATTTTCCTAGGGCGGTCAGCTGTTAAGTGACATTTTACACACCTGTATTGATGATATCAGAAATTTTTATGTGACCATATCTTTGGCATCTATTACATTGTACTAATTCTCTTTTTAGTCTTAAAGCTTCGACATAAATTTTTGCGTTGAATAAATATTCCATCTTATAAATGTCTTTATTATTATCTTGCTTTTTTAAGTCCACAAAAACAGTGGTAGGGTATTTTTTGTATCTTTTTGTAGCATATTCGTTATTTAGTAGAGCGTTATAGAGATATTCATTCAGAAATGAAATGAGAAATTGAGAAAAACAAGAATGTTTCTAAAACTTGAGGAATATTGTTAAACATTTGACAGGTAAAGAAATCGAAAGAAATATAGAAAACACAAGAAGGAACTACTTTAACAGATGGTGAAACTATTTCCAATGCATTTGCTCGTTATTTTACAGAAATTGAAGAAATTTATGACAAGAATATAACACCACCGACATCGTATTTCCCTCAATACAACAGCGTGATGCATTCTATGTATTTAAGATCGGCATCTGAAAGTGAAATTGAGGGGATTATTAAAACACGTAAGAAGAAAAAATCACCCGGTATTGACAACATTATAGCAGAAACAATAAAAATTATAGATAAACAAATCATCAAAACTGTTGGTGGAACTAATAAATTTAATATTTAAAACTGGTCATTGTCCAGACAAATTTAAGGAAACAGTTGCAATTCCCATATAAATGACAGCAGAAAAACTAAGTTTGTCAAACTACAGACCGATGTCATTAATTACCACTTTAACAAAAATATTTGGAAAATGTCTTATGTCTTTGTAATAGGTATTGTCTGGGTACTTTCCCTTCTCCACTATCTTCGTATTTGAATTTCCATATCCCTGTACTTGGCGATCTTTTCGTTCTGTTTAACACGGAAGATTATTGTTGTTGGGTATCGCCACATCAATCAGTATTGTTTGTCTCTTTAGTTTATTAACTATTATGAGATCTGGTCTATTATGTGCCACTGTTTGATCTGTGAGCACAGTGTGGTTTTAGTATAGCTTGTAGTCATTCTCAAGTATACTCTCAGGAACATATTGACAATATGGGATATGGTTTGTTGAACTTGTCCCAGTTTGATGGCTTTCTCTTGATGAAGGATCTTTCCTACTGAGTCATGCCGTTCCTTATATTCAGTTGCAGCAAATGTCTTGCAGCCCCCTGTGAGATGTTGGATGGTTTCTTGAGCTTGACATCCATATCGGCATTTGTCATTTTGGACCTGGGGGTCTTTGACGATATATTTCAGGTAATTTTTGGTTGGTATAACCTAATCCTGAATGGCGATTAATGAACCTTCTGTTTCAGAGAACATCTTTCTTGATGTCATCCAATAGTTCAGCGCTATCGACATGGTCTGGACTGACCTCATTGGGATGTGGCCCGTGCAGAGGTTTACTCATCCAGGTGCACATTTTTTCGTCCTTAGTAAGATGGTTTATGCACATTTCTGGTTCCCTCAGTTTGATTCAATACTCTGATTAAATGTTTGTCTTTGGCTATAGTGTTTAATAGTTGGTTTAATGGTTGGATATTTTTAACACTGGCAATAAATATAGGTGGAGGTTTCTCTTCCTGTTTTTTTTGCCTCCTCAGATTCTGCTTCTTGCTGCTCTTCATTAATTAATACATTAAATTTATATGCTTTGATGTGCTCAGTCAGTAGTTATCTATTTTGGTTTGTTTAAGCTTGAAATGTTGTTGCGGACTATTTCTCGCACGTTTTTTATTTTGGACTATTTGCCATTCTTCGTCATTTGTTTTAGATGTGTTTGGTGGGGAATATGGCGGTAATGTACTTTGAACTAAATACTGGTATTGAGGTTGAAGTAACTGCATTGACTGGTTTGGTTGGCTTGCAGCGAAATGTTGTTGGATTTGTGATACTGTTGCTATGATGAATGTGGTCCGAGTTGCATTTGTTGTGAGAAATATCCTAGTTGTTGAACTAGTAAGTTTTGATCGCCAGATTGATTTGGCTCGAGGTTGGACATTGAGAGTATTGAAATGAATACTGATTATATCCGTGGGACATGGTGATTTAAATATTACATGTCATGCGTTTAAGGACTATGGGAGACCTGACAGTTGACCACAGAGCATACAAAAATTATCACCAAATGACAAAGAGGGGTGGGGGGTAATACCCTAATCTACAATGAAAACAGAAACTTCTATATATAATTCCCAATCATCATCACTGTTGTACAGGTCATCTATAGAAATACAATAAGCTCTTAATAATATCAGGTCAAAAACTTATTTTCTGTTACTAACTGACTAATGCTCCTATGGTCTTTAATTATGAATAAATAAATATTCGTTTATATTTCCAGGTAAATGTGAAATTTACAATGAGCAACTACACAACAACCAACATGAAGACTTCAAAATGATGGAGCAACTCGAGCAAGACGAACAATTTTACAATATTAGCATCGGCAATAGTGAAATGCGTTGCGTGTTTCTATTTGACATCCGAACCATCGAACAAATGCTATTGAAAAGCATCGAATGTTACGAGACAGCATTAAAACTTTCCGAAAGCGATAATATATTGCGACGATTAGCGAATAGTTTAAACGAAATTGGATCATATTACCTTAACCGAGCCAAAGTAGAGAAAAATATGAACGATATAGTCCAAACTTGTAAAAAGGCTGATAATTATTTAGCACGTGGTTTGGAGTTATTTGAAAGAGTTAAAGATACCGCCAATGTTGCCTTGTTGTACACCAATATTGGACATTTGTACAGACTTTTAGCACACGCGAACACGCCTGTTGATCGGGGCGAGATTACCCAACAGGAAAAGATTCATTATAATAAAGCTATCATTAATTATAAGAAGGCCTTGCAAGTTTTAGGCGAAAGAAACAACTGTCCCGGAATTTGGGATGCCGTTAAATGGGAGCTTTCTACCGCCTTGTTTAATATGGGTTGGATTATGCACGAAAATCCGTCGATACAACTGGTAAGTTAAAATTAAAAAGTTTGTTTAGTTTATGAATATTGTTTGCAATGAAATTTTCTGTAATGATACATTTTTTCGGTTGTATTTATAATATAATAGATTATGGATAATTGACAAAATACACAAGGTGTACTATTTAAAAAAATACTTACCTTTACGTTATTTCGGAGTAATGACTCAACTGGTAAATTTATAATTTACCTATATAGATACTTGATTTATTCAAAATAACTTTCATTTTAAACTTTTTTGTAAACCTACCATGAATCATAACATTAGAAACTTACGTTAATTGAACTGCAACAAATCGCCGCGCATGCGCGGACGCTACGTTGCTATCCTGGATGTCGGAAGATAACAAAGGCCTAGCCTGTATTTATAGAAACCACAGAGCAAACTCTAACACACATCTCTAACACACATCTGCAAGTTTTAGAGGAATATTTCCCCCTAATATCATAGTTCTAGCAAAACTAACTAATTGGTGGTATGCTGTTTCTTTCTCAGCAATAAAATGTTGAATTTAAGCGTTATGTTCAAGACAAAATACTTATATATAAGTTTACCAAATGTCTTACGAGTTACACTAGATAGTACACTTTCCAATAAGCAACACCTTGAAAAAGTCTCTGATAAGCTGAAAACGATAAATAATATTCAAAAGCTCTGTAGAACAACTTGGGATCTCTAGCTGCTGTCTGGATAAACGAGATCTTACACACGGTATGTCCACACTCGACTTAACAGCACTATATGTGTGGTAACCGAATCGTTGAGATGCTCTGCACTCCAATGGCTTCGCATCAATTTGGGAATAGCCCCACCTGATATCCGTATTCCAGATTTGGAAGGACTAGGCTAAAATCTAGAAAGCTAGCTCTATTAATATCCTGGTCCCGTTAGCGGCCAATTTTGAGATGAAGGTCTATTGGAAGAATAGATGGGAAGAGAGCACATAACCACATACTAATAAAGTACTTCATACTGATCAGCTGGTCCCAGGTTTTGATTTTAATCGTATCACATGTGTGACCCTGAATAGAATCGGGTCTGGATGCGGCAGATGTTCTGACGTCCTAGAGAAGTAGGACAGTGCTCCGCCTTCAGCTTGTGACTGCGAACTTCCTTGAAGCAGCACCAGAGGCAATAAACTGGATAGGCAGTCCCAATATCAGTGTCTAATATCTATATATGTTAAGTTTGTTTTTAAGTCTGTATGAATATACTATTTTATATTTTCCTTATTCTTGTGCCCCAAGCTAAGTAAATAAAACGATCAAAAATGAAAGAATTATTTCAATGTATGGTTTTTGGAATTTGTAGAAAAACGTTTACTCAATTATATTATGTATGTGAATGATCACCACTTTTTTGTGTTTACTACTCAATAAAATAAGTTACTAAAATATTTACATCATATATTTTTATTTTTTAGAGTAAGACTGAAGCTGAAAAGGAAGTTATTGAAACGCTTCAAAAAGCACTTCAGTATTGCGATTTTGATGAAAAGAATCCAAAATATCCGCTGTATATCTATCGTGCTGCCATCATCCATTATAGAATAGGATCTCTTTATCATAGCCATATTTGGTCTACTCCAAACGATTCCAGTAATAGAAAAAATATAATTCAGCTTGCTAAAATTAATTATGAGAAGGCTTCTAAAATGTATTTCCAAAGTTCGGATGCTATAAATTATTTTACTTCACAAATGCAAAGGTTCGCTCTGTCTGAATATTTGACAGAAAGTAAGTATTATTTATGATTATAGGTGATGAAATCAATCGATAGCAAAAAAATCTGTGGAAGCTTTAGCTGTTTTCACTTGTAAAACGTTTCAGATGGGGAATTGAACCATTAGATTGTCTTGTGTTCGTTTATTTCACAATTTTTACCATGCTTTCTTATTTTTCACTTCCTGTACCTTATTTCTTATCTTCATTATTTTTGTTTATCCTTTCACCTGTACTCTCTGATTTAGCTAATATCAGCGCTACTTATATATACAAGTTATTATGTACTAGAATATTCTGGAATAGTTCACCTTTATTCATTTGCATTAGCGATTCGATTCCATCCAGGTCGATACAACCAGAAGGTTCTCGAACACAGATCATCGTCTTCTCGAGATGCAACCGTTATATGGGTTACGTCAAAATAAGTAATTTCGGTACACTGCTCCCCTCTTAGATCTGAACTAAGGATGACGGAATCTACAGGACTCTCTAGCTCTGCATGAACCCCTTAGAAATAAATAACAGTCTACTGTCTTTGAAGGATACGATCTCTTCGGAATAATGCAACACACAGTAATTCGTACGCCGGTTTCTCGGAAGATCACTTCAAGCATGCTTCTGACAATCTTCCAATCTAGATTTTCTAGTGCATGGCCTATCTTGGGTAAGGCCAAATTTTTACGTCGCCACCATTCCAACATCTGGGTTAACGTCTCTTCGGCATCGTATTACGAACTACTTTCCGTACGTTTTCCTCCAGACGTTTATCGTTTTGTTCGTCGCTCTCTTCAGAGGTTTTTACTCGAAAGCAATGGCGAGCGCTTCATCTAAAACTTTCGGTCTTGCTAGTCTTAAAGCTTTCTGTAGTTCACTGTCTCTCAACCCATTGACGAAGGTATCTACAGCAATTTCTTCTAAAATGTTGTCTGGTACCTCGGCTAAGCCAACCGCGCTATACGAGCAACATCTTCAAATTCTTGCAAATTCTCACTTGTTCGTTGAATTCTACTTCTTATTTGTAATTTATAGACTTGTTGTAGATGGGCATCCCTGTAACGTTTGTCTAGTCGAGTGAACAAGTTCTGGTAACTTTTTTCTTGACGCTTAGTAGGAATTGATAGGATATCCGCAACATCACCTCGTAAAGCAGCAGTCAAGGAAACAGCTTTTTCTTGTTCTGTCCAATGATTGGCTGTCGCAATAGCTTCAAATTGTCTAAGGTATATGGATCAAGAAAACTTTCCACCAAATGGTGGCAATTTGAATCTCATATGATGAGATTAGTTTCTAGTACTACCAGTTTTTTAGACAATCACATACATATATATTGTTAAAATATGTCCCCTTTCAATTAAAAATCGACTTGTTTTATTATTTTCACAAATTATATATATATATATATATATATATATATATATATATATATATATATATATATACAAAATGGCAATTTTAATTTTAATAACTTGTAAGTTATTACAAGTTATTAAAATTATTTTTTTATGTTTTAGCAACAAGTGCTTTACACACCAAAATCAAACATCTCCAACATTGTCTGGAAATAGTACTAGAGTTGGAAGAAATGATAGATCTGATCATGAATAAGAAAGTAGAAATTCAAGAAGTAAAAGAAGAAGAAAAGACTGATACTAGAGATAACAGTTTTAAATCTTGTTATTCATTGTTGAAGCTTGTAGCTACACGTTTGCAGCACGTTTTGAAACTCTTAGTGAAATATTGCCTTACGAAACCACCTCCCAACAAAGACTGCGAAAAAATGTCGGAACTGTATAAGAAATGTTATAAAATTACATTTGATTTGAAAGACAATTTAAGCTATTCCGATCTTCTAAGAGAATTAGCAAAAGTTTTATTAAGTATTAAGAGTGAGTGTGAACTATATAATAATAAATCGAATGTGTAAATACCGTTTTTAAAGTGTTACTTATTAAAGAGTTTTTGATTATCACTGTGATAAATACAAGTTTTAAAGTTTTCATGAGTTTTAATCTTTTCAAAAATCACAAGATTATGCAAAAGAAGGCATACAAATAAAATGTTAAACAAATATCCAATATTGTTCTGAAGCTATTTTCTTGTGGCATTGTAAATTAATTACTATTTAACTGGGAATAAGCCACAATTAAAGATAAAAATACGTTTATTGACGTTTCAATTTCCACTTCGGAAATCGTTCTCAAAATACAAACAGTAAATTAAAAAAAATTTGTTTTTTGTTACATAGTGAAAAATTCTTCTAATAATTTAATTTTATCTGACTCATTTATATTGACAATTCAGACATATATTATGCATTTTGAAGTAGACGACTTTAAAATGATATTGCCAATATTGTTGAGTTGCGCTCCTGGGACGACTTTACTTATAAGATAGTTCATTGGATTACATGAAATCAACTTTAACTTAAGAATATCCGTCAGAAAAAATCATAGCATGTAATTCGTCTTTAAAAAGACAAACACATGACATGATGACAGTAAAATTCTCCTGTTAGTGATTCCATAGTAAATTATGAGGGAAAAACCGGGAAAAAAACCTCATAATACTATCCCGACACTGTAAGTATTTGTTCGTGAATTTAGTTTACCTTCAACAAACATCAAAATTCTGATTTTATATGTTACGTTATTTAAAAAACATAAATGATGTATCCTCTATATGTTACTGACTTACTAATACTGGTATTTTCTTATTAATAACTTCCTCTTTCAATATTGGTAACCAGATCCTACTACAGTCTGCCGAGGAATTTGCGACACAATTGGCCTCATTTAGCATAATTAGAGCCGCTTCTTTGATTTTTCTTTTTTTACCATCCGTTTCCTTTAGGACTACATTTGAATTGTTCCATTGAACCCTATGTTCATTATCCCATGCGTGTTTACATATTTGATATCAATCTTATATTAAAAATAGAGAATTTGATAGATCTCAAATATGTAAACACGCATGGGATAATGAACATAGGGTTCAATGGAATAATTCAAATGTAGTCCTAAAAGAAACGGATGGTAAAAAAAGAAAAATCAAAGAAGCGGCTCTAGTTATGCTAAGTGAGGCCAATTGTGTCGCAAATTCCTCGGCAGAATGTAGTAGGATCTGGTTCCTGAAAGAGGAAGTTATTAATAAGAAAATACCAGTATTAGTAAGTCAGTAACATATAGAGGATACATCATTTATGTTTTTTAAATAACGTAACATATAAAATCAGAATTTTGATGTTTGTTGAAGGTAAACTAAATTCACGAACAAATAATTACAGTGCCGGGATAGTGAGGTTTTTTTTTCCTGGTTTTTCCCTCATAATTTACTATGGAATCACTAACAGAAGAATTTTACTGTCATCATGTGTTTGTCTTTTTAAAGACGAATTACATGCTATGATTTTTTTCTGACGGATATTCTCAAGTTAAAGTTTGATTTCATGTAATCGAATGAACTATCTTATAAGTAAAGTCGTCCCAGGAGCGCAACTCAACAATATTGGCAATATCATTTTAAAGTCGTCTACTTCAAAATGCATAATATATGTCTGAATTGTCAATATAAATGAGTCAGATAAAATTAAATTATTAGAAGAATTTTTCACTATGTAACAAAAAACAAAATTTTTTTAATTTACTGTTTGTATTTTGAGAACGATTTCCGAAGTGGAAATTGAAACGTCAATAAACGTATTTTTATCTTTAATTATGGCTTATTCCCAGTTAAATAGTAATTAAATATCCAATATATGACACGCTGACAATACACCAGTGTTAGCAGATTGCACCGAAGACCTCCAACTTCTAAACGAACTAACCAGATTCTATTAAATTTATATAAAATTAACACAACTAAAAATTATATCATAGTCATAGGTCGATACAAATAACAAGCTAACATTGTTAAGCTACCGCAGGCTCAGATTGATCAAATGATACGTGTATTCTATCTTGTGTAGAATAGAGGCTTGGACCATGAACGTCGGTACAATGAAACGGCTCGAGGCCCTTCAAATATGGATAGACTCACTAGACGATTCTTAAAAGATCACTATACCAATTGAGCAAGCAGGTTTTAGACCAAATCGACGTTGCACAGACCGGGTGTTCTCTCTGTACTTACATACAGCTTTCAAAGAAAACTAAAGAGTTCTGCTGCGTTCATAGATCTGCCAGCAGTTTTCGACACCGTATAGCGAGAAGGAATGATTTGTAAACTCTTGCACTAAGATTATTTCAAGTAACTATAGGATCCGAAATAAGCACCCACAGAAAACTCAAAAATGGTCTGCCACAAGGGCTCGGTACTCGCACCACTGCTTTTAGCCTTTACATCGCAGACATACCGACAACAACATCAACAAAGTTTGGCTATGCTGATGTATATATATATATATATATATATATATATATATATATATATATATATATATATATATATATATATATAATCGGTTTAAAACGTCCTCCGACGTCTTCCGATGCCCAATCTCCATGCATCTCTATCTTCCCAAAGATCTTCGTCTAAACCTCTCTCTCAGATCTCTCTGTCTATTCCTTCTCTCCAGCTCTTTCTGGGTCGGCCTCTTTTTCTCTTTCCATGTGGTGACCAATCTATAATCTGTTTGGGCAGACGATGTTCTGGCATTCTCTGCACATGTGGATACCACTTTAGTTGTTGTACTCTTATATCTTCGACAATCGTATGTGTGACTCCCATAACCTCTCGTATACGTTCGTTATTAATTCTTTCGAGTTTTGATTTTCCTGCGGCCCGTCTCCAGTAGTCCATCTCCGTGGCTTGTAGTGTTCTTTCAGTAGTTGCCTTTAACTGCCACACGTCACTTTCATACATTACTTTGCTCTTTATAATAGTGTTGTATATTCGATGTTTGTTTTTTTTTTTTTTTTGATATATGTTGATCCCAGATAATACTATTTAGTTGAGATATCGCCCTTCTACCCTGAGTGTTTCGTTTTTTTATAGCCTGATCTGATTTGCCGTCGTCTGTGATTTCTACTCCTAAATAGGAATATTTATTGTTGTACTTAATGTGTTGTCCGTCGTTTAAAACTAGATTTTGTTCTTTACCACCGATGTTCATGTACATTGTTTTATCTATGTTGACTTCTAATCCCCATTATTTGTATTCTTCGATTAATTTTCGAGTCATGTATTCTAGGTCGTCATATTCGTTAGCAATCACAATTTGATCATCAGCAAAACATAGAGTGTACAGGTTGTTATTGTTTAATTGTATACCCATGCCGCTGCATTTCCGCTTCCAGAGTTTTAATGCTTGTTCCAGATATATTTTGAAAAGTGTCTGCGCTAAGCAGCATCCCTGCTTCAGTCCTTTGTCTACTACAAAACCTTTAGAAACATTCGTTCCTATTTTAACTTTGGCGTTGGCGTTCTCATATAGTTTTTCCACTGCTGTTATGAGATTTGAGTTGATGTTCGTTTGTCTGAGAGTGTTCCATAACTTATTTTGAGGGATGCTATCGTAGGCCTTTTTTAGATCAACAAACAAAAAGTGGACTTCTTGATCTACAGCAACCTTTTTTTCTATAAGTTGGGTGATACAAAAAAGGTGGTCTATAGTCGATCTACCAGCTCTAAAACCCGCCTGTTCTTCTGCCTCCATATCAGTGTATTCTCTTTCTATTCTATTTTTGATCATTTTCCCATAGATTTTACTAATGGTACTAGTAACTGCTATTCTTCGGTAATTGTCGCAATTTTGTTTGTTTCCCTTTTTATGTAAAGTTGAAATTGTTGAGGTTTTAAATTCGGCTGGAACCTCTACTTTGTTTTTGCAGTTTTGAAAGAGTATTGTCAAATGCTCATATAGTTTTTCAGTTCCATATTTTATCAGTTCTGAGGGTATATTGCCAGGTCCGGGCGCTTTTTTGTTTTTGAGTGAAATACAGATATCCCTTACTTCCTTTTTCCTGATTCTTATAGGAGATGCTTCAACGCGTATGTTTTGGTTACTTTCTTTTATTTTGAATTCCATATGAATATGCTGATGACTGGGCTTTATTAACCCAAACTACGTCACTAGAAGAAGCTGAAGAGATTCTTACGGAAGACCTAGAGGTTATTGGAAAATAATTTCAAAAATGAACTTCCACGACCGAATGCCTCCACGACCGAAGTAACTTGCTTCCACCTAAACAATCTGGCGTCAAGAACCCTTAACGTTCACTTTGATAACACACGACTCAAGCACAATAAACATCCAAAATATCTAGGCGTGGCCTTGGACTGAACGTTAAGCTTTAGAGAATATTTAAATACAGTTGCCGAGAAGCTAAAAACCAGAAATAACATCATCAGCAGAGTATGCGACACTTGGGCGAGAGAGTGTGACGTCACTGTCGGTAAGCGTTGAATCTGCATTATCGGCCGAGTATGAACCTTAGCCAGGACCGGGACCATTTGTTAACTGTCAGACAGTCAATTTTTCAACTGTTAATTCTTCTTCTTTACCGTAGCTAATGTCAGAACGAAGCTACACCGACGTTGAGGATATGACATAAGCATGACAGACATATTTGATGTTTAAAGATTTAAGACTGTCACACGTGTGAAAATCGTAATGAGTTGCATACTATATTTTATCTACGACGAACAAGTAATTCATTTTTAAAGTTGTTATTGTACTTCCGGTCTCCGATAAGAATATGTGTTGATCATAGAAGGTTCTTCGATAGTCATCAGGCAACAATTTCCCCTGATCATGTTTACAAAACATACGGAATCCACTATATATACTAACCCAAGCCGACAACATACTTTGCAGATATGGAATACCATCAACTTATAGGTTTATGTACAACTCCCTTCGTAAAGGTACACAGTAGGGATGTGTAGTTCACCATCGAAATAGTTCAAATGAACGATTCTTTCAACTGAACTAATTGAACTAGTTCATTAATTTTCATAGAACTAGTTCACTGTGAACCATTTGCATTATCAATTGTGTCTCAACTTCTAAGGAAGAAAATAATGAATGAATGAATGAAAACATATATTTATTATTTTGTCAATGGATGGACTTAGTTTTAAAAAATGCCGATTAGCTTCAGATAACAGATACATAATTCTTATGAATGTGACAATAACATAAAGTCTTATCTTAATGTCATAATGGTTCAGATCTTATTCTCATGTATTGGCTTGGATGTTGCCATGCTGTGTTGTTTCTTATATTGTAATTTTGAAATAAAAATTTTAGTTGTGGTTATAATGATTGAGGCATTTACATAAAATATAATTTTATGTAAAAGTGAGAATGAAAATGTGTTATTTAATGTTCCTAGAAAATTCATTGATTTTTTTTGTAAAGGTTCTTTTAGAAATAACCTAATTATAAATACCTATGAGTTTAAATATACGTAAATATAAAAATAAATCATACGCGAAATATATTTATATTTAAAACGGTTAATAAAAAACAAATCTTAATAATTTTTTGCAAATAAAAACTAACTAATTATATAATCATTTAAACCTAAACATACGATCGAAAGAAATAGTTCCGAACTATTTGTACGGTAGTGAACTAGTAAAAGACCACGTGAAAGACTGACTGAGACTGAACCGACAACCGACCGAAGAAAACGGGCGGCCGACATCTGGCAACCAGTTATGTTAGGGTTGGATTTCGATTTCGGTCCTACAAATAGTTCTTTCGCGAACTAGTTCACTAAACTAGTTCATTTTTGTGAAATAGTTCTCTTGAACTAGTTCGTCTAAAAGAACTAATAAGCACATGTCTAGTACACAGGTGTGCATACGCGCGGGATAAAAGTCGACCTCCTTTTTATACTCCGAAGAGGACCATCAAGTATTCAACGTTAAAATCTGTCAGATATATTGAGAAAGAAACATCTGATACACTGTTTTAGAGTATATATAGTTTTAAAGTGTCTTGTTTATGATACTAATTTTTTAAGCGAAGCTTGGACAGCTGAGACAATGTGAAACACGGAAAAAGATGAAGAAAAATTGAGAATTTTCGAAAGGAAAATCCTCAGACGGATTATGGACTCGATAAGAATGGACAACAGAGAAATGAGAAGAAGAATTAATCATGAACTAAGATACCTAATGAAGGGAGAAGATATAGTTAGATTTATTAAAACACAGAGGCTAAGATGGCTGGAACACATAGAGAGAAGGAAAAACGGCCTACTGATTAAAAAGATCACCAGATGGAAACCAGCAAAGGGGAAGACCAAAGAAAGAGATGGGACGACCAGGTCATGAGAGATATCCCAATTCTGGAGGTGAGAAACTGGAGGGAACTATCCACATATCGAAATTAGTGAAAGAAAGTTGTAACGGAAGCCATGTCATACAACAAACTTTGACAACATACAAGTGGAATGCGGAGTGATTTACCGCAATAAGCGAATCAGAGAGCTCTAAGTAAGAGCAGCAAACATTCCACCCGGAATGAAAAGCCCTGATGGTGATGATATCAGGGTATGTTTGTAACATGTATTTTTAATAAAAAAATTATTTTTGTGTATTTTTGCTCTCTTGGAAACAGTAGTCTCGCAGATTACGTTACGCAACTACCAGTTACGTTACTGCTACAGCACCGAACCAGTTAACCATTTATATGAAATTATTTTAAAACGAGAATTAATATAAAAATTTAAGCAAATCATTCAATGTTGTTATTAATCGGATGACATTTAAGACTTTTATTACATTTTAACAATCGTTATGAATCGAATCTTTATAGTTTTAGTTTTTTAGTGAATTAATGTCAAGAACCGCTATCCTATGACGCTACCCGTGACGACTCAATCTTGTGGCGCTAGTTCCGTGAAGCCAACATCAGCATGTTACTATAGAGAAAAGAAAGTAATAGAACGCCAGTATAGAAGCTCCCCTCCAAAAGTTAATTTGATAAAAACATCGGAAAAATATTTTAATTTTCAATATCTCAAAAAGTGTAGGTTTTTTGATTTTCTATTCGATGAAACTTGTTTCTAAATGACATTGGGGATCAATTAGCTGTTTTATGGTATCGTGGCCACAAACATGGTGATTTGTTTCTGGCTAGTTGTTTACTTTATTCTTTATGTTCAGTTAAGTTTTATCTTTGTGGTTTTAAATGTCTAATACAGCCATGTCAAACTAAAAGTACTTAGCGGGCCATTTTTAAAATGATCACAGTATCAATGGGCCGCACCGCAAGACTCGGCCAAACAAAAAAAAATGGATAGTAAAGATAGTCCAGCAATCGTTTAATAGTTTTAATTACATAATAAAAGTAAATAATTGAAAAACAGGTAGGTAAGTTAAGTTGCAATAATTACAATTTTTTCCCTGAAATCTGACACCTTTTATCTTTAATTAAGTTATCTATTTGAGGAGTAAATTTATCTGCTGAAATCAATTTCAGTACTGCATCCAAGTGTGTGTCAGTCAATCGCGATCGTGTCGGTGATTTATTTCCTTTCATCAAGGAAAATAATTGCTCGCACTGATAGGTACTTCCGAACATTGATATCACTTTGCAAGCAAAGTTCCGTAGTTCTTCATACTGGACAGGTAGGTACTTATAAAATTCAGATGAACCAACATCATTAAATTTTTGTTTCAAGTGAGTCTGACATTGAATTTCAATGACATCCATCTGCAAGTGATCGGGAACTTTTTCTATGTCAATGGAGAAAAGGCCTGTGAATAAGGAAAAATTTGCATCTTGAAGTGTAAAATCTTAAAACGTCTCTCAAACTCGGCCTGCAGACTTCTAATTTTCTCGACATATTTATTATACGAAATTTCGACACTACTATTTTCTTGGAAGTCCTTGCATGTCGGAAAATGCGACAAATTATTAACTGCTAACTGCTTTTCCCACAGTAATAACTTGCACTTGAAAGATTTTACTTGATCGTTCATGTCTGTAATAATTTGACGTGGTCCTTGCAACTTTGTATTTAGCTCTGATAGGTGTTTTGTGATATCTACCATAAAAGAAAGATCTTGTAAAAACGATACATCGGACAGCAAACTGACATCTTGGTTTTTTATTTCCATGAAAAGTCGTATTCCTCTCTTAGTTTCCAAAATCGATCGAGAACCATAGAACACGAAAGCCACCGCACCTCCGTATAATAAGGCAAGCCCGCGTATTCACTTTCTAAATCGCGTAGAAACGCAGTAAATTGTCGCTGATTCAAACCACGTGATCTTATAAAGTTAATAATTTTTTTACTGCTTTTAACACACTTTCCATCTTTATCACTTTTGAACATAGGATTTCTTGGTGTATTATACAATGAACGTGGTGAAAATCTGGTAGGTTTTTGTATGTCTCCTTAATTCTGGTCTGTAATAATTTAATGAAGCCATTATTTATTCCTGTCATAGAAGGAGCCCCGTCAGTTGCAACAGAAGACAATTTTGATAAATTCAAATTATACCGTTGTAGCAGTTCATACACAGCATTCAATATATCCTCCCCAGTCGTTGTGTCATGCAAAGGCACCAATTCCAGTAGTTCTTCATAAATATTCATTTCTTTATCAACAGCACGAAAAAAAAAACAGCGAGTTGAGCCACACCACACACGTCTGTACTTTCGTCGCAGGCAATTGAAAATGCGATAAAAGTATCTGATTTCATTTTTATTTGATCGCTTATGTTACTAGCCAACTCAGTGACTCTTTCAGCGACTGTATTCCGCGACAAAGATATACTTTGAAAAGCTTTAACGCTTCTGGGACAAACAATTTCTGCGGCTTTCACGAGGCACTCTTTTATAAATTCACCTTCAGCAAAAGGTTTTGAGTGTTTGGCGATTAATGTTGAAAGTACGTAACTTGCATAAACAGCAGACTCATTTTCTTGTTTAGCTCGTGTAAACATGAGTTGTTGATTTGTTAATCGTGCTTTTAACTCGGTTAATTTTTCATTTCTTATTGCCCCCACATACTGGTTATACTTAGCTTTGTGCTGATCATAGTGACGTTTGATATTGTATAATTTAGGGACACTCACTGTACTGTTACAAATCAGGCAAATAATTTTGTCTTTCACTTCACTGCAAAAAAACTCCAACTCCCATTTTTCTTGAAATACTCGATGTTCGTCTGTGATTTTCCTCTTACTTCCACTTGGTTTTGAAAGAGACATTTTACAGTAGTAGTGGCATAAATAATCTCTAAAAACAATCTGCTATTTCGATACAAACAGTAGGTAGCGCGCTATTTCGATAAAATAAAATCACAGAATAAAACACAACAGAGTGGCGCGTCGATGTCGATCGGTCGTCAACTGGTTCTTTCTGGTTGGTTGGTTACATTCTTACTTACTGGCCGCCCGCCTGCCGCCTCCTGCATAGCAACAGGCTGGCGCAGGTATTAAGTAGCCTCGCCCGAAATGTAATAGAAAACACTTGAAAATATTATCTGTCATTATCGGTTTGTACATAATAGACGGCCTTAAAGATAGTAGTGTCCAATTTATTGGTTAAACGAAAATAAACTTTATTTAAGAGGCAGTTGAGTTTTTTTGCAACAAAATTACCTGTTATTTCGCAAACAATAGAACCCAAGATAAAGCGGTCAGACCGCAGGGGTGCTAATTTTTATCACCTTATCACCAGACCCTTCTCTCACAAGACATTTAAAAAACAATCACAATATGTACTTCTCAAGTATTGCAGTTGCAGTGCGTGCGGGAGAGAAGCACAGCTATTTTCTGCACCTGTGCTCTTCATGCGTTCTTATAAAATGTTTTAACTATTGTACTACATACATTGGGTTGGGCTTCGTGGGCCGCAGAAAATTACCTGATATGATCGGGCTGCGGGCCGCAAGAAAATGCCTGAAGGGCCGCATGCGGCCCGCATGTTTGACATGCCTGGTCTAATACTTTATATGCTAATGTATCGTATCTGTATGTCTGTCTAGCATAATTTCTTTTATAGTCTTGTTTTTTTTCCAAAAAGTGAATTATACGATATATTTAATAAAAAAACATTGATTTATAAAGTATATATTGGTTATAAAACACAGTAAATAATTAAGACAACATACTTGCATATTTTACATAGTAATAGCCTAACATGATAGAAAACTCAATAAAAACAAATCAGATAAACGCATCTGAATATCTTATTATTTGTAGAATAAATATGAACTATAATAATTTATCGCACGCCATGACCTTGAACAAGTCTTATGCTAACATCCACTGGCGAACTGCGTTCCTGAGAAACGTCCATTTCAATTTCATCTTCCTCTTCTTCATCCTGTGTTTCAGATTCGTCATCATCATCATTGTCGTCTTCGTCATCCTCTTCTTCATCTTCCTCAATGGTCTATAAAAAAAAAGAAAACTATATTTGGTTGCAAGAAAGGCATGTATTTTCGTTAAATCTAATGAATTTGAAGAAGGTAATAGAGTGGCATAACCTATTTGTTAAGTGTGATATAATTCTTATTAGTCTACTTACAGGTTATTATGTTACAGTTCTATTTTTTCTAACATACATTGTGTTTAGAGATAATGTGCCTGAACTAAATTGTTAATGAGGATAATTGCTTTTGGTGCAAATGATGTTTGGGCAATATTGATATCCAAAACAAAATTTATTGGGACAGGTACATTATTAATCAATTTCAATGGTAATGGATGGCTCAGACATAAACCGAGTTAAGGGAATTCAATTTTTAAAAAGATTTGAACGGTAGGTATAACTCCTAACATTGAACAAAAAAAAAATAGTGAACTGTGATACTTTCTCAACAATTAATGGCAGACCATACATTTAATAAAACTGAATATTCTATATAAAAGCCTAAATGGATGTGCTACCCGAATATGTAGACCTGAATATTTGGGAGAAGAATTGAAATATTTAGATAAAACGTTGAGACAAAAATGGATAGTACCATGTGAAATAAAACAATCTATTTATAAGATCATTCAATTACATTTGCCAAAAAGAATCAATCATAATATCCACCAATAATGAGAATCAGGAAGCAAAGTTCTTTTGATATCCTAAGATAATCCAAAGAATAATTGTCCACATCAATAATTTACCACATTTCCTGTAATTGTGGTTCACTATACATTGAACAACAAAACTTATTCTAAATGTCCGGATAAATAGATACAGGTATTCTAAATATATCTAAATAGATATGCATATTCAGAGAAGCCAAAATCCTGAAGTGAGAAATCAAAAAACATCCATCAACTTAAAAAATCAGAGAGGGAAAGATCCATTACAATGTGGTAAAGGGAATGGGACAAGTCCAGGAAGATGTAAAGAGCTAGGGAGAAAATAACAGAACGAAAGGTCACCCAACCTGAAACTGGGTACTCAGGAGCAAGTATGAAGATCAGAGAGAGTGTAGGAGAAAGTGAGATGCAGCAAATGTTGAGCATGGAGATTTAGAAGTTCTTATGACATAAGTATGTGTGCAGTCAACTTTCAGAAACACTGTACTAAGCATTATTTTAAGATGTATAACATTCATGCACCAATAACATGAGAATACAGGTTTCAAAATCCATATATGTGTAAATGGTTACAGTTAAGTTAGGTCATAAAAATAGTGCTTACCAAATAAATATTCATTGAATGGAACATTACAAACACTAAATATAATAAAATTGCATAAAAATGACCACCATAGCAAAAACAAATAGCAATTGATACAGTAAAGCTAAACCAACATTTAAAAACAGATTTTTTGAAGCTGTTTGTTGTTATAACCGGTCTTGCTGTAGCGACTTTACACTACATGATATATCATGTGATTTGTCATATGACTTTGTCTTAAGCGTTGCCATGTGGCTCATCACAGGAGAATAGGATAGTACCTATTCCACGTGATAAAACCATATGATTCTTGGTAATAATTCTTCCTGTACTACCAGTAACACAAACCTATTTAAATATTGTGCCTTATTCTTATGTAAATTCAGTGAAATTCCCTTCCCCAAAGACAAATTGCTTTATTTATTTATTTATCATTTCTTGCTTTGATATTGCGCTTATTGTCTTATTTTTAGTCATACTTTTAGTTTAAATTATGAATTATTTTTAAATTAGTATAATACAATATAATACAAACACTAAATTTGATATACCTGTCCACTATCTCTTAGTAAGAGCCACCTGTGTGCCCAAAGGCACCTGATCTTTTTATTCTTACCATTAGCTGCACACAGTTGTTGTCAGAGTATTATTATTAAAAGGCCAGAAACCAATGCAAGCAAAGATTTATTTTCCATTATAATAGTTTATAAATCTAATAGTCTTTACCTATATGGTGTCTAATATCTTAATAACCATAAACAAAAAGGAACATCAACATAACCTCATTGTCACTCATATCATAAGTCACACCTTATCATTCAGTGTAAACATGATTTTTTAAAAACATTATAGAAACGATTAATCATAACCAATCTCATATGATATTCTATCTATCTAATTAGCCTTCTTCTGTCCATCTTTGGACATAGGCCTCCCCAATCCTTTTCCATTCTTCTCTGTCTGTCACTACAGTCATCCACCTAGAGCTCGTGTGCATCTTGATGTCATCTGCCCATCTCATTTGGGGCCTTTCTCTGCTTCATTTATATTCTCACAGTCTCCAACTTATAAAAAATTAATTCCATCAGTCTTCTTTTTGTCTTATATTGTGTCCAGCAAATCTATCAGCCGGTTTCCGAAAGGATGATTATCTCAAAAATTATGTAATCGATGGTTAATCGTGGATCAAACGCATTTTGAGTTTCAGAAACGTCAATCAAACTACATTCAACAACAGTCGATCACCTAATTTAACAAAACAAACGATTAATCGTTAGTTAACAGTTGATCATATGTGTTTTGAGATTCTGAAACGCCGATTAACTAGTTTCGCATGTCAAACGACTGTCAAAATCGACTGTCACCTAATTTGAAGTTATTGGATGATTAAAGGGCTGTTAATATTTATAAAGAGTTGTTTTTAGTCATTAAATAGAGTTTTTAGTTATTAAATAGAGTTTGTATAGTTATTATATAGGTTAAATAGTTATTAAATAAAGAGTTTTTTAGTTTTTAATTATAATTATTAGTTATTTAATTATAATTTAGATTTTTAAAATTAAATATACATCTCTGATATTTCTGACCTTTCATTGTCGAGCGAGGAGGAAAATGACATCCCCTGGGTTAATCACAGAACCAGGATGAATCCAATGACACACTACAGTGATAGTGAATTTAAACAACGCTACAGAGTATCCAAGGAAGTTGTGACATAATAGTGGGACTAATAGATGGTATGGAACCAACAACCAAACGAAACAAATCTATTAGTGCCGTTGAGCAGATTTTACTGACAATCAGCTTTTATGCTACTGGAGGATTCCAAGTGACTGTGGCTGATAGTGTGAGAGTGCACAAATCAACAGAATGTCGAATCATCAAGAGAATATCTCTAGCGATAGCTAGGTTAAGGCCAGTTTTTATAAAGATGCCAGCAACAGCAGAGGAGCGCCTGAGTGTTAAATCTGGGTTTTATGCGTTGGCTAATTTTCCAAACGTAATAGGTGCTGTTGATTGTACCCACGTCAAAATTCAATAAGTTGGAGGCCCATAAGCACAACTGTTCAGGAATAGAAAAGGATACTTCTCTTTGAATACTCAAGATATATGTGATTCACAGCTAAGGATTCAAGATATCATTTGTAGATGGCCTGGTTCTGTGCACGACACAACTATTTTCAATGATAGCCACATACGTGCCGATTTCGAGAGTGATATATATGGGAAAGATTTTCTCTTGGGAGATAGTGGATACCCTTGTAGAAGTTACCTTTTGACTCCATTTTTGCAACCTAGAACAAATGGTGAGGAAGCTTACAATAAAGCACAAGTATCAACAAGAAATCCCATAGAGAGATGTTTCGGGGCATTAAAGAGACGTTTTCCCTGCCTATCTATGGGACTAAGGGTAAAACTAGATACAGCCATGAACATTGTTGTGGCCTGTGCTGTATTGCACAATATAGCTATCGATCACAATGACAACATTGATGATATGGTAGACGTTGAAGCTGCTATTTATTCATTTCAAATTTTTTTATTTGAAGTTCCAATTCTAAAATTTCTTTTTGTCTGATTTCATTATTTAAAAATACCAGTTTGCTTCTTTTTTCTATATTTGTACACTCAATTTTTTTTTATAATAAATACGTCTATTGGTTTCGCTCCCTACATTTTTTAATTTTTTATTTTTAAAACAAGCCTTAGACATTTTAGATTTTTTCTTGGGCAGGACAGCAGATGTCGAGGGTGTACTGAGCAGCACAGTGGAAGTAGAGGGTACATTGGATGTCTGTTCCGTGTCTTCCAATTGTAGATAATCTACTTTCACTTGACTATTTTGTGCAACTATAAAAATAAAAAAACTTTCATTTTTTTTTAGATATACCAGATAGTTTTTTCTTTATAATAAAACTTTCTCAAATTAAAGCGCTGACATTAAATTCCAGCGCTATTTTTTCCCAGGTTTCACTTTTTTTGCGGTGGTCATAGCATTTGTACATTTGTTTTCGATGATTTTCTTGTATCTGAAAACAAAGATACAATTAGAAATTTGTTCTATAAGTTAGACAATTTCGTACTTACTTTTCAATTATATGCAACAGTAAACACTTCTCCCTCTCTGTATAATTTTTGCGTGGAGGATTACTCATTTTTAATATTAATTTTTTAAATTATGTTGTTTTTTTAACGGTAGGTACAGCTTAAAATTTTTTGGTTGTTTATTAATATTTTGAAGGATGACAGCCGATTGTGACAGTATCGAAACCAAATCGTATGTCACAATTTCTACGATCATGTAATTTTAAGATAATTAACGTTTCAGAAACTGGTCACTGGTTAACAGTTAATCAAATCTAACAGCTCGATTAGATAATCGGAGATTTGAATAACGTTTCGGAAACCGGCCGTATGTCTAGTATATATTTATCATATGACAATGATATTGTCATAGGATAAATCATGTAGTGTAAAGATCCCATTATTGTACATCTTCCATTTGTTTAAAAAATTTCTGGTATCTGTATTGGGATTGAACCCAGGACATCTGATATAATGATTACAAAAACATGATAACAACTTTACGAAAGAAAAATGATATTAAAAATTTAATTTTACGTTGAGAAATGACTTGTACAATAAACAAACTAATATTAATAACAAAATAAAGAAAATCAATAAAACAATGGTATTGAATGAATTTGACACATTAATTTTAAGATGTCCAACATCTGAAAAACTGTTTAATAGGATGAACATGCAATTATAGTAATTTTTTAACTGCTTTTAATCTGATAATAATTAGTTTAGCCCAAAAATACACATTTCATAGCTAATATTCAATGTGTACTTACAATAAAATGGTAAAATTTATGAAAATGAAGCCAAAGGATACAGAATGTGCTGTATATAATATAAATTGATAATTAAAGATGAGAAAACAAATATAATTAAATCTAAAACTGCCCTTTATGCTTTACATGTTACTTAGATATTTTAAAACAATAAGATATTGGATGTCTATTATAAAGGACCATCCAATTTTAAAATAAGTATGCCTATAAACATGTGGAAGGAGTGTATGTCTTTTTATATAATCTGAAATACATGCCAAGTTACTTTACTACAGGACATTCTCATACACTTTGGGGTACATACATTATATTTCATTACCTCCGAAGCTGTTTTCCCAATAGGAGTTAAATCGGCATTTTTATGCTTTATAGACATCAGCTAAAAAAGTTAATTATTTATTTATAAGTGTGTATTATTTTTTGCACTATAATTACCCAATGTTCATGATCTTTTTCTAATTGAGTAACTTCCTCTTCATCATCACAAGGTTGATCGACATCAAACCAAGATGCATGCATCAAGCGAGGTTTTAAATTTGGAAATAATGGTATATTACTCATTGTATTTAATTTGGATTATTTTCCACCCTTAAAATTTTTGCCTGTAATCAAAATAAAAACAAAGATACTTGCAAGAAGTAAGAAATAAGGTTAGACTTAAAACGTTAGAGATAAAGTTTAAAGGTATGGATTATGATTTTAGAGATACTGATCAGTGATCAGAAAGTCAATGATAGCCCACTTTAGTATCCAGACCGGAACATTAGATGTATTACCAAAGACCAAATAATACTTTGGTGACCAAAGTATTATTTGGTCTGTCAGCCTGTCAAATATACTTATGTGGAGAAGGGAGAATATTATGTTTCAAAATTTAGTTTAATTAAATTAGTGCAAAATATCCCTTGTATTATTTAGAAAACTGAATAATAATTAAGTATACAAAAATAGGTCAGTAGGTGTTACAGTAAACTAGCGTCAAGCTTGATACTATGTTTTGTGACGTATTTTTGAAATATAAAGAATTTTTTAAAATTCAGTAAAATAATTTTATTTTTTAGTTATTATTTATATTTTAAACGAATTACATTAAAATAATTCAATAAATTGCTATGTTTGATCCTAACGCCATCTGATAACGTATTAACGAAGTATACAGTGTCTACTTCCGACAGACCTGTCAAATAAAATATAAATAAATATCATCTAATAGTAAATCATAAATAAATAGTAATTAATAGTAAATAGTAATTTATCATATAAAATAAATACCTAAAATATTTTAAAATAATAATTGTATTTATATGAAATTATTTTAAATCGAGACGTGTCATAAAAATATAACCAGATGATTCAATATGTTATTAATTGGATGGTATTTATGACTTCTAAATTTTGATAATCTTAATCTTTACGAATGGAATCTGTTATTGACCGATTCTTGTGAAGAACCACCACAAAATAAGAAAGCAATTGTTATTTGTTTTGTTTGAAAATACATACTTTAAATGAGAAATTAAATGAGAAGTAAAATATTAAAATAACATCTTTCAATAATTAATAGCATTTAAATAATAACATTTCTAATAATTAAATAATCTCGACCTAAATAAACTCGACCTAATAATTAAATTCACTATTATTTTAACAAATATTAAATTAGGTCTTCTGATAAACTTGTCCTGTCAAATTTCAACTGAAATTGACAGGTCTATTAGAAGGAAACATAATAATTTGTTGAATTATTTTAATATACCTAATATATATATTTTTTAAATATAAAAAATAAATGAATAATAAAATTACTTTATTCAATTTTAAACATACAGAAAACATAGAATGAGTCTTCGCGCTAGTCTACACTACCGTCTAGTGTACCATCTTTTTTATTTAGCTAGATTATTAGTATATTATAATATATAGAATATTAATAAAAGAACAAACTAACTTAATTTAGCTTTAGAACTGAAATAGTTATTTAACCAATAAGTGTATTAATAAGGGCGATTAATAATTGAGATATTTTAACTTATTTCATTTATTTAATTTTTTTTGTTACATGTTCGAGATTCTTAATCGCCATTTTAATTCACGAGTTCATTACAAAACTTTTCCGTCGACTGTACTTTTCAGAAATAAAAATATTTTAGTTTAAATTTTTATTTACTTAACGATAAACAACTTTTTCAGCTTTCATTAACTTTATTTAAAGTTTATAATTTTACTTAGTGGTAGTTGTATTATTGTAAACATTAATATTCAAAATAGTACAATTACTTAAATTAAAGGAAGGTATTGATAAATGATTATCTCCTGTATAGCATTTTGACAAATTTATATTTAAGTCTTCTTGGACCTCTGTAAATTCTGTGATAGAAGAAGAAGCGGTGGTGAAAGTAGTAGGTGGTAGGAAGGAAGTACTTTGACAAGGTGGCATTTTGTACCAAGAGGTTTTCAGCCGTCTCAAGTATATTCTGCATAGAATTATCTACAAAAAATATAAGATAGAATTAACCTTCTGCTACAGCAGTCGCCTTCCAGCCAACTAGTCTTTTAATATATGAAAAATCTGTACCACTGTCACACAGTGCTTAATTTCTAAAATTTTAGTCATGGATCAATGGAGGGGGAAAGGAAGGGGGTGGGGTGGGTATTGCTTTGTTATTGAGAGGCGCAGCCGCAAACTAGGATGACTCGCCCGTCACCTTCCTCCTGCCTGATTCCGTGCAAGACTCATCACAGCACAGCTCACAAGTCACAACTGCTTGTACGGGCGCTTACTATCTGCTTACGTACGAGTCACTCGCAAACAAAGCATAGCATAATATTGATCCTACCTACAATTTTTTTTAACTAAAACTTGTAGTTTTAAAAGCGTTCCCTTGCGTTCCGGCACTCTTGGGAGGTAAGGGAACGCCGTTCCCTTGCGTTCCCACTGAAATTAACCACTGCTGTCACACAGTATTGAGGCAGAGGAACGTCTAAAACAATGCCCAGTGTAGAGATGCGGGTGCTCTAATTTTAAAAATTTAGCAATAACGGAAGGAATTTTGGAAAACGTATTTATGCCAACTGACTGTCTGGAACATTTGTTCTTTTTATAAAAAATGAAAAATCGCTTATATGGTGTGTGTGCCGATTTTAAAGAAATATAGTTTTTGATCGCATTGAGAATGGTATTTGCTTCATTATCTACTACGGTTAATATCCTATTTGTGTGTGTTTTTGATACTTTTATTGTGACAAGAAACTTTGACCCCAAGTCTTCAACGTTATTTGTTTATAATTTCAATAGTTTCTTAACGCACCAGCCACTCCGAAAATCAATGCAACCTACAAAATGAAATATTTTGAAATACGAGTATTAAATATATAAACTTAATTAACTGGTTTACCTTTATCATTAAAAACACGTCGTCAGGAGCATGAGAGATGAATTTCTGGACTTGTTCTTTTTCAACTGTTTTTGATTTCTTTGGTACAAAACCTGTTCTTTTTTCTCGATACATACAACATACTTAACTTATTATATTTAGATATATCAACGTTTGATTTTAAACTTATGGTTGATTTTAGCATCGAAGATTTAGGCCAAAAACTTGCTATTATGTCAAAAAATATGTCAACAATACAGATTCTGAATATCATTTTTCTCTCGTCGCACCATGCAATAAATTCAGCGTATGTTTTTTCGTCCAACACTCCGCTTTTTTCAGACAGTAAACATCGACAATTATTATTATTTTAAACAATAAAGTTAATAATGACACGATGACAGATAGTACTAACAGAGGCTACTTCATTTTAAATTTTTTAGTGGGAATATAAATAGGTATATGTTTGGTTGCCTATACCACAGGTCACAGAACGTTTAATTAATTTAATGCAAGCAATGTATGTTGTGTTGCCTATAATGAAATCGTTCATTAATAAAAAATCATTCATTAATAGGCGTCATTAATCAATGATTTTGAGTTCATATTTTCTAGAATTTAGATTTCTGTGTTTATACGTCCATGATTTTGAGAGTGTTAAAATTGATCATAAATGGACGGTCGACGGAAAATTCATATTAACGCTCAAAACCAACTTTGATTCATTACAACTAGGTTACAACTTATGTCTTACGTTTACTGACATTTATCGATTCATTAACTTACTATAATTTGACATTTCAACATTTGTGTTGTGTCGCAAGAGACGTAACGTCATAACATCCTAAATATCCCCTCCTGAATTTACACAACAAAGCTGCAAAAAGTATTATAAATGACTCAATAGAATCGATTAATTAGATCCATAATGTGCAACTTTCTAATTTAATTGTTTATAGAACAACCTATTGAATAACAGTGATGGCTAAGTTGTGATAAATGTTTATATTTTGCTATGGCAAATAGACGTGATGTTTTGAAAACTTCAATGGATCCACTGCCAAATGCCAGTGACCCTTTAAGGGATCTATTTGAAGCCTGCAAAGTAGGAGATATTGCCAGAGTGCGGAAATTAGTTACTCCCGTTACTGTGAATGCCAGGGATACTGCTGGAAGAAAGTCTACACCCCTTCATTTTGCAGCTGGTAAGTTGAATTACATTCTTCCCTGTACCTAGTTTCAATACAAAACAAGGAAGTGTACAAATGTATAGTTAGCAGGAAGTGTGAAAATGGCTTATATTAATATTCCACTCATCATGTATGGTGCAACTTTTTAACATGTTTATGTATGTAAATAGGTAAAATAATGTTAAGTAAATCAAAATGTAGGTATTTATTTTTTCAGTAATTTCTAAGAATTCTAATTTGTTTATACACAACTTTTGTTGTTTATAATGGTTCCATTAAATAAAGAAACACCAATTTTTATAAATCTTTATAAACTAATCTTAGGGTCATTAAGAAATCATTTTTCTTATCTGAAATTACGTAGCACAACATCTTTTGAAGACTTTCATGTAAAAGCAATTCTAAATATTTACAGTAATAAATACTATCATACATTATTACTAATGGAATTAAACAACAGTTTAAGCAAGAAGTAAAGTATGATGCAAATAATAGTCATTTACTGTGTAACTCCATTTTATATTAGAAAATTTTTATTTATTAGGTTTATTTATATTATATGGTGTTATTATTATTGGTTTTATAGTGGTTAGTATTAGTAGTAAGCTTGTGGCTATTTTTTTAGGTACACTATTAGTTGCATCTATGTTAGTCAAATCTGAACCTATAAGGGGTTTCATTAAGAATTGTCCATATAGTAACTGGAGAAACCTTAGCACAAAATACGAAGATTTAACCTCAAAAACTTAAACAAAATATTCTTTATTACCAATTTGTGTGTTTTATTACAAATATTCTTCTAAAAATGATTTTAGCCCATTGATTTAACACCTTCCAATATTGTTTGTTCAAATGAGGATACTTTAACTAGTGTTAAAAGATAGTTTTCTGCTGTTACCAGATGCATGCTGTTTTAGTGTATACTTCCTTTTTCCCTTCACAATCTACATCACTGTCGTAATAATCATTTCTATATGTTATTTTGATTCATTACTTTTTACAAATATCATCCTTTTGTATCAATGCAATAGAGTGAGTAGTTTTTAACTTAATTGTGTTTAAAGGTAATGTTTAAAATACATAATCTTATATTTTTGCTTATTTCACATGAGTGTCTTTAATGATTTAATCAAGTTGCTGATAAATTATGTATTAATTCTAATCCTAAATTTTCATGAATCTTTAATAGATTTAATCTTGATGAAACACCCTTTATACTAAAGCTAATATGGGTTATAGTAATCCAGTATATTAGTACCTGTTTACAAAAACAAAAGAGGTATACAACAATCGACAAATTACAGGGAGATAAAAAATTTGTAGACCCAGCTGGATTGCAAAATTGTTATGAAAAAACAAAAAAGAAGTATAACCAACAGTTATTACCCTCAAAATATGTAAGATAGTAATTGAATAAAACTGGAACAGTGGAGATGAGCTCTTGAGGAAAAAGGGAAAAACTTATTAATTAAGAGAAAAGAGTATTTGGTATGTTTATTTAAAGATGGAGATACTACAAATAAAATCATAACTTTGGATGATGAAAATTGTAAAAAGGAATAGTTTTAAGTACCTATGATCAGTATTACAGAGTAATGGGGAAATAGATAAAGATGCATGCAGTAGGGAGGGATAGATACAGTGGAAGAAAGTGAGTGGTGTGTTGCGTGACAAAAATATTTCAATGAAACTGAAGGAAAGGTCTTATAAAACTGCCATATGACCAGTTATGATGTTCAGAACTGAATGTTGAGCAGTTAAAAAGAAAGAGGAATAACAAATGCAATTGACAGAAGAATCCTTAGATGGACCAGTGGAGTGATAAAAAATTGATGACATTAAGAATGAGTATATTACAGGAAATCTAGGGAGCACCAGAATTTTCAAGGAAGATGTACGAGAGGAGGACCAAAGAAGACCTAGGATGAGAAGGTTAGGCAGGACATGTTGGTAATAAGGATTGATATTAGTATAGCCCAAGATAGAAATTTATAGAGAAATGAAAGCTGATAGAGCACATAGAGCATGATGAATTAGTAGTAAGCTTGTGGCTGGTATTTTAGTCTTTTTTTGTGGTTCATTCTGTATTCTGTATTATATAGGGGACTTTTTATTAGGACCCCATTTGTCCCAATTAACTCAAGTAAGGTCTGGGTTGGTCACATTCAATATAAGTGATGACTTGCTTGTAAGCAATTTTGAGTTGAAATTTGGCATGGGGTTATCACTGCCACTGTCATACCTGTTTACTTTTTTCATTTTACATACATTATTTGGATATAATATGTCTAAAAAAGTGTGTAAAAGTTATGCCATCTAGTTGCATTCAATTATATTTATAAAAAAATGGTAGTGATTCATATAATGGGGGACGGACAACAACAGTTGTGTGTTGCTTGTTTGAAAAATTTTGAACATACCAAATCGAATATCACTACAATAATAACAAATGCACCTAAGATTGAAACATTAGCATAAAAGTGTATACAGTAACTGTCATGGAAGTAACGGAAAAAATGATTAGTTATGAATTGAAAAAACTATTTAGGTCAGAAAAATATGCCATAAGAAACTAAAGAATTTGAAATAAGTGTGAAATTATTTGCAGAAATCTCTAGACTTCAGAACAAGTTATTTGTCCTTGTGACCTCATTTTTATGATCAATCAATCAATGAGGAATTAACAATATACTGTACAAGGAAAGAAATGATACCTAAACAAATGTCATTTGGAGGAGTGTAATAATGAAAATCAATAACAATGAAAAATGCCAAATAATGAAATAAGGGGGAAGATGTGAATGAATATTCTTATTATCTTATATTCTTATTATTATTATATTTTATATATAAGAGGAAGAATATGAAATTTTTAATGTTCATACAACTGTTTTATTGGAAAAAAGACCATCACACACCCTCATTGCTCATAATGCTTGTTGTGCTTTAAGTTTTAAAGCTGTGAAAGGTAGAGTTACTCTTTTGTTGTGAGCTAACTTTTCCGGAACTTTAAAACCACATATTTCCAAACATCACATGCTTTCAGGTGTCTAAATAAGGAAATATTGCCTGGCAATTGAAAATTGAAGAGATTTTTATCACCTGATTTTTTGGGTCACCAGCCATTATCCAAGAGAAGAACTGCCATGAACCAAGGCAATTCTTCTCTTGAATAATGCTTCTAGACATCCTCAAAACCTTGTTGAGGAAAGAACACCATTGGATGCCTAGATAATTTACATGCGCATGAATACATCAAGTTGGCAACCAATTCTTATATAAATTGTTGAGTGTTTTAGACTCAACAGAAAAAATGATTAAATATTATTGGCTGTGTTATGTTTTTCTAAAAATTACAATGTCAAAACACATGGACTGTGGCATAAACTTCTACCAAAATTTATACACGATTTTGATAAATTATGATATGGGGTTTCTCTTTGACATACAATTTTTACCTACATGTAATAGGTGTTTTTCAGTTTATGAAAATAAATTTATGGAAATAAATATTCATGTGACCTTTATTAATACCTGGCACTGAATATATTAAATAATTTAGTATATTTTACACATTATTTTTTTATGATTCAGGAAATTGTTAAGAGCAGTGAAAATTGAAAGAATTGTAAGTTTAAAATATTATTGATCTTTTGAAAAAATGGAAAACTGTCAAAAATTGCAAAACAATATCTATAATGGACTAATTCTTTTATTTAGAAGGATTGTAAAGTAAATATTACTTACAGTAAATACAATTACAGTCTTTACTAGAGCATATGTTTTAACTTGAGGACAGTTTGTAATTGTGTAAAACTAATATTAAAACATATATTTATAGTAGGAGATATGTGGATGATCAGAAATTATTTCACAAATACCCAAATAAACTAAATAAAAAATAAACTGTTTTTAAAATGAGCAAAACGCATAAACGTAAGACAAGTTATTATAACAGAGACTAAAAGCTCTAGAAAGATTGGACAAAGGAGAATCTGTGCAAGGTATTTGCAGGGATTTAAACGTGAGCAAAAGTACAGTCAACGACTGGCGGTACAATAGAAAAATTATCGAAGGCCTTTGTACACAAATTGAAACAGAAAAAGTTCTATAAAAGCATTGCACACTGAGAAAAACAAAACACGAATTGGTGGAAGATGCTATGTGGTTGTGGTTCGTCAAGAACGAATATGAGGAACACTGTTAAGTGGACCAATCCTAAAAGAGAGAGCTATGATCGTGCATTCAAAGCCTCAACTAGAAGAGGTATTCTTGGTTAGTGAGGGATGGCTCTCCCAACGGAAAAAAAGGCATGGAGTCAATTTTATTGGAGTTTGTGGGGAGAAGCTGTAAGATTTTATAATCATTGGTGACCAAAACTTGAGCCCAGAGCAAATATACAACATCCATGAAACTGGGTTAAATTTTAAACTTTTCTCAAGAAAAACCTTTGGCACTCTGCAAGAAACATCTTTTGCAGTGTACTATTTATCATTGCCACAGGAGCCAAACCAAGCTTGTTTAAAAACATAAACATTGAAACTCTCCCAGTGTATTACCGTTCGCAGAAATCAGCATGGATGTACATATATTTGTTCAGGGAATGGTATGTGTGCTAATTTGTTCCTAAAGTGAAAAAACATTTGAAAAAATCAAAACTGCCCATCAAAGCACTTCTACTTCTTCTTCTTCTTCTTGTGCCACTCCTATCGGAGAATAGAAATCATCAAGGCTATCCTGACCTTGTTTACAGCTGACCTAAAAAGTTCATTAGTTGTACAGCCAAACCACTCTCAAATTACGCAACCATGACATTCTTCTACGGCCTGGATTCCGTTTTCCTTCTATTTTTCCTTGCATTATATTTTGAAGTAATGCGTATTTATGTCCTCTCATCAGGTGACCCAAATATTCGAGTTTTCTTCGTTTGATCGTCGACAAAATTTCTGGGTCTTTTCCTATCCTTCGTATTACTTCAAAGTTTGTGACTCTTTCAACCCATTCGACATTACGGTAGCACCACATCTCGAAACTTTCAATATTTTTTATGTTGTTCTGTTTGAGAGTTCAGGCCTCTACACTGTATAATAGCGTGTTACATATGTAGCCCCTTAGCATTCTTAATCGTAGAGGGATGCTTATATCTCGGTTGCAGAAGAATTTCCTCATCTTTATGATACATCTTTTTATTTCATCGTTTTGGTCTCTAGTTTATTGAAGTCCCCAAGTATTTGTAACTTAAAACTTTTTTTTTTTTTTAAGTACTGAAGTTAGTTAATATGAAGGATGTTGTGTACATGTTCACCAAAAAGCATAAGACGAAATATCTCCGTCGACGTTTGTAAAGCCTTGGAAAAAACTTTGGCCAAATATAAAAGATAAGATTGACCAAGCAAACACAACAGCAGATGAGCCAAACAACATTCTTGCTAACGAATCTGATGACAATGTTCTAGCTCTATTATACGACCTTCAGCAACTACCGAACTGGGGTTCGGTATTTGTTGAAGAAGATGTTTAGGAATGGATCAACTTTAAAAGGAGATAGACAACGAGGTTTTGAATGGCGAAATCGCCGAGTGTGTCTTCGCCAGGAAAATAAGGATAATGACGCAGATGCTGCTGAGAGTGAAGACGAAGATGAAGAAAATAAAATGAGCCACGCTGAAGACAAAGTAGCTTTGCAACTGGCAGCTGCCTACATCCAACATCAAAAAGAAGCAACTGCCGTTGATGTAATGATTATTAAAAAGTTTCGTGACTTTGCATATAAAAAATCATTAGAAATGAAAATTCAGAAAAAAGTTACTGATTTTTTAAGTGTTTAAGAAGCCAAACCACCAATGAACAGTAATAAATTTATTAGGCGTACAGTTCTGTGTTTCGCTTTCAAGTGTTTTGTTTTTGCTAGATCCTTACAAACAATAAATGAGTATTTTTTAGATAGGCATCAGTTAGTTCGGCCTAGGGTTCAGTCCTGGGATGGCCGAACTTACGGAAGTCTACTGTACATGCCTTGTCCTCTTTGGTCTTTGGGATTTCATCTCCTAGACATTATAATTATAAAGTTCTTTTATTTCCATATTTATTCTTATTCTATACTGATTTATGCTCATATTGTGGTGAGGTCCGAAAATTTTTTTTCGAGCGTGCAGTCATTCAATTTTCGTGTGCTTGAAGGTTTGCAAGCATTGCAAATTCGTACGCGAATATAAACAGTGTATGAATAAACGCGACCATGTGCATTGGGTCCTACATCAACAGACATGAATGTGTCATGTGTAGAAGGCTTGATTAAAGAAAGTCATCGAATTTCAATCAGAAAATGTTGGTGTGAGTATAGGATCTGTCCATAATATCGTACACAAACTAGGTTACAGCAAAGTTTGTTGCAATGAGTTCTTTGCTTTTTGTCAGAGGACCAAAAAGCTCGTGAATGAGTTTATATGTGCAACATCTCATGGAGTACAGGCAAAATGGCTTGATAATCACTTTCTTTCGCCAATAATTGCTCGCGACGAAACTTAAGTGTCATTATTTTCAACCATCCATTAAGCTGTCATATAATCAATGGAAATAGGCGAATTCTCCACCACCAAAGAAATTGAAAACTCAACCTTCTGCACTCAATGTCATGTTGTTTTTTTGGATCTTATAGTTTACAGAACTTTTTTTTGTGTGAGGAAATCTTCATCAAAACCGTCAGAGTAGACCGCAATACCCCAAGAAACCTGGCTACTACGGTCCTCCCTGGTGTTGTGTGTTCTTACGTGTTCTTAACAAACTGTACTTCGGCTGCCCCGCTGCTCTCCCTCTCACTACTTCATGTCAGTAATGCCGACAGTGAAAAGGAATAGTTCATCTTTCTTATTTTATTTGATTCGTTTCATACAATAACAATAACAATATACACATTCATACACAATAATACCATACACACAACATAGACACATATAATATCCATAATAATAAGGAATAAAAGTTTTACAGTATTCTGTCACTTTCTCATTTCCCATCTTGTCTCGCTCTTTCTCGTGTTTAGTTTTTTTATTGTTTCTGTTATTAGGTCAACTATCACGCTAAAATTTTTTGCATTTTGCATGGCTACAGTCATTATATTCTCTGGTGTTGTCTCAACTAGCCTTGTTTTCATATCTTGTTGTTTATCGTGAAAACGTTGCAATGGAGTACGCAATGCTCTGTCCCGTCGCGCACTCCGCATTCTATACATAAATCGTCATCAGTTTTCCTTATGCGATATGTATAATGTATAAGATCTAAATGAGCTGTGTCCGGCAAGGAATTGTGTAAAAAGTAAATTGTTCTTTTAAACCTAGATTGATACCACTCTTTCACCTATGGAATTAGTGTCTTTTTCCATTATGCTTTTTCTGTCTGTGCCTCCCATTATTGTTGCCATTCGTTTAGCATTTATTCTCGTACCTCGGCTTTCACCCGCAATCATCTGTAGTTATCGTCGATATTAAGTACATACTTAATACCTTAAGGAGGGGTTTTCTTTGGGTTCTTGTTAATATTTCTTTATATTTTTTAAATCTTAACAGGTCAAGCCATACAGGTGCCTCATATAGGAGGGTCGACTGTACCACCTGGAGATACATTTTCCTTTTATGGGTACTCGACCCGCCTATATTTGGCATAATCTTTGTCACGGTAGCGGTTCTCCGTTCAGCCTTCTGAGCTATATTTATCAGGTGTTCCGTGTATATCAAACCTGAATCAAGGTGTATGTCCAAATATTTAGCACAGTTACTCGGCGCTATAATACTACCATTTAAATCAAAACTCAGATTTGGCCTCTGTCTTGGTTCCTTTAGTACTACTACATCTATTTTACTACTTGCCAACTTTAGGTCATTCTCTATCATCCACCTGTTGCCTTTTCTGTAACAACTTGTCACCTTATTTTCAATATCCCCATCTATATCAGAACCGTTTATAACAGTTTACAGAACCTAGACTGCATATTAACGCAAATCTGTGTAATGTTTCTTCGAACAAGCTCCATCAAGCAGTAAGATGAAAAAGTCCAGGGAAGCTCTCTAATGTCATTCTTCTATACGGCACAGCTCGGCATTGTATTGCCAAAGTAGTGAAAGAAAATCTACAACGAAAAATATGGAGGATATTAGAGCATCCAACCTCTAGTCTCGATTTATCGCCTTTCGATTTTCATATCTTTACATTTTTCTCAAGAAATGTGTGGTGCGGAATATTTCAAAATAAAATAGTTGGACCATTGTTTTATGATTATAAATTAACTGGGGAATCATACTTGCATACAGTCATTAGAGAAGTGGATGAGTTATTAAATCAAAATTATACACAAAATCAATGAAATAGTATGATATGGCAACAAGATGGAGCACCGCCACATAATGTCGGAGCCGTTCAAGAACACTTAAATAACCAATTTAATGTGTGTATCGGCAATAAGGGTACCATTACATGGCCACCAAATAGTCCCGACTTAACACCATGTGATAGTTTTTATGGTGACCAGAGACCACATTATATTTTATTAATGGAATATCTTAATAGTACTACCTTAACGGAATTAAAAGAAGTAACATACATAATATATTTTGTATATATTTTCCCCTTCAAAACTATAAAACTAACAAAGTACTGACAGATAAAATAAGTACATTTTGTAATGTATATATTTATTTCAGGCTATGGTAGAAGGGACGTAGTAGAATTTCTTTTATCGGCTGGAGCTTCAATTCAAGCTCGAGACGATGGAGGATTGCATCCATTACACAACGCTTGCTCGTTCGGCCATGCTGATGTCGTCAGGTTGTTACTAGAAGCTGGAGCTAATCCTAACACCAGAGACAATTGGAATTACACTCCACTACACGAAGCTGCAATCAAGGGGAAAGTGGATGTTTGTTTAGGTTAGTACATTTTAAAACATTTCTGTTCATTTAGTTTTGTATTATTCATATTATTCTGAAACTATTTTATAGTGGCATTTTTATGTTAGCTATTATTTGGGAAGTATGTATACCTCTTAACATATGTATTTGGTCTATAGTTGACCTCTTTGGTCTGAAGCCACATTGGTATTCACCAATCATCTCCTACGAAAACGATTCCAGGCGGCTGTATATAATTCCTGATAATATCTTGTAGACGATATTTAAAACTGTTATACCCCTATAATTTTTGCAGAGTCGTTTGTCTCCCCCTTTGTTTATAGGAAATATGATTCCTACTTTCCAATCTTCTGAGATGACTTCTAGTGTTCATGTGCGGTCGATTAGTTTATGGTTATGCCTCCATAGCGCATGTCCACCATTCTTTATCAGTTGTGCAGTTATTTCATCTGTGCCAGGTGCTTTGTTATTTTTTGGATGTTTTATGACGTTTATCGTTTCTTCCAATGTTGGTTGCTCAACTAGTTGTTCTGCTGTGTGGTGAATTATTTCTTCATCTTCGTTTTGTTCTTTTTCTGGGTTTAACAGCACTTGAAAATGCTCCTTCCACCTTTTCATTATTTGCTCTTTCTCGCTGATAATTGCCCCATTTTTGTCCTTGCAAACTTTGGATCTTGACATGTGTCCTTGAGTGTATTGCTTGGTTTCCTTGTAAAATTTTTTAGTCTCTCTTCTGTTATTAGTGGTTTTGGTTTTAGTGATATTATAGTTCTCATTTGAGGAAAGGTTAAGCTTAAAGCTAATGGTTTCTTTCGACTTTTGACTATCTAAGAAAAAAAAGACAAGTGATATAACAAAATTGAAGGGTGCGATCAAAAATACGCGGAAATTCGTTCATTTAGCTAATATATTTTAAGGTTATGAGCCAATAAAGTGGGATAATAGTAAAAAAACACGATTTTTTCGCAATTTGAGAATTTGAAAGTTAAAAATTATATTATTTTAACAATGATGATTCATAGCCCGCAAGAAAATAGATGAAAAAGCTTACATCTAACTAGGTATCTGATTTTGAGGTAAAGTAAAAAAAAGTGCGAAAAGGATAAAAATACGTGGTATTTTCGAATTTTATCTTTAGGAAGGAGATAAATGAGGACTTTTACAAAAGAATTTGATAATGTGGAAGAAAAAAATGTTGAATTACCAACTGCGTTTTGAGGTTATGTGCAAATAGATTAGTAAAAAAACACGGTTTTTGATGCATTCCGCTCAAAAATTCTGAGTTGGCCAATCAAAAGAACGAAAAAAAAAATACATAAAAAATTACTATTTAAAAGTTAGCCAAAATCATTAACATAACCTAAGAAATTATTGAAAATTTCAATGGTTTTTTCTAGCCTTAATTTTCAATATAAAAATTTAATTCGAAATTATATTCGAAAGGTTCATCTTCATGAATTTTTTCAGATTTTTTAAAGCCAAATTGCGTCCAGAAAAAAGTCAGGAAAAAAGAAAAAAGCTAAAAATTTGTATGGAGTCTTGTTTTTTATGCTTTATTGAAAGGACAAGTCGCGGTGCTGATCGGTGAGGGGGCACTTTTGACCATCTTATCCCGCTATAGCCTTAGCTAAATACAATATAAAATTTATTCAATAATTACATTTTCACTACTATCTTATATGTATGTTTAATTACTTCATTTTTATTATCAATATATTCTAAAAAATAAAACTACTGGTTTATGATGATTAAAATAAGGTTATTTATTTTATTTTAACTTATTTTATTTTGTTCATTTAACTAATTTAATTGAATTAATTTATTTTTAAAACTTATTTATTATTTAAAACCTACCTAGTTATACACAATGCACAATAATTTGTTATTTCTTTATAGCTCTTCTTCAACACGGCGCTGATGTTAATATCCGCAATACGGAAGGAAAAACTCCGCTCGAAGTAGCAGACGTTTCGACGCGACCTGTACTTACAGGCGAGTACCGCAAAGACGAGCTTCTAGAAGCTGCCCGTTCCGGAGCTGAAGATCGACTTTTGGTGTTGCTTAATCCGTTAAACGTCAATTGTCATGCTAGCGATGGAAGAAGATCAACTCCTCTTCACCTTGCGGCTGGGTACAATAGAAATAGAGTTGTACAGTTATTGCTTCAAAACGGAGCTGATGTCCATGCTAAGGATAAAGGGTATTTATTTATTTACACAATTAATTAAGGGTAACTTTAAAGTAACGTAGCTATATTTTATAATTCTTTTGTCTTGCAGAAAATTGGACGATAAATGTTTCCAAGTAAACGCCAAAATTAGTACCTTACTAATGCCATACGTGATATTTTATACTGTTTTGGACCACTTATAATAGAGCAATATTCAAAAGACAAAAATAGTGTATTAAAAAAAAAGCAATTGTATATTTTGAAAGGTTTTAAACATTGTATGATGAACCAAAATTACTGATAATTTTAATTTTCAAAAATATATGTGCCCCACGAGCTATTATGCCTAGAGCTACCCGTCTTTTAATGCTTCTAATGATGTTATCGGTGATTGCTGGAGGCAGATTCTTCCATGTTTCAAATAGAACAGTTTTCTCTTTCGTAATGTTTTGTTACTATGTTACTAATGTGTCAACTTTGTACAGTTGAAGTTTCGCCATCAGTCATCACTAACTCTGCGTGATCCTAAACATATGTATCTCCTCATAACAATCAAGCTTTATCCTAGTGAAACTGTCTTCTTCTTCTTCTTCTAATGGCGCTACAACCCTTTGCGAGTATTGGCCTGCTTAACAATTTTCTTCCATTCTGCCCTGGCGGATACTTTCCTTCGCCACTGCCTGATGTTCATGGTTTTAAGATCCCTCTCTACGTCGTCTATCCATCTTTTACGGGGCCTTCCTCTTGTTCTGTTTCCTTGGGACTTCCATATCTGGACTACTTTTACAGCTCGATTATCTGGCATTCTTTCTAGGCGACCAAGCCAGTTTAGTCTTTGTGACAAATCTAACAATATCTGCGCTCTGCATTAGTTCATCCAGCTCGTGGTTCATTTTAATTCTCCAAACCATCGCTGCATTGGGTTGGTCCAAATATCTTCCTTAATATTTTGCGCTCAAATATTCTCAGTTGATTTTCATCAGTGGTTGAGAGGGTCCACGTTTCACATCCATATGTGACCACTGGTCTAATTACTGTTTTGTATATTCTAAGCTTAGACAACTCAGTAACAGTAATTCAGTAACTTACTTTTCATCAAGTCTTTGTATATATAAAAGCTCTTATTACCGCTAAGAGTCCGTGCTTGTATTTCTTGACTGATGTTGTTGTTGTCATTTAATATTGAGCCTAGGTAGGGACAAGTAGAGGCATATTGGTAGGTATGGTTGTCTACTTTCCGATTCCCTAGTGAAACTGTATGAGTAAAATTAAACTGTTCATTTTGTTCTCCTGAGAATCGATATATTCTTTTCATCCCATAATAGAGTTTACACAGAAGCCAATCTCATGCACAAAACTCGGCCTCAATCACCATAATTCCAATTTTGATGTTCTCTAGCAAATGCTAGTCGTGATACTCAATGATGTTTTTGAAGTTTTGTCGCTTTTTTAATCTGTATGACTATGAGAAAGTACTGAAACAGGCTTGGACTTAAATAATTTTTCATATAGTGCATCAAAAAGTATAACCGTAAAAGTATAAAAATTTGCCAACTCGCAAAGTATTCTCGTACTATTTTCAAGCTTGTATGAAAATCCACAGTGTTTTAAAACGCAAATTTTTATTCGAAGCGTTGTATATTTGCTTATTTTTCAGAGGATTGGTTCCATTACACAATGCTTGCTCATATGGTCATTTCGAAGTAACTGAAATGTTAATTAAGCATGGTGCCAATGTAAACGCAAATGATCTTTGGGCTTTCACACCTCTACATGAAGCTGCTTCCAAATCGAGATTAGAAGTGTGTTCTTTATTGCTGGCTGAAGGCGCAGATCCTCATCAATTAAACTGCCATTCCAAGTCTGCCATAGATGTAGCTCCAACTAGGGAACTGCAGGAAAGACTTGCATGTAAGTATAAATGTATGTATAAATCTGTCAAAATAATTTACTTAAATAGTAATCGTTTTCCATACTCAGGTCCAGACAGTAATTAAAAGAATGATGTAGTGTGCTCTACCCAAGAGATATGTAATATTGTGTACCTCCATTTTGAAAGTTTCAAGTCTGATGTTATATATGAAGGTCGTATGTTACTTAGTAACGACCGCAATGATATTTTGTTACAAAATCTATTCGTTTATTATATACGTAGATGTTGATATAGAGGAGCTATTATTAAAATTTGAACAAAAGTACTGGACTTATAACAAAGAAAAAACTCAAGTAGTGTGATTATGTAGATTTAATAACATACAAACAGCGAAAACCAAAGGATGTGACAAAAGAAGATTTTTTATTTGATATTGTTGTAAGGCTTCTAAACTATGTGCTCTTCCGAGGTACCTGAATATATCGCTAGTAGTTGTATATGGTTTACCTTTTAGTGCTTTGGCAGTTTTAGTGAACTACAATGAGGTGTTATCAAATATCCACTTTTTCCAGGACCGTTAGCACCACAATACTAGGCTGTTAAATAAGTTTTGCGGTTCTATAAGAAAAAAACAATTTTATTAGAGTTTGAAATATATTTTATTTTTCAGTATAGTTTCCCTGAACATCAGTACGCTTGTTCCAACGAGATTCCAATTTATGAATTCCATTCCTGCAGTGAGAATCTGAAAGGACTGCAAATTTCGATTCCACAGCTGTTATGACCTCATCATTTCATAAAAAACTCTTTCCACGCATGAATTTTTTAGGTATTAAAACAAATGGATGTCGCTAGGGACCAAATCTGGTGAATACGGTGGATGTTCCAACAATTCAAAGTTTAATTAATGGATTTTAGCCATTGTCAAAATGCTCATAAGACACGTTGCATTGTCCCGATTAAAAATGATCCTTTTCTTCTGCAAATCGAGACTTTTTTCACGAATTTTTTACTTCAGCTGAACTAAAAGGTTACAATAATATTCACAATTTATTGTTTTACCAGTGTGCAAGTAATCCACAAAGAAAATTCTTTTTATATCCCAAAAAACTGATGCTAACACCTTCTTGGCTGATTTCTGGACACGAACTGGTTTTGGGGCCATAGAACCAGCTACACACCACTTTTTGTTTTGATTAAATATCATGGTGAAAGACTTAAGTTTCATGCATAGTAATAAATCAACGCTCAAAAAACTTTATCCTTTAGAAAACACTCTAAATGTTGCTGAGAAAGTCACATTCGAATGTGTTTTTGTTATATTGTTAGTGACTGCGACACCCATTGTGAACACAGCTTTCTGAAACCCAATACTTCAGTGAAACTATTGCCCTACCACTGCCCAATAAGACGCCTAGGACTTCTACTAAATCTATACGATATAAATACGATATCCTGTATTTTTCTACGATTTCTGCTGTTGTTGCTGTTTTTATACATTCTTAACGTGGATCGTCTTCAAGGCTTGTACGACTACGTTTAAATTTAGCAACTCATCTTTCTACTTAACTAATTGAAGGCCAAAAGTCCTTATACATTTTTAACATTCTTTTATAAATTTCATTTGCTTTTAAACCCTCAAAAAATAAAAATTCAATCACTGCACGACACTTGATGTTTTCCATTGTAAAAAACTACCGTGATACGTCGATACTAAATTGCTTATAAACAAAGAATGAATTGACAGATTGAAATGAAACTTCATATACATTCATATGAAGAGTGTACCAACATAACAAAAAAGTTAGGCTAGTAGCGACGCCCTCTCTTATCCAACCGCAGAACTTATTGAGCAGTTTATTGTTGCTACTATTTTAATTAACAATTAATGATTGCTGCAAATGCAACTGCAAAGAGTATCACATTTTTAAAACTATATAAGCACATGATGAACTGATTTTAATTATAAAATAAGAATGTTTTATTTTTTTTTCACTAATGCTTTCTGTTTTAGATGAATATAAAGGCCATCTTCTACTTGATGCAGCACGACAAGCTGACACGACAAAAATTAAGAAATATCTTACTCCGGATATAATTGGTTTTAAACATCCCTATTCGGGAGATACCGCTTTACATACAGCCGTCACCTCCCTTTATCCTAAAAGAAAGCAAGTTTTAGAAACACTAATAAGGTAAGATTTTGTCCATTTTTAAAATGTATAGATTCTTTTCCTTTTTATTAAAGTTAAGTATTTTGCTCAAGAGATTGGTGCCGTTTTACAAAACAACATTACGCAGTTACTTCTTACCAATACTCTACATATTTTACAATTCTAAGACTTTGATCGCGGAAAATATTATTTGATTTCAAAAACATGTTTCTGTTTGATATCTTGTTTGATATCTTTTAGATGGTTTAGAAACTAGAGGAGTTCAATTCCGTAAGAACGTATATGACTGCACCTGTGCAAGAAGCGGCGAAACCTTGCATTTTTTTAGCACATAAGTAGTATCATTGAAGAAAATGGGATATCGCAAACGTTAACGTTTGTAAAAATACAACAAGAAATAGTCAATTTAAGTTCTATTCGTTTCCAAATTATGAGTACAAATTAATGCAAAGAGAAAAGTGGATTTCTAAAATATATAACAATAATTATTGTCTTAAATAATCAAGTTTAAGTTATTTTATTTCCAGTTTACTAAAAGCTTCGCTGATATACGACACTAGATGTCGTTCTTCCGGAATTGTTTACCTTCTAATAATATGTATCTTTTATGTTCAAATGATTAAATCTAAAAAAATATGGTTGCCCATTTTTACAATTAAAAATCCATAAAAAATTTTTCGAAGTTAAATATTGATATAAATTACAATAATTATGTATTGTATTAAATAAACAAGTCTAATTAATTTTATTTGCAGTTTACTAAAAACTTCGTTGATCTATGACACCAGGTGTCGCTCTCTCGAAATGTTTACCTTTTATTAACCTCTATCTTAAACAATTAAAAATCGTTCGAAGTTAATTATTTATATAGATTACAATAATTATTGTATTAAATAAACAAGTTTAGGTCATTTTATTTGCTTAGTTTGTAAACTACTAATGTATTAAAAGTGCTACAAATTTCACTTATATGATACACTGATATGATTATGGGCATAACTCCGAATAAATTGTTACTTTTAAAGAAATTACCTATACAATTTTATTAGACATTAATTTAAATATAAACTGTGGTAACTAGATAAATTTATGTAATGTAAAAATGGTTAAATTTTATCATTTTGTTAACCCCTGTTAGAGTTTAGCCTTTTTTCCTGAAAAACATTTACTTTAACTTTGTTACGATAATCATTTTAAAAGTGAGTTGTATCTAACGCTCCTATATGCAAAACAGACTCGGTAATCAACACAAGAGCTGTCAATATTCAAACAATAAAGACCAATTAAATGAAATCGTTTATTTTATACTCTGATTTTAAACACTAAAAAAATTATAAGCTTTCGTAAAATGGTCGATGGTATCCAGGAATAACATTTTTTTCAATCAAATGCAATAATCCACTTTTCTTTTTAGCAGTGATAGAAGGTTTTTTTGTATAAATATTTTTCAAGGTATAAGTTAGGTTAAAAGCTTTTGATGTCTTGTAACAAGTTGTCATTTTGCCAATCTAACAAAAATCTTTGTGATTGTGAGAATTCGGCCAATTTGCATGCCCTACAGAGGCCGTAGAGTTAGAAAATGAATGACAAGGTTATAGAAAAAAATCTATAGGTAGATAACTAAGATAAATAAAAGTGATTGTAGAAGTCGCTCCAAAATGTGAGTGGGCCCCAGGAAAGTATTTACATAAACTTTCCAAGGTATCTTGTAAAGATGTTTGCTGAAATAAAGAAAGGATATAGGTATGAATTGAAATATTTAGTTTTCACAAAAACTTTAATCCCTAGCCAAATATATACAATCTAAATTTAATATACCCACTACCAATTATGTACAGCTAATCTAGTTATATACAAAAAAAAATAAATGCCCTGGTTATACAACTGATCCTGGATGATCTAAATTTACAAATAATAAAATATGGAAAAAAAATGGTAATAATTGACCTAAAAAGGTAATTTATTTGCCTCAGGGATGCAACTCTGTATTCAGGCTTTATTGAATATAACAGTAACAAGTAATAAGGACACTATCTTGACGAGATAAGTGTCCAAACGTTTAAATATATATTAATAATAAAATCTAAAAAAAAAAAAATAACTCTCTGATTAAATGTGTACACAAGAAACCATACAAGTGAGTTAGAAGGGAGGACTTAAAACCTCTACCTGTAGTTGACAATTTGTATTTAAATATTATTCAGTAAATTATTAAAAAAAATGACGACTCTTATTATTAGATGAAATACTAGAAGTTAATATACAAAAAATATTATAGGTAAAAAAAAATAAATCTAAGAAATAAACTTAATCCAGATTTACTATATTTTAAGGGAGATAATTCCCGCTGGTTTCCTAAAATTTGTTTCGTAATCGGAAGGTCAGATCTGGACCTCTGGGGAGCAGCTACGGCAAGGAAAAAAAAACAGGTCTGGAACCAAGTATAACCGGACTAGGTTTCAACTTAATAGGTACTTCTTATTCCAAAATTATTCATAAAAAAAACAAAAGCAAATTCTTCCCCCGACTTCTGTTTGAATCCCAAAGGTAGGTTACTCGGCTTGCATGTTGCACAAACTCTACATCTCGAAATGTATTTCTTAACTGAGTTGCGCAGACCAGGCCAGTAATATAGCTCAGCTATCTTACTATAAGTTTTATAGAAACCAAAGTGACCTGATGTCACATCATCATGAAAGGTTTTCAACACTTCATCCCTATTAGCTGTTGGGACTACTATTTTCCAATCAGACATATTCGATAAAGATTCGACAGGACTGATTACATGTTACTACAACTACTTTGTATTCTTGATGGGCAAATGAGGTCTTATAAAAAAAAAACCTCATCATTACTAGTTACGCGTATTATTTTAGCTTACTAAACTTAACTCTTAACTCACTTACTTACACTTAACTCAAGAATATATTCTCACAAATATGACAAAAAAACAGCCCTCATAAAACATGAAAATAAAAAGAAACACATTTGATTTTGACAAAACTAAGATCCTAACAACAGTACAGAATAGAAAGCTCCTGGAGTCATAGAAATTAAAAAAATAAGTCAATAAATTATAAATAGATATCAAAAATGTAAACCAAATATGTATTTCAATTTAATTTAAAATAATCAAAAGAATAATTTTAGAACGCCTATGGTATAAAAGCAATGTGTTGCTTAAATGATAAACCTAACATCAATGAATACCATATTAAATTTAAGAAATTATTTACTTGTAATGTCTTAGTGGATCTGTCCTATGTTCTTACCATTATTTTAATTGTGATTTTTAATTGTGTACTTTTTCGTAACCAACTTTTACATGCTTGGTAATTCAAAGATTATTTTTAAATCTTATTATCTTTTGTGCTAAAGTGTTTTTTAGTTAATAATATTTCTCGAATATGGCATGGATATCCTGCCGAAACGTTGAAAAAAGTAAATAAAAAATGTCACAGTATCACAAACAACCTATAATATGAACCTAAGCCCAAGAGATTCTACTAAAAAAATATATTAAGGTTCAAAAACCTTAATTATTAAGGGCAGGTTATTTGTTCTAATCCTCAAATATTTATTTTTCTATAAGTTAATTAACAAATAATATTTTTGGAAACACAAAACAATAACGAAAAGTTATTATCCTTTTAAATATTTATTTTTTGATATTTATACTAATTATTCTGTATACAGAAAATGTTTATTACAATTATACTGTAATTATCGTAAAAAATTAAAATAATGACGTCAATATGTAAAATTATCTAATGCATAATAAAATTATTTCAAAAGTAAGGAATGTTGTAAACAAGTTTAATGCCCTTGGTATTGTACTTGTTAAATATGAGGCGTGAATAGTGAAATACGTAAAAGCTCCAGGACTAATGAATAAAAACTTAATAATCTCCTACATTTTTGGGAATAAACCACAATTATAATAAAAACTATTTTAATTTGATTGCGGAAAAATAAAAATTTGCTATTGCTATATGTATCATCATCATCATTTTGGCTTTACAACCCTGTGAGGGTCCTAGCCTCCCCAAGAATTCTCTTCCAGTCGTCCCTATCCATCGCCTTCCTCCTCCAAGCACGTATTTCCATATTTCTCATATCTTGGTCTATGTTATCTAGGAATCTTGTTCTGGGTCTTCCTCTTTTTCTTTGACCAATAGGTCTATCAAGGAGCGTTTTTCTAGCTGGGTCGGTTTGCTCCATCCGCATTACATGGCCTACCCACCTCAGACGTCCTGTCTTAATGTGTTTTACGATATCTGGTTCCTGGTATATTCTATAGAGTTCGAAGTTGTATCGTCTTCTCCAGACACCATTTTTATTTACCGCTCCATAGATTCGCCTCAGTATTTTTCTTTTTTCGAAACATCCTAACATGTTTTCATTGCTTTTTGTTAAAGTCCAGGTTTCTGAACCATATGTTAGGACTGGGCGTATTATTGTTTTGTAGAGTTTTACTTTTGTATTTCTTGATATAGCTGTAGATTTAAAAAGGAGATTAAACCCAAAATAGCATCTATTAGCCGTGCAAATTCTGCGGTTTATCTCTGCGGTAATGTCATTTTCAGTATTGACGAGCGTTCCCAGGTATACAAATTCGTTAACTGCTTCGATGACGTCGTTTTCTATATCAAGTGGCCGTCGTATTTGTGGTTGCGGACCTACTTTCATGTATTTCGTTTTATTAATGTTTATTATTAAACCCATTTTTGTAGCCGCTTCCTTTAGTGCTACATACGCCTCTCGTGCTGCGTTTTCCGTTCTCCCAACAATATTGATATCATCAGCATGTCGGTAACGGGAAAAGCCTCATGCCTTGGGGGCGTGAGACCAGGCTCCGTACACGCTCTGTCCGTCGCTTGTGACCTAAGGGCATAAGGATCACGGTCGGTGGCCATAGTGGTGTGCTATGGACACTCTGTACCTAAGGAACAAGTCTGCCTGAATAAAATGCAAATAAATATTTGTTTATTGCAAATATAAGATACAGATAAATAAAATAACAGCGATATGTTAATATTAAGAATCTGAAAAGGAAATATAATTATCTACAGGCCTTCAGTCTGGAAGATAATTATATAATTAGTTTAAATCTAAGAATCTGTGAAAGAAAGTATTAGATTAAACCTGGAAACACAAATTTATAAGCAAATTTGAAATTAGTATACATATAAAATTCCCAGCTGTCAAAATTGAAATGTTATTTCCAGCATGCACACAAGGCTGAAACCTGTGGGAACCTATGTAGGATAGTATAATTCGGAATAATCAACAATAAAAGTAGGTGTAAGTACACTGTAGAAAAAGTTATGGCCCCAAACCACAATGTTTACAGTGGAAATTTCCTAAGTCGCTGAGACCTGTAAAAACCTGTAAAAATTGGCGGGAAACAATAAGTTATTTACCAAATATCTCAGATATTCCTAAACGGGAAAATAACATATATTTATTCCTGAAAGAGAGCATAATAAGGAATAGACCTAAATACAGGATAACACAACCCGCAAGAATACCAATGCTAAAAGATTGAAATATTCTGCAAAGTTATAACAGTGTAATTACCTATATAAAACTCTCATATAAAAATCAGAAATAATTCACCTATTTCTTGCAGTGTACCTGAAACAGGACTTATATTGCGATTTACCAAGTTTATCGTCGGCTCTGGACTGCAGAGTCCGCGATAAAAAAATTAGGATAGGAATTAAAACACAAGTATTTTATCTTTACTGTATCACTTGTTTAAAGGATACAAGCACGTTCGTTTCTAAGGCCTTTTAAGTAAGGAACTTAGAAGAAATCACCTGTAAGAGAGATTTCTTACACGACTTGTAAATGTTATAATAATCAGATCCCATGCAAGGCATGAGAACACAGATTATATAACCAAGTGTTACGACGCTCTTAAGAATTATTAGCAAATTCGAGACTGTCGAATTGCAGAGATAATTCTCCAGAATGGCCGTATGGTTCTCGCTCGAGAAACCGACAGAGGTTCCACTGGAACTCTGCCAAAGGTTATAGGTGGTTCAAGAAGAACAATCAGAAGTTGGTTTGAGGCTCTAGGAACTAAATCGACCAGAGGATCTGTACTTGCCTAAGAGGCTGGAGTGGCGGACCTGTCCTGACCCACTCTGGTGAATGGGATTTCGTGCATTTCCTTTATAGTGAAATAATTAGGTCAACTTCCAACGGTCATTAACGATCGTTTCTGATCGTTGGTTATTGGCCAGCACGAAAGCACAAAAACTCAATTCCAGTATTATCATTGGAAACAAGTCTGATGTATTTTTACCAACGATAATACAGAAATTGAGCAGCAGATCTCAGAATTAGGATTGGTCGAAATTATTTTTGCTTTCCACCAATCACAAAATTCCGGGATCGGCGTCAAGCATGTCGCCGAGCGCTACAATCTCGCGCATCGACGTGCATCGTCCCTCCTTCTGGAAGTTTTAATAAATTCTATTGGTTAAAAATCGAAAAAGTTTCATATAAAAGTTAAATATACTTTAAATATGGGACATTTTCGATTCACAGTCAGTCGTGGTTTTACTCTTAAGGAGTAGCCGCAGGGCTCCTCGTTGGAGGACTCTGCAAAAAGTTTAAAAAGACTCTGAAGCTGAGTTTTTTTCTACTCAAAAAATGGTTGTTTAATGTCTATAATAAATAAACCTTCAGGCATTGTCTTTTTCAAGACAATGCCCAAATAGAGCGTACAACGGATAAGTATAATTTTATAGATACTTATCCCGCTGCGACGACAAGCATATGCTAGGATTTGCACAGATTTGTTATATATTGAACCGGTAGTTGTGATTTGTGACGTACGTATTACTTTTTCCAGAGCTAGATTGAATAGTATACAGGAGAGTGGGTCTCCCTGACGTAGCCCGTTATTTGTATTAAAAGGTGCAGAGAGTTCCCCCTGGATTCGTACTCTGCATTCAACTTTTTCAAGGGTTCTATTGCTATATGTAAAAGGATTATTAGAAACACTTGGAAGGGTACTAAAAAATGCAATATTACAACAACGTTTAAAATGACCACTACATTGAGATGTTGATCTAAAATCAAACGCAACAATAAACAGAAAAGAACAAAGGATCGCATTTATAAAATAACTTTTTTATCGCAAACATTTTTATTTGTTCCACGTTTCGATCTCGTTTTTTTTTGGTTATGTGTGTGTTTTTCCATGTATTAGTGAGGTTTGGACATATCTGTTTTACCCATCTGTAAACGTCGAATTTTCTGTTCACAGCTTTAATTGTTGTTGACGGTGCTGCCTATATGAATGAAACTTTCAAGTACTTCATATCCATCAATGTTTTGAATTCATATTCTGTTATTGTTGGTTCTATCGACAATCATTCCTTCTGTCTTGTTTTCTTCAGGATTCGTAGTCCATTAATTGATTATTAATTGTATTAATTAGTAGTCCATGTTCCTCGCTAACTCTTTTTAGTTTATCGAGTATCAATGTAAAAGTTTCTTCACTGGACTATAAACAATATGTCATAGACAAAGCGAAGATTGGATATCTTGACTTCACCTACTAAAATGCATCATTCTCATTCATCTATAACAACATTATATGTTTACTATATAGGGTAAATAACCTTGGGGATAATAATATGCAGCCTTGTCTGGTGCCTTTTCTAATTTTGCACGGCGAAAAATATTTGTTTCTAAGTCTCACGATTACTTTATTATTTTCATACAAACTTTGTAGTAGTTTAACTAGGTGAATCGGAATGTTTATATTAATAGGAATTGGGCATAGTAAATGCCATTGTACGTTATACATGAAAGTAAAATTATCAAAAGCAAAAATAGGTACGTGGAACGTCAAAAGCATGTATACTCCATTCCACGAATATACGACTGTTTTAAATTCGCTTTAAGGTGTCGACTTAAATGGTCCAATGTGCTGCATTGTACAGTAGTAAATTCTCCCCATTTTTAAAATACTGTAACGACAGATATAAACCTTAGATTTAAATATGAAGTCATGATATAAATATAGAGTTAATAGTTTATATAATAGTTGTAATTCAGAATTTAAATTATATAATTACTATCATTGAGTTTAGTATTTTAAACAAGTTGGTGTTTTAATTAAGTGATTTAAACGAAGTGTAACAATACTTAAGTGATTAAATAGTGTACTTTATTTAGTCGAATATTCAATTAGTATTAAAAAAACAAAAAAACTTACTTATTCTCTTATTCACCTAATCTCCTAAAACTATTATCAACCATCAGATTCACAGCCATAATCACTGTCGTCGCTATCCTCATTTGGATGGTAAATTATAATAGGATTAACTGCTTCGATGCGACCTTCACGGATCCACCATTCTTTAATTAAGTCTTCACATTTTTTTACACTTTTTCCCCAAATTTCAGGAGTGGCAATATCCAACGCTTGTTGCCATGTTTCCAAGACTGCCCCGTCACTGTAACCCTTGTGTCAAATATGGTTATCATAATATGTTTTGCAGATCCCCCAAATATATTCAATTGGATTGAATTGGCAATGATAGGGCGGTAGTCTTAACACACGATGTCCAAAGCTATGTATAATTTTGTCTACTATATATATGTGTGGTTGTGCATGACTTTTAGCTAACGTTAGTAATTGAGGCTTAAAACAGTATTGAGGAAATGTAATAGTTTTATTCGTTAACCATTCTTTTATTTTATCTACAGTCCAGGTGTTTGTTGGTTGCTTATTTAAAATTTCCGAATGATACGCAGCATTATCCAGTACTATAACGGATGGTTCATGTAAACTTGGCAACAGTTTTTCTTTCAACCATTTAACAAACATGTCCGTATTCATATTGTCATGATAATCGGCTGATTTTGATTTTGATGAAAACACAAGATCTGCTCCCTCAATAATACCATATTTTCCACCTGCATGTACTATAATATATCTCTTTCCCTCATTATCGATGTGTTTTATGGATTTTATACTCTCGTCCTGCCAAATTCGTTTGATACTGCCTTAGCAAAAATCCATGTTTCGTCTAAATAAACGAAGGAAGAACATTATTTTTTAAATTTGTTGTAATTTCTTAAAAATTCTATTCTTTTGTGAACGACACTAGCTCTTTCACACAAAACCTTTCTATTGTCTTCCTTTTTGAACTTAAAGCCAATCTGTCTTAAAACTCTCCAGAGACATGTTCTGGAAATTTCAAATATATTTCTGTCTTTTAATTTTTGTAGCACTGAATCTAAAGAAACATGTTCTTTCTTTTCGCGCATTTTATATATTGTCTCACGGATTTCAAATTTGCAACCTTCGGGAAGATCTATAGTCTTTGGTTGTCGGCGAGATTTATATTGTGCGACATTTTGTTCACTTTGTCCACTTTTTTTTTCTTTTTGCAAAACCGACTTTAGTTTTGTTTCAGTAATACAGAGTGCATCACACACACGTTTATGTACGGACTGAACAGGTCGCAAAGGGCCCCCGTTGGTTTTCTCAGCAGTAAAATAAGAAAGTACATTAAATATAAACTTGTCTACATCTAAAACACGTCTCGGCATTTTTGTATTCAATAAACAAATACACTACACTAAACTCTATCTTAACGGACACCTCTCTTCACCGGAAACCTCTATACGGACGGTTTTTAAAACTAAAATCAGTCGGCGATATATGAAACTGTATGTAAATTTTCGTTACTTTTTAATATCTGTAACGACTCGGTACTTTAACTATCAATAGCCGGTATATTATACCCGTTATAAAAAAACTTTCGGAACTTAAAAGTACATCCACTCAAACCAAACATAACAAATATTTAAAACTAACAAAGTGAACTATCATATAGATTCTATTTCTGGTTTCTGAACCATCGTTCTGCCAATTTCTTTTCATTTATAATAAAAATAGTATATTTATTTTTATTACAGTTCTAGTACCTAATAAAGTAATAAAATATAATATCAAAGAAACCCGGCACGCCTCTTTGCATTTATTTACAAATGTTTACATTTCAAATGTACTTTGTTTACATTTCACCGAAATCCAACCCAAATGTCTGATGAACACATTTTCGTAAAAATGAGCGTTTGCGTAAAAATTTTTGTTATTTTCGGATTAAATTTCACAATAAATTTTGCGTCTATTTGTACATCTATTAACTGAAATGATTTTAGTTCAGATGTAATACTAACAGTAGATGCTTTTTATTGGAATAATAATTAGAACAATTTACTTTCATACTTCTACTTGCACAGTAAAATATTCGTTGTCACAATAATCCCAAACAGTCGTATATTCGTGGAATAACCTATAAAATGCATAACATCCTTCAAGAAATGAAAATAATGATTATAAATATATTAACAGGTACCTTATATTACTCGGGAAACATTGACAACCAGCATAGACGTCGAGTAGCAATTATTGTCTATGCAGAGGTCACTAAGTCAATAGAGGGTTTTGTCCCAATCTCAGAAAGAGTGATGCTACTACAAATAAGGACATCACATACAAAACTAAATTTGATTCAAGTATATGCGCCAACGAGGGATGCAACAGAAGATTAAGTAGAAACATTCTACCAACAAATTGAAGATGCGCTAAAAATATCAAAGAACAGGGAAATCACGGTAGGTATGGGCGATTTTAATGCAAAATACGACAAGGGAAGAGCTGTAACAATAATGGGAGATGAAGGACTAGGGGAACGTAACGATAGACGAGGTCGTCTAATACAATTTTGCCAAGACTTTGAAAAATTACAAACACGTTGTTTAAATTACCTATAAGACGGTTATATACTTGGCGTTCACCAGCAGATAAACCAGAAAAGTGATAAGAAACCAAATCGATTATATAATTATTAAAGAGAGATATCGTAACACCCTAAAATCAGTTAAAACATATCCAGGAGCAGATGTCACATCAGACCATAACCACTAATCGTTAATGTCACGCTTAAGCTTAAACATATTAGAAAACCCCAAAGAACTCCAAAATTAGATGTGAGAAAATTGAAAAAAACTTTTACCAAAAACAAACTCCAACAGAAAATATGCGAAAACTTTGATAAATTAGGTACTAATGTCATCAGGTGCCATGAAATCACGCACCTCGATGTTCATCGCCCTTCCTTCTGGAGTTTTATTTAAATTTTAATTGAGTTTCATATAAAAGTTAATTTTACTTTAAATATGGGACATTTTCGGATCTGAGTTCAGTAGAATAGTGGTTTTACCCTTAGCGGGTAGCTCTAGAGCTCCTCACTTTGAAGGGCTCTGAAAATTTTCTAAGACTTCTAAGTCTTTTTCAAGACAATGCCCAAAATAGAGCGTACCGGCTAACTACGCAATATTGCACAATATTGCGCAATAGTTAGAGATATTAATAAACATGGAACTAGCACTAAGTTGCTGTTATATTTTCCTACGTTTATTAATATCACCCGGAGACGACACTAACACCTACGAGATAAACCAATAATGGGAAACATTACAAAACTGCCTCCTTGTTCCATGCGAAGAGATGTTAAAAGAACCGAGAAGGAGAGACAACTGACGAAATACTGGACAGGATGGACCAAAGAAGACAAGCCAAGAACAAAGACAGTCACAATTACATAATAGGAACAACAGAACCAATACGGCATATTCAACCTACAAGATGAGGACAGAGAAACAAGTATAGAAATTACAAAGGAAGAAATATTGTATGCATTAAAGAACAGCAGACACGAAAAAAGCCCGGGGCCAGATCAACTGCCTATTGATATCCTTGAAATAATAGAAAATGGGTATATGGATGTCATCTTAAAGCTTTTAATGAAATTTATCAGTCGGGTGACATAACCAATAATGGTTGACGTTAACATTTATTTGTCTCCCAAAAAAGAAAAATTCTGGAGAATGCACCGACCACCGCACCATAAGCCTGATATGTCACACACTTAAAATGTTTTTGAAGATCATCCATAAACGCATTTACCAAGTACTTGATATGGATATTGAAGAAACTCAATTTGGATTCCGTAGAGGCGTAGGAACTCGTGAAGCTCTCTTTTTATTCGACGTACTAATCCAGAGATGCTTGAATGTAAACCAAGATATGTACGTCTGTTTCATAGATTACAAGCAGGCTTTCGATAAAGTCCGCCACAAAAAGCTAATGACGTCTTCAAAGCAAAACAATTACAATACAATGACCTTCGAATTATAACAAATCTGTATTATAAACAGCAGGCACATATACACGTTAATGAACACACATCAGAAGAGTTCTAAATTAAAAGAGGAGTGCGACTGGGGTATGTATTGTCACTACTACTATTCAATGCATACTCTGAAGAAATTATGAAAAGAGCTCTTGAGGGAGAAACAGCAGGAATCAAGGTCAATGGAACACCAATTAACAACATTAGATATGCGGACGATACTATTATAATAGTAGACAACCTCCAAGACCTCCAAAAGCTAATGAACAAGATAGTTGAGTATGGAGAATAATATGAATTATCAATAAACATCAAGAAAACTAAATTTATGAGGATATCAAAAACTAAAAATAATGATGAAAGCCTGACAATTAACGGTAAAACTTTACAACAAGTTGAAAACTACACACAAACGATTACTCCAAAGAAATCAAAGTTCGAATAGAGCAAGCACCAACAAATTTCAATAAAATGAGACAGGTACTTTGTGCAAGAGAACTGAAATTGAATCGGTGAGTTGAAAAAGGTACACATTCCAAAATGGCTATTTTTCAGGAACTAAAAAAAACTGTTTATCTGCAAAACTAAATATGTTACAGAAAATGGTTCCATTATGAAGTTTCACAAGTAAATGGAAGACATTCAACTGTTATGGTTATTTTGGTTTTTTTAATACTATGTCTGAGTTATTAGCATTTTAGATAATGGAATGTGTCCCATTTTACACTCAATATATTGCAAATGAGATTTTAAGGCAACATGAAACAAAATAATTTGAAATATAGCAATGTAATATTAAAATACATACATGATTTATAAAAAAAGTTTACAGCACAATAATGGAAAGTTAATTTTCATCATTTTCATCAGGGGTCTCAGCTTCTGTCGTTGGCCAAGTACGACGTTCATCATAAAAGGGCAAGTATTCCTCTGGAATGTATTTGATGAGTTTCATGACGTCATTGATCTTGCTTGCCTTAATAGGTACCTTTCCATAATCGTAAGCCTTGCTTGAAGGAAGCACTACATCATTGGATTTTGTAAGTTTAAAGGTGTGTGAGAGAAAACCACCAATGAACGATGACGCTACCACGTATCCTTTCCGGTCACTTCTGTGAATCAGATAACTATATTTGCTTATGGCAAAAGATATTCTTTTATCTTCAAGGCTTTTTGGTAATTTAACAAAGTAAAGAGACCACCACTTCTTACAGGCTAGTACATCTTCATTTTTTACTTCTTTTACTTTGTAAGTTGGTTGAATCTTTTTGGCGTTTTCTATGATGGCCTTGTATTGGTCTGGAGAATAAATGCGATCATATTTTCGTACTGCTCTCTTAATAACTGCAAAGGTTCTATCGCATGGCAAAAAGCTATGCCCTCTTACCGGGTAATATTGATGGATTGATGTAAATCTACCGGTCATAGTGAGGGCTGAAAGTACCCTCACCATAGTGTGGTTGCGGTTTTGGCCGCCACATGCGTCACTGAAAATGTGGAGTTCCGTAATCTCTGCAGGGATTTCATTTTGAAGAAAATCTAATACAAAAGAGGTGACTTCATCTGGTCCTTTGTTTGCAACACCTTCGGGGTATGTGTAGAATACTGCCCTATCGTTTTTAAAATCATAAACATTAAATACATAGTACCATAACTTTCTCAGAAAAAACATTTCTTGTACGGGCAAACTGGGTAGCGGTAAGTTTTGCATGTAGTCAAAAACTATCCCCATTACATTAGGTCTAGTTTTACTCAACTCTTTCACTTCATTGAGCTTAGTGTAAAATTTTTTTGCACGTCTCTTATGCACTATTAGCTCTGCAGCAGCGGTACGTTTAGCGTTATCATTCAATGTAGTGGATTTTAGTTTAGTTTGAAGGTCTTCGCAAGTTGAACATACGTCGACTTGTGGCTTCCCAAATCTATATCCAAAATTTTCTTTGAAGTATTTTAGAAAAAACTCGTACTTTACTTTTGTTCCAAGGTCAGGGTGTTTTTGAAGAAACATATCATACATTTTCAGTACATCTAGCTTAGCATCCAAATAGGTTATAGGTTGCTTAGTGTAATGGGTTAAATATTTAGGATATGAATCGATATGTTCATGTATTTTGGTAGTTATAGTGGTTGGAATAGTATTAACACGATTTAAATGCTTGCCTCTCATGTCAAGAGGAGACATTCCCTTCGCTAAGAGATTTGTGAGTCTGATAACTATTTTGTGTGAAATTGCATACAAACTTATGAATGCTTTGCGACATACTTCTGAACGATTTCCAGACACGATCACATAATACTTAAATGAGGCATTGATTTGTTTTGAATGATCAACTGTTGGTCTGTGCCGTTTGACATCGAATCTTTCAATACACTCCATTAAAAAGGTGTCTTGTTCATTTTTTGATTGGCCAGCATAAAGTTTTTCTAAAATACGTTTTTTGTCTTCATCTGATAGCTTAGACATACACTGTTTCTTACATTGACAGTCAGGGCCAGTTTGTTTAGCTTCAACTAGTTTACCTGATGACGTAACAAACTCTTCACCCTTGCGTCTAGCAATTTTTTCCATCTCTCTGACAGGTAATTCTTTATTTAACTTTCCCTTCTTCCGGCGTGGCTCTACATTTTCACTGTCTGAACTCGACATCGCAAATAACACACTATAACTATTCACTGTTAACTGTTTACGTTATAACACAGCTCCACACTAACTAAACAACAACAGATAAATGACTGGCCGTTTATGTGTAGAAGCCGGATATGCGCAAACGATAACTGTGCGGACTCCCACTACACTTGCGCTGTGTGACACGCGTCGAGTTGAAGAAGGGACACATTCCAGGAATGTGTTCCTTCTTCAACTCAACGGAATATTTTGACCTCTGCATAAGTAATATTTTGTAATGTAATGTGTACCTTTTTCAACTCCATAGATGGAACTTGATCTTAGAAACAAAATGGCTATCTCAGTTTAAATTCGCATTTTTTGGAATGTGTACCTTTTTCATCTCACCGATTCAATTAGACTTGAGAGTTAGGCTGGCAAGGTGTTATATTTTCTCGACTCTGCTTTACGGGATAGAAGCACGGACACTTAATGCGTCGACTTCTAAAAAGTTGGAAGCATTTGAACTGTGGGTGCATAGAAGAATCCTGAAGTTCTCATGGACCGAGCATGTAACAAACAACGAAGTCATGACAAGAGTCAACAAAAGAATGGAAATATTATAAACCATCAAGACACGAAAGCTGCAATATCTGGGTTATGCGTAATGAAATATATAACATACTTCATTTAATTATACAAGGGAAAATCCAGGGCAAGAGAAGTGTAGGAAGGAGAAGAATCTTATGGTTGCGTAACTTGAGGGAATGGTACGGATGCACATCAATCTAACTATTCAGAGCGGCAGCATCTAAAATCAGAATAGCCATGATGATTGCCAACCTCCGTCGCGGAGATGGCACGTAATGAAGAAGACGTTATGAAAGGCTATTCTTTTGATTTTTCGATAAGTTGTCATTCATATTAGATCATCAATTTGCTTTCGTGTCCCCCTTCCCTTTACGAATATGACTTGTTCAGGAGCTGTTTGTCTGGTAGTAAATTGATATAACGATATAATTGAGTTAATGATGTATTAACGGAAAATACCTAAATCACCTTAGATATGCGGATGATATACTCCTGATCTCCTCGGAACGACAAGAACTGGAATTAATGCTGAATGAACTTCATGAAAAATCACTGCAAAAAGGCCTAAAAATTAACTTCACAAAACAAAAGTAATGACAAACACGGAAGACCAAGAGGAAATAAAAATAAAAACAGAAAAAATAGAACAGGTAAATGAGTATATCTATCTAGGACAAGCAATCAGAGCTAATAGAGAAAATCAAACAGCCGAAATATTGAGACGAGTAAGAATGGGATGGGCAGCGTTCGGCAAACTTTCTTACGTTGTAAAAAATCAAACAATCCCTCTATACTTACGAAGCAAGGTATATAACTCCTGTATCATACCGGTGCTCACCTACGGAGCACAGACATGGACATTTACACAGGACAATTTGGATAGGATAAGGAAGGCACAAAGAGCGATGGAGAGACAAATGTTGGGTGTATCACTTCGAGATAGAAAACGTAACCAGTGGATCAGAACCAGAACAAAGACAGTAGACGCGATAGAACAAGCAGCAAAACTGAAATGGAAATGGGCTGGACACAATGAACGTCTCCAAGACGGACGATGGAACAATGCCATCGGAAAGTGGCGTCCATACAATGCAAAGAGATCAAGAGGCAGACCACAGATGAGGTGGAAAGATGACATCAGGAAACAAGCAGGCCCCACATGGCAGAGAACAGCTCAAGATAGGGAAAGATGGAGAGAACTGGGGGAGACCTATATCCAACAATGGAAGGATAGAGAATAGGTTCAAAAAAAAAAAAATTGATATAATATATTTTGTGTATAATCTTTAGAAGGATTTTACTTGCATGTGTAATCAATGAGATTACACACACTACACAAGTGTGTTTAAACAAATACACTACACTAAACTCTATCTTAACGGACACCTCTCTTCACCGGAAACCTCTATACGGACGGTTTTTAAAACTAAAATCAGTCGGCGATATATGAAACTGTATGTAAATTTTCGTTACTTTTTAATATCTGTAACGACTCGGTACTTTAACTATCAATAGCCGGTATATTATACCCGTTATAAAAAAAACTTTCGGAACTTAAAAGTACATCCACTCAAACCAAACATAACAAATATTTAAAACTAACAAAGTGAACTATCATATAGATTCTATTTCTGGTTTCTGAACCATCGTTCTGCCAATTTCTTTTCATTTATAATAAAAATAGTATATTTATTTTTATTACAGTTCTAGTACCTAATAAAGTAATAAAATATAATATCAAAGAAACCCGGCACGCCTCTTTGCATTTATTTACAAATGTTTACATTTCAAATGTACTTTGTTTACATTTCACCGAAATCCAACCCAAATGTCTGATGAACACATTTTCGTAAAAATGAGCGTTTGCGTAAAAATTTTTGTTATTTTCGGATTAAATTTCACAATAAATTTTGCGTCTATTTGTACATCTATTAACTGAAATGATTTTAGTTCAGATGTAATACTAACAGTAGATGCTTTTTATTGGAATAATAATTAGAACAATTTACTTTCATACTTCTACTTGCACAGTAAAATATTCGTTGTCACAATAATCCCAAACAGTCGTATATTCGTGGAATAACCTATAAAATGCATAACATCCTTCAAGAAATGAAAATAATGATTATAAATATATTAACAGGTACCTTATATTACTCGGGAAACATTGACAACCAGCATAGACGTCGAGTAGCAATTATTGTCTATGCAGAGGTCACTAAGTCAATAGAGGGTTTTGTCCCAATCTCAGAAAGAGTGATGCTACTACAAATAAGGACATCACATACAAAACTAAATTTGATTCAAGTATATGCGCCAACGAGGGATGCAACAGAAGATTAAGTAGAAACATTCTACCAACAAATTGAAGATGCGCTAAAAATATCAAAGAACAGGGAAATCACGGTAGGTATGGGCGATTTTAATGCAAAATACGACAAGGGAAGAGCTGTAACAATAATGGGAGATGAAGGACTAGGGGAACGTAACGATAGACGAGGTCGTCTAATACAATTTTGCCAAGACTTTGAAAAATTACAAACACGTTGTTTAAATTACCTATAAGACGGTTATATACTTGGCGTTCACCAGCAGATAAACCAGAAAAGTGATAAGAAACCAAATCGATTATATAATTATTAAAGAGAGATATCGTAACACCCTAAAATCAGTTAAAACATATCCAGGAGCAGATGTCACATCAGACCATAACCCACTAATCGTTAATGTCACGCTTAAGCTTAAACATATTAGAAAACCCCAAAGAACTCCAAAATTAGATGTGAGAAAATTGAAAAAAACTTTTACCAAAAACAAACTCCAACAGAAAATATGCGAAAACTTTGATAAATTAGGTACTAATGTCATCAGGTGCCATGAAATCACGCACCTCGATGTTCATCGCCCTTCCTTCTGGAGTTTTATTTAAATTTTAATTGAGTTTCATATAAAAGTTAATTTTACTTTAAATATGGGACATTTTCGGATCTGAGTTCAGTAGAATAGTGGTTTTACCCTTAGCGGGTAGCTCTAGAGCTCCTCACTTTGAAGGGCTCTGAAAATTTTCTAAGACTTCTAAGTCTTTTTCAAGACAATGCCCAAAATAGAGCGTACCGGCTAACTACGCAATATTGCACAATATTGCGCAATAGTTAGAGATATTAATAAACATGGAACTAGCACTAAGTTGCTGTTATATTTTCCTACGTTTATTAATATCACCCGGAGACGACACTAACACCTACGAGATAAACCAATAATGGGAAACATTACAAAACTGCCTCCTTGTTCCATGCGAAGAGATGTTAAAAGAACCGAGAAGGAGAGACAACTGACGAAATACTGGACAGGATGGACCAAAGAAGACAAGCCAAGAACAAAGACAGTCACAATTACATAATAGGAACAACAGAACCAATACGGCATATTCAACCTACAAGATGAGGACAGAGAAACAAGTATAGAAATTACAAAGGAAGAAATATTGTATGCATTAAAGAACAGCAGACACGAAAAAAGCCCGGGGCCAGATCAACTGCCTATTGATATCCTTGAAATAATAGAAAATGGGTATATGGATGTCATCTTAAAGCTTTTAATGAAATTTATCAGTCGGGTGACATAACCAATAATGGTTGACGTTAACATTTATTTGTCTCCCAAAAAAGAAAAATTCTGGAGAATGCACCGACCACCGCACCATAAGCCTGATATGTCACACACTTAAAATGTTTTTAAAGATCATCCATAAACGCATTTACCAAGTACTTGATATGGATATTGAAGAAACTCAATTTGGATTCCGTAGAGGCGTAGGAACTCGTGAAGCTCTCTTTTTATTCGACGTACTAATCCAGAGATGCTTGAATGTAAACCAAGATATGTACGTCTGTTTCATAGATTACAAGCAGGCTTTCGATAAAGTCCGCCACAAAAAGCTAATGACGTCTTCAAAGCAAAACAATTACAATACAATGACCTTCGAATTATAACAAATCTGTATTATAAACAGCAGGCACATATACACGTTAATGAACACACATCAGAAGAGTTCTAAATTAAAAGAGGAGTGCGACTGGGGTATGTATTGTCACTACTACTATTCAATGCATACTCTGAAGAAATTATGAAAAGAGCTCTTGAGGGAGAAACAGCAGGAATCAAGGTCAATGGAACACCAATTAACAACATTAGATATGCGGACGATACTATTATAATAGTAGACAACCTTCAAGACCTCCAAAAGCTAATGAACAAGATAGTTGAGTATGGAGAATAATATGAATTATCAATAAACATCAAGAAAACTAAATTTATGAGGATATCAAAAACTAAAAATAATGATGAAAGCCTGACAATTAACGGTAAAACTTTACAACAAGTTGAAAACTACACACAAACGATTACTCCAAAGAAATCAAAGTTCGAATAGAGCAAGCACCAACAAATTTCAATAAAATGAGACAGGTACTTTGTGCAAGAGAACTGAAATTGAATCGGTGAGTTGAAAAAGGTACACATTCCAAAATGGCTATTTTTCAGGAACTAAAAAAAACTGTTTATCTGCAAAACTAAATATGTTACAGAAAATGGTTCCATTATGAAGTTTCACAAGTAAATGGAAGCCATTCAACTGTTATGGTTATTTTGGTTTTTTTAATACTATGTCTGAGTTATTAGCATTTTAGATAATGGAATGTGTCCCATTTTACACTCAATATATTGCAAATGAGATTTTAAGGCAACATGAAACAAAATAATTTGAAATATAGCAATGTAATATTAAAATACATACATGATTTATAAAAAAAGTTTACAGCACAATAATGGAAAGTTAATTTTCATCATTTTCATCAGGGGTCTCAGCTTCTGTCGTTGGCCAAGTACGACGTTCATCATAAAAGGGCAAGTATTCCTCTGGAATGTATTTGATGAGTTTCATGACGTCATTGATCTTGCTTGCCTTAATAGGTACCTTTCCATAATCGTAAGCCTTGCTTGAAGGAAGCACTACATCATTGGATTTTGTAAGTTTAAAGGTGTGTGAGAGAAAACCACCAATGAACGATGACGCTACCACGTATCCTTTCCGGTCACTTCTGTGAATCAGATAACTATATTTGCTTATGGCAAAAGATATTCTTTTATCTTCAAGGCTTTTTGGTAATTTAACAAAGTAAAGAGACCACCACTTCTTACAGGCTAGTACATCTTCATTTTTTACTTCTTTTACTTTGTAAGTTGGTTGAATCTTTTTGGCGTTTTCTATGATGGCCTTGTATTGGTCTGGAGAATAAATGCGATCATATTTTCGTACTGCTCTCTTAATAACTGCAAAGGTTCTATCGCATGGCAAAAAGCTATGCCCTCTTACCGGGTAATATTGATGGATTGATGTAAATCTACCGGTCATAGTGAGGGCTGAAAGTACCCTCACCATAGTGTGGTTGCGGTTTTGGCCGCCACATGCGTCACTGAAAATGTGGAGTTCCGTAATCTCTGCAGGGATTTCATTTTGAAGAAAATCTAATACAAAAGAGGTGACTTCATCTGGTCCTTTGTTTGCAACACCTTCGGGGTATGTGTAGAATACTGCCCTATCGTTTTTAAAATCATAAACATTAAATACATAGTACCATAACTTTCTCAGAAAAAACATTTCTTGTACGGGCAAACTGGGTAGCGGTAAGTTTTGCATGTAGTCAAAAACTATCCCCATTACATTAGGTCTAGTTTTACTCAACTCTTTCACTTCATTGAGCTTAGTGTAAAATTTTTTTGCACGTCTCTTATGCACTATTAGCTCTGCAGCAGCGGTACGTTTAGCGTTATCATTCAATGTAGTGGATTTTAGTTTAGTTTGAAGGTCTTCGCAAGTTGAACATACGTCGACTTGTGGCTTCCCAAATCTATATCCAAAATTTTCTTTGAAGTATTTTAGAAAAAACTCGTACTTTACTTTTGTTCCAAGGTCAGGGTGTTTTTGAAGAAACATATCATACATTTTCAGTACATCTAGCTTAGCATCCAAATAGGTTATAGGTTGCTTAGTGTAATGGGTTAAATATTTAGGATATGAATCGATATGTTCATGTATTTTGGTAGTTATAGTGGTTGGAATAGTATTAACACGATTTAAATGCTTGCCTCTCATGTCAAGAGGAGACATTCCCTTCGCTAAGAGATTTGTGAGTCTGATAACTATTTTGTGTGAAATTGCATACAAACTTATGAATGCTTTGCGACATACTTCTGAACGATTTCCAGACACGATCACATAATACTTAAATGAGGCATTGATTTGTTTTGAATGATCAACTGTTGGTCTGTGCCGTTTGACATCGAATCTTTCAATACACCCCATTAAAAAGGTGTCTTGTTCATTTTTTGATTGGCCAGCATAAAGTTTTTCTAAAATACGTTTTTTGTCTTCATCTGATAGCTTAGACATACACTGTTTCTTACATTGACAGTCAGGGCCAGTTTGTTTAGCTTCAACTAGTTTACCTGATGACGTAACAAACTCTTCACCCTTGCGTCTAGCAATTTTTTCCATCTCTCTGACAGGTAATTCTTTATTTAACTTTCCCTTCTTCCGGCGTGGCTCTACATTTTCACTGTCTGAACTCGACATCGCAAATAACACACTATAACTATTCACTGTTAACTGTTTACGTTATAACACAGCTCCACACTAACTAAACAACAACAGATAAATGACTGGCCGTTTATGTGTAGAAGCCGGATATGCGCAAACGATAACTGTGCGGACTCCCACTACACTTGCGCTGTGTGACACGCGTCGAGTTGAAGAAGGGACACATTCCAGGAATGTGTTCCTTCTTCAACTCAACGGAATATTTTGACCTCTGCATAAGTAATATTTTGTAATGTAATGTGTACCTTTTTCAACTCCATAGATGGAACTTGATCTTAGAAACAAAATGGCTATCTCAGTTTAAATTCGCATTTTTTGGAATGTGTACCTTTTTCATCTCACCGATTCAATTAGACTTGAGAGTTAGGCTGGCAAGGTGTTATATTTTCTCGACTCTGCTTTACGGGATAGAAGCACGGACACTTAATGCGTCGACTTCTAAAAAGTTGGAAGCATTTGAACTGTGGGTGCATAGAAGAATCCTGAAGTTCTCATGGACCGAGCATGTAACAAACAACGAAGTCATGACAAGAGTCAACAAAAGAATGGAAATATTATAAACCATCAAGACACGAAAGCTGCAATATCTGGGTTATGCGTAATGAAATATATAACATACTTCATTTAATTATACAAGGGAAAATCCAGGGCAAGAGAAGTGTAGGAAGGAGAAGAATCTTATGGTTGCGTAACTTGAGGGAATGGCACGGATGCACATCAATCTAACTATTCAGAGCGGCAGCATCTAAAATCAGAATAGCCATGATGATTGCCAACCTCCGTCGCGGAGATGGCACGTAATGAAGAAGACGTTATGAAAGGCTATTCTTTTGATTTTTCGATAAGTTGTCATTCATATTAGATCATCAATTTGCTTTCGTGTCCCCCTTCCCTTTACGAATATGACTTGTTCAGGAGCTGTTTGTCTGGTAGTAAATTGATATAACGATATAATTGAGTTAATGATTTATTAACGGAAAATACCTAAATCACCTTAGATATGCGGATGATATACTCCTGATCTCCTCGGAACGACAAGAACTGGAATTAATGCTGAATGAACTTCATGAAAAATCACTGCAAAAAGGCCTAAAAATTAACTTCACAAAACAAAAGTAATGACAAACACGGAAGACCAAGAGGAAATAAAAATAAAAACAGAAAAAATAGAACAGGTAAATGAGTATATCTATCTAGGACAAGCAATCAGAGCTAATAGAGAAAATCAAACAGCCGAAATATTGAGACGAGTAAGAATGGGATGGGCAGCGTTCGGCAAACTTTCTTACGTTGTAAAAAATCAAACAATCCCTCTATACTTACGAAGCAAGGTATATAACTCCTGTATCATACCGGTGCTCACCTACGGAGCACAGACATGGACATTTACACAGGACAATTTGGATAGGATAAGGAAGGCACAAAGAGCGATGGAGAGACAAATGTTGGGTGTATCACTTCGAGATAGAAAACGTAACCAGTGGATCAGAACCAGAACAAAGACAGTAGACGCGATAGAACAAGCAGCAAAACTGAAATGGAAATGGGCTGGACACAATGAACGTCTCCAAGACGGACGATGGAACAATGCCATCGGAAAGTGGCGTCCATACAATGCAAAGAGATCAAGAGGCAGACCACAGATGAGGTGGAAAGATGACATCAGGAAACAAGCAGGCCCCACATGGCAGAGAACAGCTCAAGATAGGGAAAGATGGAGAGAACTGGGGGAGACCTATATCCAACAATGGAAGGATAGAGAATAGGTTCAAAAAAAAAAAAAATTGATATAATATATTTTGTGTATAATCTTTAGAAGGATTTTACTTGCATGTGTAATCAATGAGATTATCAATAGTTGTTGCATTCTGTGGTGAAACATTTTTTAAACAAAGGAACAATTACGGACTTTGTCCAGTCAGTTGTCCATATGAATTGACATAAGTCACATACTTTTAGACCAGTTTCCTCTTATTTTTTAAGACTTCAGATGGACTTGTATCTACACCGGGAGGTTTATGTTGTGTTATTTTCTTTATAGTAGCTTCAATTTCTTGTTCATAGTAATTATGCCATACCTGGACTACTTCGTCTATATCTGTTAGCAATGCATTGTTAGGATTATATACTGCACAATTTGTTGGTTTGCAACAGCGTCTTGTATCTCTTGTTTGGCATGCTGCTGTATCTCTGCGTATAAATTGTTATGCGCAGTAGACAAAATCATAGTATATATAAATCTATTATGACCTTGTCTACAATCTCTTCGGATATGGGATGAGAGCTGCCTGTATCGACATTTGTTCTCTTTTGCGAGACATTTGTTGTTTAGTGATCCTCACTGTTCTATTAATTCTAAAGTTTCATGGGATATTAAGTAGCGATTGTTGGTTGTTTGTTTTGGCTACGTTGTTTTCACTACCTGTATAAGGACAGCTTTCATTTGTGACTACAAATTTTGTGCTTTAGAGATGTATATGTTTTCAAATATGGGTGATATATTTTTTTCGATATTATTTTTCAGAGCTTTATGTGAACTATATTGTAAATTTAATAATTGATGTAAAAAAGTAGTAAAATTTCGTAACTTTGATATTCATATAAACTTATTATACTGATTTAATTTTCCTTATATCGACGCATTGTACAACATATTTTTACGTTTGACAACATTGATATATGCATTATTACCAAAGAAACGAAAATAATATTGGAAAAAGCGATACAAATAATTTTATTTTAGTATAATGTATAATTTAAATAATATTTAACCCCCTCTGTGGCTCAGTGGTAAGAGCGCCTACCTTTAAACCTAAAGGTCGTGAGTTCGAATCTCATCTGGGTGGAGAAATTTTCATTTATTAAAAATTAATGAATGAAAATAATTTCTATCCTTGTGCGATCGGTACTCACCAGAGGGACCGCAGACGTTCGGATACAATTAGCGTCTCTTAGCAAAGACAATGACGTCGACTTTGCTAAGTATCAAGACAATTACTCTACACACACACACACACTACACTAGGTACCTGACTGTACCATGCCAATGATCATAGATGTCGAGGTATTAACCCAATAAAAAAAAAATAATATTTTTTTTATTTTAGGAAAGGTGCGCCTCTCAACGAAAAGAACAAAGACTTTTTAACTCCTCTACATTTAGCAGCCGATAGTTCCCATTACGATCTGATGGACGTTTTATTAAGGCACGGAGCCAAAGTAAACGCTTTAGACGGTCTTGGACAAACAGCTCTTCACAGAGCTGCTAGAGAGGACAACGTTCAGGCTTGCAGAATTTTATTGAGTTACAGTGTAGATGCAACGATTGTATCTTTGCAAGGTTATACTGCTACCCAGGTGGCAGGTGAAAATGTTCTCAAGATACTCCAAGGTTAGTAACCATGTGAAATAAATAAAGTTTGTGAAATAAGAATATTGGGCTTTCAGCATTTTTCATAAAAAAATTTTAGTGGAGCTTTTAAAGCTTTTAAGTGAAATCTCCAGCTTAAATAAATTGGTGTTCACTGAACCATATAAAATGCAGCAGTAATTGATAACCCTTATTAAATGGGAATAAGCCACAATTAAAGGTTAAAGTACGTTTATTCACGTTTCAATTTCCACTTCGGAAATCGTTCTCAAAATACAAACAGTAAATTAAACAAATTTTGTTTTTTTTTGTTACTTAGTGAAAAGTTCTTCTAATAAATTAATTTTATCTGATTCATTTATATTGACAATTCAGACATACTTTAAAATGATATTGCCAATATTGTTGAATTGCGCTCTTGGGACGACTTTACTTATAAGATAGTTCATTCGATTACTTGAAATTGACTTTACTTTACTACTTTAACTTGAGAGTATCGGTCAGAAAAAATCATAGCATGTAATTCGTCTTTAAGACAAACATATGCTATGATGGCAGTAAAATTCTCCTGTTAGTGATTCCACAGTAAATTATGAGGGAAAATCCAGGAAAAAAGCTTAATAATACTATCCCGACATGGTAGTATATATATATATATATATATATATATATATATATATAATTATATATATATATATATATATATATATATATATATATATATATATATATATATAGGCCGATCAGATACCAGCATATTGTAGACTAAGCCGCAGATTCATTTAGAATTTTAAACTGCTGTGTTAGCCTTTTTGTTTTCTGTACACCGAGCTGGGAATTGAACTGACATCTCTCGCATTGAAGCGAAGGAGAAGCCAGCCGCCCAGCCCGCTTGGATATCCGATCGACATAATCGTTTGTTATTTAAAAAACATAAATGATGTATCCTCTATATGTTACTGACTTACTAATATTGGTATTTCCCTTTTAATAACTACCTCTTTCAATATGGGTAACCCGATCCTACTACATTCTGCCGAAAAATTTGCGACACAATTGGTCTCATTTAGCATAATTAGAGCTGCTTCTTTGATTTTTCTCTTTTTACCATCCGTTTCTTTTAGGACTATATTTGAATCATTCCATTGAACCCTATGTTCATTACACGCATTCCTATGCGTGTTTACATATTTGAGATCTATAAAATTCTCTATTTTTAATATAAAATTTATGTTCACTTATTCTAACATTCAATGGCCTTGGTGTCAATCTAATTGATTCATCATCATCATCAATCAGCCAATCGCGTCCACTGCTGGACATAGGCCTCCCTCAGTTATTTCCAGTGTTCTCTACACTGGGCCGCTTGTAGCCAGTTTCCCGCTACACGTTTAATGTCATCGGTCCATCTAGTCGGTGGTCGTCCTCGGCTACTTTTTATAATTTATGGGCCTCCATTCCATAATACGTCTTGTCCACCGTCCATCTTGTGTTCTGGCTAAGTGCCCTGCCCAGTTCCACTTAAGCGTCGTGGTTCTTTCGATGACGTTTTGAACTCCTGATCTTCGCCTGATTTGTTGGTTTGTTATGTGGTCTCGAAGGCTCACGTTCAGCATTGCACGTTCCATGGCTCGTTGTGTAACTCTAAGTTTATTCGCAGATTTTTGCGTGAGTGTTAAAGTCTCTGCTCCATAAGTTTGTACAGGTAAAACACATTGGTTATAAACCTTTCGCTTGAGACACATGGGAATTGAACTTTTTAGAATATGGCTTAATTTGCCAAATGCTGCCCATGTTAGACCTATTCGCCTCTGTATTTCATGTGTTTGATTGTCTCTGCTTATTTTGATTTCGTGTCCCAGATATTTGTAAGTGTCTGTTTGTTGTATGGTATTATTGTCAATAGTTATATTTCCACTCATTACGAGATTTGTTATAATTTTAGTTTTCTCAAAGTTTATCTTTAATCCTGCTCTTTCAGACAGACTTTTAAGCGAATGCATCATAGAAGCTGTATCATGTAAGTTATCTGCGATTAATACAACATCATCTGCAAACCTTAGGTGATTTAATCTTTTTCCATCTATATTGATGCCCATATCTTGCCATTGAGTACACTTAAATATTGACTAATTGATTACCATCAATCTTATATTAAAAATAGAGAATTTGGTAGATCTCAAATATGTAAACACACATGCGATAATGAACATAGGGTTCAATGGAATGATTCAAATATAGTCTTAAAAGAAACGGATGATAAAAAGAGAAAAATCAAGGAAGCGGCTCTAATTAAGCTAAATGAGACCAATTGTGTCGCAAATTTTTCGACAAAATGTAGTAGAATCGGGTTACCGATATTGAAAGAGGAAGTTATTAAAAGGGAAATACCAGTATTAGTAAGTCAGTAACATATAGAGGAAACATCATTTATGTTTTTTAAATAACAAACATATAAAATCAGAATTTAAAAATACTTACCATGTCGGGATAATATTATGTTTTTTTTCCTGGTTTTTCCCTCATAATTTACTATGGATTCACTAACAGGAGAATTTTACTGTCATACTGACGGATATTCTCAAGTTAAAGTTGATTTCATGTAATCGAATGAACTATCTTATAAGTAAAGTCGTCACAGGAACGCAACTCAACAATATTGGCAATATCATTTTAAAGTCGTCTACTTTAAAATGTATAATGTATGTCTGAATTGTCAATATAAATGAATCAGATACAATTAAATTATTAGAAGAACTTTTCACTAAGTAACATAAAAACAAAATTTGTTTAATGTACTAATGTTTGTATTTTGAGAACGATTTCCGAAATGGAAATTGAATCGTCAATAAACGCACTTCAACCTTGAATTGTGGCTTATTCCCATTTAAATAGTAATTACTTTAAAATGTTACAAGAAAATAGCTTCAGAACAATATTGATAACCATTATATTTATTTGCATTGGCTCGAGGGGGCTTATCATTTCCAAGAGTGTATAAAAAAAGGATTTTTTCTCTCTTTAGGGTGATTTTCGAATTTAGATATTCTAATCGCATAAATCAAGTATTATCTCAAGAAAATAAAATTAAATCGGTGAGAACTATTTTTAGATAATGTAAATACTTAATAAAATACTCCTATTTTTGAAAGTATTTTTGATACTTGAGCCTTGGAGCACATTAAGAAATCAAAAAAATCCCTGATAGATCTAATTATTAGATCCATTTTAGATCCGCTTTAAATTAAATAGATTGTAAAATTGTACAATAAATATTACTCAATTGATTAGTGTCTGCTTTATAATTTATTACATTTTTGAAGTGGATACCTCTTATCGCTCGGTATGATGTGTTTGCACTGGCCCAAAATCATAGTTAGCGTACCTAGAAATAAAATTATACAAAATTAAATAAAATTATATAAAATTAATTAAAATTAAATCAAATTAAACAAAATAAAATGAAACTAAATAAAATTACATAAAATTAATTAAAATCAAATCAACTCGAATAAAATGGAATTGAATCAAATCAAATAAAACAAAATAAAATAAATCAAAATCCAACGAGACGATAAGAAAGGTATGTTTTCTCTCCTCGGTCACTCCCAGAGTGCCACGTCCTGTTTTTTTTTTTAATTCATTATAATGAAATCTAATGATAACCAAAATGAAGTAATTAAACATAAATACAAAATAATAATAAAAATGTAAATGATGAATAATTTATAGGTATACCTATTATATTTAACAAATTTTGAAAATTACTAAAATCACTAAACAAAATTTTTAAAGAAAAAATTAAAATGTTTTAAACTTTAAAGAACTTAAATCTGTGGTGTTATCATTAAAAAAAAAATAACAATTCAGTAAGCATACATACAATTTCATTCAGGGGAGGGGAAGGGTTTATTTTCAATATTTTAAACATATTTTTTAGGTTTTTTTTTTGAAAAATTGTTTAATATAAATTTATTTATAAGATTAGTACATTATAGTACAACATTTCAAGAGTATTATCTGGAACTTTATTTTAATAAAATAATATAGATAGATAATCAAGAGTATTATCTGGAAATGACAGCTAATTTTCGAAGATGAAAAAAAAGTTACTTTGCGGTATGCATCATAACTTATAACTGGATCATCTTAAAAAAAAATAAAAACAAAAAGACTTCGTTAGTTTATGAGTTTTTTTTTTAGAAGAAAAAAAGAGACATTTTTTGAATTTATAACAACAAAATGGACAGTATCTCCACGTTGCGACCTAGTAATTTATCTATAAAAGAAGTGTGCAAATTTGAGAACAATCGATCAAGTAGTTTTTGAGATATTCAGTATTCAGTAACAACATCAAATTTCATTAACTCACATTTGTGATAACGCGTTATAAGAAGTATTCACTTCTGTGGGCACTCCATAAGTGCCATGAGCCGTTTTTCGACAAACAGCTTGTTTTGTAATTATTTATTGTCTGTTGAACATTATTATAATCAAACTGGTGACCTATGTTCTTAAAATATATATAGCGCATATATTTTTACCTTTACGACAGTCACTGTGTTGTTTTAGCCATTGACTTGTCTGGCCAAAATAGCTAGATTACAAAAAAAAATCTTTTTACTCAATAATATAGAACTTTTTTTTATACTTTTTCAGATCCTCCTACAGGAAGCGCTGATGTTGAATGCCAAGTTCTCGAATCCGCTAAATCTGGAGATATAGATCAAGTTCAAAGACTGCTCGGATCCTATCCTCATATAGTGAATTGTCGTGATTTGGATGGGAGACACTCAACTCCGCTACATTTTGCCTCTGGTTATAACAGAGTAGCTGTAGTAGAATTCTTGTTGCAGCAAGGAGCTGATGTTCATGCCAAAGATAAAGGGTAAAAAACTGCATATATAAATTTTTAAATCTCTAATTATATTCAAAATTAATAATTTGCCACATATCCTTAATTATACTTGATTCACTCAGTTGAGTCCCCGCAAGTAGCTTAGTCATTAATTTTTGTTATGTAGATTAAGTCGTAACATCAGCAAGAAATGCTTAGAGCTGGTATATAACCGAGTAAATGAAGCAATTACTCGTAGTCAATATTAACTGCAACTTGAAATTAAAATCTTCACGTGCAGTTTATTAACAAAATAAAACTGAGTAAATTAAAACATGAATAAATTATGCGTGAATACATCGACATAAACAGCCTATTTATACATTTCAAAGAAGTGTTTGACATAAAATCTATATAAAAAAGTGGTTCTCACGACATACCTAAAAAAATTGTCACATTGTCAACTTACTCTCCGTGACACCAAAGCAGTCGTAAGAATAGAAAATCTGAAGATTGTTAACATAAATATTAATAACGATGTAATACAAGAAGATGCCTCTACTGTTTAGCCTTTCGCTTCGAGCAGTTGCATCCATATTAATGTTCACATAAATATTATAACTAGTAGCCGACAAATTGCCACATATGCCGAATACGTCAGTTTACTATAGCTTATTGAGACAGCACCGACACTTTCGAAGAGTGCGCTAAATATATGTTCATAACAATGAGAAGAAGATACTATGGAAAGTCCATTAAAACGGATCTGAGCTTTGAAAGTATAAGATTTCACATATTGAGAACTCTTAGTAACCGAAAATAATGATATTAGAACAGATAAAGACAAGGATAATGAAAGAACACAAGGAATATTATCCAAACAAAATTTTTTTTCTGAAATGACGAAGATAACCTGAAATATTTCGAGATGGTGCGGAGGAATGGACCTGTTCCATAGCAGAATGATATTTTCAGAATGAGCCAGAAAGGTAAAACACAAGAGATGTCAGGGAATTGAAGCCCACCAAAAATAGACTGTTAGAGAGCGTCGAATATTGTTTAAAAATTTTGTGAGTCTGGAACTGGATAAGAGTTACACATGATAGAGAAAGGAATTGAGTACAGTTGTTGAAGAAGGAAAAACCCACAGAGAATTGTATAGCTGGAGATAAAAAAATGTTTCGGAAGCGTAGGTCATTGTGGGGAGAACAAACTGTAGAATTTTTTCATTGTTGAGGTGCGAAAGGGCATCAGAAGACGTATTTTAACTTACCAAATACTGTCCATACTGTCGTTTGATTTCGTCTGATGGTGTTAGCTCATGTAAAACGAGCTTTTGGTCCAAATATATATTATATATAATAATATATATATATATATATATATATATTCTGTGACTATCTGTATTTTTCCCGACTTCTTCGCGTTTTGTTGCCATTTTTTTTTAATTTGATGTTCAGTTAATGTGGATTTATTTTTCTAAATAAAAAAATGATATGAAATATAATTTTCAAGATTATTATCTTCGTGTATTTTCTCTCTATGTATTTTCTCCTATTTTCAGTGGTTTAGTTCCTTTACACAATGCTTGTTCCTATGGTCATTATGAAGTGACTGAATTGCTGGTCAAACACGGAGCCAGCGTAAATGTTGCTGATTTGTGGAAATTTACACCACTTCATGAAGCAGCGGCCAAAGGAAAATACGAAATTGTCAAGTTACTATTAAAGGTAAGAAAAAGTAAATGTGAAAAAAGTAAAATTTTTAATTTTAAATACATCCATTGTCATCGACCTACAGTATCAACATTATCTAATGTAAAATGTGACACTTTACCAACCCAAACATGGAAGTCTTATAGACACCATATTTATATAGTTAGCAACAAATACTAGGCACTGAAGATGATCCGTAGTGATCGAAAACGTTCTGCCAGAACTTTAAATGTGACGACACTTTTTTAAAAAGTTTTAACTTGTTTGTTTTATACCTAAATACACATTTGTGAAGTGTTTTAACTTCTGTGTTTTTTTAAACGATGGTATACAGCCAATTACGGGGTTTTTCCCATTAATTTTTTAAAAAGTAAATGATCATAATATATAAGCTAAAACAGCTTTTATTAGAGAGTTATTGAAACCGTACGATGACAGCCGCCTTTATTACAGGAGCCTTTAATACTTCATGTATAAAAGAAAATTATTTCTAACAAGTTAAAGAAATCTTTTATTTTGTCTAACGACATTTTTGTACAATATAAATAACCCATAATTGCTTATAAGATCCTATTTATTTTTTATATAGCTAAACGTTCAATTTAATTAAATTGTTATTTAAAGAATTCTATAATCCATAATACACATCTTACAATGTGAAAGAACTATTAGATATAGCTATATAGTTTAGCTGGCGCAAATGATGAAGAAATAGAGTTGTTACGTATAAATAACATCGGTATAACGTAAAACAATAATCATGAAGATTTATTAATGGAGAATAACAATATTACTAAAAACAATATTCATCAAATAAAACAGAACATACAACAAATTTGATCAAATATCTATATAAATATAAGCGAAGTTAGCTGTATTTCTCCCTTCATGTTTTACTGTTTAGTGTACATTAAATAAGTCGTGCCTATATATCAATCCTCCATTTCGTCGCACCTTTCTCCCATCCAGTTTTCTTGGGCTAATTTTATCTCCCTTTAATTTTTCTTTATACACGTCTATAGTCAACGTTCTTCCATCAAATTTAAGATGTCTTCTGCATTGATTTTTTTTATCAAGTTACTTCTATAATCAATGTTTGTGGAGATTTCGTTAACTTGGTTTTTAAATTCATTTCATAGTTCCTCTGGATCTGCTAATTGTTCTTCGATGCTCTTTATTTTATTGGTAAATTATTTTTTAGTGTTATCTTTAATGCTTATATCGTCAAAAATAAATATTTTAGTTTTTGCCCTTGGATTCGTTTTAACCTTAGTTTAATATCTGCCACAAGGGGTTGATGATCAGATCCAATATCTGCTCTTGGAAATGTAGTGACTGTCTTGACATTTCGGAAGCACTCACTTACAAGTATATCATCTATTTGATTTCTTGATGGCCCAGGGTTGTTGCCATCATCAATCTGTGCTTTCTAAGTATATAGTCGTCACTTAAGTAGTTTATACTAGGTGTTTGCAATGATCATGTTATCTTTACAAAATTAATACAATTTCTGTCCTCGATCGTTAGGTTGTTCAAGACCATAGGGACCTACAGTTTGAACTCGTCGACCTTCCCCAATTATTGTATTGAAGTCACTTATAATATATAAAATTTCGTGTTTATTAAGCTTCCGTAAGATGTCTAGGATTTGATCATAGAACTTTTCGACATATTACTTTATCTGTAGCTGGGACATAGATTTGAAGTATATTGGTTTTGAATGTTTGAGTATATATTTGGAGTAATATTATTCTATCCCAGACTGGTACGAAGTTCTTCGCCCCCTACTTCGTTTTATTTTACGTTGCAGTATAAGCTAAAGAATGTAGTACCCATCGTTTCTCACCAGTTGACCAAAATTTGCCATTTGATCTATTATTATCGTATTATTATTATATTATCTATTGATCTTGAGTCTCTGTTTTTATCTATTCTTTCAACATTTTTGTTGGTAATTTGATGCACTAATGAGATAATCATTATCCTGAGATGACATCCCATTTCGAAACCTGCTAGTTTGCTACTGCTTTCTTCTGTTAGGTTCCACGCTTGTAACCAATTGTAACCTATATTTTGAAATGGAGATAACAAAGAGATTTTTATTCTATTAAACTCTTCTGTGTTTCTCAATTCCAACTGCACTGTTTTTATTTATTTTACAGTTATTTTTAACACTTATTTTATCGCTATTTCTACACTAACACTAAAAACAATTATTTATTTTATGATATACTTAAAACTTTGTGGATCGTTATCTGGAATTCCCTTGAATGAACTCATTGGATCGTCTACTCGTTTGACAAGTCAGAGTCAGTCAGAGTGCCGTTACATCGAAACAATGTGGAATCCTCGAGACAAGACAGGTTCGGCATAGTCGGTTGTTGATTTAAGTCATTTATACGATAGAAAAACCTAAGCTAAATATTAGTCGACTGTATTATATTTCAAGACAAGCCATGTTCAGTAAATGCTATAAAGCATTTTAAAGTAAATGGTCGATGGTTGAGTCAATATTGAGTTGATTGGTCTTCTACAATTTGATTTGTTTTAATACCAAATTACCTATTTTATTCCATGACATCAAACGTTTATTTCCGCCTAAAAATTTTGTTTTGGGGATATATCTCGCCCCCAATGGAAAAGAGCTTCAAAAAAGTGTTCAAATCCATGCTAATATAGATTAAGTTTTAGAAAATGACTACCAAAATTGTTGGCATAAGTTGTTTTCTATACGCTTTCATTTAAATATTATTTAATAAGTATATTTTTATTATAGCATGGAGCGGATCCTAGTAAGAAAAATCGTGATGGAGCCACTCCGTTAGATTTAGTGCGAGAGAACGATCAAGATGTCGCAGATTTGTTAAAAGGCAATTCAGCGTTACTAGATGCAGCGAAAAAAGGTAACTTAGCGAGAGTTCAAAGACTGGTAACATCAGATAATATCAACTGTAGAGACGCACAGGGTAGAAATTCTACTCCACTACATTTGGCAGGTAAATATTGTAGTTATACTTTTGGGTTATTTGTCCAAAAGGTTCTAGAGTCTGTAAAAGAATTACGCATAGTAATAAATCGAATATCATATTAGTAAACATTTTTGTTATTGCTTTATAGATCGGTTCCTGTAGAAAACATTTCTAATTTCATCCCGCTATTAACATTATTAAATATATTAAAATCGCATAAATGTTATTCGGCCTTTCTTCCAATTTTTTAGATATTTTCAACTAGCCTATTGTTTATATAGAACTAGTATGTTTTTCTGAATAGAGTTGATGTATAAATGCTATTAGGAATATTCTTAAATTATTTACATATAGTGTATTATCTACATATAGTATTACGACACAGTACTCCTAGCTACTAGTCAAGAAGATCTGCAAACACTGCTTGAAAGTGTCGTTGAGAGTTGTAGGGAGGCAGGTCTGGATCTGAACGATCTGATACAAAAACCCAAAATACTCGTAATAAGTAAACAACAGCATATAAAACCGTCTATATATGTAAATAATACCAAACTTGAGCAAGTTGATAAAATCGTTTACCTTGAACAGCAATTAAATTGTAACGCAGAAAGTCACGGCGAAATTAGATCTAGGATAGAGAATGCTAGAGCTGCTTTTAGGATGTCCAAGGTATTATGTAATAGATACCTAAAATTGGCATTGAGGATCCGCCTACTTCGCTGCTACGTGTTCTCAATCTTAGTCTATGGTGTCCAGTCCTGGACTGTGAATAAAATCGATCTAAATCGTCTTGAGGTTGGTGCTATAGAAGAATTTTAAAAGTTTTCTGGGTGGAGAAGATTCGAAACTCCACAATACTAGAACGTCTCAACAAGACTACTGAGAGCATAAAACGCACCAAGCAGAGAAAGCTGGAGTATTTCGGACATATAATGAGAGGTTGCTACAAAATATTATGCAAGGAAAAGTAGCAGGCAAACGCAGTCCAGGACGAAGAAGAACCTCATGGTTGAAGAACTTGCGAGATTGGTATGGTGGTGATACAGGCATCCTATTTAGGGTGGCAGTGAATAAAATTAAGATAGCTTTGATGGTAACGAACGTTCTGAAAGGACATGGTACATGAAGAAGAAGAACAGATGCTATCTTTGGCTCCTTAAATCCACAATTATATCGAGAAAAACAAAAATAAAACTTGACAAAACAATAATACGCACAGTCCTAACATATGGTTCAGAGACCTGGATTCTAACAAAAAGTAATTGAATGAAAACACGTTAAAAACGAAAGAAAATTACTAAGCCGTATCTATGGAGTAGTGAATGACAATGGAACTTCTGTTTTTTTTTTAATTGACTTATGAACTTTGCAAATTTCCTCGTCTATGTTTAATTCCTCATATAACTTTAAATTCGTCGATTTCCTTCCTGATTTGTGTATACAATCTTTTTATATTCGTAAGTTGGTGTATATTGTTTAGTTAAGTTTTCATAACGCTGTTAAATTTGAATTCAACTTTCTGTTGATGACAAGAGAAGTTAGGGGGACCAATAAATATAGTACACATTAAAAGCAATTGTGTATTTAACGTTTATATATTTATTACCATGAATTTTCATTAAGTATATGTCGATTCGATGGATATTAATATTAATCTTTTTTATAGCTGGTTACAACAATGTAGAAGTTGCAGAATTTTTGCTAGAAAATGGAGCAGATGTTAACGCTCAGGATAAAGGCGGTCTCATTCCCTTACACAACGCTTCCAGTTATGGTCATTTGGATATTGCGGCGTTACTAATAAAGTACAACACTGTCGTAAATGCTACTGATAAATGGGGATTCACACCACTACACGAAGCTGCACAAAAAGGACGAACACAACTTTGCGCTTTACTGGTAAGAAATATGACTTTTATTAATATTTTTTTAACTTATCGTAGATTGAATTGTAAAGACAATATCATCCTTTATGTTATCTTCTTCTTCTTAGACTGCCGTCTCCTTACGGAGGTTGGCAATCATAATGGCTATTTTTATTTTAGATATTGCTGCTCTAAACAAATCAATCGATCTACATTGATACCAATCACGTAGATTCTTTAACCATGAGTTCTGCCTTCGGCCAACAGATCTTCTTCCTTGAATTTTTCCCTGTATTATAAGTCTAAAAAATTTCATATGTTGGACCCCTCATCACGTGGCCTAGGTATTCCAGTTTTCTGGTTTGTATAGTGGTGATTAGTTCTATTTCTTTACCAACCCTCTCCAGTACTTCTTTATGTTACCTACTTTATTACAACTAGAATATCAACAATTTCTGCAAAGTTATTATCTTCCTTTTGCTCAAAAAGTTTTGCCGTTCTATAAGAAACGGAATCGCTACTAGTCTAACTTTTTTTTATGTTGTCCTGGTACACACTTTATATGTACGTACGTGAAGTTTCATTTCAATCTGTCAATTAATTCTTTGTTTTCAAGCAATTTAGTATCGACGTATCACAATAATTTTTTGGAAATGAAATAAATCAAGTTGAAAACCAAATCAAGTGCATTTTTATTTTTGGATGGTTTAAAAGAAAAGAAAATTAAACGAATGTTAAAAATGTATGAAGACTCTTCGCCTTCAATCAATACAGTAGAAAGTTGGGTTGCTGACTTTAAACGATGTCGTACAAGCCTTGAAGACGAACCATGTTAAGGACGTCCAAAAACGTCAATAACACCAGAAATCATAGAAAAAATATAGGATATTGTGTTGCAAAATCGCCGAGTGACTGAGCGAGACTAGTAGAAGCCCTAGGCGTCTGATTGGGCAGTATAAGCAATATTTTAACTGAAGTATTGGGTTTCAGAAAGCTGTGTTCACAATGGGTGCTGCATTTATTAACAGTGAAACAAAAACGCGTTCAAATGAGACATTTTCAGCTACATTTAGAGCCTTTTCGAAAGTATATAGTGGATTTTGGGATATCACCATGATCCTGAATTAAAACAAGGGGCTAAAGAATGGTGTGAACCTATCAGATCTCTTGTCTTGGCTTGTTTTGGATCAACAGTTGTGTATAGATGGTAACATGTTTAATGAATCTTGTTGTTCTTTCTTTGCACCATGAGTGGCTTCCAATTATACAGTATACTCCCTCTATAACGAACACGGTTATTACGAGGTTTCTCTTATAACGAGGTACATTAGATGTCCCGTGAAATTTCTATTGAACTCTGACCCTCTATAGCGAGGTAAATTTGGTTATAACTAGAGAAAATAAGATAACTGCCGCCCACAATAAACTTCTTCGGAAATTTACAATTTATGATTCAAAAGTGTCATTGTAGGGGGTTGACCATTCGCACCTAATAATAAGAAGGTTCTAATAGACAACATATGGAAAGTGCTTTAAACGTTGTAAGAAATCCAAAGACAAAACGCAAATGAAGAAGCATACAACTGTTTCACATCTTTAGAAAATATGATTGTCCAGTATTCCAGATAGAATAATGGACACTTTAAAGCAGTCGAAAATGGCAGACTTCTTTCAATTGAAGAAGCAATGGTTTATGTTATCCTTGAAAATACGCTTTATACAGATTTACAGAATACATATTTTTTGTTTTCAACGTATATCATTGACAATAAAAGTACTCTTTTTTGTATTAATGTATTTCATTGACAATAAAAGTAAACAATTTTTTTTTCAAAGACGCCATTCAAACAATATTTAGCATCTTATATTGCCCCGAATGGCTTCACTATAGAAAGTTAATGTTTTAGAAAACTACATATATTAATATGTATGCACAGTATTATTGTTGTTTGATATAATGAGATCGGTTTATAACGAGATAATTAGTCTGCCATTTCAGTTCTCGTTATAGAGGGAGTCTACTGTATAATATATGTGGTTAAGAAATGTTTGATGATATTTAGTAAAGCTGCAATAAATATAATAATACAAATATTTTTTAGTTGGCCCATGGAGCAGATCCTTTTCTGAAAAATCAAGAAGGCCAAGCTCCTGTCGACTTGGCGTCTGCTGATGATGTACGCTGTCTTCTTCAAGATGCAATGGCATCACAACAAGGTGTACTCACGGCATCCGCTCCACCGTCCAGACCTCCATCCATCGCCATGTCGCACACGCCTTCTCCGCCTCTACCATCCACTAATGTAGAAACTGTTATTATGCCTTCTGGCGCAGCTGTTCAACTTCTCGTGCCCGTTGGAAGTAGAGCAAGTGTTTCTATGGCTTCAGTTGAAGGATCTAGTTCTTCTGGAAAACTCGAAGGCGCTGAAGGAGATGACGGAGCCATATGTTCGGTTGCTAATTTCTTGGCTAGTTTAAGTTTGGAACATTTGCTAGATATCTTCGAAAGAGAACAAATTACGTTGGATATTTTAGCGGAAATGTCACATGAAGATTTAAAACAAATAGGAATATCGGCGTACGGTTTTAGGCATAAACTTATTAAAGGCAAGTACTGACTTTCAATGTTCATGCTTCTGTCATATAGCAGTATACTATAGGTTTGTTCCAACACGCCACTTTTGTACGGTTTTAAAACGGTCACGAAACTGTTCAGCATCGATTTTATGTGCATGCTTTATGTGCACCGTTCGCTTACGATGCAAAGAGGAGATTTGTTGGAACGGATTTTGACACTGATCTTAGGACTGGTCATTTGTTTGAATTCTACCCATTTTTTTTTAAAACAGATTGAAAAAATTACAGAAAAACCTTTGTTTATTTGTGTACCTGCCACTTGTCTCTCTTTCCGTATTTTAACCAGAGATAATAAAGACGTTCCTGATTTCTTTGGATATAATGGATAATAATGTAATACTTGATAAGTAAAATTGTTTGCTATTTAAAATAATATTGTGTATGTGTAAACTGCAGATTTATAAGATACATAATTTTTGATCTTTCCATGTCAGGACAATCTAATACAAACATCAAGTTGGTTTATAAGTGAACCGAAAACAATTCCAAATTATTATTACATTTATATATCAAATTCAAACGTAAGCTTAGTACTTTAGAAATAACAAATACCCGAGTACTGTGGCTCAAAATAGCCTAACATTTAAATAAAAATGGTATCTCACTAAAGTAAAATCCAATAATTGTTTAAATAGTTGGAGGATGCTAGAAGGGAATTATAAGAAATTTGTAGATAATCAAAATAAAATGGACGAGTTTGAGTTTGAGTGCGAGAAGGAAATCAGTGAAATTTTTGGACATAAAAATCTATATAAATACCAAAATCTGTAAAAAGACTTAGAAAAAGAACATCTGAATATATATCTGAATATACAGTCATGTAGAAAAATATCGAATATTTTGGAATTTTCTATTTTTTTGTAAATAAATTCTGGTCAATCAAGTTGTTTATTGTGAAACATAGTTTATTTTAACAATGTTTAATGAATAATTTTATAAGTTTTTATGCGGAAAAAATTGTGAAAAAAAAATAATGCCTAATGTTAGGTAAATAAGGTTTTTTTTACTCTAAACTTAAATTGCTTAAACAAGTGATTTTAATTGAAACAAGTGCATGATCAGTAAACGAGTATTCCCACGTCTAGCTCTTAGTATTGCTTGCATCCTTCTCGATATGCTTGCAAGTAAATTTTGGACATATCATTGGAAAATTGCATTCTATTAATCTTGTGCACGAAGCTGCAATACCTGGGGCATGTTATGCGTAATGAGACATACAACCTACTTCAATTGATTATACAAGGGAAAATCCAGGACAAGAGAAGTGTTGGAAGAAGAAGAAGAAGAATATAAGATCAGAATAGCCATAATGATTGCCAACCTCCGTCGCGGAGATGGCACGCGAAGAAGAAGAATTCTGTGCAGCAAGCCGAAGCTGCTCTATCGTATTTTTTTTCCCGGAAAATAAAAAATCCCGGAACGGGATTTTTTTCTCTTCTCTTTCAATTTGAATCTCACTAAGAAATTACTCACTATGGCAGCAGTATGTGGTCGAGCATTATCGTGCATTAAACATGAATCTATTATTTCTTTTGTGTTATTTTTGGCTATTTGTAGCCATTCAATATTCATATCTGTTTAGAGCAGCAAGTTCAAAAATAAAAATAGCCATTATGATTGTCAACCTCCTTAGGTAGACGGTACTCTAAGAAGAACAATCCATTCAGCTTTAGAAAAATAATATTATTTGTTATCAACCAACTAATAATTTCATCTTTCATTGAAGTAGTTGAAGGTTGTTTATTTACAAGGACACTGTGGTAAGAAGCATTATCGCGTGAATAATTACAAAACGTTTACCATCATAACCTCCTGGTTTTCGGACACTTTTGGCACTATTGTATTACCAAGAATTTGTTTTATTTCCTTTGGAGTAAATCCAAGTTTCATCTAAAAACAACTTTTCTTGTAAATACACTTTCAAGATTTTCCATATATTTACGAAGGAATTTGGCTATTTAGAGCAGCAATACTAGTTTGCTCAATTAATTTTCGTCGATTGTCATCCTTTCTGAATTTAAATCCGATGTCTTTTAACAATGTACTAAGCGATGATTTTCCAATATCTACTACTTTTTTATCCCTTAATTGACAGGTTAAACTCAGAGAGAAAAAATAAAAAAAAATAATAATTCATTATCGTTTTTTATAGCCAAAAATAAGTAGATAGAAAATTTCATGCAAATTGAAGTACCTACCCAGGTTCTTGTTTATCATAAAATTCACACTGAATAAATCAATACTTACTCTGTTGGTACATATCATACAACATATTCCGTACTGCCATTTTTGAAGCCTCGGGCATATCAGTCGTCTTACTTTTAAGATTGACGTCTATTTTTGCCTGGTTTTGAAAGGACGGCATTCTTTCCTTTTTATCGAGTATATTGTCCGCCGTGATATATTTAAAGCAGCAACAACTCTCCTAAACAACTGATTAACAAACATCAAACACGCATTTGATATTTTACCTCGTGAACAGATGTAAGAGGCTCGAAACGTCCTCCATTACTTCTTTCTAACCCAAAATATTCATATAAATTCAAAACAAGTTGCTCTTGGGAATTTAGCGTTTTTCCAGGCATATCTTAAAAATAATAATAAGTAATCTCGAAACTTCGTTTAGACGGAACTATACCCAGACTCATGTAGTATAATGACAATTTATAGATTAGAAAATATTACTTTTCTCATTAACTTAAAAATAAATACTTACCGAAAGTAATCAAATTAAGAGAGCAAGAGTTAGTTGTTCTAACAATAATTATGCTTGAAAATATATAATTCAAATGACATACCCAAAGACAAGTTAAATAATTTGAAAAACAAAAAAAAAAAAATTCAAATAAATCAATAAACACGACAAATGAGCTAATGTCACTGTCAATGAAAATTATAAACATCAAAATTTACAGTAAAACAAGGTATCAAAGACATGCCCATATTGTTGATCCTTGTTTAACTTATTGTGATTTCTATGGACAAGCGGCTTAATTTTGCAATACTAGATTCTGTGAGTAAAAAAGAGACCTAGTGTAAAAAGTAATTTATGAATTAGTTTCATGCATGGGAAAAGATAGAGTGGACGTACTATAACATCTTTGTCACCAATTTTTTATAAACTGTGTTTATTCTATAGTTTGTTTCATTCAATTCACTCTTTTATAGGTATGGAGCGTTTGGTGGCTAGTTGTGGGGGTCTTTGGACAACTCCTTCCAATCCTGGAACACTTTTAGTTGATCTCTTATCCGACGACAAAGAATTCATTACTGTAGAGGAAGAAATGCAGAATAGTATTAGGGAACATAGGGACAACGGCCATGCTGGCGGCATTTTCTCCAGATATAATATTATTAGGGTAAGTGTTTTGAAATAACATAATGTTTTGCAAATGAATTTTAAAAGTATTGCCCTATCAAGAGGAATACATCCCAAATTCTATAAAGTGAAAATATGTGGCAAAAACCAGTCGCTTCTATTATAGGTGAATTACTTTCGTCAGAGATATGGTCAATCAATGGAAATTTTCGATTTTCGTTAATGCCATTTCTCACTTATTTCACGAAGAGCATAACTTACATAAATCCTTGGACATAATTAAACCAACTCAAGCATTATTTACAACTATTTGTAGATAAATTTAGTCTCATATTGCTAGTATATTTTAAAAGATTATCATACAAAGGTTTATTTTTTCAGATACAAAAAGTTCAAAATAAAAAATTATGGGAACGGTATACCCATAGAAGAAAAGAAGTTTCCGAAGAAAACAGTAATCAGTCATGCGAAAGAATGCTGTTCCATGGTTCTCCGTTTATCAACGCCATTGTACAAAAAGGTTTCGACGAAAGGCACGCCTACATCGGAGGAATGTTCGGTGCAGGAATATATTTTGCAGAACATTCGTCTAAGAGTAATCAATATGTCTATGGAATTGGAGGAGGCACTGGATGTCCTACGCATAAGGATAGAAGTTGTTACACTTGTCATAGGTAAAGTCTAAAATATGCTCAATTTTAAACGAGTCAGGATATAAAAATAAACACGACAAATATTGTAGTCCTAGTACCTTGTTGGAGATATTGAGATATTCCTCAATTCCTTTGTGTCTAGAACTTTATTTTTTAAATTTCTGTTAATCAATTTCTTTAGATCTTTCTCCACGTCGGACAATCATCTCATTTTACAGTAGCAGCTCGTTGCTACTTTCTGCTACAAATTTTAGTCTTGCATGGCAGCTTATGTGTAAAAGATATGCAAATCAAGATCTTTTAATCTATAGCCATGTAAAGGCAATATTCAACTTGCCAACAGTGAATAAAAAAATTCTTTCATTAAGACTATTGATAGACAATATTTCAAGTAATTTACGTTCTTTAAAATTTCTTGGTGAGCCCACTGAATACTGGGGCACACTTTTAAACTATATAGTATGCAGTAAGTTGGATCCTATTTCTGAATGTGAATGGGACTCAACTAAGCCTCAACACCATACATTTGATCAACTCTTAGAGTTTTTAAAGAAAAGAGCTGACATATTAGAAAATAGAGCATTAAAATCAATGAAAATGAGAACTCACATAAAAAACTATCAAAATTATTAATAGAAGTGTAAAATCATTTGTTTCAACTGAATATGTATGTCAATTCTGTCAAAATTCACACAAAATTTCAAATTGTCCAGAGTTTCTTAATTTATCTGTAAAGCAGACAGCCGATGAGTCAAAAAATCATAAATTATGTTTGAACTGTTTAACATATAGACTATAAATAAAACTTTTAATACGGAAAATGGTCAAAAATAGTGGCTATTCAGCTTCATACACTAACTTTCATAATTAAAGTTTTCCATGGTTTCTTCACATGACTTCAAGGGTACCTTCAAAATCTATCATCATGCATTCTTCTTCTCAGAACATTATGGAGACTCCAAAATGCTTCCATCACTATTTCTTCTTGTTTTTTGATACTCAGGTATTTGCTGTCCAACAGTTACTCTTCTTATTAGTGTGCTCATGGCTGTTATCATTCGTGTAAGGCTATTTTAGACTCTGTTCACAATCAAACTTTATTTCTGATCAACTGAGGCTATAAGTTGGGTACAAAAAGGGAACATGTGAATATTGCTGTTTCTGGTATGCTTTGGTAGTAAGACAGAATTATGTAACCTAATTCCAAGTTTTCCTTAAATACCACTTATTCAATATATCCTCAAAATGTATGTCTAGCAGACCCAATTAAACTTTAAACCATCTAATATTATCTCTTAATTGGTTCTGCTGTGATTGTGAAGATCTTCTCCAGTTGGACAAATTCGTTTTAGGGGCAAAATATGCCAGTTTCTTCAAAAAACAAAATTCACTGGATCATTTCAGTCTATTGCCACTTTCCTCATACAAATAATATTAATTGTAATTTTTTCTCAAATGTGTGAGTCACAGTAACTTTCTCGTTTTTGGGAAATAGATGAGTGTTCTACTTCAGTCCAAAATTGTCAGAGAGAACAGCAGGTGAACAGCTCATCATCTGAACATTCAAAAGAAGTTCCAATTGCAGAATCATAAATGTCTATTCCTCTTAAATAAATCTCCGAACAATAGGTGACTCCAGCAATCGATTCAAAACGTTTTAAAGCATAGAAAGAAGGTTTCAAAACAATTCCACTCTTAAATCAGCCTTATGCAAATTTCATTCAAGAGTCTACAGATCTAGGGCACATGTAAAAAATCTCCTATAATTTCTTCTTCAAGTATATCTTACTTTCTTCCACATCATGCAGTTTTCTTAAAGGAAGATAGTTTGACTACTAAGGCTACGTGACGTCTTTGACGGATCTTCCACTTCATTCTACTGGGATGACTCATTAAATGATCTTTAAATGTGTTGTCCCTAAATTTCAAAGCGACTTAATTCAAATACTTTTTTGCTCAGGTAGCATTCAATTGTAATTTCTTGCGGAACATAGTCAAAATATTCTGACAAGTTCTCAATGCTCCGAACAGCGAAACCCCAAAGATCTTATGGCAATTTGATCAATTAGAAGATTTATGTAAATATCGGCTAAAGGACAGTTTCATATGGTACTGCAGCTGCTTCATTCCTTTTCTACTAATTCTTCTACAACTTCCAATAGAATCTGCCACAGAGTTTCCTGAGCATCGATCATAAATATCTACAGATTTCTATGTAGAAGAATCTTCTAACAGGATCTGATTCTTCGTTCGGATCTCTCACGTATAAGCTCCGAAATTACTACCATCTTGATCGTGGTTGTTTTCTACTTCGTAATATGGGTTTCCTAATATCCTAACATCATCATCAGTATTAATTCTTCTTATATCTCTTCTACTGTACTGATACTGAAAAACGTAAGGTATTCTGTGGTTTTATGAGTACAGATACCCTCATGTAATCATTAAATGAAACCCACATCTAATTTGGTAACTAAAACATATCAATCTTTCTTCAATTCATACATCTACGATCTTTTGAGTCTTCTTGCACCTTATGGAATAAAGGTAAAAATATTAATTCAAAAATTGTGGTTGAAGCAGTTGGATTGGGATCAGTCAGTATGTCAGTCACAATGGTCATCGTTCAAACGCAACTTTCTTTTCTAAATGAACTTGAGATAGTCCGCAATTTTCAAATGCCGAAAGCTATAGGCTTGAGTTGCACGGATTTTCTGATTCTTCAGAACAAGCCTGTGGAAGCTTGTATATATGTTCGTAGAGTAAATTTTTTCTGTAGTTGTTTGTCTCAATCTTCTTTGTACAAAAAGCAAAGTTGCACCTGTTAAGAAAATAAGTCTTCCTTGGATTACAATTCATGGTAAAAACACTGCTAAGGCTGTTGTTCGTAACTGTGTAACTTGTTTATAAGGCCCATCCTTCTTCTGATTAATCCAATAAAGCGCGATCTTCCTGGCAGCTCGTGTCACATCACCTTCATTTCTTTCGCTGTATTGGGTCGATTATGCCGTCCCGTTTTCTTTCTTAAAGACCAGATAAAGTTTAATTATGATAAAGATAAAATTAACGGATGAATGCAATTCATCACAAAATTTCTTGGAAATTGATTCCATGAATATACCCTCCACTTTCGTTGTATTGTGGGATTCAGGGGTCAATCAATGAAATCACATATGAAAAGATTTTTCTCCAATTCTTTACAGACTTATGGTAGATTTCAAAACAATTCCTTGTTCAAATATAAGGAATAACTAAATTCCTAGACCTCTTTCCCCTCTTTCATGATCCCTTCCGATTTAGATCCGCTAACACGTTCACACTTAATTGGCGAACAAATCAAGTCAATTCCTTGAAGTCGACATAAACCAATGAAAGGGAAACTCTACAACAGTTTATCACGAAAGGCTCTCAATCCTTCAACTTTCTGGAAACGGTCTTCAGAATATAATTCAGAACTTCAGCAGAGGCAGAAGTGGAAGGTGAATCGTTCAAAAACGTCAAGATAAATACCTTCGTTCTCATCAAACACAGGCAACTACCATCCAAGAAACTAATTTCCAGAACACCCCTATTGCTCTCAGTCTTTCGTGCACTTAATTTCAAGAACAAGTTCTCATATGCATTTATTACATGTCTTTGAATGATTTTGTCTGTAATGCAGGAGAAATTTTTGGGATTTCTTTTCCATATCTTGGCTATTCTGAGGGTTAATTTATAAGTAGTAATAAACTTATGTGCATTACTGCGTCATCCCTAAATGATGTTGAATGTGGTTTAATCGGAACAATTTACTAAAATTTCTGCAACTCTCTGAGGTTTTAAACTATAAGAACCTTTTGACAATCGATAAAAAGTTGATATCAGTATTAACATTGCAACTATAAAAAATGAATGTCCAGCAAAAACTGCTTTTATTCCTATTCTTGATTTTTTTTGTTTATCGAGCGAATCTTTAGTTCTTGGAATATTTAGTGATTTAACAAGTTTTTAGTAATTAAAGAAGATTTTCATTATAACTAAAAAATTTTTTTAAAATTATTTAGATTTCTTTCTAAAATAAGATTTACTGTTTTGCAGGCATCTTCTATTATGCCGCGTAACGTTAGGAAAATCTTTTCTTCAATTCAGTGCTATGAAGATGGCTCATGCTCCTCCTGGACATCACTCTGTCGCAGGGCGACCATCAGCAGGCGGATTAAATTTTCCAGAGTACGTTGTTTATAGGGGAGAACAAGCGTATCCCGAATATTTTATTACCTACCAAATCGTCAAACCAGAAGAGTGTTCGTCGAGTACTGATACTGAAGTCAGGTAAAGTAAAAGAATATTAATGTAATTTACAAACTGTGTTTTTTTATAAGCCGTTTTTAGTAGAACAATATTTTCTCTAGTTAACTACATATGTTCAAATATTTCATTAATAAAAAAATAAGCCTCGAATCCGGGATCCCTCGTATCCAAATACGAATTAAAAAAATCTTTACGTTGGTCTTGAACAAAATTCGCATTGGTCTTGGCGTTTATTTCATTTTTTCCATTAACTCAACAGTCAGCAAATTTTCATCATATGATTTCATTTTAATCTCGGTCCCCCCCAAGGTGGCCGTGCCACATATTTCAGTTGTGGTGTGGACATAGGGGTTTATCTGTGGAAGATATATTTTTAATGTTCGCAATTTTTATTGCTTCTCTCATATTTTCTCTATCTCTTTCTACCGACTTTCTAACAAACATTTTAACCATTTTTCTGCCTCAATATTAACAATTTTTTTTAGAAACTAGTCGGTAAGAGGGCAACGAGAAGAAAAACCCATTAATTGATTCAATAGCCGAAATTTCGACGTCTTTTTTTGAGTCTTTTACTGAAAGTACGAGTACATACTTGGTATGAAATGACAATAAAAATCAAATAAAACTACCTATAACTACTGAAAAGCGTGTCCTTCTACAGTAGGAAGTAAAAAGCAAATAAGTAGTCGTCATTGTACAGTAAGTAATGATACAAACTGTACTAAAATTAACATTTACAAAATCTAATTACAAAAAATTAATAAACCTTGAAAGTTGCGTTATATATGGGTTTCATGCAATCCACATAAACCTGGCATCTGAATTATAATTATCTTTGGGCGTCACAGTGTTGCCATAATTTTTTGTATAATGTATACGAGTATTTACAATAAAAAGATACTTTAACGAAATTAAAATTTTATGTTATAGAAAGCCAAAATTTTTGAATTTTATTAATATTAAAAAGCATATAAAAAAATATTTTTTTTACTTTAAATGTAGCTTAATATTGTAAATTATTTTGTAAATTGATTTACAATATTTAGTGTAGTTCAATTTAAGTTTAATTTAATTTAGTATATTCTTTTGTTTAACTCATTTTTTATCTTCGTTTATGTTTTTTATGTATTGTATGTTATGTTGTATGTTTATTTATGTATCAGTTTACTCTATAGTTTCTAAACTATTAATTTTTATAGGTATAATGGTAATGCTTTTTATTATATATCTATTTTTTCACGTTTTTGTTTGTTTTTAATTTATATAAGTTTTTAATTTGTATAAGTTCTCTTGTCCAATTTTTAATTTTAGATGTGAGAGTATAATATAATTGACGATATGGCAACGCTGACGTTTGTTAAGTATTGAATGTCAAATATATCTATAGGTTAAGTTCAGTGTAGAAAACCCATATTTAACTGGAAGTTGCTTGTCGTTTTAATTTACACATTATTAACAAAATTTGTTTTTTATAACAATAACCCTTTTTTTTGTTCGAAATAAAAATTCACGTCAGAGAGGTCAGTCCAATGACTGGACCTCTGGTATGGAACAAATATGACATTCCGATATTATGCTATATACATACACTTCACATTTACAAACAATACCTATATATTATATCTAAAATACATATAGAAATTACAGTGAGTTAGAAACACATATTTATAATCTGTTCTAAAACGATTTTAACGTAGTAATCTTTAGAGTTGTTGACTGTTATCAAGAAAATTTAATTGCAAGGGCATGTGGTATGGGTTTTTCTAGACGTGTATAGATACCGTGACACTGGCATTGAACTATCATTTTCACTGATCGTAGGTATATTCTAAATCACAATAATATGGCACGAATCCATCCACTGGGGCGTCTGATATAGAGTGTATTACGTTTGATTGAAAGTCTGTTCTTTATGTACTAAGCATTTGGATGTTGTGCTGCTGTACCCCATAGCTGGTACCTGAGGTTGACGACCGGTTTTGTTCGCATTTTGCATGGTCCATAGTGGTTGGCCATATGGTGTTTTGGTACTACATAAGATAGCTATGTTGTATTTGTTTAGTGTTATCCGTAGTGTAAAATGGTAGGTTTTAGTATCGGTCAAGATTTTGAATCATGTTTAGCAGATTTAAGTTGAAATTGCTGGGGTATCCACTAGCATGGTTGATTTTGGGTTGTAGTTAACAGTTGGTGAATAATATAATTAACTGGGGGGGACGCGCCGCTACTGCATTATTTGGTCTTTTAGTATTTTAATTTACGAGTACAGAAACAGTTTCATTAATTGTTGTGTTATATATTTAAATTTCTTTAAAAAGGATTGTGCCATATTTTTAAATCACTTGTCGTCTGGAATGAGTGGTGAACTAAAAGTGCCTTATTTTATTTGCCCAAGTTATTATTAATCCCCCACAATTAAATTTTTATCAAAACTAAATCAAAACTTCAAGAATGAAATAAAGAGAGGTTGTTTCTTAATAGCAATGTGCATACATTTACGTTCTTTTTTCTTTGGAACTGCCGTTTTGTTTGACCGTATGGTATATCGAATATGTCTTTTGATATTTGACGTAGATATATCATACGCTGGGCAATATATGGGCACAATTTTTTAATAAAAATACATTATTTATTTTAAAATGGTTTACAACGTGATAAGATTGGACAGAAACATTGCGCGACCTTGAAGTTCAACTTTACATTTACGGTATAGTTATCTGGTACTGTTTGCCACAGTTGCTGCACCGTCGTTGTTTTTTCAATTTGTCCGCTAAATAATCCAACATTATACAAACGATGTTCGTCAGCAACATGTTTTGAGAGTTTTCGACGTACTCCACTGACGTTGTGCATGAATAACTGGAGCTGTCATCACTCCTCCACAATTCCGCCTGTAAAATTCTAATAAAGAAATGACTAATGTTGCGGTAAAGAACCACATGGTTGACTATTGCCTCTATTCAAGCAAATAATTATATATCGCCCAGATACCATTATTTTAGAGCGTATCCTAATCCTTTAAAATCTCTTAGGAGCCATTGGTAGTGACGCTATCATTACTCGATTGTTATTCAAATATTTAATTAAAATCAAAGACGGTTACATTGTTGGGGTTAGATGACTGAATTTTGTTGTTTGTGTCAAGTTATTATTTTTTCGATTTAATTAGATTATCTAATTATAGTTCGGATTGTTAAATAAACCTATAATTAAATTCTCTTCTGGGCTGATTCTAAGAATAACGAAGATAAAGGAATCTTCCCGGGAGCGCAAAATCGGTCGGGTTCGCGCATGCCGTCATTGGAGACTAGAATTTGAAATTCTTGTTAAAGTTAAATGAGATTTGTATCATTCTGTGATGAAATAACTAGACGAAAATAAGTTAAGAGGTTTAGTAATTACAATAATCGTACACATAAGGATATCTCCAAACTATTTATTAAAGATTATTTATTGATATATACAAAAACTGACATTTCGAACGTGCAAAGTCTCCAATGACGTCACAAAAACATGCGCATATCTTATCTTATAGTCATAGGTATCATGTTTATTGTGTGTTAAGTTTCGATGTTTTTATTTAGAAATCAATAAGTAATAAATGAAACTTATTTTAATATTTTTTGACAGGATCGCTGTGACGTATGTGAATTGGAAATTAAATGATTTGATTACAATCCAGAGGCCGTGAATTGCGGTGCGTAAACAATCGTCCCCTAAGATTATCGAGCCTAAGGCTACACCACCCCATTTCCTGGTTATACATTTTGCTGCGACCGAACGTGGGGTGTAAGGACTGCTTATAATTTTTTCCTGTCATTTTTCTGGACCATTCTGTTACAGTTTCCCTAGTAGAATAGTGGTCTGAGTTGTAAAATATTAGTTGCCATAAGTAAACTTACTTTAAAGTCCAACTCAACAAGAGTGAGCTGATGGGTCTTCGCTATATTAGACCGTGTGGAAGTTCCCATCGAATTTGTTTTTGGTAGGTATTTGAGTGGGGCTCTTGTCAATCCTGTCCACATTTGTCTAATTCTGCCTGATACAGTCTATCTTTTGTTCTTTCATCCTTGCTCAGTAAATGTAAAGATGGTAAAAAAAAGAATCAATAGGAGATTGACAGATCTCTTTTGGTAAAAACCCTGTACACCTGCTTTCGGTGTACGGAACTTCCCTAACGAGTTATGTTCCTGTATCTTTGATCTCCACTTCCAGTATTGGGATGAAATTTTGCTAGTACACCCTTTTATTTGGTCGCAAACGCTCCAGAATTTAGAGCCATAACGGGACAGAGTATTTTCCTCGAATAAACTGCGTGTCATTGAAGGATGGTCCCTTATACGGCTCCATGGCTGCCGTCCTCTGAAAAACTTCCGTTTACTGACTGACGATTAGGATGCGAAAAACGGTTTATGTAGATAATCAATTAGGGGTTGAAACTTGAATGCTTTTGGGTTTGTTTTGGTACACAACATATTATCGTTTAAAGTGTAAAAATCTATGGATCTGTTCATATCTGTTTTCGACTCATATTATTACTAACTAGATGTTAGTGAAGAGTCCCACTCGACAGGCCCCCCCAAGACATTCTCGGAGGAAGGCAACGAGGTGGGTATCCATGAGTAAGGATGCCAAAGTATGTATATACATCAACCGACAAAGAGAAAGCATGGTTTTTGTGAAGCATACTTTACCGTTTCTTTACAAAGATAGTCCATGAATTTTTCATCAAAAATAATTTTAAACACATCGATTGGCTTCAAACTTTGTCGTTTCCATTCATTTAGTCTATGGGGTTCCATATTGTTTTTGAAAATATCATTGATGGCTCCTTTTTCCAGTTTTTTTCTTTCCACGTACAATCGATTCTTTTCATAGATTCTTCTTTTGTTACCTGATTGGCGAGTGTCAGTCACAGTTGTATTTGACAGCACTGTTTTCTCAATTGCTATATTTTTTTCGAGAAAATATGTAATATCCATGCTTTGAGAGAGTGTACCTCAGCCAATACTTTGAAAAGTGTAATTGAACTGGTCTTCCTAATCTCTTCCGGCATCATCTCTGTCAGAATCATTTCCGTCTTTTGGATAATGCAACGTGAGTTGAACTTCGTTATACTGGTCAATTTATTGAGCCAAAGTACATATCGTCATCTTCTAAACTCTCATATATTTTTAATAATTCCTCTGCATCTTTGAGATTATTAGGATCATATGTTTTCGTCATTTTTTTTTTAACAGAAACATTATTTGTTGAACATTACAAAATATTTTTCAAAAAGTCCTACAAACTCTTCTAAAATGAGTTTGTAGTAAAAAAGAAAACACAAAACTAATCACCCTGTACCGCCAAACGGTGATAAATTTTTAATGTTATAATAAACAGATACCTTCTAACATCTACTTTGTAACTTATATTGGGAAAAGACGAATGTTTATTTTTTTCTGACTAGTAGATGGCAAAATATGTAGCAGTGTCTCGCATATTGCATAAAATACGGTGGGCATTAATGGGTTAATGTGATTTTTTTGAATGCCGCACGTAAACTACAGCAAAAAGATGTCGACAATTATATTAAAATTATTAATAATAATTGTTTTAATTTTAGGTGATTTCCGGAGCAGTGGCTGATGCTTCGACCAACCAAGACGTTTAAAGATTATATCTGCGGATTGTTGTGCCACGCTTTACGCTGTCTAGCACCAGCAAGAAAGCAGTGTAGTTGTCAGGAGAGTAAATAACCAAGTTGGAAAGATAAAATTTTTAATAGGTTACGCAGTGCTGTACTAGATATGTTTTTACTGTTCGCGCAATGCCTTAGACATGATTTTTGCCAAAGGGTAGTTGTTGAGGATGTTTAAAATTGTTTGATGCAGCATTAAAAGTTAAAACATTTGGTTGGATGGCAATATTTGTATTACCTTTAAACGAAAACAACTTTTTGTAACGTTGCTACCAATTATTGTACACTGTCAGTATATTATAGCTTCTGTACTAATAGGTAAAAGACATAATAAATAAGACTTACTCACAATCAGTTTAATTTAACTATCTAGACGACCGGTTTCGCTTTCTACAATATGCAAAGCATCTTCAGGTCCTTCGATACAAATAATAGAGTACCGACATCGTTTACTTAATTTTGTATCGACAGACCTGAAGTGAAAGCATAGAAAGCGAAACCGGTCATCTAGATAGTTAAATTAAACTGATTGTAAGTCTTTTTATTATTTCTTTTACCTATTTGAAATGGACTCACACAAGCAACACACTTCTGTACTAAATTTGAATCCAGTAAAAATATTTTCCCGACTAAGATGTAGAATGTGCCAATTGCCGGACGCATGTTTATTTGTTCACTGCCAAATAAAACATCGTGTGCCTCGAAAATGGTGCCCACGAAATTAAGCTGGTAATTTGTGAGTATCTCCGTTAGAATTTATTAATACTTTTTCATTGGTACATTGGCTGTTACGATACCTGCGAACATATTTTAATTCCTTATGTGTTCTTTGGGCCTAAGTCAATGTATTTTATAAATAGGTTAAAGAAATTTACTAAACTGGGTAATCTAAAACATTTTTGTGAACTCTGACGTTACTGTCGATTTATAATGTACAGGGTGGTCCTTAAGTAAGTGTACACTTTAAAATATTACGATTTAAGCCAAATTGCTTTAATAAAATGTTGATATTAAACAAGATACAAGGTGTTAAAGTGGAAATTTAAAATTTTAATTTCCGCTATAACTTTTATGTTTGTGAACATTTATGTGTAACAATCCGTAACTTCCACATATGTGGCATACATTTGCACTTAACTTTTTGCTCTTTAAGCTACCGGTGTTTATAATAAAAATTTTAAAGATACATTGTTTTAACAAAAAAAGGTATACTTGTTAATTACTTCAAAACTCAACAGTTTTCGAGATAATCGCATTTTATAAATCAACTACATAATTCTGATTTAACGCAATTACTCCAGGCAACGAAAGAAAATTAGACAAAAACGTCAATACTTCTGAATTTTGCTATAAAATACCTTTAATAAAGTTAAAAGTTAACAAAACATTAAATAAAATAAATATATCGGCAGGATAGTTAATAGTAGGATTTGACAAAATAACAGAATAATTGGATTTTACATAAAACATTTACGTTTTACGTTTTATATTAAATTAAAGTCATAATCAAAATATTTTATTTATAAACCAAATTAAGAAATAGTTAAACTAAATAACATTAAACTTTTTGTCAAAGTAAGTGTTCGATAGGTCCACCATTCTCTTTAATTCATTTGTCAATACATTCCATAAAAGATCCTCTCATATTGAAAGGCATCATTGGTTCTAAAAAAACTGCTGCAGTATTTATAAGTATTATAAGTATAATATATAATAAATATATAAAATATTCGTTTGTGATATTTTTCTGAATTAAATAATTATATTAATATCTCACCACATGACCAAGGAATATGACAACCACGAACAATCCAAAGTTCAGGAAAGTTGTATTTAATTATGTTCTCACTGCCCTCTCTCTATAATGTGGTGATGTACCATCTTGCATAAACCATATAATTCGCCTTAAGTTTGATGACAATTCTTTTAATAAATCAATAAAATAATTTTATAGAAAATGTAAATAAATCTTAGCATTCAAATTATAAGGTAATTCGCATGTCCGTAAAAAATAATTACAAATGGTACCAAACCGTACTATATGCATTTTAAACATGAATTTTAAGTGAACGTATGGTTTGGAACCATTCTTACTTATTTTTTACGGACATGGGAATTACCTTGTAATTTGAATGGTGAGATTTATTTACATTTTTTATAAAATGATTTTATTAATTTTTTTGGAAGAATTCTAATCAAACTTAAGGCGAAATATGTGGTTTATGCAAGATGGTACACAATCACATCAAAGAGAGAGGGCAGTGGGAACATACTTAAATACAACCTTCCTGAACGTTGGATTGTTCGTGGTAGTCATATTCCTTGGTCAGGTGGTGAGGTATTAACATAATTATTTAATTCATAAAAAACCCAAAAGATTACATATTAATATACATAATAATACTTATAATAAATACTGCAGCAGTTTCTTTAGAACCAATGAGGCTATTTAATATGAGACGATCTTATATGGAATGTATTGACAAATGAATTAAAGAAAATGGTGGACATATCAAACACTTACTTTGACAAAAAGTTTAATGTTATTTAGTTTAACTATTTCTAATTTGGTTTGTAAATAAAATGTTTTGATTATGACTTTAATTTAATATAAAACGTAAAATGTTTTATGTAAAATCCAATCATTCTGTTATTTTGTCAAATCCTATTGCAAATTATCCTGCTGATATATTTATTTTATTTAATATTTCGTTAACTATTTACTTTATTAAAAGCATTTTATACCAACATTGGAAGTATTGATGTTTTTATCTAATCTTCTTTCGTTGCCTGGAGTAATTGCGTTAAATCGCGTTATGTAGTTGATTTGTAAAATGCGATTATCTCGAAAAGTGTTGAGTTTTGAAGTTATTAACAAGTGTATATAATAAAGTATGCATCAAATTATAATTCCTGATGTTTAGTAGTACCCAGTTATGAGTTTTGATACATAAATGTTTACAAACATGAAAGTTGTAGCGAAAATTAAAATTTTAAATTTCCACTTTAACACCCTGTATCTTTCTTAATATCAACATGGTATTAAAGTAATATTTTAAAGTGTAGAATCTGCGGTTTCTTTTTGTGCAATTACTTAAGGACCACCCTGTATAAGCTGTGAAGATAATATCACGTTCGGGATATATTTTTTTTTTCATTTCCTCAATCAAAAATTTTCTGGTTTCATAATTTTTGACCATATAACTTTTAATGCTGAAATCACACAAATTTTTCTGTATCTATTACAGTTTTAACTATACTTATCCACAAACGGATATATTCGATTTTTTTAATATCATCTTTGTTCAGTTATTAATGAATAATTAGGATTTTAATTAAATTTTACCCCTAATATATACTCAATTACAGAGTTGAAAATTTGATGGTTTTAGGATGTTTTCTAACAATGTTATTACTGCGCAACCTATTGGCGCAGTTTTCCGATGGTCTTATGAAATATTAAAAATCTAAACCCGAATAAAACTTTTCCTAATGATTGTTGGTGTTCACGTTTGTGGATATTATTTTAAAAAAACTTAAATTAGATCTTTCTGAGACTTATAATATCGGAAATTATATCATTAAGGCTTTTCGCTTTAATACGACTGATAGCTGCGTAGATATTCAAAATTTTATCTTCTTACTTACTTAAGTGTGCGGTTGTCGCGTTCGAAAAGTATTGCGAGATTTTTTTGAAATTAATTTTGTACATTTTTATTATAAGGAATCAAACACTGTATGGAGTAGTATCCGTTGTTTAATAACTTTATAAACAGTTTTATCGATTAACGTAAACATGTTTAATATTAGTCGAATATACGTATATTGGATTTTGATTTGCTTTACTGATTATTGTTTCTCTGATCTTGGGATCGATCTTAAACCAGCTGAAAAAGTTGTGGATATATCAGGAAAAACTATAGTACGCATCCCTTTTCTTCATTCTTGTATTCTGAATATCCCGAAAAGTATTATATCTATGACAAAAATGAATAAAAGTAAAATTGTTGTCAATTAAATCTCTTATTAAACGTTGTTAATGCAATTTGAAAAAAAAAGTCTGCGCATAGAAATTAATTAATATCTTGTTTGAAACTTGATAGAGTCAAGCAGGTCATGCTCACCAAAAGTTTTCAGTTTCTCAAGACTCAACAATCAATTGTTTCAGTGTTGAAGAGCTTCAAAGTGTCGTCTTTAGTCCCTTTTTTCGAAAAGTGTCGTCCCTCAGATTCAATATACCTTAGCTGAATCTCAATAAACTAATATAGGATCTGAATGACATTTTTTAATGTTGCCCTGTGAAAAAAGTGAGATATCCTGGGTAGGATGTGTTTGTTCTTAAGCTTTTTTTATAAATACGTCCGTGTTAATAACAATTTCCTTTCAAATAACAGTAACATCTCTTTTCTTAAAGAAAAAAAATTCAATTTTTCAATTCAATAAAAAAAAAGGCATTTACCTGAACTCAACCAGCGTAACTGCTTCAAATATATTTATACCTTTGGTCCCGTCTTCCATGTGGTGCAGTTTTATAAGTTCCTCAGTTACACAAAAATCTTCACTGATGCATCTAACAAAAATTAGTAACTGATTTTTGTCAGTAATATCAACAGATTCGTCCAGCGCTAAAGAGTAGTACAAATAATTACGAACTGTGTTGACCATTTTTTTAAATACATGAGTATTCAGCTCATTAACTCTTCTAGATAAAGTTTGATGGGAAACTGATACAAACTCAAAATTTTCGACCATCTTTTCATCTCCAAAGGATCGCGCCATTTTAACCGCACACCGCTTGATCATTTCTCCATCTCTAAATGCTTTTTACTTTTGACAAGCTCTAAACATACTTCATATGATGCTGCTAAACTTGATGATTGAACATTCGTAAATAGAGATTTTTGTTGATTTAATTTAGCTTTAAGTTCTTTTACAAGAGTATTGCGAACTTTACCTTGATATTTGTCGTATTTTGTTTTGTGCTGGGTAGCTTGTATCTGTGTTCTATCTCTGTCCCTTCGATGCTTATCATAGGTTTGTCATCTTTGTTTGACATTAGTTTAGTTTTGCTGAAAACTGAAACGTGTATACTTCATCTATTATCTTTGCCTGCATAATTGAAAATTAACACTAGTCATAGAAAATTCTCTAATACAAAATAGAAAGAAGTATTGTTTGATGTTGGCCACTTAAGTAAAATAAACGTTGTAGGTTCAAAAACGTTTGATAAAAGTGCTGGAAGCATTTATAAAGAAAACGGGAACTTTATTAACTTTGTTGGTATTTATTATTTTGCAAAGTTAAATTTAGCTTGTATTTAAATCTATGTTAAGTTGGTTTTCTTCCCAACTGTTTTCAGCAACGTTTTTACTATATCTTTGTTATTTTCTGTGCAAAACTAATTATTGATTGCGATACTACAACATATGTTTGATTCTTCGTAATTTTAGATCAAGAACTGAGGCTCAATAAAAGTAAATATCAAAAATGATTCATACATGCATTGTATTGCTGGATATCATGTATATATAGTAATAAGGAAGTAATGTTGTCAACAAATTTTCTGGTGTGCACGTCTTTATAGCGTTGAGAATGGGCGGAAACTAATTTTTTCCCAACAGTTTGCCATTTATCTCGAAAAATGTCAATTGTAAGTTTAATTGATAAAATTAGATCTTCTACAAGTTGTCATGTAGTGAAAATTTCGAGCGTTTCAAAAATATGTTTTAATTGTTTATATGTCGACATTTGTAATGCGCAGAGATGTTGCTCTTTATTATAACCTATCACATGCTAAACAAAATCTTTAATTTTGCAATGGAGATGTTGATTAGTTTTGGAAAAGTTTTTAAAACCGTGCATAATATAATATACCTGGCCCAAAATATTTAATATAAATTTTAATACAACTGATACTTTAAAAATAATGTTTTCTATAATTCGTTTAAAACTTCGCTCAAAAAGTCGATGCATGTCACGTGACCGCAGTGGCGTTACACGTCCGCCACATTGGTAAATAGTTGAAATCATTATCATCCTCCTCCAACACTTTGCGTCCGCTGCTGGACATAGGCCTCCCTCATTTTTGTCCTTTGTGCTCTATCTTGAGCACTTTTCATTCAATTTCTTGACATTTTCTTGAGATCGTCACTCCAACGAGTAGGGGGTCTTCCTTTACTTCTTTTGTCTAACTTGGCCTCCAAGCAATCTCTTCGTCAAATAGTTGAAAAGTGATGCTAGAAAGCAAAATAAATTTGTAATTTGTTATGTGGGCTCATATTTTTTGCTTAATATTTAGGGCTTCGCAAATTTGTCTTTTAGCTTTAAATTACGAAAACGAAAATTTATTCAAAGCGGCGATTTATTTCTCAACATAGTTTTTTTCTGCTCGATACACTACACCAAGTCGCACTGGGCCAAATGTCGCATTGGAGAATATGCTTTTTTTCTACAATTCAGCATCGAAGCGACCCAATGATTGGGCATATTAGAGCAGTTTTGCCCTTTTCCAGATAGTCGATGTATGTCACACCTTGTGAGTTCCAGAAAACGGTGGCCATTAACATTTCAGCCGATAGGACAGTCTTTATCTTCTTAAGAGCACGTTTTCCGGGTGAAATCTACTGGTTCGAGTACTCCTTGGACTTTGGTTTGTACCAGTACATCCATGTTTCATCGACGGTTACGAAACGACGCAGACATTCCTAAGGATTGCACTCAAATATCGTCAAAAACTTCTCTGACGTAGTCTGACTATTGCGCTTGTTATCCGGAGTGAACAAACGCATCACTCATTGGACCGACGGCTATCTCATGCCCAAAATTTCATATAGGATATGGCCTTCGCGGCCTTTTTGTTTCGCCTACCTACTGTCTCAGGTACCTTGCGCACGTTTAATCGGCGGTCTGCAAATACGAAATGATATATTTTGTCACGTAATTCTCCGTGGTAGCAGTTTTCGGGACACGTATACCTAATGTTTTATTGGGGGCTTTGAAGTAGTAAATAGTTTCATATACCTGGGGTCCCTAATAACAAATCACGGAGGGTGTGACAGAGAGATACGTAGAAGGTTGACTATTGTTAGAACAGCTATGATGAAATCTGAGTATTCGGTAAAAAACTGGAGGTTATTTCAAGGGTGTCGATGTATTCATCAGGGAGTTCGTTTCTAGCAGAGATCAGAAGTTTTGTAGGGACGAAGGGTAGTTTTCGTTTGGGCACCGATATTGCACTTTTTCATTTTATATAGTAAATTTCTGTTGTGATAGTCGCGCCATCGGGCGGTCAAGCTAAGTACTAACGGACTACCGTGCCGTCGTACAGATTTCGCTTTGCATAGATTTTGTTATCTCATAAAGAGGAATACTGTTATACTGGCTTTGCTCAGATTTTGGTAGCTCATAAAAAGGAATACTTCTGTGCAGTTACAAATCTCACTATTATGTCGTATAGTTGTGAACAATTTTAGACAAGTCTATAATATAAATTCCCCTATCGTGTAGAGAATTTAATTTTATTTCGTGTCTATAGACATTTTACCCTAAAATTAACAATTTTCAAAATAAATGTCAAAATATTGGGAAAATGATGATTTTCGCATGATGATAAATAGAGATCTTTTTCATTTTTTGTGGAAAAAATTTTCCCTGGTTGTGTTCTTAGATAAAGACGACATCCGGTAATAACACCGCAAGTTTCAATTATTTTGTTTTCAAACCCTCAGTTCTTGGACTATAAATGGTATGACTTAGTTATTTTTATAAACGAAAAATAAAATCAAGTCGATGTCCCTTTCCATTTAAAATGCACCTTAAAACAAAATAGTACTCGTATAATATGTAGTAAAATATAAAATAAGCTTTCATTGTGACTACTATACTTTTTCACAGGTTAATTAAATGGTATATAAAACAAATGTTCAATTTATATTCAGTGTCAGTTGAATAAGGAAACATTTAAGCATAAATATAAAGTATACTTAGCTATTTCCGTCTGGCAGTATTAAATTGATCCAAGATTTCGTTTAAATAATTTTTTTCCTCTATTCAATAACAGAAGTTAGTAGCATAATAATTTTATATTTGACATGTACATTAAACACTATCATTTATTTCAAGGATTGTATATCATTTTTATTTAAATAGTTTTCTGCTGATTTGACGTGAGTTTAAGTGTTTTTGTTTTCTAATTTTTAAATTACATATTTTCATAAAATATCGGATTATCAATAATGTAGAGTTCTGCAGTTCCGCTAGGTCGTCACTTCTCAGCGACTAGTATTTAGGGAGGAAAATATACATGTATTATTGTGTATATCTATGCCAGACGTGCAAAACCTTCAATATGGCATGTGACAATCGAGATATTTATACTAAAAGGCGCATTACAGCTTACCGCATCTGCTCTGCTCATACTGCTCCGTCTTTCTCTGGAGGTTGGCAATCCAATTGGCTAAAGTTACGCGTAAAACAGCGGCTCTGAAGATCTCGGTCGATATTTTTCTGAGCCAACTTCCCATATTTCTGACCTAATGTACATATATGCTTTCAACAATGGGTTTCCAAATAGACTTTTTTGTTCTATTTGTTACTTTATAGCTCCAGAGTATTGAATTTAATTTACGATTACCTTTTCTGATGACTATCTCCTCTGACGATCCTATGATGATGACTATTCGGAACGATAAATACTCTCTTCTACACGTCATCATGCAAGGAAGAGTAGAGGGAAGAAAGAAGAAATCTTGGCTGAGGAATATCAGAGGTTGGACTAACCTCAGTTTTGATCTTTACTCATTGATCTGAGTATTTCTGATAGTTTCTGTCGTTTATCGCAATCAAAAGCTTTGAGATAGTCTGTAAAGCATTAGATCGTGCTACATAATAGATATTACTGTTAAGTCGAATATCACCAATTAGCTTTGTAGTGTAAGAATCTCGATTAAGATAGATATCATATGGGAAGTATTAAGAGCCCAGCTAATATATACTGCCTCATAACTAGTGTCTGTTATGAGATTAGTTATGAGGCACCGCACAAACTACAGGATCGATTTTTTGTTAATTTTTGTAAAGATCTTGCTGCTTTAAGATTACCAAGTTTTTAGGATGTTTTTGCTATATAAAGCAACATTATGTTAGTAAACAGCAGAACATTACATTTCAACGTTTTTCTTTTCAAATGCTTGAATACCAATAAAAAAAAGTCAAAGAACAAGTGGTCATTTCTGTATTCTGTTGTTCTTTTAACTTTTTTTTTCTTCTATAATTTACCTTCTTTTTATCTTTATTTGTTTTTTTATGTCATTAATTGATTTTATATTTTGGCCCCTTCTTAGTTTTCTATTAGTTTTATAGTGAGATTTGAATAATTTATTAAATATTCGATCATAATTTGATCAGTTTCCAGTTTTAAATGCCTCCGTTGACAATCAAAGAGCTTTCTGGTTTTGGTCATTTTTGCTCTTTAAAATTATTAGTTGATCACATCACATTTTAAATTTGTTTCAATTGCTGTATTTTATATACTACCATAACATTTGATTGTTTTTAGACATTTATAATTTGTTTCAGAACGTCTCACAATGTTTGAATAGTTAGGGTTTTTAATTATATTTATCAAGGATCAAATTAAACTACCCATATTTTTTTTATTTTGATATGAAGTATTATTTTTCAGCAATGCAATTCAAGTAGACATTTATTATTAGTTTTTTTTTATGAATATTGTATTATTACATGTTTAAATGTATTGATCGGTATATTAAATGTTTTATATACTATATCCTCAATACTCAATACAATATAAAACAATATGTTACGTTAGTGAAAACATCATAACGCTATTTTTGTTGAACTATATCTACGTCATGATTCTAACAAAAAAATGAAGATATTTCTTTAAAATCATTCCTAACAAAACATGTTTTTAAAAAAATCACTGTAATAATCTTCATCAAAGCGTTTCACTCATTTTGCAATAAACGGTTGTTTGTTTAAGGTATTCAATGAATAAGGTATCCGAAAAATCTAATCAATGAATTTGTTTGGAAATAGCAGCTGGATTTAATTCAACAAAAATATGGTAGTGATTTCACTTTAACGTGGCATATAGAGCACGATTTACAATTTTGGGGAAATCTCGTGTAAGAAAAGATGTGTTCATTTTGTTTTGTGTATATATACGTTAGTAAGATACCATGTTTTAGCATAGTTATACATTTTTGTTTATTTATTCGTAAATACTATTCTGATCTTTATATATTGGAAGACTAAAAGCTGATATTTTTCAGTAAAATAAAAATGTGATATGAATATTTTTTCTAATTGATAATTAAGTTACACGGTGTGGTTTGTTTAATAAAATGTTTAGCTAGAGTAATGTATTATTTTGTGATTTATTTCGATCTTTATGTCGATTAGTAATATATTATTTTATTTACGACTTTTGGATTTAATTATTTCAGCCTCCACGTCCCACGAGTGCGTTTATTTCTCAAGAGATCAGAAGAAAGTCTACAAAGACACTTAACGAAGATAATAAGAATGCGAACAGTGCACGTTATATTTGAAACTCATTTATACTCCAAATTCAATAAGATGTCAGGGTATCACTTTAAAATGATAGACACTGGAGGGGCACGAAACGAGAGACGAGTGTAGTGCAATGGTGGCGTATATATTTTTTATAATAAGGGAAATCATTGTGGGGACTAATTCGGAAGGAACCCTTTACATTAGACTTCTTTAAACGTACTGATATTGGAATAATGATCTTATGTATCTATTGATATTTTTAAAATAAAATTCATATTCAAATATAAATACCAACTGCTTTACAGAAAATAATAATAGACCCGGCAGCCTAATGTTAACATTAATTTTGAGAAACAAACTTGCCATAATAAAGTTATTAGGTAAGTACTTACAATATTATATCCTAGTAGGACAAAGGATCGGACAGGTACTTTCCGAATGGTAAAACAACAGCAACCAAAAACAAATTCACTAGAACTGTATTAGTTATTATTTAAAATAAATCTGTTTATGCTGATTCACTTCCAGATATTAATTCACCATCACTACTGTCTTCTCGGACTTTCCATATCCGAGTCCAAAACCAATATATGTATTTTCTCTAGAAACCGAAACAACTATCAAAGACCATTAATAATAGGAAAATATAAACTCCGTATTAGCAACTCTGTAAAATATCTTGGTCTGCATCTAGATAGAAAACTATTATGGAAGGACTGTATCCACCAAATTATCAAAAAAACAAGTAATTCTATAAATATTTTAAGAGCGTTTTGTAGGGCAAAGTGGGGAGCAGATCCAAATACGGCTTTACTATTCTACAAAACAATGGTACGATCAATAATGGATTATGGAAGTCAACTCTATGGAACAGCAGCATATAGGTACACATCTAAATAAAATCGAGATATAACAAAATAAATGCTCAAGAGTTTGCCTGGGATATCTTAAGTCAACACCAGTGGCGGCTCGTGACATCTGCTATAGGGTGTGCTGCATGAACCACGGTCAATATAAAATAATAGAAATAGAATAACATACGAAAACAAAAACAATAAAATTAGCTTTAATACTAATTAATAGTAACTAATAACGACATGCTATAAAAATCTGATTAACTTACATTTATTGCATTTTTCTAAATTGGAAATTAATACGCCGGTCCTTTTTTGTCGCAAACTTTTCGATTACTTTATCGTTAAAGTTCGGTATTGAAGCGATGAACTTTTTTTCTATCGAGAGTGTGGAAAGGGCTGTTAATCTGTCTTCGCACATTGAATTTCTTAAAAATGTTTTGATCCGTTTTAAAGTTGAAAAACTACGTTCAGCTTCTGCTGTGGTCATTGGCGTAGTCACCAGAATTTGTATCAACTTTTTGGTTTCTGTTAATGTGTCCTCTAAATTATTAGAAATTATAAATTTTAGTAAAGGCACTGCACCTTTTAATGTTCTACACTCGATATTGGAATACAAAACTGACAGTTCTGTTCGCAAACGGTTTTTATCAAAGAAGTTATAAGCTGTACAAGTTAAATCCAATTCATTTTCAGGAAACTTATTATTATATTTTTCGAAATGTTCTGAAGATAAAAGTGTTGCGGCAACTAGATGATTTGTATATGCAAACCGTTCTTTTGCATTGTTTATAATAACATCACAAACTTCTAGACAGGCAATACGGTGATCCTGTTGGCTGTTATTTGGGCGTTTCCTTTTTTGGACACTAGGCGCCGCATTTAAATTTGAAGCTTGATGTATGATAGGGTCTATTTTATTTCGGACATTGTTAATACTTTGCTCAAAAACATGTATAGCTTTCTGTGCTTCGGTTGGGTCCATGTTCTTTTTTGAAGATTATTGTACAAAACGTCAACATGTGGCATAATATAATGAAAAACAGTCAGCCAGAAAGTAAAATTTTGATCTTCCAGAATACGTCTAAGTCCTCTTGCTTCCTTGGAAGTAATAGCATTTGACTCTTCTTCTAGTTGCTCCATACACTCAATAATAAAGTCTCTATATTCGTAAACGACATTTACTGTACGAATATTGAAATTCCAGCGTGTAGGGATTGAACGAGGAATATTTTTTCCAACTATTTGATTTAAGACAGCTATTCTTTGAGGTGAATGACTAAAAAATCCAGGTATATCATGTAAATCTCCAAAAAATACGCGTACTTGGGAATTAATAGAACATGCTCTTGACATTATTAGATTCAATTGATGGGCGTAACAGTGCACAAAATGAGCAGTTTCATATTTTCTCTTAATTATTGTTTGCACTCCGCCATGTATCCCACTCATAACAGCTGCTCCGTCATAACTTTGTGCAATGAGCTTATTTTTGTTATTCTTTAATATTGGGTCTAAAACATTAAAAATTGTGTTAGCTAAGGTTTCAGCATCATGTTTTTCTGGAAGCAAAAAAGTCCAAAACCTTTCAACTGGAGCACCGTTTTTTACATAACGAAAAACAATGACCATTTGAAATTTCATAGAAACATCCGTTGTCTCATCAGCTATCACTGCTAAAAATGGGGCTTCATTGATTTCGTTTAAAATCTCCTCAGCGTATACTTCTAGCATGCAATCCAAAATATAATTTTGTATTGTTTTTGAGGTACCTTTGAAAATTGTCGCATTTGTAAGGTGTTCACTAAGTGTTTTATCAAGTTCAGCAGAAAAATTCACTAAACCACGAAAAATTCCAGGGTTATCTGATGTTTCAGATTCATCGTGTCCTCGTAAGGCGAGCTCAAAAGCCCCACAGAATTTTATACAGTCAATTATTTTTGACAAAACATACCTGTTTTTCGTCACCTCTTCATTGTGTTTTTGTATATTTATCCAATAAGCAGAGTCAAGTTGGGCCTGTATATTAAGTTTCCCAAATAATGCAAATCGCATTTCATTGTTCATATGAGTTTGCGTGTTTTCATGCTTCTTTATTTTTTCACTTAAATGCACTAGATCCCGCACTCCTGTCTCGCGCCACAATTTTTCCTCTTTATCTGCGCCGAATAATGCACACGGAAAACAGAAAAAAGCATTTTTTTCGGAACATCCACAAATCCACTGATTTCGTAGATACATGTCTTTATTAAATTTACGCGTATATGTTTTTCCACGGCTTTTACCGGACACTTCAATATTAAGATCAGGCATAGGACGGCCACGTTCTTTTATAATCAACTGTTGTTGATAGTGAAGTTTTTGAAATTTATTTACACCTAATTTAAATTGAAACTCCATTGTTTTAAACACGCTCGAACAAAACAAATTAAACAAAATTGTAACCTAAGAATTTCTAAACACGGCACAGATGCAACGGTCACGAATAACTGTCGTGAATTGCAGCTCGCAAACACATTTCCGAGGCCGTTAATCAGCCGATTGCCGAAGCACATCGGCTAAGATCGCCGTTTGCCTAATAAATGCATTTTACCGCTGCCAGTGTTTCGGTTGTTATCGACGCGGCTTCACTGGAGCAGCAAATACGTAAAAAGATTGCTTCACTGGAGCACCAAATACGTAAAAAAATTATACGGTTTCACTAGAGGAGTAAATACGTAAAAAAAATAATATTAATCATCGTTGTTGGTGAATTATTATTAACAGTTTATGTTTAATATGATAATATGGCAGATTTGAAATAAAACTATATTAATTATTCTTTAATAATTAAGATTTGCTATGGTTGTTTGGTAGTTCTGCAGCTCAGCAGCACATAAAGAAAAGCCGCCACTGGTCAACACCCATAAATATTATACAAGCTGAAGCCGTGGAACCTCCTCTTAAACTAAGAAGACAACTATTGAGCAGAAAATTTATGATAAAAACCATTTCCAAAAAAACTTCTTAATAGTATACAATCACTAACAGTTCAAGTTTTGACCCATAGATACTGGCACTTCAAGAAAACCCCCCTCATAGTAGAAACTTTCTCAGAAATACCTGACATTACAGATATACTTTATTCCAACCAACTCCTCCCGGTTCTAATTTACTCGCCTGAACAAATTTTTTCACGTGAAATTAGAACCTACTATTTTGAAAGTCAAGAAGTAGCAAGTATAAATCAAACAAAGTTTACCAAAACAAAAAACAAATACTGGCCAAACTATGATTCTATATTCACTGATGGATCAAAGTCAAAAGAATACACCAGCTGTGCCTTTTACCATTTGGAAGAAAATACTGACAAACAATTTATTCTACCAAAGGAAGCTTCCATATACACTGCAGAATTAACAGCAATAGTGCAAGCTATGAAATACATACTCGGCTCAAACCACGACAAATTCATAATATGTACTGACAGCAAAAGTGCAGTAGATAAACTTAAAAAAGTAAACATAAATAGATCAGTTAATCATATTGAAGCAAATATCCTTTATTTACATAATGAGATACACATCAAGAATAAAGTCGTCATATATCTATGGGTAAAGGGACACGCAGGTATAACAGGTAATGAAATAGTAGATGCCTTAGCAAAAACAGCCCCAACATCAGGAGAAGAACTAAATCTTAAACTACCCCCGTCCGACTTATTCTTAAACCAAAGAAACAAAATAAATGAGACGTGGCAAAACTTAGACAACGCTTCAACAACCGGAACAAACTTTTGTAAACACCAGCAAAAAATTCCCAGAAAACCATGGTTTCACAAGATACCAAACAGAAACTTTGTCGCCACAATAAATCGAGTACGTGCTAATCATGCACTAACACCCTATTATAAGCACAAAATGAAAATTACAGACGATCCATATTGTATTTGTGGTAAAATGGGTACATTAGTACATGTTTTACTTGAATGTCCAATAAATAATGTAAACATTAATAAACTATATAAAAATTTAATTTACTACAAGATAAACCTTCCAATAGACCTAAATTGTATTATTTTTTCAGCAAAATAATGATATCCTTTATGTACTTCATCAACACATCATAAACTGTAAAATTACTAACCAATTTTGTAAGCAATTCTGCGAAAGAAACTAAATGTAAAACATTATGGAAAAAAGGGCTGAAACCTCCGAGGGGATGAACCGGGTTGACGCTCTAGCGCAAAAAAAAAATTATATACTAATTAAAAAAAAAAAAATTAAACACTTTACTTATTTTGTATATTACAAAACAAATGAATACAACATGCTCAGGTTTGATACTATGAAACTTAATTCACACAATTTTACACAAACTAATGATTCAATGTAACATAGTCTGGCTAATTGGTTCTCGCCAAAGCCATAAATTCCACGAAAAAAAAAATACTGTCTTCTCCTGGAGTAATAATAACGGGCTCGATAAGAACATCAACACGCGTGTCTACGTCCCACATTTTATCTTTTTCTGTTTGTGCATGTTTAATGCATGACTGCCAGTTGGAAGTGGTTATATGGTTTGTTCCAATAATAATTTGACATCTTTTAATTTGAAGGTTATGTTTTTTTGCGCTACCCATTTTTTATATGTGCCCATATCAGCTCGATATGATTCAATTCACAATGTTACGGTCAGAATCTGATGTAGGAAGTCTTATGTTTGCGTACTACATCAAGTAATTGAACCTTTATTATGGATTCATCAAATTCTAAATTTTTGACAATCGTAAAATAGTTTCGAAACACAATTCAGATTTCTGCTTTATAGATTCCCCATGTCTCTTTTAACATCTTTCATCAACGTCTGTTTGCCTTGGAATTTTTAGAAGGCTCAGATTATAAAGCAGAAATCTGAATTGTGTTTCGAAACTATTTTACGATTGTTAAATTAGATGTCGCTAGTGCGTCCGTATCGAAGCCATGTTATTGTTGCTTCTTAAAAGGCAGAAAATATTGATTTTTCACGTTGAGAACTCCTATGAATAGCTCTTCTGACGAGACCTATTAGGTCGAAATACGTATCAAGAGATACATAGGATTTGTTTGCGTGAAATCAAATATTTGCTGCCTTTTCTCATTCTAAATTTTTGCTTCCTAGCCAATCTACTATATCTGCCTTTCGAGATGCAGAAGTCGGTATTTTTTCCATACGACGGCTGTGATAAGATGCATTGTCCATTATAATTACCGATTCAGATTCTACAAGAGTCAGTATAGAGGAAAACAATTTTTAAAACACATCCGAATTCATATCCTCATGATAATCGTCCTTTTTGATAGAGGTAAAGGCATTTAAACCAACTTTTAAGAGACCTAAATCACTTCCTATGTGCGTAATAATGACGCGTCTTCCTCTGCCCGAAGGTGCTTTTAAGCTGGTTGAAAGTCCCTTATTAAAAGCCTATCGTGAACTTTTAATATTTAAGTCTTGCCATACTTTAGATTTCGTATGACCCTCATTTAATCACGTCTCGTCCATATATTAATTTTTTTGCCATCACTAGTTCGTCTCAGGCGATTAACAAACTGTTCTCTTTATATACCGAAAATCCATTTCACGGAATCCTCTTTGTAACACCTGCATAGATATTTTATTTAAAGTATCATCTGCGTCTGCATTAACTTTTCGTTAAATAGCCTTTAACGTGGACATTTCGTTCCTAAAATAAAATCCATGAACTGTTCTTCGGATTATACTTTTCGTAATATCGTCTCATAAAATTTCTGTATGTCTTTAATGAATAGGTTTTTGAAGGTTTATTACCTTGAATTATTCGATAAACCGTATGAGCCGATATTTTCCTTAAATCACAATACAATGCCGCGACGTCCTCTATAAACATGTCTGCTTCTACGTAATCACTCATAAACCGATTTAATAATTTGTTTTTTTTTCACAGATAACCACCTCCTTTTATCCGGTTTATTAACATATGTACTGCACGTTGGTATTGATGCCATGTTACCTGACTGTGCGCTCATGTAATACTTCTGACTACCTGATTTTAATATTTATTTCCACTATTTTCCGGCTAGTTTGAACAATGTTGCCGTACTGCAATAAGAATATTACTTTCGAAAAGGATAACAATGTCCGCCTGTCCCTCTCTTGACTTTCAGGTATACCTCAACGACAATATAAACTGCACGCGGTACTAAATAATAAATTTCGCAACAAGGCGAGTAGACTTTATCTAGTTCGGACTTATAGCAGATGTAACCGGCAAAAATGATAATTGAGAAGTAAATTTGTGTGCTAATAAATAAATATAAAGCCGCTTACTATAGAGTGTTTACGAACTACAAAATGTCTGCCGTGACAATTCTATTGAATTCAGGGTATAGATCGAATCAATATTAAACACATGCATTCTGCGAGTGTGGACAGGAAGATGTAGATCCCATTTTCCTTCGTTGTCTAATAATTAATATTAATTAATGGGATGTACGAGTACATAATGCGCTACATGCTACAGGAGCGGCTGATACTTCTAGCATCAAAGTTATATTACAAAATATTTAACCAAAAACAAATAAAAGTTTAAAGTGTTTAAATTCATTTTTAAGCATAAATAAGATGAACATATAAATAAAACATATTTATAAAGAAACTAACCCAAACTCTTCTCACTGTTCTGGATTTTTATAACCCTAGGTAACTTTTTAGACTGCGTAATGTTCCGCCCATACCCATTTACTGATATTCTCACCAATACTATTATATCAAACTCATTAATATCTTACAAACAGTATCACATTTCCATGAGAAGACCAAATGTAATACTAAGAAATGTGCTGGCAAATGCCCTAGTGTGCATGCCATAAGTGAAGAAAGAAAAAGAAGAAATATATTTGTAGCATTTATAGTAAAATCAAAGATATCAACCAATTTAAGTAAAATGAAGAAATCGTTCGTGGATCTTTATGATTACAAATTTAATATAAAACAGTTTCTAATTTTGGAGTTTCGAATTTCAGGATAAATTTAATCTCGCAAAAATGACAGTTACAATTTTGGTGAAAGCGTCTTTGATAGTTTAAGTTTTGGCGAAAGCGCTAGGTTAATTGCTAAAAAATTGATGATTACAAACTTGTATTGCGATTTGTAGTCTCACGATTTTTTAGTGGCAAAGATTGAACACATTGTTTCAAATACAAATCAATCGATTAGCGATTAAATAATTACAGTAATTAAGAAAACGCAACCTGACTTATTTTTACCGCGATGCGATAGTCGCTCTACCACAATTGATCATATCGACAAGCATAGATATGCATCCACTTACCAATGTTTAGTCGGGATTCTGAAGCCAGTTCAGCCTGATGTGTCTTCAACAATATTTAGTTTTAAATTTTTTAAAATGTCGAAAACGGGGAATATGCTGGAAACGTTGGAGGCATTTTGAGTACTATTGTTTCAGAGCAGTTGATCCATCAAAAGTACTTTTTAACATTCGCAAGCATAGAAAAAAATTTCAGGATACTCACATAAATCTTCAAATTACATGTAGAACTGTCAAAGAAAAGACCATATTGCCATGAGAAGACCAAATGCGATACTAAGAAATGTGCTGGCAAATGCCCTGGTATGCACGCCAAAAGTGAAGAAACGATAAGAACTATATTTGTAGCATTTATACTACAATAAGTTATAGTTGTATAAGAGTAGTATAATAAGTTATATCTTATTCATCCAATATGAGTAAAATGAAGAAACCATTCACGGATATTTGTGATCACAAATTTAATATAAAATACATTTTCTGTTAGTTTAACAAATAATTTTTGAGTTTGGAATTTTAAAATAAATATTTAATTTCGCAAAAATGACAGTTACAATTTTGGTGAAAGCGATTTTGGCAGTTTAAGTTTTGGCGAAAGGGTAAGGTTAATTTTTCAAAATTTGAGGATGTTTAAAATATGTAAAATAAAAACATATTCTTTAAGTGCAAACAGTTTTAAAAAGAAATATTATTTATAAACAGATACTGTACATCTATGACTAAACTAGTCCAGAACTAAAATAATTTCTTTTTAAGGTTTAAGATGTCACACAAAGAAAGTGGATAAAACTGGATATCTAATAATTAAAATTCAGACTTTATTAAGTAAATGTATCTAAAATGAAACCATTTATGGTTATATTTATGGCTTTAGATTTATTTTTTACATTGAATAGTTCCATTGATTAGTTACACTGAAAAACGTTTTGTGGTTTTATTAAGTCATAAGATTATGTTTCCTATTTTTCATACAACCGGAGATATATTTAAGATTCTTATGGCTGAATTTGTAACAAATTAGGATTCCTAAAATTTACACTGTCAAAAACGCTCTCGCCAAAAATTTAACTGTCATTTTGTAAAATGGTTAAAATTTACTTTGTATACTTGATTCACTGATCCCGAGTCCTAAGTGTGTAGTAAATGTAATAATCCATTCTTCGCTATGTTGGATAAATTTTGACTACGACTGTAAGTGGCTGGAAGTGTACTCTTCAACCAAGCACATGTGCTTAAGGAGAATACTAATTTTAACTTAAAGTAAGTAAAGTAAAAAGTTTTTATTTAAAATTAATAAGTACCTAGGCATTCTCATTATTCAAGATTATTATTCTTTATCAAAATACAGAAGTCTGCAACAGTAAGTTTACTTCTCTCTGATCCCAGTCCCAACTGTCTACTAAACTTGGTAATCATTTTTTGCTAATTTGGATAAATTTTTTGCCGTCTAGAAGTTACTACACGAGAAACAGCTTTCTGAGTGAATACTTTTGTACAAAACTGCATAGACCAACGAAAAGATATATTCATCACATTCTTCAATTATGAAAAAGCGTTTGACACTGTAAAACACGATGCAATTTTAAAAATATTACACAACTCTAACATTGACGAGATAGATATAAGAGTAATCCAGAATCTCTATTGGAATCAACAAGACGAGTGAGGTTGAACAAATTAATGAACAGAGGAATTTTAAATTTTAAGATGGGTGCGACAGGGGTGTATTTTGTCTACCGTGCTGTGCTATAAATAACATTTGTTACGTCGAAGACCCCGCTATAATCACAAACAACAAACATCATATGCAGTTGATGCTAAATAAAATAAATACCATAGTAAAAATATACGGCTTCAAGATAAATGTTGGAAAAACTAAATGAATTCTTCTTCTCGTGCCACTCCTAGCGGAGATTGGAAATCATCCAAGCCTAACAAGTTCAATCGAACTACACCCGAACCATTCACGTAGATTACGAAGCCACGATATTTTTCTTCTTCCCACACTTCTTTTGCCCTTAATTTTGCCCTGCATGATGTTTCTTAAAAGTTCGTACTTTTCACCTCTCACAATGTGCCCCAAGTATTCCATCTTTCTAGTTTTTATCTCATTTAGAATTTCGCATTTTTTGTCTAAAGTTTGGAGTACTTACGAGTTAGTGACGCGGTCCATCCATGATATTCTGAGAATGCGCCTATAGCACCACATCTCGAAAGCTTCGATGTTTTTTATGGTCAACTGTTTTAGTGTCCAAGCCTCAACTCCATATAACAAGGTAGAAAAGACATAACACCGTAGCATTCGTATTCGTAACTTTATATTGATATCACGATTGCAAAAGAGTTTGCGCATTCTATTAAAGACTGATCTAGCGATTTCTATTCTACATATAATCTCTTTTGTTTGATCAGTATCGTCTGTGATCCAAGCACCTAGATATTTATAACAGGGCACACGCTCAATCGTTGTATTGTCTATTAAAAGATTAGCTCTGATGTTCTTTGATTTTGTGATTACCATAAATTTAGTTTTTTTCAAATTAATTTTCAAGCCGTAACTGTTACAGTATATATTGAGACTTTGAACGAGATGTTGTAGTTCTACTAGCGTTCCCGTTAGGAGAACTGTATCGTCAGCATACCTTATATTGTTGATCGTCTCACCATTTATTATCAGACCAAGATCTTCTTCCTCGGGTGCTTGTTCACAGATAGCTTCTAGCACAGATAGCATACTAACTAAATGTATGGCAATAAGAAAAAATACACATTTAAGAGTACAGCTGCAAGTAGATAACGCTCCAATCAAGCAAGTGGAACCATTCAAATACTTGGGAATGATAGTGAATGACCAATGGGATCCTCAACAAGAAATAAAGTGCAACACCGAACAAGCAAGACCAGCTTTTATTAAATTTAAACCGCTACTATGGAAACGCAATCTTTCCTTCAATCTCCGCTGCAGGATAGTGAAATGCTAGGTATGGTCCATATTGTTATACGGCATGGAGTCGTGGACGTTAACAATATCGTCTATTAATAAGTTCGAGGCCTTCGAAATGTGGACCTTGTGAAGAATGTTTCGCATATCATGGAAATATAGGATAAGAAACGAGGAAGTCTTAATAAGTGCAACTAATGAGAGAGAATTACTCAACTTGATCAAGGTAAAAAAGTGGTTTTGTTATCTCATTATCTTCATTTTCTGCCTCTTCCAATAGTTAATGTAGTGTGTGTTCTACAGCATCATTGAGTTTTTCAGTCAATAGTTTTTCAAAATATATTTATGTCAAATATGATAAAGTGCAAAATTACATCTGGTACAAACTATTGTAATATCTTCCGGTAGCATCTAATGACACCGTAGCCGAAGAACTGATCTATTCGGGTAAGATATGTGATCCAAAAATATTCTGAAATGCATAGACTTGTATCTTATCTATTGCATGTTTTCTCAAAATAATTTATGTGGGTATCTTTTAGGTTTGCTTGATTTTTCCACACTCATGGTTATGTTCCACACGATGTAGAGACGTGAATTGTGATATATATGCGACATAAAGATAAAAAAGGTGTGTGACAGGGATGTATATTGTCCCCATTATTGTTCAATACATATTCAGAGCACATTATGAATCTAGCGCTAACGGACATAGACGAGGAAATACTTGTAAACGGAAAACGATTGAACAACATAAGATATGCTGATGATACTGTCATTTTGCAGACAGTCTTGAAGGCCGGCAGACACTTGTCTTGAGGGTGGCGGAAGTAAGCAGCAGGTTTGGGCTTGATTTTACCATCAAAAATACCAAATACATGGTTATAAGCAAAAATAGGATACCACCTGGTTAATTACTAGTTAACCAACAACCTATAACACAAATCACCAACTTTTGTTATCTGGGTGCAAACTTAGTGGGACCAATCGACAGAAATTACGATAAGGATCGAGAAGGCAAGATCAGCTTTCGTCAAAATGAAAAAAATCTTTAACAGCCACGATATAAAATTGGAAATAAAAGTTCGTTAACTAAAATGCTACGTATTTTCCGTTTTTTTATATGGCGTGGAGTCATGGACCTTAACTGAAGCATCACTGAAGAGGCTCGAAGCATTTGAGATGTGGTGCTATAGACGCATGTTAAGGATTTCCTGGATAGACAGAGTTACAAACGAAGAAGTACTACATAGAATGGATAAAGACCGCGAACTAGTTGTAACCATAAAACGTCGCAAACTGGAATATCTGGGCCATATAATGCGCAATGAACAACGATATGACCTACTTCGGACCATACTTCAAGGTAAAGTGCACGGGAAAAGAGGTCCAGGATGAAGAAGAATATCCTGGCTGCATAACCGGTGAAAATGGTTTAACTTAACCACTACTTTTCAGGGCAGCAGTCAACAAAGTCAGAATAGCCATGTTAGTGTCCAACATCCGTAACGGATAGGCACCATAAGAAGAATGGTTATGTTCAATTGGGTTCTAGTCAATTATTGGAAATATTTTATAATTCACTGCCATTTGAGCTTATTACTTAAATAATTTAGGAAATAAAATTCATTTTAATTTGTTTTATTTATAAAAATAGTTACTGGATTATAACTTGTAACTGAACACTTTAAATTAAACTATAAAATTATTAACTGTGCATGTGAGTGACATTTACATATTTAAATATACAACTATGTGACAATAATTCAGAATTCGAAATAATTCATTATAATTTTTTCAAGTTAATTTTTCCTTTTAGAAAACAGTATTATTATCTCGAATTGTTTTACTTTGTTCTGCTATTGCGATTAGATGTTTTGCCGTTGTTTTGCCTGTTTGCATAACTAGAGAATAGAAAACACCATTGATATTTTTCAAAAGAGTAAAAGGATGATCAAACTCTACAGCTTTTCCAGCATCCATCACTAGAACTTTATCCGAATCCATAATAGTATTCAATCTGTGAGCGATTGTTAAGACCGTACAATTAGCAAACTTCTTTCTGATTGTTTTTTGAATTAAAGCATCTGTGTATGGATCAACGTTTGCAGTTGCTTCATCAAGGACTAAAATTTTGTTGTTGCCAACTATAGCTCTTGCTAGACAGACCAATTGTCTCTGTCCTACACTGAAATTAGTACCTCCTTCAGCCATTTTATTGGCTAAACCTGCTGGCAGTTCGTCTACTGCTTGCTTTAATTCCACCTCTTCCAATGCGTTCCATAGCGCCTAAAATAAAAATTAAAAAATTAATTTCCTTACTAAACATGATTTAACTACAGAAACTTATTCGAAGTTAAAATATTACTGCTTAATCTAGTATGGTGCCTTTTTTGGATTGGGTATTACCCTTTAAATTGGCAACCTTGTCACTGTCATCCATCTTAAGATGGGCGTGCACATTAAAATTTTACAATATTATATAAAAGTGTAAACTGTCGAAATAAAACGACTTTGCAAGTCTAATAAAATGATAATTGTTTATTCAGCTTTTTAGTCATAATATTCTTCTTTTACCAGGTCCTGGATTATCTTTAACTAGCTAACCCGGCTCGTCATGCCGCCTTAGAATTCAACATCATCTTACAATATCTTCTACTAATATCTTCTTACAATATATCCTTACAACATCTCCTTACAACATCTTCTTACAACATCATCTTACAATATCATCTTACAATATCATCATACAATATCATCCTACAACACCATCTTACAACATCATCTTACAACATTATCTTATTTCATGTTACAACATCATCTTACATCTTGTAAGATCGTCTTACAACATCTTATAACATCGTCTTACAACATCTTGTAATATCTTCTTACAACGTTTCAATGTAAACTTCCAAGAGATAGTCTCGAACTAATGGGCTGCGAGAGGTCTAGAATTATCATGCATTACCAAAAAAGTTTGTCCAATATAAAGGGCAAACGGAATCACATGATCCTGAAGAATATTCTATATGTAGCGTTCACAAGCCTGTGCATGTTGTTAATTAAATGCCTTTCCACACCATAAGTTAGCCTCCACCAAATACAATGGTATTCGTTATGTTTCATTGCGCATGTCAATCATTTGGTCTTCAAAAAACATGAACTCATCTATCACTTGTATGCAAAGCAAAAGCGTGATTCCTCTGTCTACAGAACTCGTTCCAAATCAGCTTGTTCCCAACTCACATACTCTCTGAAAAAATTTTATCCTACAGCCCGTACTCTACAATAACCTTTGGTAACCGCTGGACCTGGGTAGCAATGCGAGGATTTAATTTTCTTCCGGAAGAGGATGTCGAACTGTTTCGAGGATTATTTGAATGCTATTTGTGTTTTGAAGCCCAGATGGTAACTGTCACAGGTTTGTTACAAATCGTTGTCTTAGAGCAGAATGCCTTAACAAACGATCTTGAGCAGGGGGTCGTGATACGGTTTTGCCTCGCATAACTCCTCTGGTATTCTCACCAGTTGCTCTTTATCATTTAACCATTCGCGGTACTGATGTATGGGATACACAGATTCTTCCACCTATTCGGAGATAACTTCGATCTTTTTGGTGACCACATTTTTAGTCAATTCATTTTTACCAATATCTATGTCACCAACAGGCGATCATTGCTTGTCTAGAAGCTATTATTTTGATGCTATCTTTTTTAGGGTTCGATGGAATGCACATTTTGAAGTGGCAACGAGCCCAGAATCCAACCAACATTTCACTAACACCAGTGTTAGTACCAATCTTTTACTATGCCATGCGGTCCACAAACATTTAGAATATTTTACTGATAGGTACAATGAAATTATCCATTTTTCTCTTTTTCCTACCTCTAAAATTCTCTAAAATTTAAAATCGTTTTCAAGACACGGTTGATCTAAAAATCTGTCAGTATGTACCATCTATTTGCAAATAGGTTTCTTGCATATTTGTTTCATTTGGTTCCGTATATCTACAGTTGGGGTTTACTAACACTGAGTCTCTGATAGTATAACTCAGCCAATATCAAATTAAAATGAGTAAAATTTCAACACATTCATTTTCCTCTGAATATAGGAAAATTCTGAAGACTAGAATCACTGCAAATTTCGGTTCTGGTCGTAATTATCGGCAGGTTTTATGACTTCTACATTGGACTTAATCAGCTGGACTATATACCCAATCCAATATCTACGCGTGCCTTTACCTATAAAATGGGATTTTTTTTCAACCGATTCAATGTTAATTATTTTTTTGTACACTTGTACGATGTTTGTATACGCCTGTGCTACGTCCAAGAAGATTGTAGAGCAGACTTTCTTTTCTGCTAATGTTTGTTCTATTATATTCGTTATTCTGTGAACTTGATCTATAGTAGAATGTTTATTTCTGAAACCAAATTGATAATTTGGTATAAGATTTTTTATTTCTATTATTGGTTTAAATATTTTCAATAGAAATTTTTCAAATGGTTTTGACATCACCGGAAAAAGTAATATTGGATGGATGTCACTTCATTAGGAGGTTTACCTGGTTTGGCGATCATAATGACTGGCTACTTTTCAGAGACTGGGAACGTATCTCAATCTAAAAGCAGCATTTATTAGGTGTGTCAGCTTAACTAAGGCTTTTCTTGGTAGATTTTTTAATAGTTCTCCTGTTATGAGATCATATCCTGGAGCTTTCTTAGGATCTATATTCTCTTTTATCTCTGTTGATACTTCTCTAAATTATGTCAACGTTATTCTTTCTTCGGGTTCGAATGGTTCTTCCCATCTCAGTTCGTCACCAACAGTGTCGTTGGGTTTAAACGTGCTTTCTAAATGATCTGCAAATCGTTCTGCTTTTTGTTCGTTACTTCTAGCCCAGTTGCCATTTTCTAACTTGATAGCAGGAGAATGTATAATTGATCTCGTCATTCTTTTTGTTGCCTTCCACAACGAATAATCTGTGTTCTGGTCAGCTGTTAAATTACTTAAAAAGGAATCAATTGTTGAATTTTTTATATTCTGTATCTCCTTTTTTAGTTTTTGGGTAGCATTATTTAGACTAGTTTTGTCTCGTGGAGCTCTGTATTGCTGGCATTTTTTCCTTAACTTACTTTTTTCTGCTATGAGTTCTCTGATCTCTTTTGGATAGTTGTTCCTTTTTGTTATACAAGTTATTGTGGAATTATTTTTCCAAGCTACCTGTTGGATATTTTTTATAAAAACTTCTAATTCGTCATCGAGTTGCCTTGTGTTTTTCAATGGTACAGCAAGAGTAATTTTGTGTTCAAGGTTTATTTTGAATTTCCCCCAGTCAGTTTTTTTGTTAGTCAATATTGAATGTAAATTATATAACTGAATTAGTTAAATATTTTGGCTGCATAATTTTAATCTCTTGAACTCAGAATGGCGAATTCAAAATGGTGAATTAATGTAGCTAAGGTGAAATAATTTTTTATAAATAATAAAAGCTGTTTAAAACCTTATGAATTATGACATTTTAATATTTTTTAAAGGTTTTTAACTGTTATAAAACTTGGATTTTCCAACAATTTGTAGTTCAATGCTTTTGGAGCAATGAAGACATAAATACAGCTTATAATTTGGCTTACCTCATCAGTATACTCATCGAAAGGATCCAAATTATTTCTTAAAGTTCCAGAAAATAATACTGGTTCTTGAGGTATAATTGAAATTTTAGATCTAAGCATCTTTAAGGATATTTTCTTAGTATCAATATCGTCCACCAAAATCCTGCCTTCGATATGGGTCAATCGGAAGAGAGCTTGAATTAAAGATGACTTTCCTGCCCCAGTTCTTCCTACAATACCAATTTTTTCTGAAGGGTTGATAGTAAAACTGAGATTTTTAAGTACAGGAGGATCGTCTGGTGTATAATAAAGCGACATATTATCAAATTGTATTTCTCCAGCATGTGGCCAAGTTTTCGGTGGTTCAATGCTATGCTCATCGTCTTCCTGTTTTAGGTCTGCGTATTCCTGAACTCTTTCAACGGATGTCATTTGGTTTTCAAGTTCACTCCATTGACGCATGCCCCATTGGAACATACCAGTGAGTCCTAATGTTTGAGTGAGTGCTAGACCCATATTACCACCATATTGTTCTAAAATATATTAATGTAAGGTTTAGTAAATTGCTGTTTAGTATTTTTTATTAACATATGTGGGGTGATAACATATTAAAACGCTTAGTGTTCGAATCTAATGAATTTCAAGAAATTTCACTAATCGATAGGTTTTATGCCGACATCAACTTTTTCAATAAAAAAGAACAAAAACAGAAAACTACCGAGGATTGTCTATTATCAGTACCTTCAGTAGAATATATGGAAATATTATTAAGCAACAGGCAGGATTTATAGGCAGATCCACAGTTGACCACCTATATAGTATTAGTCAAATAATTAAAAAAACTTCTCTTGATCAGGGAATATGTATGATATTTGTAAATTTGCAAAAAGCCTATGATAGCCTACTATTAAAGAAATTATGGAAAACATAAAAAGAACAAATATGTATGTATACAGGGTGTTTCAAAAAGGTATGTCATAAATTAAATCACGCATTCCGGGGACAAAAATAAATTGACTGAATCCAACTTACCTTCGTACAAAAGTGTACACAAAAAAAGTTACAGCCCTTTGAAGTTACAAAATTGTTTTTTTGCATTATCTCCTAAACTACTTGACATTTTGTAATAAAAATGGACACGTTACTTTCTTGTTCTGAAAGCATTTTTCGTAAAAAAAGAAACAACAAAATCTAAGAGCACAGAAAAATTTTAAGGGGGGTGTGCAGCCCTAAATCCCCCCGAACTTTTAAATACGTTCAAATTAAATGAATTTTGTGGCATCATTAGTTAAACACATTATTTTTAAAACATTTTTGCCTCATATCACTTTTTTCAAAAAACAGTTTGTATTGAGTTACGTCCCTTTTCATTAACTTTAAAAAATTACATGCAACTAAATAAATGGCTTAAATGAATTAACAAGTACAAAAATGTCTATAACTTGTATAAATTTTATATTACAATAAATGTTCAAAATGACCCCGATTTTCGGGGTCATTTAAGTAAGTGGTAAGTGGTGAAATTGTAAAGTATTTTCTAACACAATTACCTCATATTAAAAGCATTTTCAACCCCTTGAAAATCTTACAACCCTTGCAAACAACCCCTAAATTGAAAAAATCACAAAAAAATACTTTGGTATTAGGGGAGGATGGGGCATCATGGACCATGGGGGTAATGTAAACCACATCGGTTATTTTGTTTAAAATTGGCAACACTGCATCTAGTAACTACTACAAATATGAGTAGACATCTTATCTATCTACTTTTAGTATGAGTTTGAACGCACGGGGAGTACGTTCAGACGTGTTATAATTAAAAACACGTGTTTCGTCGCTGCTGATCTAAGGAATTTACTACTTTTGACTAAAGATTTCTGGGCAAGTAGACATGATTATTTTAACTTTTTGATACTGTGGTGTTGCTTGTAAAATGTGCTTTTAATAATTAAGATTTGCTTTTGATACGTTGTGAACTGGTACGTTAATTTCCATATTTTGAATGTGTACTACGCATGGGGCAACGTGGACTAGGAGTGGTTCACATTGCCCCATTATATTTTCTTGACACTTTTTTAATTATATGCTTCTTTTGCAGTTAGAAATGGTACGAAATTATGTGAGGAAAACTGAGCAACAATCCTGGTCTCTTGTTGCCTTGAAGAATGCTATCCGGACAGTTAAAGCTGGGGAGATGGGCTATTTAAAAGCTAGTAAAGTTTATGGTATCCCGAAAGCAACGTTAATTCGCAGATGCAAAGAAAAAGTAACAAGTAACAATTTCTCCTGACGAAAAGGGTCTAGGTTTCTACAAAACGGTTTTTACCAAGGAACAGGAAGAAGAATTGTATAATTATATCTTAGACATGGAGAAGCGTTTATACGGAATTACTTTGCTTGATCTTCGTCACCTAGCTTTCCAGTTAGTCGAAAAAAATAACATAGACCATCCATATAATAAACAAACAAACTTGCAGGTTTAGATTGTGCGTACGGATTTCGAAAACGGCACCCAGGGCTTTCATTACGTAAACCCGAATCAACATCTGCTGCAAGAGCTGAAGCTTTTAATCGTTACAATGTAAAACAATTTTTTGATCTGTATAAAGCTACTTTGGATTCTAAACATGTCAATCCAACGCGTGTTTTTAACAGTGACGAAACAGGTCTAGGTACAGTCCCCAAATGTAATAGTAAAATCTTGGCGCATAAAGGACGGAAACAAGTTGGACGGCTTACTTCTGCTGATAGAAGTGGAATAACAACAGCCGTTATTTGCATGTTATCATCAGGAATCTTCATACCGCCGATGTTAATCTTTGCAAGAAAGAGAATGAAAGTCGAACTCCAAGCTGGTGCACCTCCAGGTTCAATATTCGCTTGTAGCGATAGTGGCTGGATAAATAGTGAACTCTTTTTAATATGGTTTCAACATTTTCTTCAACAAACGAAACCAAGTGAAGACGATCCGATCTTATGGATTTTGGATGGACACAGCAGCCATACAAAAAACATAGAAGTAATTAATTTGGCTAGGGACAAACATGTACATATCATTTGTTTGCCTCCACATTCCACCCATCGAATGCAGCCAACCGATGCTGGTGTCATGGCTCCTTTAGCACGATATTATGATATGGCATTAGAAAAGTTTCTTAATAACAACCCAGGCAGAGAGGTAACAGCTTTATAAATCTCTAAAATTTTTGGTGAGGCTTTCTTACAAGCTGCAACACCTTTGACTGCTATTAACGCTTTTAAAAAATGTGGGATAGTACCTTATGATCCCAATATATTTACAGACCTCGATTTTGCACCATCTGCTACGACTGAAAGAGATTTGGAGAATAATAGTCTACCAGTGTCAAGTCAAGATGAGGCAATTCCTTCAACTTCAACTGCAGAGCCTCACTTAAGTCAAGATGAGGTAATTGCTTCAACCTCAGTTGCAAAGCTTCATACTGGTAACGATTTTCAATTGACAATTTCCCCTGCACACAATAGAGCAACAACTTCATTTGGAGCAAACAGCCCTAAAGACATTCGTCCTCTGCCAAAGAGAAGTAAATTAATGGAACCAAAGAGGAAATCTAAAAAAGGTAAAACGGCACTGACATCTAGTCCGTATAAGCTAGAATTAGTACTTGAAATAAACACAAAGGAGGCAATAGAAACAATGAAAAAGGAAAAAGCTAAGAAAAAAATAAATGATGATAAGCACGAAGATAGTGAAAGAAGTAACAAAAAAATAAAAGTTTGTCCTTCCAAAGATGGTAAGGGAAAGAAAAAAAATAAATGTAACCATCAAGTACAAGATGATGGCAATGGTGAAGATGCTGAATGTTTTTACTGTAACGAGTGGTTCTCCTCATCAGCCAATGAAGAAGGATGGGTACGTTGCTCGGCCTGTCTGAAATGGGCTCATGAAGCATGTGCGGGAATAGATCCAGAAGATGATGAAGAATTTCAGTGTGAATTTTGTATTTCTGAATAAATATAACATGTGTCTATTTTTACTAATGTTCTGTTACCAGTTTTCTAAGTATTTTTAATAAAAAATTCTTTTTACTTGATTTTATTTACCAAACATAGCCATTAGATAATGAAATAGTGTGACTTTCCTCAGTAGTTCACATAGCCCCACCCTATGGGGATATGTGAACTTTTGACATATAGTCAGTTGTCATTTTTTTGTTGAAAATACGTTAAATAAATTATGTTTCAATTGCAACTAAATGACAGTTAAATGTTTAATGAACGTCCCTAATTAATTAAACAAAACAAAATCATTTCTGGTTTAACAGTATGTTAGATGGTTCACAATGCCCCATCCTCCCCTACATAAAAAGATGTAGGTATAGAGTAAGTAATATTTTATATTTTCTATAATAATTATCAAATTTTTAACCCCTTTAAATCCTTGAAAACTACCCCTTAATAAAAAATTAAAAAAATTTTTTTTTGATAAAATTTAATTTAATTTAAATATTATTCCACACTCTCGAAAATAATTATCATATTCTTAAGCTTTTCTACCCTTAAAACTGCCTCTAAATTAAAACAGTAAATATATATGATTACATATTTAAAAATAATTTAATTTAGATTAAAAATTGCCATTTATTGAATAAAATATAATATTATTATTCATGACTTCTACATTATACATCCATATTATGTATACCTATATATATATATATATATATATATATATATATATATATATATATATATATATACTATACATTACAATAGTATTGGGTCTCTATTATACTGCGTACTTTCACATTGCTCCAAATATTTCACTCCGAAATTTTCAGTTACTAAGTAGAAAAAAATATGATAAGATAATATGATTTACAATTTATAAAAAACCATTGTAAAGGTAATTAAGAGAGGTACAACATCCTTTATTGCAATATATAGTAAAAGACCTTTTTCTAAAACGGTGAATTAAAGGGCTTAAGAGAGGCTGCGATTGAGCTACCACGCACTCTTTAAACAATCATATCTCCGTCAATTTTTGTTTGACAGAAAAAACAAAAAAACCTAACTGTTTGTCAGAAAAATACCAAAATTTTTTTATATTCCTAAATATTTAAATTTTTACACTTTTATACGTACCTGTCATTTTTGAGATATGTATTATGAAAACATTTTTTTTTTAATTTAAATTTTTTTTAATCGTGACTTTTAAAAAAAATATATGTTTTGAAGCAGCCAAACTGATACAATCTATCAAACTCTTCATAATAAAATTAATTCTAGGCGGAATACGATTAATTTTAATTTTGGTGGACATGGCACTTATGAAACCCATTGATTTAGAAGAAAAAACATTAGACGCTCCTCTTATTTGTAATACAGCTCACTTATTTTACGTGCAAACGACTTTTATTAGTGCTTATTTTAAAGCTTATTTCAAGTACTACAAAAGCCTTTTTACTAGAGTGCCTAAAATGCATCTGCTCGCCGCTAGATTGTATTGACCACATTGATTAAATTTCAGACAAAAGAAAAAACTACTTTGATCTTTAATATCTAGCTTAATATTGCAATTAAAATACTTTATAAAAAACCAAATTGTTCATTTTTTACCTGCTTCAATTTTGTATTTTATAACATTTTTGATAAAACGTATATTTTTGGAGATATTTGCAAAAAACCGATGAAAAACGTGAAAAAATTGCGAATTTTCAATTGCTAATAACTTGAAAAGTATTGGATTCTTCGAAAAACTTTATAGACGATTTTTTTCTTAAAATTATTTCTTCTATCGATATCCGAGGTTATTTAAAAAAATTCACCCCCGAGAAGGGGTGGCAACCACCCCCAGAGTGGTTGCGGAGTTCAAATCATTTTCACTTTTGAAGTTAAGGATAAGATTAACCTAATTCCAAAATTTTATGCAATTCGGTTCACAGTAAAAAAATTCGGAGCAATAATGCTTCACTAATAATAGAAAATAAACTCTATAAAATTAAACCACTTTTAAATTACTTCAATAATAAAATTGGTAAAATATATCAATCAGGAAAAAATCTATCCCTTCATGAAAGTATGGTATTGTGGCGTGGTATATTATCTTTTCGAATATATGTATGAAAAGCAAACGTCACAAATACGGACTTAAATTACATGTGTTGGCAGAACCCAAGGGCTTAGCACTTTAGTATAAAAAATAGGTATTCACATATTTCAAGTTTAGTTATTAAATTACTATTACATCTTTTAAAAAATTCTGAAATATTATTGGTTACTCCAGCATACAAACAGTAACAAACAACAGACAAGCACAACATTTTAAAAATTTTAAATGTCGATAGTAAAGGTGGAATAAAGAAAAAAGATGTAAGCTAGCTTCAAAGAATAATTTAAGAAAAGACACGATATTTGAGTGCAGCTTCTGTCTTGAAAATGACCTTTATGTTGAAAATTGTTTTTAACAATCTCATAATGTTATTAATTTGTAATTATTAATGTTATTATTGTAATAAATTTTCTATTAAAATTTCCAGTAAATGTTTCTTTTGACAATAATGCTTTTCTGCAATTCAAAAATCAAAGACGCAGATGTGAGTCTCTTAGCATATGGATGAAACATTAATGATCTAGTGCTGACGACGCCTATGAGCGTCACGGGTTAAAAAAGACAAAATTTAGCAAAAACTTCTGTAAAAAAAAGTATCCTGCCAACAACAAACCAATCACAGTTACAACGATTTACAAAAAAAAATACTCTTGGCACCTATCAATAGCATATTGTTAGGCTTTAAGCATGCAACGTGCTAATAGTATCCTTTGGGCCCAGAACAGTTAAAAAAAAGAATCTACAACTACATTGGAAGCTTAGTATGACAGATCAATATAAGACAAAAAAGATAATTACAGCTACAGATGTATTTCTGTAAGAAGATGAAGAGAAAGAAGCATATACAAAGAAATGGAAACGAGAGAGTTAACTGATAATATGTGAGTTGCCAGAGGCAGAGATTAGTGGCAGTTAGGGCATATATTATATATTGTAATACTTACCACTCTTTACAAAAACTAACGCTACTATGACCAAACCAACGTATATAACGCATATGAAATCTAACCAAAAACCAAAAGTTCTATTCGCCGCAAGATACATAAAGAATGCAGCACTGTGTAAGTTTTGATATCTATCGAATTCTTCTTTAAGAATATCTTGTGCCCGAAATGCTCTAATGGTGGTTAATCCCTGCAAGGAAGCTGTAAGGTGAGTATAAATTGGACTTCGAGCTAAAAAAGATATATATTAGCTCAAGAGAAGTAAAGATTGTTTCACCATAACAGGTTTGCAAAATAAATTTTTATTTTCTTTACTGATTATTACTGTTTTTTTTTCTGTTTGAGAGAATTTATCTGTACTTATGTGTATATACTTTCTTAAGGAATATATTATAACCTTTCCAGACTAGCTGAATGACGAAAGTCTAAGCCACAAAAAAAATATTGATTTAGTTTTCTAACTCTTTTGCTCTTATGTAAAATATCAAATTTAATTTCGAGTTAAGAAAAAGTTTTAAAACTAGTATTTATTAAACAAAAGGAAAATACTCACTAACTGATTCGACTCGTTTTACGTCACGACTTGTTTCTAAGAAAATTACCCTCAAAAAGTAGAAGAAAACTGCTATGGCCACTGTGGGTATCAAAATCCAATATGTAAGACTTCCTATTACAGCAGTAATAGCCGCCACAGATAGAGCTATCTGCAAAACAAAGCATACCAACATCAACGGAAAAAGTACAAAAAATTGTTTTATAGAGTATATGTATAAATACGACCATCTCTGGTGTGTTTTAAATTATGTTTATATATAATAATAAATAAAAAATGCCAAACTAAGTTACAACCTTAAATATATAGATCGTTGCTAACTTGAAATCCATCTTTATCTTGAGCTTTGTTTCTTTCCCGAAAACATAACGAATGTCCTTCAGCCCATAGACCAAAGTGTTATAAAGAGTTTGAAAAGCCATTACAGGAGAAGACTTTTAATGGAATTGGTTAAGAACTATGAAGATCGCAAACTAAATGTTCCTGACACCATCCTAATAATTAGTAAATCCAGGGACAAGGTGACGAGCAATACGATAAAAACTTCCTTTAAACACGCAGGATGCCTGGAATCAGGGATTAACTGAGGATGAAGATGACCTACCGTTACTTGTTTGAACCAGACAGTTTGAACTTCCTATCACCTACCAACCGGCAGATTTCGAATAATTTGATGAAAATATATCTACAACATCTGAACTTTCTGACGGGGACATCCTACAAGAAGTTCGTGTAGAAGAAGAAGAAAAAAACAATGACCCAGAAGTGGAAGCAGAGCCAGAACCAGCTCCGATCCCTCAGCCGGTATTGGATGCGACAAAAGTACTTCATCGGTTTTTCATCCATCAGGAAAGAGTGCTATGGAAGATTCTATGCGTCTTTACGACAAGGTTACGTTAGTTCTGCGGAAAGGGAAAAAGAAACAGACCAAGTACCTTTTTTAATTTATACAGTCATTTTTTTATACTGTATTGACAATCCTCTGTGGATCCTGGCCTGCTCTAAGATTCGTTACCATTCTGTTCAGTTTCTGGCAACGTGTTGTCATCTTCTGATCACTAGAACCTCTAAGTCGGTCTCAACTCCATCTAAACACCTGATCGGCCTCTACTTCTTCCTATCGGTGTTCCTCTCGTTAGGTTTTTAGCTATCATATGGTCAGGCATTCGTATTATGTGTCCAGCCTATCTAAGTCGCTGTGTTTTAATGGAAGTTGTAGAGTATCACTGCTCTTGATACTTTATAGCTCCAAATAATTTGCTGAGTATCTTACGCTTGAATATTCCCAAAAGTATTTCATCCTTTTGGGATAGAGTCCATGTTTCCGCCCCGTATGTGAGGACTTGCCTCAGCAGTGTTTTGTATATATAGTAATTTTGGTTTTTCTTTGGATATTTCTTAAGTGGAATTATTTTTGGAGTCCATAGTATGCCCTATTTGTAAGATTTATTCGTCTTTTAATTTCTTCGCATATTTTGTTGGTAGTAGACACTAGCGAGCCAAGGTATGTGAAGCTGTCAACACGTTCAAAAATATGACTTCCAAAGACTGTTTCCCGTTTCTCATTTGCTATAGGATCCTTAGTAACCAACACGTGCTTGGTTTTGTCTTCGTTGATGACTGGACCAACTTGTTTCGCTGCTCTTTCCAATTCTAGGAAATATTGCACAACATCTCGGCATGCTCTTGCGGCGGCCTATTATTTCATTCGTGTATTTCGGAATACCTTTTCCAAGGCATCCTTTTGTCTGAGTCCATCCTTTATTTTTCTGGTATACCGAATCGCGCATTATTTGGTATAGTACTGTTCCTTTGACTGTATTGCTTATATTATTTTTTTATAATATATGTTATGAAAAGTATATACAGTGTTAATTGCTTCGATTTAACGGAAACCGAAAACATCGATTTAACAAGAATCTGTACGCCGCATAAAAATATTTTTTCAAATAATAAATGCAGCTGAGATAATGCTGAACAAAAATGCGTATTATTACTTTTTCTGTCGTATGAACCGTTCTCTCAGAAATAAAGCTTGAAGCGACCAGCAACTTTAAATGTGTTATACGTGCGAAATCAATTTTTTTTATATAATATTTGTAGCTTCTCGACGGTAAAAATCCTCGATAGCTTTTGATCAGAGATTCCTGTCGACAAAAATTAAAATGGCTTTTAAAGACGAAGAGTGCAGCTTTCATATGCAATTTTTGCATTTTGCCGTAAATAGCAAAAATCTTTAAAAGCAGAAAACTTTGAAAAACCGTATCTTGCTTAAAATTATTCCTAGAACCTTCTACGGTAAATCAATTTGAAGGTGATTATTTTTTCTTACTATTTAATATACCACTGTATAAATCTAAAACTGCGCAGACAAGAGTTATAGAACAATTATTGCAAACAAATAGGGAAAATGGCCCAAAAATGGTGTGAGTGGCGAACTTTCAAAAACCGTATCTCGGATACCGTGAATCCTAAAGACGACTATCAAATGTCATTTGGTGAACAAAAGTTTTTTTATAAAGCAATGTTTATACCTATACCCTCGCGGACCAAAGTTATGGGGCATAAACAAAAAATCGCGAGTGTTACTGTTTTTTTGCTTCATTTTTTGAATATAATTTTGTCAAAAAAAGTATTTTGAACTTTAAAAGGTGACATTTCGATAGGACATTTAATTTTTAACCACTCTGTAGATGTATATGTATAAAAACTGCAAAGAATTCATCAAAATGCACTCTAGTGTATTCACCCCAAATTCATCCCGTTCTCAAAAAAGCATCCCTTTACATGATAGCACTGCGCAGTTTTTTCATATTTGGGGGTCATAGTTGTAGTTCCATTTTAATTATATAAACAATAGCCTACTGGTTAGCTCTTTCGTTGCCTGTAATGCCAATGTGGGATGGTATCCATATAAATCAGATTCGTCTAGAGTTTTCTTGAGCCTACATGAGCTTGAATTTTATGTTTCTCAAGAGGGCTTTTGGAATAAATCTGTTTAACGGTTTATAGGGTACTTAGTAAGATATGTAGAGTAATTGAATTAGGAATGCCAGTAAAATTGATCGTGAAATATATTTGGTACTATTGGTAAAGAGGTTTATATATTTATTAGTGACTGTGTTATTAAATAGAGGTTACGTTTGTTTGTGTTTGAACCCATTGGCATTGTGTGTGATAACATTAAAAACATTTAGACTAATTTATTTAACCCTTCGGAGGTCGCGGTGTATGTCAGAGATACATTCGTTTAAGTTTAATGTTTCAATAAGAATAAAAATAAAGCTGATCGAGATCAGAAGAAATGTTTGTTTTTGTTTTAAAAATGTTTAGTTTGAATATAACTAATCAAAACCTAAGCGGATTTAAATTAATTTATTGTCAAGACAAAATAAAATAAATGCAGTATTAAGAACATAACAAAATAAAAACATGTAATAATTATTATTATTGTTACTAATCTAAACCAACAATAACCCAAACACATAATTAGATTTAGGGATTAGTAAAACGGTTATAACAACTGTTGCAAACAATATTGCTATGCTCAAGACATAAAAATGTGGTACAACATTTACCATAGTATTTGGACAAAGGCGTCGCCTTTATCGCATAGCAAGAAGAACACATTTTTCTTTTATTGCCTTGACTACATCTACTGGTTTATTGCTGACACCAAATGTCTCTGAGGTTTTGATGGGATATATTGCCTAAATCCGTATATGTCCCGAAAGCTTGCCAACATATCGTCTATAGTTACGTTTTGTCCATAGAGTATACTTTTTTGCAATTTTCTATAAATAGTGAAAAGATTTGTCTAACAGCTGACAACTTATCAATCTTTATTCTATCTGGTCAAGTCGTCTTGTCATCGAATCTTATACACTTGTGAATAAATTTGAATCTTCGCATTGACATCGTAAGTCTAAATAATTCAATTCCACTACCATTTGTTGCCCTTAAATCTTCCAAATTTAGTCGATTACTGCGGTGTAAGTCAGCTAAATACGAAAAGGCCCAAAAAGATTTTAGTTCTATTTTGTCGGTTTGTTTAGCATCTCTTTTTCTGGAATATCTACTTGAAATAAAGTCTATATATTTATTTGTATAATGTAAAATAAAAGCTAAAAGTTCTTCTGACACGAAACAGCTCCAGCATTCATATTCAGTTTTTGAATTTTTGCAGTATTCTTTACTAGATGCAATTGACACAGCATATTTTGTTTCTCTCTGGCTTTTTCCCCACTTTGTCTTTTCCGAAAAATACTGCCCGTTTTCATATACGTTCTCTTCGCTGTTCTCACTAGAAATGTCTTGTTCGCTGTCCGAGTTTTCTGATCGCTTTTCGACATAAGTAATCGATTTCGTCCACGCCACTTTCGTCTTCAAACTCATTTCTTTCATTTCCATCGTCAGAATCGAGAACATACGTTGAAGCTCTTCAACATCCTTTGGATCATTTAACTTACATACCTTTTTCAACATTCTTAATATATCGAGCAACGAAATAAACACGCCGCTACCGCTAGAAATTACCTGAAAGCTAGGCAGTGCCGTAGAATTATACGATGCACTTCTTTCAAAATATTTATAAAAATGTTTTCAATGTATCTCTCAGATCAGCCGCGACTTCCGGAGGGTTAAAACTATAAAGTTACATTGAAATAAAAACCGTAAAAGCCACTTACTTGTACTGTATCCAATAAAGTCGTTGGTAACACCTCATCCACTGAGCCGATATCTTTAGAAAATCTGTTAAGTATTCTTCCAGACGGATTAGTATTAAAAAATCTCATTGGGCTATATACTATATTCATGAACATCTTATTATGCATTTTTGTTGATGCAGCTATACACCACAAATAAAAACTTAGTGATCTAATGTTAACAATAATAACGACTGATCCTACAAGGATAGTATAAAAATAAACAGTATTCTTGGAAGTGAACAACGGAGTCAGCCACCAATTTTCAAATGAGTGATAGATTTCTGCATCTGGATCTGTTGAATTTATTATAACCTTGGTTGAGTTCCATTGTTGGATATTTACCCTAGAAATCAAGTATTAAATATTACTTTTATTGCAATTAGCATATTCACAATTCTTAAATGATAGTTATTGGGTATGTCCACACTAGTGCTCTTTTATTTTCAACATGCGTTTCAACTAGAACGTTCCTTTCAACATTCAATTCAACATGCGTCAACGCATGCCTTCGCGCGTGCGCTTAGACGCATGCATTTTCCCTGTCCACATAATAATATAGTGATTTTCAGTCTATTCACGATGAATAAAAGTGATGCTTCCAGTATAAGAAGAAATTCAGATTTTTCGCCTCTCAACACATGACCCAAGTATTGCATTTTCCTCTCTTTGATTATTGATTGATTGATTATTCTTGGTAATTCTTTTTGTTTACACATGCGACAAAGTAGCCCAACATTAGTAACTCTTTTTACCCATGGAATTTTTAAGATGCAGCTGTATATATACATCTCAAAGGAATATATATTTTTTTCTATTTCAGAGTCCATTATCCAACTTTCATAGCCATACAGTAAGACAGAAAAAACGTAACATCTGATCATTCGGATTCTAAGCTGCAGACTAAGGTCTGATCTTGTAAAAAATATTTTCATGTTCATGAATGTTTTCCTTGCTTGTTCGATTCTTGATAGAATTTCTTTTTTTGGATTACACTGACTATTGATATTTACTCCCAAATATTTTATAGAATTTACCTGTTCTATTAGTTGACCCTTGGCATACATATATACGTTTATTGGTGTCTTTGAAAATCTTAAGTTTTAGTTTTGGAAACATCATCATCATCACGTAGCGTTACAACCCTGGGTGGGTTTTGGCTGACTGTACAACTTTTTTCCAATTTGTTCGGTCTTCCATCAACAGCTTGAGACCTTGAACCGATAGCAATTCTGTTTTTATTTCGGCCGACCTCATGGCTTTCTCTAATACAAGGTTAAAAAGTAAGGGAGAGAACGCATCATCCTATTTAAGTCCACTGTTGATTTCAAAGCTGTCAGGCAGTTTATTATTTACACGTACTTTAGATATTCCACCGTCCATACAGACTTTGGTCATCCGAATGAGTTTTTTTGGTATTGACAACTCCGCCATGGCATTCCATACTTGGGTTCTTTCTACGCAACACATGCTTTTTCTAGTAGTTGTCTCATCGTGAATAGTTGATCTATTGTTGATCTGTTTACCCTAAACCTTTATATATCCTCTATAATTCGCGCATTTTGTTTTGTCCCCTTTTTTGTGGATGGGCACTATTATCTTTTCCATCGTGCTGGTATTCTTTCTTCTAACCATATGTGCGTTATTAGCGTTATTAGCTGGTGGATTTGGCGATGTAGTGCGTCTCCCTCATATTTCAGAAGTTCTGCTGGTATCTCGTCCGTACCTGACGCTTTGTGATTTTTTAGCTTATTTAAGGCCTTTTGGGTTTCTTCAAAGGAGGGATTTTTTACGGGCATGTCCTTACTTACTTACTCCGTGGCGTTACAACCCTTCGTGGGTTTTAGCCGACTCGACAACATGCCTCTACTATTTTCTGTCTTGAGCAACCTCCATCCAATTCTCCACGCCCATAGTGCTTAGGTCTCCTGCTATATTATCTCGCCACCGAAGACGAGGGCGTCCGCGTGGTCTCCTTCCAGTTGGGACTTCCTCCCACACCAGTCTTACTGTTCGTTCGTCAGAATGTCTTCTGAGGTGTCCTGCCCATTGGAGTCTTCTGGACTTTATTTCTTTTATGATGTTGGCGTCTGGGTAAAGTTCTTCAAGCTCTTTATTAGTTCTTATCCTGTATTGTCCTGATGCTTCATCAAGCACCGGACCAAAGATCTTCCTTAGGATTTTTCTTTCTTAAACACGTAGTCTCTCTTCATTTGCCTTTGTTATCATCCACGTTTCGCTTCCATACATCACAACGGGTCGTATGATTGTTTTATAGACCTGTATCTTCGTACGTCGTGTTAGTTGTTTTGATTTTATAAGGTTTTGGAGGGCAAAAATACATCTGTTGCCGGCCTGAATCCTGTTGTTTATTTCTTGTGATCCGTTATTGTCTTCAGTTATTGTTGTTCCAAGTTACTTGAATTCTCTAACGCGCTCAAAGTTAAAGTCATCGATGGTAATGTTCTGACCGATTCTGTCTCTGCTTTGGTTATTGCGGCTCATATACATATATTTCGTCTTGTTTTCGTTAATTTGGAGCCCCATCTTCTCTGCTTCCTTCTCAAACCTTACGAAAGTCTCCTTCATCCTTAATCGCGTGTTTCCTATTAGATCTATATCGTCTGCAAATGCCAGTAGTAAGTTTGATCCTTCTCGATGAAATACTGTATTCGGTTTTTCGATTCTTGCACTTCTGATTATGTGCTCCAGAGCTAAGTTGAAGAGTTGTGGTGAAAGTGCATCTCCCTGTTTTAGTCCATTGTTTATTTCAAATGTCTCCGAGTATTGTTGTCCAACTCTCACCTTACATCGTGACCGTTCCATACACATCCGTATCAACCGGACTAGTTTTTTTGGAAAGCCAAGTTCCTGCATCGCTGTCCACAGTCTGTCCCTACATACTCTATCAAATGCTTGTTTAAAATCTATAAACATCTGATAAAGCTGACGATCAAACTCCCAGCATTTTTTCATTATCTGTTTTATTGTCCGACGGGCATGTCCGCTGTGATATAAATCTCTTCTTTGTGCTGTTCTTCTTGTATGATGTTTAGAAGGTTTCTAAAATACTTTTTCCATTCTTCAGATACTTCTTTACCGTCGATTATCATACGGCCTTGATTGTCTCTCGGTGTATGGATGGAATTGGTTCTATGTCTTGTTTTCTCAGAGAAAATTGCTTTATAGAATTCTCTGGAGCCTGGTTTGGGCCGGTCTCTCTCCATAGCTTCATATTTTTGTTGTTTATAGTTTCTTTTCTTTGTGCGTATTACTTTTCTTGTTTTTTTCGGCAGTCGTCATATTCCTTTTTACTTTGGTCTGTTTGCAGTTATATCCAAGTCTCCCTTACTGTTTGTCTTTTTTCTAGCTGTTTCCGACATTCCTCGTCATACCATGTTTTTGTCCAGTCGCTTCCCATAGCTGTTCTATATCATTGTATTCTCTTTCAGAGTTCAAGGTTTGTTCAAGTTGTTCTCTATAGTTTTGTTGTTTCTCTGCATTGTGTATTTCGTGCATGTTTTATTGTGAGTTTATTGTTGTTTTATTGTATTTGTGGCTAGATATTCTGGATTTGACTTTTGCTCTGACTAAGTAATGATATGTGTCTCCGTCTATTCCTCTCAGGCTTCTTACGTCTATAATATTGTTACCATGATGGGCATCTACAATGATATGGTCAATTTGGTTGCGCGTAATATGGTCGTTTGAGACCCAGGTTTGCTTATGGATGTCTTTATGCGGAAACATGGTTGACTTTATTAGCATATTATTAGCTGCTGCAGTTTCTGTGAGTCTTAAGGCATTGTCGTTGGATATATTGTGTAGGCTGTATTTACCTATTGTGGGGTATAGGCTAGGCTCTTTGCCTATTTTAGCATTTAAGTCCCCGCAGAGTATGCGCATATCATGTTTGGACATCGTATCTATTTCTCTTTCTAGGGCATCGTAGAAGTCATCCTTGATATCTTCATCCTTCTCTTCCGTTGGTGCATGCGCTGAGATAATCGAAATGTTGTATCGTTCTCCCTTCATTCGTATGTAGCATATCCTTTCATTTATAGGTTTAAAATTTAGTATATTCTGTACTAGGTTGTCTTTAATCACAAAGCCCGTTCCAAATTCATGTCTTCCGTTTTTGTTACCGCTGAAGAAGATGGTGGATTTACTTATTTTTATATTTCCATCATCTGGCCATCTTATTTCTTGGACGTTATATCCATTCCTATGTTTTCCAGTTGTTCCACAGCATTTATAGCAGCTACAGGTCTGTACCAACTCTTGACATTCCAAGTTCCAATATTCATAGTCCTTTTACATTGCTTTGTCGTTTTTTGTGTTTATCTGTCCGGTTCCGAAGCAAAGTTGCAGTTTTGGAAACATTTAGATGTAAACCGAACATTTCGGTGTGGTGAACTACCGTATTTATTATATTTTGTAGTTCTTGTATATTGCTTGCTATTAAGACGGTATCACCAGCATATCTGATGTTGACTATGGCTCATATACTTCGCTGTATTATTTATTTTAACTCAAAGTAATTCTCAACCTTTTTGATTTTCCACTTAAGAAACTCACAAGTATTCCAATATATATATATATATATATATATATATATATATAATATATATATATATATATATATATATAATATATATATATATATAGAGAGATTATCGTGCAATATCGCCAAACGATCGATTACATAGCCACGGTCTGATCAAAAACAGCATCGGTCTGAGTCTATCTGCTTCATTTTGTTACGCAAATAACTATGTAGTTCTAGCTATTCATGTTTCTGCATAATTCAACCTTAGTCCAATGACTTTTTAGATATTTTTATCTTCATAATACAAAATATAAGTTTATGTTAAATAAATAAAGCATAAGAGATAAAGAGACTATGTAAATATAGTATTACTTACCAGAAAGTTATAAAATAATCAGATAAACTATCCAAACCCTGGCCAAGGAAAAACAAGGATATCAACAGAAACACTTTAATTAAATTTCCTCCCGCTCTGGCATAACTCATATAAACGTGATCAGATATATTACCACTTCCTGTACCTTCACGTTTTAAAACCTGGATAGCAGCTTCTTTCTCGGTTTTTTCAGATTTAGTCACAACCCGCTGAGATTTTCTTCTGCTTTCTTCCTCCTCCTCTTCCATGTCAGCTAATAATTTACTGTACTCTGTATTCGACTCTCTTATATCAGAGTAAGATCCCGATACTGCTATCTTACCGTTTGTCATTAAGTAGATCTTATCAATGTTCTTTAAA